>OY992877.1:37626728-37799228 GCA_963921405.1 Cepaea hortensis
GAAACCTGGACAACTTACTCACACCAAGAGAACAATTTAAACAGCTTTCATATGCGGTGTCTGCGAAGAATTCTTGGTATTAAGTGGCAAGACAAAATCACAAATACTGAAGTATTGGAAAGATCAGGTTGTGTGACAGTTTATTCCATGCTCAGTCTTCGTAGACTTAGATGGATAGGACATCTTAGGAGGATGGATGATGGTAGAATACCAAAGGATATCTTTTTTGGTGAATTACAGATCGGTAAGAGATCTCAGGGTCGGCCTCTACTACGATACAAAGATGTGTGTAAGCGGGACATGATTGATACAGGCATTGATAATGCACATTGGGAGCAAGTCGCCGCTGAACGTGTTGCATGGAGGGCAAATATCAGAAATGGAATAAAGTCAAAGGAGAAAATTATTGCAGAAAAGTCACACACCAAGCGTTTGAGACGTAAGATGGTGCATGATGGTGGAAATGACCACGTGTTCACATGCACCCACTGTGAACGGACATTTACAGCGCAAATTGGCCTTATCAGTCACACTCGCTACCGCCATAGTTAAAAGTTATTATGCCTTTTTAAAGCACAAACTATCGTCTGTCAAGACGGCAAGGTGCCAATGAATGAGTCACTCGTGAAGCAAACAGGACTGCAAGAGCTGTGAAGAAAAGGCAGAAAAACAACTGCAGGAGATCCTCTTCCTGGAAAGTCAAGTATTCTTTGCCCGCATTGTCAAAGAACATTTCGAGCCATACTTTCAACCCCACTGGATGAAAGAAATGGTCATCATCATTCTTGATGGACAAACAACAGAGTTACGATAGATAAACGCGATTATGTGGATACAGAAGTTAAACGCGATTATGTGGATATAGAAGTTAAACGCAATTATGTGGATGCAGAAGTTAAACGCGATTATGTGGATGCAGAAGATAAGTGCGATTATGTGGATGCAGAAGATAAACGTGATTGTGTGGATGCAGAACATAAGAAGTGTGATTATGTGGTATGCAGAAGATAAACGTGAGTGTGTGGATGCTGAAGATAAACATGATGCTGTTGTAGGATATACACATGCAGGCGATGAGCTTGATACAACTGTTTAAGATATATGAATTTATGTAACACGACAGGATACAAGGTACGATTAACTCTATACCAGGGAAAGAACAAGGGAACAACAAATTAACCATCGCCACTAAGCTCTTCTGCAGTGTTTTGATGGATTGTATTGGCCAGAGAGACGGTTTAAGCTACGTCAGGTCTTTTGGACAGCCCGATAACTAACAACGATTCCCTGGTAATGTCTAATGAAAGTAGAATATTACATACATTTATGAAAAAAAAAGAGACATACACTGTTGTTTGGTTATGTAATGAGAAGAGAAGCATTGGAAAATGTCGCGGTGACTGGAAAGATCAGTGGTAGAAGAGGCAGAGACAGACACTAGACATGATGCTGGGTGGCCTAAGACGGTGGTAGGGAGTAATAACATCAATATAATTGATCCAGAATATACAGGACCGAGGTCTGCTTAGGTACATGAACGTCCACGCCATTTGGCAGACACGTGATGATGATGATGATGACTTGAATCTTATAACATCGTCATCATCACGATCTCATAAAAGAGGCAAAGGACAATTTTAAGAATTTTGTGGGAATATTCTAGAAAGTAAAGGCAGCGAGGAAGAGAACAAGCCACCCCACACCATTATGTCATGGGTTAGAATATAACATAACACCCCAACGGCAGAATGTGTTACAGGACAACCTTTCACAGATTGCATCTATGGACAGCATGGCATTATCGTGTGATTCTCCATGACTTAACTGTTGAAACTTTTCTCGGACACCTGCAGGGTTCTGTCTCTGTGATGATAGATGTGAAATATCACATAGACGCCAGCACATATCACTAACAAAATGACCTAATCTCATCTCAGCTCATCCTATTCACCTTGTACCTTTCGCTATCGCGATGAAGTATAAACAGCGGCAGACTGTCCCTTTATGGGCTTCATGTATCGAGATACCAATGGACTCTGCTATTCCCTCTTTCCATAGTTTGCGTGCCCGACCTCTTCTGCTTCCATTTGTTGTGTACATTATTGCCTGTTGTGGTATACTGTTAGTTGCTAATCTAGTTATATGGCGAAACCATTTAATTTGCTTTTTATGACTAAATCTAGCGCTGCTATAACCCCCCTGTAGTTATGATTTCTTCATTTCTGATTTTCTCTCTTCTTGATACATTGAGTATTCTTCTCAGGAATCTCATTTCTGTTGTAAGTTTTCGTTTCTTTTTTTTTTTCTTTCGTTGTCCAGGTTTGGCATTGGTAGTATAGAGTTAATATGAAGATTGTGTTGTGAAGTGCTTTCTTTGTATCTAGTGATACGTGTGTGTTCTTTAGTATTGGTGTCATTTGTCCAATGAGTTGGTTTGCCTTATTGTATATATTTTCGATCTCCTCTTCTGATTTGCCATTTGATGATATTATATTTCCTAAGTACTTGAAGCTCTTTACTTGTTTCCTGGAGTTTTTTTTTAATGAATCTTTGCTGTTTTTTTTCTTTTTCCTTTTTAGTTATAGTCACTACCAATGTTTTACTTATGCTAATTTTAATGTTATGTTCTTTACACATTGCGTTCAGACTATTTATGTGGACTTGTAATTCTCCTTCTGATTTTGCTATTAGTGCTTGATCGTCCGCATATACTGTTCCGCGTTCTGTTCATCATGTGTGTTGTTACAGTCTCTGTTTGGCTGGTTTCTTTAAAGATACTGTCTAAATAGGTTATGAACAAGACACAGACTTGTCTTACTCCGGATCTTATGGTGAAGGGTTCTGAGTGTTCTCCATTTGTTCTTACCGTGCATTCACTGTTGTTGTTAAGTTTCTACATATTTTTGTTAATTGTGTACACACCCCATATCGTTTAGTGATTTCCTACAGCGTGTTTATATCTACTCTATCAAATGCCTATTCTTGGTTGACAAAGGCTAAGTAGAGTGTTTAATTAAATTCGTTTGACTTTTCTATAAGTTGTGATGCTACGCATAAATATCAATCAGGGAACCCTTTGAAGCTACTAAAACAGTTCATAAATGAACACACATGTATTTTTGGCGCTCATGGAAGTAGAAGAAAGAAGTAGAGACTTGAGGGCAGTAGAAGAAAGAAATAGCGACTTGAGGACAGTAGAAGAAAGAAGTAGCGACTTGAGGACGCACTAGATAACACTACAGCCTTACATTGTTACGTTGTGAAGTGCGTCCTCTAGTCTCTACTCCTTTTTCCTATCCAAGAGCGTCAAACAATACATGTGTGTTTATTTATGAACAATATGATATTAGCCAAAAAGGTCAAAGGTTAATATCTCTAAATCTACGACGATTGTAGCAGCAAGTACAACAAACAATAACAACATGAACGTTAGAGCAGCACAACAACCTGAATAAAACTGTCGATGGATGGTTTGACTCCAGTCTCCGGTGGCAGCACAAACCGGGTCACATAATTAGTGAGATGGCTGCCGATGGTGAGAACGCCCCCGAATTCATTCACTTCCGTTATCATGTTCAGAGTGTCTCCTAGTAGAATAAAAACCATATACGAAGTTGAAAATAATTATAGTAACAAATTTATAGGCACTGATTAGCTCTGCTAGGGAGCAGTAACAGATTTTGATATCTTTGAAACAAATGTCCTTTAGTAGGAATTTGCTGTGGATATGTGAAATGTAAGGAACATCACATTTTTTTTATGCCTGGGTGTATGGGGGAATAGTTGGCCAGTCTTTCCTTCCTACAGCGAACGTCGAGATCTGACATCAAAACCTCGATCAAGCGCAGTCATGCCATAACGTCTTAGCCGTTACACCAACGCGCTGGATCTTGGTATCTAGACAGACATAGAAATTTGAAGACAAGCATATCAACCTCAATTGCAGCCATGACTGAGCTGAATGAACCAGTCCATTTCGACATCGCATTAAACACACATTAGAGATTTCGTAACTAGCCATGTTTAGTTTGACAGTATGCAGCTGATATCATTGTCATCATTGCCATTTGCCACGTTGGTAAGCGCAGGATATCATTGTTTGCAATCTCACACGACATGTAGAATCTTTATCAGGGCTGGTTTTGTTCACAATTATGCTATTTGCCAAATCAATCTGCATTTAATTGGATCCATGTTAACATTCTACTATACAGTCATCTTTCCACATCTCGTCAAAGGCGTGTACCTGATATTCGTTTTCTCCAGAATGCCATCTTCTACTGTTTGTGTCAGTTAGGTGACTTGAACCTTTATAATTTCACGATCTCTAAACTCATTTTGCCCGTTTTCCCTGGCACCAGAATTTGCCCACGCTCTAAATTATATTTCAATCTACGATTAATTATTTGCTCTATAATATTCTCAACACAACATGTTAGACTGATTGGTTGGTAACTTGAAACTTTTTGTCTGTTGTCATTCTAAAATAAGGGTATTGTAATGGCTTCTCAGCTTCAGTGACGTTCCTTCTACCCAGCTGCAGTTGTTACATTCAGTAGTTTACCATGGATTTCTGGACGACAGCGCCTCATACAGCTGAAATCAACACAAAACGGTCTGCTTCCAAATCTCCCGCGGCTGACTGAGAAAAGAATACAGTAAGATAAGAATATTCACCGGTTGGGTCATGCAGACTGCCAATGATTGCTCCAGTGTTGTCGAGTTCCACAATAACGCCCCATTTGGTGAAGAGGTTTCTCAGTTCATTCTGTCTCATCCACTGAAAAGACCAACATACATTCTCATCAAACAGTATAAGTAAAACAATAAATAATACAAACAGCGTATTATAATAACCGAAATGGAGTTTTCATTTATCACATAAGAATGCAGAGAATCTGCATTTTCGACAGTGTCAATTATTTTGTCACGTTATTTTTGTTGCTGTTATTTAGTTCGCTCGCATTAAACTCAAGCTTAGTCCTCATACACGTTCTAAAACTTTAAGAACACTGGACTGCTGATTTTTGCGTGTGGATTAGATTTTCCTATTACCGGTATTCCTAACCATCAGGCGAACTCACTCCGATTCCAGAGGTACTTGTAATTTACGTCCTCAAATCAAGGAGACGTCAAAATTTTAGCCATACTGACGTGTATAGGGTTTGAAGCCGCTACTTCGGTATCAGCACACCGGATGTTAAAGAACGAGCGTTTTTATCCATTCCGCCATGCTGACCTCCTGGTCACGTAATAACAGAATGACCTATTGTGCAGATTTTAAATTTGCATAAACTTACCGCGTAGCTTTGGCGCGTGCAACTGATGTTTTGAATCAACCAGCAACACACCAATGGCTAGAGCTCAAATGGGTTGATCGTCATTCATAAGCTTCCCTGACAACATGTAGCATGTAGTTTTCAAGTTTCATAAGCTAGAGATGAGACAGAATAAATATTCCTCCGCAAGCAGAGACTAATGGCCAAAGACAATACATCATCTTGTAAATTCCTGTAGCTTGCTCGATTTAAAAACTAACAAATTGTTTATTCCTTTTGTTGTTTAATTTGACCTCTTAACTTGTAAATAAGTTGGTTTCCACGGGAGGAGCAAAGTTAAGTTGTGAAAATAATAAACAAGCTTGCTCTCTTGAATTCTAGATGAATGAGGAGGGCAGAATATAGAGACATAAATTATTTTAAGGGAATAAACTCAACAGAAAGAATTCAAGACCAACATCTGTATAATTTCCTTAAGACTCGATTAAAAAGGTTAGTTGCATATCCTTTACAGGACGTCGCAGTCAACACCAGCATTTTTAGCTGTTGTGATCTCTTGGCAAGTTAACGTTCAGTAGTTTGCTATTGCTTTTTGAACAACCGGTAACCATACCATTTCGTAAAAAAAACCACGAAAGGCAGTCTGCTGCCAAACCGCCCGCATCTCGTTTCGAACATGGGTATGCGGGATTACGAACTGTGTCCGTAACACCTTCGTCACGGAGCTGGATAAAACACTTTACAGGTTATGTTAAACTACACATTAGGAATTCATAGGAATTATACATATAACCAAATACACAGTGTGAAATATGGGACAACCATAGGAATTATATATATAACCACATACATAGTGCGAAATATGGGACAACCAGAAAGAATCACACTTAATAACACACACCTACACTTTTAAAGTGCTGAGAGAATGTTGAATGTATTTTCATAAACCTGTGTTGTGTATATCCCCCTTAAACAATATCTTATGAGATTGGCTTGCTAAGAGGAGTACTGTACATATGTGCTTTCTATAAATAAATAGTTGTTAACACATGTGCAATTGAAATACCACTACTTATATCGTTTCTTTACTTATTCAGTCTATTCAGTTCATCAGTAAAGATCTGCCCACAACAGACGAATATTATCTCCGGCGGGCCTATTCCTGCTGGTCGCGAGATCCGCACAGTGGAAAGACGGGAGATTTGCTCGCAACAGACGAGCAATATTACCTTGATATCTCCGGCGGGCCTATTCCCGGCGGTCGCGGGATCCGCACAAGTCATGCGGGGAGTCTGACGGTAGTACACGCTTTACAAGATACGGACACTTGTGATTGACAGATGTGCGCGCCCTACGGTACAGAAGCGTACGAGGCCCTCACCTCTGGGACTTGGCTGAACGGTTCCAGGGTCTGGCCACCACTCGCCACCTGCTCGTGGAGGCGAGGTCTCGGAGGTTTGACGCTGAGCCGCTAGCATCTGCAGCCTATCTTGTGAGAGACGTATTGATTACCCATTCCTCTGGAATACACAAGACTAGGCCGAGAGAGGGAATATGTCGTTTGGGCACTACATATTTCTCTGAAGCTCTGCCCAGGCATTGTGATGGAATTTTGGCCACATTCCAACTCACATACTTTGGTCTGTCAAGACTGCAAGGTGCCACTCACAGGTTAACACATATTCTTTCTGAAAAGAAGGACATGATTCATTACGTAAGAGGTCGGCAGATACATTGCCATTCCTCACTTATTAAGTCAGAAGAAAACAGACCGTTCCAGTAGAACCAAGATGCGGCAAATTAAACACACTGAGGAAAGGGAAAAGGTACCCACCCTTCCCCTATAAATGTCCTAACTTGTTTTTGATTGTCTTTTTATGTGACATCTTACACATAGATGGGTTCGCTTACTTTATTTAATGGGTCCTGTTAGAAATGCCACAATTTCCAACAGTGCCAAAGATATCACAAGATTGTCATGATTATCTTCTATATGGTGGAAAACCAGGAATGACCAATCCAAACCCTGACTGTCAGCTAGTGAATTATCTGGTATTGAAAAGACCATGCCAGGGAAGGCCAAAAACCACCCATGGTTTTCATCAATATGTCCTGATTAGAGACATTAGACGTAGACAGTCAAAATGTTTGGGTATGTTATGAGAAGAAATAAATTGGAGAACTTGGTGACAACTGGCAAGATCGAAGGGAAGAGACCAAGGGGAAGACCGAGAAGTAAAGACTTGGATGGCTTAGCCACATTGCATGATCGAGACAGAAACACAGAGCTGATTCACGACTATGGTGTTACATGGCACAACATGACCGCCCACGCTTATCGGCATGGCACATGATGGATGGATGGTCCTGATTAGTATGAAGGACGGATAAGAAGAGTCATAAACGACTGTCGGTTTCACCGATCGGTCAAGAATATATATCATGATGAGCCTGATGTTGATGTTCTTTAGATGCCCTATTACTTATAGTTCTCGAGTCAGAAGTGAATCTTCTCCTTGTGAGGATGGTCATCTACTCTGCAACAAAAGCAGACTAATCAAGTGATACGACGTGTTTAAATTTATACAGCATTCACTTGTTCTGAAGTAATACGTATCTTACATCTTCATCGAGATGATTTAACAATTAAGGCAGTCCTATGCCACATTATCATGCAGTTAGATTAAATTACGGTGAAAGTTTGTACAATGGTTTTTAAACATTTAATGTGCGTGCTGGTTTCTATATCTGTATCCTATCAATCTTCCACATGTAAAATATATTATACACGGGTTTATAATTTCAACATGCGTGTCTCCATCTGCTTATGTGTCATTTGTCAGGTTATTGTGTTTTTGTAACACATGGTTTAGATACTGAGCAACCAAGGCAGGACGTAGGATATTCCCTGTTTAAATATTTAGATATTAGGGTAATGGAACACTTAGGCTTTCTTCTAACGATGATTGCTCAAGATACATGAGCGTGTTTATTCCCTAGACCTTTAATACAATTTTTAGCTAGTGATAATCAAAACTCCACATCTTCAAGATTGATCAACGTTCTTGAAAATAGAATATAAATAGAAAATAGGGGGAAACTGGGAAGGCTGGGTTGAATATATACAGACTTATAGATAGATGGCGCAGATCAACATGGCCGAATGAGTAAGAATGCATTTTCTTAAACATCCGTTGTACTGATACCGAGGGAAGCGGTTCAACCCCTACACCGGACAGCTGGATTAAACTGTTGACCTATCGTCCTTAACTTGGGGGCGTAAATTACAAGTACCTATGAAGTCGGAGTGGGTTCGCCTGAAGGCGAGGGACACTGTTAATAGGGAAAGCTAACCCGCACGCAAAATGCAGTCCATCACAACTATAAATAATGTGTATGGACTACGCTTGAGTTCAAAGCGAGTAAGCAAACAAACATAGAAAGATAGATGGTGCCTTAACCCATAATCCTACCGTCACACACAAATCAAATCAAAACAAATCAGGCAACACGCTGAATGACAACGTTTATGATAAATGTCCTGTGTTAACTATTTCAGGTGCAAGCAGCGTGTAATATGTGACCGATTCGTCTCGTGAATCCCAAATATTGCTAAATGCTTTCTTTTGCGTTTTATGTTTGGTCAGAGAATATTAAAAATAATGTGACTGTCTCGGTGGCCCCTTTCGCTCTTTAAATGTTTCTACAGCATATGTGGCATGCCGTGATGTGTGTGTGTGTGTGCGCGCGCGCGTGTGTGTGTGTGTTTGTGTGTGTGTGTGTTTGTGTGTGTGTGTGTTTGTGTGTGTGTGTTTGTGTGTGTGTGCGTGTTGTGATTTGTGTTAATGTCAAAAATGAAGATGTTTTGTCTGGATGTATGTGACATTTCTTGTCCAGCCCCTGATAAATCCCGAAACACAGCAAAGATACAGAGAGGAAAATACTTAAGTGGTAAAGGGTACCCGAGACAGCAACACCTGCGGTTTTTTATTGTAACATTGGACCACCCCCTCCCTTCTCCTTTTGGAATATTGGCAACGACTGGAGTTGTAATAACAGCTAAATAAAGCTGTGAAACCAAACATCCGGCATTTGATCACGGGCAAGGACAGGGGGCGACAACAGGAAAAATTAACTCCCTTTGTTTTAAATTGCCCACCTTTGTTTCTACAAGACCTGAACCGTCAATATTGCACCCTCTCTACCCCCAATCCCCGGAACATCACACCCTCTACCCTAATCAGAGTGACGTTATGTTCGCGCGGAAATATAGCTTTATCATTGGAGGGGAAAAGGTACTTCCTATTAACATAATATATGTTAATAAGTGAGCTCAACAATTGCCGGCAGAAATTGTATGTCGAGGTGCAGTGGCCAGAAATGCCTTTGCAGAACAAAAAGTGTTGTCCAGTTTGGCTGATATTGTGGTGTTGTGTATTTTAAATTCATGATGGCTTTGGGGAAACGGTGGTTTCTTCATTGAGCTAACATCAAACCCAGCCACTGAGCCTCTTTTATTACTACTTCATATTTTCACCGTGTTCAGCACCCACATGATTCTGAACCCAGTAATTCCATTTCTGACTCATACATAGGAATAAACATTCATACTCCTATATGGAAATGGACATTCACACCCCTTGTGTTATTGAGAATGAACACTTGCACTCCTGTGTGTTAGGAATAAACAGTTGACTCTCTCGTTTATTTAAACATGGATTTTCACTTCGTTTACGTTAACGCATGAACTTTCCCCGTGGGAACTAGAAAATTCTTAGCATCTCAATGGAGCTAGGAAGACGGTGATTTAATTCCTTCATCAAGACAACATCTGGACCGTTAATTAATTAATTAATTAATTAATTAATTAGATATAACTGCCATATCTTCTATTGAGATGTTGTTGTCTTTTTTTTTATTTATTGTGGTTGTGTATTATTATGCCTTGTCACATTAACATACACACACTTTCCCTTTCCCCAAGGTTATCCCAATATAATGTTATCCGTTGTATTTAAGAATGGTTTATTTACTAATTATTTGTTGTTTGAGTCGTTTCATTTGTGTTCTCATTGATAATCCTTGTCAAGGGAAAACACTACTATGGAGCTAGGTGTGAGCTGGATAATCACACGGACGTTCGGTTTACAAAGAGTGAGTGCTATCTTCTCGAATGTTCGGTAAATGTCCAGTGCTCTACTGGCCTCTGTTAATAAACACCACTTTAAAATTAGTCTATACCCTTAGAAAGTCTTATTCAGCCATTTCAAGTTTCTTATACAGTTGGCTATTAGGATCTGGGGATTCATTTCCCTATATCTTCATTAACTACGGGACAATTTAGTTGCTAGGTTTGTTAATGTTTCAGTGCCTAATAATAATATATGGCGATATTATATATATATATATATATATATATATATATATATATATATATATATATATATATATATATATATATATATATATATAACTTGAAATGGCTCAATAAGACTTTCTAAGGGTATAGACTAATTTTAAAGTGATGTTTCTTAACAGAGGCCAGTATATATATATATATATATATATATATATATATATATATATATATATATATATATATATATATATATATATATATATATATATATATATATATATATATATATATCGCCATATGTGACCTCCCATCTGAACAGAAGGATGATATATCTCCAATGCTCAGTGCACGAAGACTTACTTTATAATACTTGTTCATTTGATTGTGTACTATGTTTGTTCCAAACCTACTTTTTGTTGGCACTGAATCAGTTAACTGACATTTAGATAACTACTGAGAAACCCTATGATGCCGCTGAAGTTAAGAATATTAATTTTTTAATCGGCAATGAATCACGGAAATCATGTTCCCGCACTAAGGGCCCTTGCTTAAATACTCATCAAGTCAGATTAAGCTTCAAACAAAAAATTTGACATAAACTTATTTATCAATGTCATCCTTGAACAAATTAAAGCTGTTGTTTGAAAGCTGAATTACAGAGCCTTTGTGTGTCTCCTACCTGTAATTTATAGCAAATTATCTTGTAACTACAGGGATTGACTCGATTTCAGAGACTAAAACAGGTTGCTGATTTTTAGCCAACGTTTATCATATTCAAGTGGGAGTGTTCGTGGCGAAGTGGTCAAGCCGTCTGACTCGGGCTCAGAAGGCTGTGGGTTCGATTCCGGGCCACATCCTTCGTTTCACGGGTGCATTTTGTTAAGGAAACTCCTGAGGGTCATCGATGGAGCTACGGAGTTCGTGCTTTATGCGACGCTTTCCACGCTGCGGAAAGAGACTGAGCCATATGGGATAAAAACCCGGTGCAATGAAGTCGACCCTGTCGAATTTTAAGCGACTTTATCATATTCAGTGCTTTAACAGAACTAGAGGATTGTGGTTTTTAAATTCTTTTTGTTTTTGTTGTTGTTGTTTAAACGAAAGATTCATGTTTCAGAATGTGTAAAAGTTCTTGCAATTTACAGGTCAGCGTGACCGACAGCTTCAGAGCACTTACTCTTACACTTCCTCTGCGCTATAAGAGAGTGATTGGTTCATTCCCTACACCGGTCAAGTGGGACTTGTCTTATCGTTCAGAAAGCCACTACTATTCGTAATCCCGTTCATCGCGTTCAGAATCAGTTGCACGCGATTTGGTAGCAGACCGTCTTGCGTTGATTATTTTTAACACTGGCATGAGTGTCGGTTGTTCAGAAAACAATGGCGAACTGCTGAACGTAAACTTGGCAAGTAAATTACAAAAAGCCAAAAATGCTGGGGTTGATTCCCGTCCTGTACAGATATGCATTTAACTATTATTTTGACTGTGAAATTTCAATAATTCAGCTGTAAAATGAACGACGTTGTAGTTGTATATCCTTATATCTCCAACCCATGCAGATCTGTCACCGTTTGGTAAACTCAGTATATACCGGGAGGTCATTAATTTTCTGACCTTGATATCATTCAGTGTTTTCTCCAGTAAAATTCTTGTAATGCTTCTGTGCTTTCTTCTCCTGCCACGTCATTTTCGTCAGAGCAATGGGTTGGAGTCTGTTGAACACGAAATGCCTGAAACTCTCGGAGTAGAAATGATCAAACGTGTCCTGACCGCATCCAGTCTGTATGTAATGTGCTGAATCATGACATGGTTACAACCTAATACGCCGTTCAACAGATCTGAAATTCCAGTACCAGTTTTCCACAGCGTACTAGTTTCTAAAATTGCAGAATAGGAAGATCTCAGCACCCACTCTCCGTGGAGATGATACTGTGGTACTGAGTCGGAAGAACACAATTCCTACACTAAACTCACTCCGATAGACGAAGGCCTTTTTTAGGACTGAAACGACCTGACATATTATTTATTAAACTTAATTAAGAAGATTCAACAACCAACTAATCAACCAACAAACCAGCCATTCAGACAACCCGTCAACCAGTCAACCAACCAATCAACCAACGAACTAGCCAAACACCCGAACTGCTATAGCCCGTTATTCATCCCATCCATCTATGTATTTTATATATCATGTGATATTAACAATTGCATGGTATCAGGTATTTGTCAGATATGACTTATCTACCGTACACTCTCATGCAAGTACCTCCTTGGAAAGGAGAGATACCGTATTGTTATGGTTATATTTATTTTTGATGCACGTGTTGATGTTTATGTACATGTAAGTTACAATTGTAGCCGAATGCTCTGACCGACCCACCCTTTTCAGGGTCTTTTTATCCGATGGTGATTTTGACGTCTTACAATGGAATAGTGTGGACCAGCTCGTTCCAATGAAATTCTTGATGATGTATGATTTCGATACTGGGAGCGATCCAACTACTTCCCGTTAGTGATGAGTTGTTTAAAACCCTGTCCAACCGGATGCAGCCGTGACAAGTCTGACGAAGTTATGTTGCCTAATCCAGTTCGGATCTATAACTAAAGCGTCTGAAACGACTTGAACCTGTAATGTCTGCAGGCAAATCATACTCTAATACTCTCAGTGAGGACTCCTTGTATCAGTGATGTTTCAATATTCCAGTTGAGTATTCTTAAGTGAACATTCGTTATCATTCAAGTAAGATGGCACCACTTAGATTGTTTCGGACCCAACCGGGTCTTAGTGACATTCAACTTGTAGAGAGTTACCCAGCTCCAACGTTATTCTGTAGGTATGAACATCTTGGTGACGTTGAACCCGTAGAGAGCTACCACGCTTCACTGTTATTCTAATATTATGAACATTCTCTGGACAGTGTTATTGTAGGGAGCTACTACGCTCCAATGTTCAACTGTTGAGGACAGCACAGTGACAGTGCTAGTGTGAGGAGCAGCCACGCTACAATATTATGCTGCTAGTAGATCATCGCAATATCATTGTGGGGAGCTGCAACGCTCCTGTGTTGCGCTGCAGTGATGAATATCTGAGGGGATACCTAGAACTCTATGGTCGCCCTGTTAAGATAGTTGTGAGACATTTGGTTATGTCACCGAGTGACTACATCAATGAACTGTGGAGATGTGACAGTCTGATATCGGACATGAGAATGGCCATTCCGATATAATCATCTTGGTGGATTGGAGGACGCCATAGGTGTCTACACTTAAGAAGTCTGTTGCGCCGGAAGTGATGCGGGTGAATGCACAGCAACGACTGGACTAACGCATAAAATATATCTCATATGCTGACTGATGAAGCTTGGATCATCTCTAGTTCTTCTCACCTCTCTTCTTTGGCTCTGTATATAGACAAACTTCTATCCCGACTTTTCAGTCTTCCAACTCTGAATTATTTTGTAATAAATTTTGCTTTTGTTACCATGTCTTGGTGTGAGGGTACGACTGTTGTCTGGTTCGAGCCCCCTGTGGGTGGGTATCCATAGATGGGAAGAGAAGGACAGGTGGAGTCCCGGCTTGTTGGGGGGCCTAGTAGACGGAAAGTCCTAGTGAGTATGTCAGGGCAGTGCGGGGGATATATCTAAGCGTACCCTACCTGTCTAAGCCCCAGAGGTACTGATACAGACGTTCTGAAAATATGGTGAAAGGGGGCACGAGCCAAATAGTTAGGTAGGAAATACGAAAGGGGAGAATGACGATCTGAAAATATGGTGAAGGGGGCGCGGGCCAAGAAAGGTTGGGAACCATTGACATAGATTGATAAAACACGTTAGGGGGATGAATGATCGTAGTATACTAAAGGACATCTTTTTTGGTGAATTACAGGTGGGTAGGAGTTCTCAGGGTTAGCCTCTACTACGATACAAAAATGTGTGTAAGCGGGACATGACTGATACAGGCAAGTCGCCGCTGAACGTGTTGCATGGAGGACAACCATCGGAAATGGAATAAAGACAACTGAGAAAACTATTGCAGACAAGTCACACACCGAGCGTGCTAGACGTAAGATGGTGCATGATGGTCAAAATGACCATGTGTTCACATGCATCCACAGTGAACGAACATTTGCAGCGCGAATTGGCCTAATCAGCCACATTCGCCAACGCCATGAGTTGTAGTTATTATGCCTTTTTGAAGCACAATGAAACAAACTATTATCTGTCAAGACGGCGAGGTGCCAATGATTAACAATTACAGAAAAAGAAGCAAATTGTCAAATTAAAGCACCTTTCTCACATAAATCATGAGCAAAACAGCTGTTACAGTGAGAATAATACATGTAGAGGGAAAACGCCACAAAAATTTTAATAAGAGGGAGTAGTAAATAGTACCACATACAGCGTAATAGATACAACCACACACACATAAAAAAAACACACACACAAGCACACACACGCACACGAACGCACGCACGCACGCACATGTCCACATACACCCCATTTTGTTGTTGTTGCTTACTTGAAAACCCATTGAGCGATATTCTGGGATTCTGGCGTTCTGGTCCATCGGATTGTTGACGCCTGAATGTCTGGCATACGACATGGCCACCCAGTAGGTGCCTCGTCCTGACGCTCGGATGTTGTCTGGCAAGCCGGGAAGGTTGACTGTGAAGGGATCCACGCTCAACCAGGATTTTCGTTTCAGGCTAACCCTGTGTGATGAGATACAGATTGTATGAAGTGTTGGGCGGCAGTAGTCCAGTATGGCGCATGGTGTTGGGACGCTTTGTCCCGTGCTACGTTGCCGCTGGTATTCCGTGGAGAAAAGCATTACATAGGACAAGAGAAACCAGCTCACCACTTTAAAACAATCGTAAGCAATTGAATGCGTGAGTTGCCAAGTAAATGTAGTCCCATAGCAGATACAGCCACTGGGGTGTGATGTCTTAAACCTTCACATATTCTAAGCCACTACGTATGAGATGGAATGGCCAATTCCCTTTACCGACTCCTTTACTTTCCAGACAATTCCCAGAAAATCACATGATACCCACATTTATGAGAATGGTTTGGCCAGAGAGCCGTCTTCGTTGGAAAATAAAAATGAAGCCTCTGCTGTGGATTCAACCCAAAACCATTGTCTTCGTAGGCATACTTAGTAACCGGTATTTCATCGTGGTTTCTTGGTGAATTAAGAGCAACCCATTTTGTGGACACAGCTAGGGGCGTATCCTTGTATGAATGTCTAGTAGTGGTGCTGTTATGATATTTTGCAATCCTGTGCTGTAATGATATTGTGCTGTAAATTAATGTTTCACTTTCTGGACATAACTATTTTGTGATAATGGTCATGACTATACTTTCAACGTTCCTCGCCTAAGCGAATAATGTTGTCCTAGCCGCATATTACCTGTTGTTTGACCTGTTGTTTGAGTCTCATATCACTTGTTGTTTGAGTCTCATATCACCTGTTGTTTGAGCCTCTTCTTACCTGTTTGAGCCTCATATCATCTGTTGTTTGAGCCTCATATCACCTGTTCTTTAACCTCGTATAACCTGTTGTTTGAGCCTCATATCACCTGTTGTTTGAGACTCATACATACATTGGCACCTCTCCGTCTTGACAGACGATAGTTTGGTACATTGTGCTTCAAAAAGGCTTAATAACTACGACCCATGGCGGTGGCGAGTGTGGCTGGTAAAGCCAATTCTTGCTGCAAATGTTTGCCCACAGTAGATGCATGTGAAAACATGGTCATTTCCACCATTTTGCACCATCTTACGTCTCTCACGCACTGTGTGTGCTTTATCTGCAATCATTTTCTCCTTTGTCTTTATTCAATTTCTGATAGTTGCCCTCCATGCAACACGTTCAGCGGCGACTTGCTCCCAATGTGCATTATCAATGCCTGTATCAATCATGTCCCGCTTACACACATCTTTGTATCGTTGTAGAGGCCGACCCTGAGATCTCCTACCCGTCTGTAATTCACCCAAAAAGATGTCCTTTGGTATTCTACCATCATCCATCCTCCTAACATGTCCTATCCATCTAAGTCTACGAAGACTGAGCATGGAATACACCGTCACACAACCTGATCTTTCCAATGCTTCAGTATTTGTGATTTTGTCTTGCCACTTAATACCAAGTATTCTTCGCAGACACCGCATATGAAAGCTGTTTAAACGTTTCTCTTGGCATGAGTAAGTTGTCCAGGTTTCACTGCCATAAAGAAGAGTACTAAGGACACGGGCTTGGTAGACGAGGACTTTTGTTTTGGCAGTAAGCTTCCTGTTCTCCCAGACTCTTTTTGCTAACATGTTCACTGTTGTTGCTGCCTTGCTAATACTGATGTTGATTTCCTGATCGAGGGATAATTTGCTATTTACCTCTGTTCCTAGATATGTAAAATGGTCTACTATCTCCAGTTCGGCGTCGTCAATCAAGATTGATGGTACACCATGTGCACCTTGTGACATAATCTGTGTCTTCTTTTTATTAATTGTTAAACCAAATTCAGAACAAGCATTGGAGAATGCAGATAGTAGATATTGTAATTCTTCCTCAGAGTGGGTCGTAATCGCAGCATCATCCGCAAAAAGCAAATCTCTGATTAGTACCCTGCTAATTTTGGTCTTGGCCTTCAATCTCTGAGCATTATAGAGGCCACATTATTATTGAGCCTCATATCACCTGTTGTTTTAGCCTCTTCTTACCTGTTGTTTGAGCCTCATATCACCTGTTGCTTGAGTGTCATATCACCTGCGGTTTTAGCCTCTTCTTACCTGTTATTTGAGCCCCATTTCACCTGTTGTTTGAGCCTCATATCACCTGCTGTTTGAGCCTCATATCACCTTCTGTTTTAGCCTCTTCTTACCTGTTGTTTGAGCCTCATATCACCTGTTGCTTGAGTCTCAAATTACCTGCTGTTTGAGCCCCATATCACTTGCTGTTTTAGAATCTTCTTACCTGTTGTTTGAGCCTCATATCACCTGTTGTTTGAGCCTCATATCACATGTTGTCTGAGCCTCATATCACCTGTTGTCTGAGCCTCATATCTCCTGTTGTTTGAGTCTCATATCACTTGTTGTCTGAACCTCATATCACCTGTTGTTTGAGCCTCATATCACCTGTTGTCTGAGCCACATATCACCTGTTGTTTGAGCCTCATTTCACCTGTTGTTTGAGCCTCTTCTTATCTGTTAATTGAGCCTCATATCAACTGTTATTTTATCCTCGTATAACCTGTTGTTTGAGCCTCATATCACCTATTGTTTGAGCCTTATATCACCCGTTGTTTGAGTCTCATATCACCTGCTGTTTGAGCCCCATATCACTTGTTGTTTTAGCATCTTCTTACCTGTTGTTTGAGTCTCATATCACCCGTTGCTTGAGTCTCATATCACCTGCTGTTTGAGTCCCATATCACTTGCTGTTTTAGCCTCTTCTTACCTGTTGTTTGAGCCTCATATCACATGTTGTTTGAGCCTCATATCACCTGTTGTTTGAGTCTCATATCACTTGTTGTCTGAGTCTCATATCACGTGTTGTCTGAGCCTCATATCACCTGTTGTTTGAGCCTCATATCACCTGTTGTTTGAGCCTCATATCACCTGCTGTTTGAGCCTCATATAACCCTGTGTTTGAGTCTAGCAATGATGCTTTTACAGTGACTGGGGACATGAGTTGGGTAAGATGCATCATGACAATTTCTAATGAAAGTAGATCATTATACACAACCACTAACAACAACAACAACAACAAAACAATGCTCTTTGATCACGTAATTAGAAGAAAGGCAGTGTAAACCATCGTAACGACTAGAAAGAGATTAGGGGTAGATGTGGTAGAGACAGACCGAGATAAATAATGCTACATAAGACTACTGCTTGGGGAAATATCATCAGCAGAATTGACCCTGAACACCAAAGGTCGAGATCTATGTAGACACATAAACGCCTACTCCATTTGGCATAACACATGATGATGATGGAAAACGGCTAAATATTTTTGAAATTGTAATTCTTGTCAATATATTTTGAGGACCTCGCCAGGTGCTACGGAGTTGGTGCATTGAGCTGATTCTGGTCTAAACAATGAGGTGATCTAATGCGCCACATTTGCAGATGGAGATGGTCGTTGAATCCAATTAAGTAAATAATTCAAAAATGATTATACTTGCCAAAATATTGTAACAATGAAGATTAAAATAACCTGTGTACAGTAGCCCGGCAGGTTTCTGCAACCAGCAGGTCTCCATCTGGGGTGAGTTCAAGCCCATTTGGGAATGGTGCTACGGAGTTGGTGCATTGAGCTGATTCTGGTCTAAACAATGAGGTGATCTAATGCGCCACATTTGCAGATGGAGATGGTCGTTGAATCCAATTAAGTAAATAATTCAAAAATGATTATACTTGCCAAAATATTGTAACAATGAAGATTAAAATAACCTGTGTACAGTAGCCCGGCAGGTTTCTGCAACCAGCAGGTCTCCATCTGGGGTGAGTTCAAGCCCATTTGGGAAATTAAAGTGTCCTGGCAGAATTTCAGTCATGCGTCCCGTGCGGGGGTCGAATGCCAGCAACCTGTTGTATTGTTGAATACACGTATTTATGACATTACTATCTTGTTGAAAAGTTTAATAGTGTATACCGCAAATACGACCAGCCGTAGACTAGCGACGAGTGCACTAGTTCGGCTATACAGTGGTCCGTGGTTCATTCACTCTTTCGTTGACTCGAAGTTGACCCGGAGCCGCATGGTGCAGTGGTTAGTGCTGTTGCCTATTAAGTGGTCCAGTTAAATCCCCAAAAGAGGCACGGCTGTTTTTCTCCATACGGGTACTGCTCTGGGGTGGACCCAGCCTCATTAAAATGGACACCAAAAGTTTTCAATTTTTTAGAATCACCACGGAAGGAAAAGTGACAAAGAAGGAAGCTATCCTCCCTACTTCACATGTCTTGGTCTAGAATATGTTAATGTTTAACATTTCTAACTGTGATGGATTGACCGTAGGGGTCAGAAGATCCTTTAGAATCATATAATTAGCCCGGCCATGAAGGACCACCTACCCACAGCAGCTGTGGCCGACGACGTCGACTCATGGACATAACTTAAGAGAGTATTGGTCTTTTTTTGCTCGCTTTGAACTCTCAAGTGTAATCCATACACCTGCTGCTTCTAGTGCACTGGACTTATTTTTGCGCATGAATTAGCTTTCCTTATTACCAATGTGCATCGCCATCAGGTGAATCCACTCCGACTTCAGACCTAGTAAAAGGGTGTATGATGTACATGTCGCGAGGACAGTGCAGCTAAGACTATAATGGGGAAAGTTGCAAGCCTGAAAGCTGTCACTGGAATACTGCAAAACAGCTGGTCTGTTTATTCTGGTCAATGTATTTGCTATCGGTCTCCCTGGCCTAGGTGTTGAACGTCTTTCTCTGTAGTCCCATATAACCTCGCAAATAACGTGATGTGCGTGAGAATCGGTAGCGGTTCTCACCGCGTCGGCAACTTAGGGGTATGTGAGCCGGTCGCTCAGAAAGCAATGGCAAACTACTGAGCGTAATTTTGCTAAGAAATCAACAATCATCTGAAAGATGCTGATGTTGGAAGCGATGTCCTGTAAAAGTATATGCGAACAAAAAAAGAATTTGTATTTGCTATAGATGAAGAAAGACAATTCCCCCTGTGCTCTGTCACTTATCAAGACTACAAACATACACACGTACACAGCGTTTTCAATCTAAACTAAGTGTTGTTGTTTTTTTTTAATTGCATAACAAAAGGATTTGCTATTTTTGCTTAAAAATAATCAGTGATACTAAATAATTATGTAGTAGCATTAAAGATACGAGTTTCTTAATCAAGTACAATTTGTGTGACCGATGATACAATGTAAGATCGTTTACGATATCTCAATAAAGCATGGACATTGATTAATAATGATATAAAGTCCACAGACAACAATTTCACATTAATGTGCCTATACCACACTTACAAGTCATAGGTAAAAGACAATTATGGGTGTGGTAATACGGCTGCCCTTGGGAACCGTCCTACGTGAAGAAAATATCACCTGAGATAGCATGGGATGTCCACATTGGGATGGCAGGCTTCCTTCTCTTGCTGATTTCTCCTCGAAGATACATGGTTGGCTGGTTCTGGTTCCCAAAGTGTAATGTCCAACAATCACACTAGTGAATGCAATGATCTGGTGTACAGTGGGACACTGCGTCAAAGCTGATATTCTTCACTTAGACATATATATATATATATATATATATATATATATATATATATATATATATATATATATATATATATATATATATATATGATTATTGGGAAGAAAAAGCGGCCGCCTTGACACTGACCACATGGCCCACAAGAGAACCGATTGGTCTTTACAAATATGTTGCTAGCACCATAAACACCATGTGGCTAAGACGTGTAAATGAGTCCTTTACTTTTCTTAACTTACTTATAGTCACACAACACAACCGTTCTCCAGAGAAGCCACAAGCTAAATTTAGATCTGGTACAGCGGCAGAACTTTGGTTAAAATTAATAAGAGCAAGAAGATCAACATCAAAATTGGCAAACAAAACATAAAGACCAACCTGCCAGTCGGTCTCCCGTCCATACACACGTATATATCATTGTCTATGTTGTAGACATCGCTGGAGTCACTCATTACGATGACACCATCTGACATGACAACCATGTCGTTCAAGTGTACAGGACGTCTGCCATTGACGGGTGTGTTGACGGAATATAAGAGCCGGTAGTTTCCTGTACAGATCAGTCAGTGTTGCGTTAACTTTGACACGAACATGAGATTATGCACGTTGGAAAATGGTAAAAGTTCATCACTATACATTCTACACACTGTCAGACATTAATCAATCAATCAATCATGTGCCATGCCGGAAAGCGTGGGCGGTCATGACTAGCCATTTAACTCGGTCACCAGTGTCGTGGATCAGCTCATTGTTCCTGTCTCGTCCATGCCATGTGGCCAAGCCATCCAGGTATTTTCCTCTCGGTCTTCCTCTTGGTCTGTTCCCTTCGATCTTACCAGTAGTCTCTAAGTTCTCTAATACATTCTTCTCATAACATTTTCCAAAAAATTTTGACTGTCTACGTCTAATTTCTCTAATCAGTTTATGATGTTAATTTGTCTCCTGTAGTATTAGGTCATTTGTTTTGCTATCTCTCCATGGTATTCTTTGCATTTTCCTCAGAAACCACATTTCTGCAACCATCAGATGTTTTTCAGCTTAACTGCACATTGTCCAAGTTTCACATCCGTACAAAAGAACAGGCTCTATGTATCCCCTCAACACTCTTTTTCTTGTTTCAATTCACATCTTTTTATTGGTCAGAATGTTTTTCATCTTGCTAAAAGCTACTTTCGCCATGGCGATTCTTGTTCTAATCTCTTCAAGGCATCTCCCATCAGATGTTATGACTGCTCCGAGATAATTGTACCGATTCACTTGTTGAAGAATATTCCCATTTACTTGTATATTACATTGTGGTACTTCGTTCTTCCTAGTGACGATCATAACCTGTGTCTTCTTACAATTTAATTCCAACCCCAGCTGCTCACTGTGTACACAACAGCGTCTACTAATTGTTGCAGACCTGCGCATTGTCCGCAATCAATACTGTATCCTCTGCATATCTAATATTATTGATGTTTCGTCCTCCATTGCTGACTCCATTTATATCTTCTACATTTCTGAAAATATTTTCACTGTACAGGAAAAAAAGATCTGGAGATATTACACACCTCTCTTAATAGGCTGATATTGTCCTTCTTGTTTTATGTTCTCCGATTTGTCGTCGTCGTTTAACGTCCTAACATTCATGTTGCTAATTTTAATGTCTCTGTCCTTGTCTTGCGATGATTAGTATTTAGGCGAATTATAATGTACTAGGCACTTTTAAAGAGGTAGTTTCCCGTTGCTTTCCTCTATGGCAGTTACCATACTGGCCGTGTGACAGCAAATATTGTCTCTCGAAAGAGATCCTCTGCCTGCCGTCGCGAAGCTTGAGACCTTAACCAACAAGTATCTTTCGGCTGCCCTCAAAGTTTCATCCACCACCTTCCGTGGCTTCTTTTGAATACTTCCAATAAACGAATACGAAATGACACTAAACAGCGTAAAACACTAAACAGCGTCTCCCGAAAAATAAACGCATCACATCGTCGCCATTTTTACTAGGACATAAAAGGGTGACGAGACTGGAATACTGTACTGGGATCAATTCTGCATATATTGCATTAACAACTTCTTCTACTTATAAAGGTAAGAGAAATTATACCTTAGATTTTTTTTTAACATACAACTCCATCGGACCTGCGTGAGCAAAGCAGCTCATCTGGGCATTGCTTGGAGTTTATTGAGAATCCATCCATCATCCATCATGTGCCACGTCGGTAAGCGTGGGCGGTCATGATTCGCCATTTCACTCGATCACCAGAGTCGTTGATGAGCTCAGTGTTCTTATCTCGACCCTACCACGTGGTCTAGCCATCCAGGTATTTACTTCTCTGTCCTATCTTGTTCTCTTCCCCCTCGATCTTACCAGTTGTCACCAAGTTCTCCAATTAATTTCTTTAAATTCGTCAGAATTCACAATATTGTGACTGTCTACGTCTAATTTCTCTAATCAGTTTATGATTTTCGTTTGTTTCTTGTATTGAGAATACAATATCTACAACTCTTAGATGAAGCATGACGGTAGATAAAACTTGACCGTAGATACAACATGACCTTAGATGAAACATTACTTAGATAAAACATTACTGTACATGAAAAATTTAAGTAGATGAAATATTGCTGTAGATAAAACCATACTGTTGATGAAACATGACCTTAGATGAAACATTACTGTAGAGGAAACATTACAGTAGATGAAGTATTATTGTATAAACATTACCGTAGATCAGTGGTTCTCAACCGTTGGGGAATTCCCCCCCCCCCCAGGGGGAATTTTAGGGTTTCCGGGGGGTGGGCGGGGGGGGGGGGGAATTAAGATTATTTCAAGATCGCGTTAATACAAGAACATATTACTTGTTATTGTTTTTCCCTCCATACTTTGCAGTTCTGTACTTCTCGCCCTTCTGAAATTCATTTTATAACGTAAGTAGACCAGCAAATCACGTTTTATGTAGGCATCTACACTTGATCTAGTATGTGTTATTAAATTTAGCTTCCATTTTTTACATATATTGTGTAGGGGCTTGGGGAGGGGGGGGGGAATTTATAGAGAGGAAATACGAAAGGGGGGGGGGGAGAATGACGTTCTAAAAATATGGTGAAGGGGGGCACGGACCAACAAAGGTTGAGAACCACTGCCGTAGATGAAACATCACCGTAGCTTAAACATTACCGTAGATGAAACATTTACCATATATGAAACATTACCGTAGATGAAACATGACCGTAGATGAAACATTACCGTAGATGAAACATTACCAGCCTAGGCCTAACCTCAGCCAGCATGCACGTGATGTGCTTAATTATGACTTTGTCACTTCCCAGTGAGTTATTCTACGAGTTACTCTGCAGATGTGAACCTTTAGTGCCGATGTTGCACACACCTCTGGTGTCTTGGTTTGGGGAGGGAAAGGAGTGTTTTGTTAACCAGTGTCCGTGGTGATGGTGACTTGTCATCGTGCCGTGTGAAAGGTCGCAACTTCAGCCTCTCTCTAATTGGTACTTATCGTTTTCGGCACTCAGGCGAACTGATCACCAATGCATTGGACTTAGAGAGTTAAAACTTAAGATTTTCCTTAGGAGCCACAACCAACAATCTAACCATGCAGCCAATAAGCTCAATTATTTAAGCACAGTTTCCATGTGTACAGATAAAAAATTCACAAATGTTGATTGTCGTTCGCAGAAGTAGAAGAAAGAATTTGAGATCGCTGATCAATAATTGTTGACCAATGTGTTTATGCGCTGGCTTAGTGGCCTAAGAAGTTCCGAAAGTTGATAGTTTTCGTGTGCCCCGCTATCGACCTCGATGAGGACTTCATTCTTTCATAACTAGTAAAATTAATCTTTGAGTTGAGTTGAGTTGAGTTGAATTGAGTCAAGAACCGACATCACAGCACTCGGGATATTACCATATTTGCTCCGCCCTCGTCTGCAACAGCCAGTGAAGAGTCCCAATATTAATTATACCATTAGCAGTCTGACTATATGTCTGTCTGGTCTTTCCTTGGACTTTAGAGTGTCGGCCAGATCCTCTGGTCGTTTTCTACAGTACCATTCTCTCCTAGCAGTGAGGATCTACCAGTTCTTCTGCGCTATACACGCGATTCCAAATGACCCCCGACCACACCTGCCTTATTATGCAACAATATCCTACCAAGTGGTGCACACCCAGCCAATCTGTCCGCCTGCTCGTTTCCCGCCAATCCAGTATGTGGAGGTTTAAGGTGTCACGAACAATGCCGCGAATGAACAAATGTTATGTGTGTATTCATATCAGTCGATCAACAACCAGAACATAGCAAGACATAATTGAAGTAGATTTCTGGGTACAGTACACCTTTTTGTCTACATTCAATAGTCATACTTCCCATTTGTCAAAACTACCGGACCATATTAATTTAATTGGTTCAATTATATCTCCAAATTCGTTGTCTGTCATAAAAACTGTCATCTACTGCTCATTATAGTACCTTGCAGTGTAGGGAGGGGGAAATGGGGGGGGGGGGGGGGGGGTCCTTGAGCCTGAGGACAGTCAGTCGTCTGATATCAACTAATATGTTGACAAGTGCTACACAAGTAAAAAAAAAAAAAAAAAAATAACACAGACCTACCAGTTATAGGGTGGACAATGAACAATCCTCTGAACGTGTCCAGAGCCAGAAGGTGACCGTTGGCCGGATACAGTCGTAAACTTGTCAGTTGACCACACTGGTGTTTGCCAACTGTTTGATGGGATTATGCAAGCAGAAATAATCGACAAAGAAACATGAAACATTGGAATATTTATAGATCTCTACACACCAGAAACCGGCGCATATGGCGAAAGGGTAGCGAACGCGAATAGCAATTCCGCACACCGCGTTTAAAATCAGTTGCAGGTGATTTGGAAGCAGACCGCCTTATGTTGAATTTTAACAATGGTATGAGTGTCGCTCGTTCTGAAAGCAATGGCAAACTACTGAACGTAAACTTGCTTAGTGGATCACACACAGTCAACAATGATGGGGTTGATTGTGATGTCCTGTAAAGGATACGCAACTAAATTTCTCACGCCAGAATCGCTTCCCTACCGACCTGGTTGTTATGGATTTGAATCTACATTAGGGCCGATTTGTAAAACTTGACCTGGGCTCCCTGGTCGATTCAGCCTAAATGGATAACATGAAACATCTTGGGAAGTAAAGGCAGCCCATATGATATTGACCACGGACTGGGTCTAGCACCATATGACTAGTGAGCCATAAGGCACGTGAAAGGGCCCTTTGGTCTAATGTTACAGTCTCTTTGACATTCTATAATTCTCCGTCAAGCAAAGAAAACAGCACGTTCACAATTATCCTTGCAGATGGTCACCCGTGGGTCGTACCGATGTTATTTCACGTAGAGAGATGTTGAGAGCGCTTTAGTACCAGTGAATCCACATCCTTGTCTAGAATGAGCGACTTGGAAGTAAGAACTGGCACGGCCAGACGCGAGAGGCACATCGGGAGAATGATGCGCCCCGTCACCCAACACAGAACTGACGCTATGAACCGCCGGGCTCGATGCATGTGATACAAAGATAATACCCCAACATGTAACTAACGTTCACACAATTTGCAATTATGGCATACCTGTGAACATTACAGTCAGCATAAAAACGCGATATATGACAAGAAATCTCGATGAAAGGAACAATACACACGGATACAGGCGAACTTTGCGACCGAATTCTTTATTAAGGAACAAGAAGAACAAAAGTAGGGGGGGGGGGGGGAGAGAGAGAGAACCAGGAAAACAAAAGTACTTAATTCGATAACTGAAAGTCACTCTCTTCGTGGCCTGTGGTCGATTTGTTGCATCTATTTCATACACCCTCATGTTCAAACTGTCTTTATCCTTTTTTGTGTTGGTCGCTTCCTGTTTTTGCTTTTAGAAATTAGCCTTTCATATCCGATTTCTCAAACCACTCTGACGTTTAATATGGAACAAGTATTTCCTGTTTTGAGACATCATGTTGTTTATGAACCTGTAAGTTGTTTTGTACATAATGTTGTAATTTCAATTATTTTGAACATGTATAATGACAATGCAAGTATGTCCCTGATTTTCTCTGTTGCATCAATGATCACAATTATTGTCATTTGGTACTGCTGGCCCTTTACACTTTTTTTTTTCTCTTTGGTAATACTTTTTATACAACAAGGACATTGAATTTGCAATAGTTTTTTTTTTCTTTTTTGGTACCTAAACGGAGGAGGTTTCCTTTGCTAAATGTGTCAAACCCCTTCCCTCGCGTTAGGAAGACCATAAGTTGGTTTTTAATTGATGTCTTTTTATGTCATTCGACTCACGACAGCAGTTGTTTTGGGAAATTCATGTGGAGCTGCGTTCTTCCTGCGTGCAGCGTTTTTTTTGCGGGCTCACTTCGGAAAGAAGACCTAGGCGTTTGGGATAAAGAATCTAAAGCAATAAAAATCGATTATGTTGCCTTTAATTTGTTTAACTTGCACCGAATAAAATGAATGAAAAACTAAAAAACAATTAACGGGTAAGAAATTACAACAAAACAATTAAGCATGCAATAGAAGATTCTTATTCATTTTGGCAAACAAATAATGCAGACAGTGTATTTATTATATAGTAAAGGCTCCATTTTCACGCCACGACGCGGTTTTCGTGTAGACTGCTTGCCCCATATTTTATACCAATCGAAGCTCGACGTGCAATGCTGGCAATATTAAATGACATCTTCTCTCTTGCCCCTCCCCCACTACATCTGCCCCCCCCCCCATAAATTCCCGTTGTGGCGACATACTCCAGCTTTCCATTTGATTGATTGATTGATTGATTGATTGATTGATTGATTTAGGAATCGACATCACAGCATTCGGGGCATTTCCATAAGCGCTCAGTCCCCATCCTCAGCAGCCAGCGAAGAGTTCCAACACCAATAGTACCAGTAGCAATCTGATTATATGTCCGTATCCCCTTTCCTCTGAGCGTCGAGCGTCGGCCAGATACCCTTGTCACTCCATGATGTCTCATTCTTGCCAGACCATGGTGGTCCATTTGCTCCTCCGAGATGTACACGTGCTCCCACAAGGCCGCAACCACGTCTGCCTTGTCATGCATCAATACTCCGCCAAGGTTTGCAGAGCCAGTCAGTCTGTCCGCCTGTTCATTCCCCAGCACACCGGTATGCCCCGGAGAAAAGATCCAGGCGATGCTTGCTACCCGTGACCTCCGAAGCGAAGCAAGCCAGTCTGCACGAAGCTTGCCTGTCCTCACCTTCCTCAGCATGCTTTCTGAGTCAGTTACAATCACGATGTGTGTGTATCGTATTCTCGATCCAGCGGAAAGCTGCAGTGACCGCCACCACCTCCATTCTTAAGCTAGATGTGGTATCATATGCCAGGCTCTCCTGCATCAAACGTCGACCATTAGCTTTTGCTATGAACCCCCAGGCACTTATCCTACCTCCCAACACCGAACCATCTGTGTAGATAATCACATCACCCAGGCGAGCGTTATCCTGAATTAGTTGCTGGATTTCCACTTCCGTGGCCCCTACTGGCCACTCCCTGCACTGCCGGCTCAATGTTATTATAACTCTGCACAAGACTGACTGCTCCACTAGCACTCTGATCCACTCCTCTCCTCGCCTGATGTTCTCCAAGATGCACACCTGTCTGATCGTATTCTCCGCCTGAGCCATCCATGATTTTTCTCTTATCAGTCGCTGACCCTTAACTGCATCCAGCGCCTCAAAACATACCCAAGGAATGTGGACTGTCTCCATGTCATGCGAGTAACCAGGTGTCTGTGTGAGTTAACTTCTTTCAAGATGACTTCATTAATTTTTATTGTCCGTCCAGGGTGTTCACATCAGTCGTCTTTAAAACCACATCCCCCCCCCCGACCTCCTGCATAATTCCGCAAATGTCTGCTATATTTACTGTTCCGTACATCAAGAGTGGCCACATATAGGTGAACTCTTTCCCTCGACTCGCTGGACAAAGATAAATTGCAGAGAATATTTTTTGTCTTGTCAAATTCTGCTTCTCCTTGTGTTATTCTGTATTTAACTTCTTGAATACATTTGTACGCCAACAAATCGAGTTGATTCTTTTGTGGCCTATTAGGCTCGCATAAATGGCCTTTCGGACATTTTAGGCCATGCTAGTAAAGTAGTGATGAGCATTCATGATTTAGTATCAAGCTCATTCTTTCCATAACTAAAGCGCACACGAATGGTTGGCAATTTAGCAGCAAACATTCAAGCGAATAAAAGAGACACGTGCGATAATCTCAAGAAAACTAACACTAAGTAATAATATGAAATATTAAGTCAGGAAACTATATCAATGCGCTCGGGAATTCCCACACATGTTCTCCGTCTTATTCAGTAGCTGGGACGCAGAGGTGTTTCCAAGGCACCAGGGTCGGGTTATATGCTGGCCAAGACCTACTCATCGAGCGTCCTGGGCAACAGGTCCCTTCGGGATCCTGGCTAAAGTCAGTAGGATCACCGATTCCTCCGAAGTCGGAGAGTGTCTGCCTGTACGGCGAGGAACCGCCAGTCTGCACACCAATAAGCCAGACATGGGACAACGGATACTCACGCAAACCTCAGGTCCTGTATGACATCGCACTGATGTTGGACAACAGGATGCCTTCATCCGACATACAGGACTTCGCGTTGGAGCTCAAGCCAACGAACACAAGCAAGCAAGCATTCAGTACCCAATGAAGTGTTCCCGTGCAGGTGGTACCTGTGGTGTCCTGACTGAACATCCGCTAGCATTATCCTCTACTGCTTACGTGCCGTCCCGACCCTCTGCTCACTCCCGGCTGGAGCAAATACGCGTAAAACATTTCCACGTGCTTCTGTAATATTAAAGCCGGCGCAAAAATGGATGTAGCTGAAAGAGGAGATGCAAATCGATAATAAAAATATTATGTGGGTACACGTAACTGACAAGACGTACTTTCAGTATTTTGTATGTGTAGAGCATCATAATGTTGAATATGCGAACACTGGCTAACAGTAAAAGTGGCAGTTTTAAGACACTAATTTCGCCTCCATCAGCTCTGAACATCACCGTTTCATTGCGGACACAAACGTACATCGACGCTCGACCACTTAATGTTAGTCAGAACTGCAGTTATTTCGTCAAAGTGACGTAGTAATAGTCGTGAAGTAGTAATATTTTATTTGTTGCGAGTGTATCTTTGCACTTATATTTTGGGGGATTAGATTATGGAGATTTGATACGGTTAATCATTAAATTATAATATTTTCAGCTCACCGCAGCCTGGGGCAGCCAGATTGGCAATCAGAAGTGGTGGGCATTTTGCCAGGTCATAGATCTTGGCGTCCACAGTACTGGCATACAAGTGGCCTGTGGAGAAAACAAAAGCAATTACAACGCAAAACGTGGTGTAAAGTTTTATGTTTATTTTAATGACGTCATTAAACATTGCAGGTGGGCAGTAAAAGAAAAGTCCATTTGTCTGGGGGGAAAAACATCGTGGTTTTTGTGTTTTACATTTGCAGTCAATTACAAGGCGTCTGTTATATAGGTGTTGTGAATACGTTTCAAAATCTTGCATACCGTGCTGGAAATTAGCTGCCAGAGATTTGGAAGCGGATAACTATGGTATGATCGTTTGTTATTCAGAAAGCAATATCACAAACAGCAAAACATGCTGAGGTTGATTGCGACGTAAACGATACAACTAACTGTTAATAAAATATAATTACGAGTGATGAAGTTTATATCATAATCAGGTGTCGTCTCCACAGAGGCTGTCGGGTGTCACGTGTCTTCTAATACCCAACTGTCGATGATGTTCTACCCACATGTAACACTGTCTTCCTATTGCACGTGTCCTATTCACTTCTCGCTCCAGCACATCCTTTAACTAGAGCCGGGGTAGTGCAGTGGCTAGACGTTCACTTACCTGTTCGTTGAGGACGGGTTCGAATCCGTACCGTGGCGTTCATCCGGAGAGTTTTTTCGGACGTGATTGCTTTGTGCCTGTTTAAAGCAGAGCTGCATTCTTGCGCCGTTAGACCGACACATCCGACTTCTGCCGGCATTTGTTGACCGGGTTAACCTTCCCGGAGACAACATGCTCCATTTTTTTGTCTTCTCATAATGTGGCAAAAATTATGAATGCTTCTTTCTTATATCTGTGATAAGTTGTGTCTTTGCGACTTAGCTTGCCTCAAAATGTCCATATTGCTAATTTTGGCTGTCCGATTAATTTTCAGAATCCTTCTATAAAACAGCATCGCCAAAGTTTCTAGAGGTTTTTTTTTCTCACTTGTTTACTAAATGTCCAGATTTGCAGCCATATGTTAAAATTAGTTCAATGTAACATGCAAGCACTCTTTTTCTATCGTTCAAAGACAATGCACTTATTGCACAAAATGCTTTTCATTTGACAGAAAGCAGTTTGAGCTTGTCCTGTTCTGTTCTTTAAGACTAAAACAACTGAATACATTATTGAATGGGACAGATAGAACTACAAACATTAGATTTTTAAGAGCATGCATCTTTCCCATTGCAACATACGCCTGTGAGACCTGGACACTTACTAAACAAGCTGAACAGCGCATAAATGCTTTTGAATATAAATGTTATATACGGGTTTATTTTTGTCACCTGAAGCGTCATGAGAATTTTGAGAGAAAAATAATGGAGGGGTATGTGCCTGGGAAGAGAGGAAGAGGAAGGCCAAAGAGAAGATGGTTGCAGGATGTGGTGGATGATCTCCAAATGGGTGTATCGGACGCGGGACATCTTGCTTGTGATCGAGAAGTTTTCCCGAAGGTTGTTATGGAAGCGAGGTTTTGCAAAGGACATGCTACTGAATGCATGAATTATGTTCTTTATCTCTGTGATGCATCTTCCATATGATGTTATCTATGTGCCTAGATATCTAAATTTCTGCACTTGTCCAAAAGTAACGTCATTTACTTTAATTGCACATGTAGGCACAATATGTTTCTTTGATATCACCATGACTTCTGTCTTTCTATTATCCAAGCTAAAGCCCATGTTTCACTTTCTACAACCACTGTGTTTATCATTTCCCGTAGTTTCTTCTGACTTCTTGCTATCAAGACGAGGTCATAAGCATAAAGTAAATTATTCATACTGGAATACTATGGACGAATAGAAAAACCAATGCACGAGCCCTAAAAGAAACTTATGAAAACCATAAATTGATTAGAGAAACTAGACAAGATGTTTTAGGCTTATTATGAGAAGGAATAACCTGTAAAACTCGGTGACAACTGACAACACTAATGCGGAAAACAGCAAGGGGAATTCAGAGAGATAAGTACCCGGATGGTTTGACTACATGACTTAATCGGGACAAGAATACAGAATTTATCAAAGGCTCTGGTGGTCATATGAGATGGGGAACCATGACGGCCCACTTTTTTCGGCATGGGATTTTACACACACACACACACACACAACCACACACACACACACACACACACACACACACACACACACACACACACACACACACACACACACACACACACACACATCTATATCTATAAAAGAGACTGTATGTTGTGGTTGGGGATGTATTTGCTGCGTTCGATAACGGTACATCCGATTGAGATGAAATTTTCTACACGTCTTCCTTTCATTCCAGTGCAACCAACTGTAATAGTTTCTTAGGGGGCAATCATCTATTTACTTACTAAAATTTCATTTTGTAATTACACGACATAACATAAGAAATATTCTTTAAAGGGATATAACTTTTAGTAGCATTACTATATCTTAGGTTAAGTCCCCTGGCTAAATCAAATCAAATCAAATCAAATCAAAAGCTATAGATAGCTAGATAGATAGATAGATAGATAGATAGATAGATAGATAGATAGATAGATAGATAGATAGATAGATAGATAGATAGATAGATAGATAGATAGATAGATAGATAGATAGATAGATAGATAGATAGATAGATAGATAGATAGATAGATAGATAGATAGATAGATAGATAGATAGATAGATAGATAGATAGATAGATAGATAGATAGATAGATAGATAGATAGATAGATAGATAGATAGATAGATAGATAGATAGATAGATAGATAGATAGATAGATAGATAGATAGATAGATAGATAGATAGATAGATAGATAGATAGATAGATAGATAGATAGATAGATAGATAGATAGATAGATAGATAGATAGATAGATAGATAGATAGATAGATAGATAGATAGATAGATAGATAGATAGATAGATAGATAGATAGATAGATAGATAGATAGATAGATAGATAGATAGATAGATAGATAGATAGATAGATAGATAGATAGATAGATAGATAGATAGATAGATAGATAGATAGATAGATAGATAGATAGATAGATAGATACCCGCCAGGTCCTGGGCGAAGCCGGGCCGGGTCAGCTAGTGTATATATATAGGGGGCGTTCACATGAAACCCGTTCTTGCCACACTGCGCGTAATTGCGTACGTTGAACATGATCATTTCATAGTCATGTGATAAGTACTGGCCAAGGAATAAATGAGCACTTGCTTATCGTCCCATGATGCATAGGTTTTGTTTCTGATCGTTGAGAAAATGGCCGGGTTGATCCAAAATCCGTCCAAAAAAGCTCAATGAGCGATGATTCAGTTTCTTTCAATTGAAGGATGTCGACCAGTGGACATTCATCGAAGAATGCAGGCAGCGTACGGTAACAAGTGTGTGTCGAAAACAACAGTGACAGACAGGGCACGAATGTTTCGGACAGGACGTCAGTTCACGACAGATCTTCGACGGCCGGGTCAAGCGCATATTGTTGCAACAGAAAAAACCATCGCCAAAATTGATGCAGCAGTACAGATGAACCGTTGTCGAAGCCTAAGTTTGCTAGCGAAAGAATTTGATGTGTCAATTGGGACAATTCAAAAGGTCGCTCGTAAGAAACTGCAATATCGGAAGATGTGTTCACAGTGAGTACCACGGATGTTGACCGACTAACAAAAACGGGAACGCATGTGATGGTGTTTGAACCACTTGCTGCGTTACAGAGTGGAGGGTGATGCATTTCTCTTCCGCATAGTGGCAGGCGATGAATCATTGTGTCACCACTTTGAGCCGAGCAGCGAAAGAGAGAGCATGCAATGGAAGCATGCTGGATCACCAAAAGCCAAAATAATTCAAGTTACAGGTTTCCGCTGGTAAGGTTATGCTGAGCGCATTTTTTGACCATGAAGGGTCATTGTTGGCCGACTTTAAAGAACCTGGTGTCAACATTAATTCTACCCACTACTTGCAAACACTACACAAGCTGCAAAAAGTCATCAAGCATAAACGACCCAGCATGCTTTATCGCAGTGTGATTTTGTAGCACGATGATGCTCGTCCGCATGTCAAAAAGATTGTGCAGGAAGCATAAGGAAGGAAAGAGTGGTAAATTCTGCAACATCCAGCCTATAGTCCTGATTTGTCACCATGTGATTTTCATTTGTTCAGGCCTCTAAAAAAAAGCTCTCAAGGGGCAACGATTTCACATTGATGCAGACGTAATGAACGCGGTAAACACTTGCTTCAGTGAGCAACCACAATCCTTTTTTGCGGACGGCATTCGCACTAAGCAATCGGATGCTTGCCTGAATGCCTACAGCGACTTTTTCTGACCAATACATGGTGCATAATTCATTCAAAATTAATGCTTTGTTTAATTTATCCCATCTTTCATAAAGCCATTGGAACGGGCTTCAAATTAACGTCCCATATATATATATATATATATATATATATATATATATATATATATATATATATATATATATATATATATATATAATGTGCCATGCCGGAAAGCGTGGGCGGTCATGACTCCCTATTTCACTCGATCACCAGAGTCGTGGATCAGCTCAGTATTCCTGTCTCGTCCATGCCATGTGGCCAAGCCATCCAGGTATTTTCCTCTCGGTCTTCCTCAGGTCTGTTCTTTCGATCTTGCCAGTTGTCATTAAGTTCTCCAATCCATTTCTTTCTCATAACATGTCCAAAATCACTTTGTCTACGTCTAATTTCTCTAATCAATTTATGATTTTCACTTGTCTCCTGTAGTACTTGGTCATTGGTTTTTCTGTCTGTCTATGGTGTTCTTTGTATTTTCCTCCTTAACCACATTTCTACAGCCATTAGATGTTTTTCAGCTTGACTGCTCATTGTCCAAGTTTCACATCCATACAAAAGAACAGGCTCTATGAATCCCCTCAACACTCTTTTTCTCGTTTCAGTTGACATCTTTTTATTGGTCAGAATGTTTTTCATCTTGCTAAAGGCTATTTTCGCCATGGCGATTCTTGTTCTAATCTCTTCAAGGCATTTCCCATGAGATGGTATGACTGTTCCGAGATAATTGTACCGATTCACTTGTTGAGGAATATTCCCATTTACTTATAGATATATACCCATTGTGGTACTTCGTTCTTCCCAGTGACGACCATAACCTGTGTCTTCTTACAATTTAATTCCAACCCCAGCTGCTCACGTGTATCACAACCGCGTCTACTAATTGTTGTAGATCTTGTGCATTGTCTGCAATCAATACTGTATCATCTTTTTAATCTAATGTTACTGATGTTTATTTTAATGTCTCTGTCTTTGTCTTGCGGTGATCAGCCTTTATGCGAATCATAATGTACTAGGCACTTTTAAAGAGGTAGATGGCCGTTTGTTTCCTCTATGACAGTGTCCGTTCTGGTCGGGTGACCGCGGCCATTATCTCGCGAAAGAGATACTCTGCCTGCCGTCGCGAAACTTGAGACCATAACCAACAAATATCTGTCGGCTGCCCTCAAAATTTCATCCACCACCTACCATCCGTGGCTCCTTTTGAACACTTCCAATAAACGAATACGAAATAACACCACATAATCCACAGGAAAACACTAAACAGCGTCTCCCGAAGAATAAACGCGTTACTTTGTCGCCATATATGTGTGTGTGTGTGTGTGTGTGTGTGTGTGTGTGTGTGTGTGTGTGTGTGTGTGGGTGTGTGTGTGTGTGCGTGTGTTTAAAAATATAATTTATCCCCTCTCTCTCTCTCTCTCTCTCTCTCTCTCTCTCTCTCTCTCTCTCTCTCTCTCTCTCTCTCTCTCTCTGCTCTCTCTTTTTATATGTTAATTTGACTCTTCATATAACTTTTCAGCAGTCATAATTTTTGTGCGTTCGTTCGCTTTGAACTCAAGCATAGCCCATACATTGCTACAACTTCTAGTGCACTGGATTAATTGTTACGTGTGGATTAACTTGCCGTATTACCAGTGTCTCATGTCATCAGGCCAACCGACTCCGACTTCTGAGGTACTTGTAATTTACGCCCCTGAGTAACAGATGAAAAGTATCAATTTTAATCCCGCTGACCGGTGTTCGAGTTGAATCTACTACCTCGGCATCAGCACGCCGGAAGTTTAAGAATGAGCGCTCTTATCCATTGAATCATGCTGACATCCTGTAACATATTTAGTCTTCAACTATGACTGCCCATCTCTGTCTGTGGTATTTAATAATAACAACGATGAAAGCTCTACGTATTTAGTTAATGAAGCAGACTTGATATTAAACCTATTATCACATTTTCATTGCTAGATATTTATCTATTATGAAACGTTAAAAGGGTGTTCCAAGATGGCGGTGTAAACCGCGTCGCTCGATTCGGAGATTAATTATGTATTCTGTGCGTGTTTCTTAACATCAATTTGTTCAAATAAGGATGAACCTACGACAGGTCCAGCAAACCGGTAGGGAATTTATTTGTTCAAGAACTATTGCTCGCGAATTATGGAGGAAATTGAGAGAAAAACGCAGCTCTATCAGCGTTCACGCCGGAAACTACACACCGAAGCGTCACAACAAACGACTAACGACGACAACCGCTAAATTTCGACACACTTCAAATAGAAAGGAGATTTTTGCAACTTGGAATGTTACAGGTCTAGGATATAAGGAACCAGCTCTCGTAGAGTTCATGAAACAATCAAATATTCAATTATTAGGACTCGCAGACACTAGGAAAAAGGGGCAGAACACGAAACAAACACATGAAGGTTACGTCCTTATATGGAGTGGCGTCGATCAGCGAGCTACAGCTAAACATGGAGTGGGTTTTTTGTTGCATCCAGACAAAGCGAAAGCCATTATCAACACTAAATGTATATCAGAAAGGATAATACTAGTACAGATCAAAGAAGGAAATAGAACAACAACTTTTATACAAACATACGCCCCATGTAATGACACTTACAGCGACGAAGACAAAGACGAATATTTTGATAAACTTGCAGACACGTTAAATAATGTCAAGGAGACAGATGAACTAGTTGTGATGGGTGATTTTAACGGACGAATAGGCACACGAAGAACACCGTGGGAGGATTGCATGGGGCCATACAGCGACACAGAGACTGAATGTAACAGCAATGGTCAACATTTACTCAACATATGTTCGGAACATGGACTAATAATAGCAAATAGTTTTTTTCAACATCGTCGTAGCCACACCAAAACCTGGTATAAATGGAATGACATAAACCAAGCATCCCAAATTGACTTTATTCTAATTAGGAAATCAGACAGAAGGCTACTATTAGATTCAAGAGCACTCCCAAATACAGATGTTGATACTGATCACAAACCAGTCATAATAAAAAAGATTTCACCACACAGGAGAATAAGAAACAAAAAAGTAACAACACATGTCATCAATTATAGGAGGGTGCAGGAAAATACAGTTAAAGACGAATTCAATCAAGAAATCCAAAACCTACATAAGAACATCCCTGATGACCACTCAAGCGTAGATAAGGAATGGACATGTTTCAAGGCTGCCATGCTCGACACACTGAAAAATAAATGTGGAACAAAGAAAGTAGGGCAAGACAAAAGATTAAGAACAGCCTGGTGGAACAACGAAGTTAAAGATAGCATATTCAAAAAGAAGGTAGCATTCAAAAAGTGGATCACAACTAAATCTGAACAGGACTATATTACTTATAGAATAGCACGACGTAATGCCAAACGAACAATTAGAGCATCTAAAGATGAATCCTGGAGAATATACGGTGAACAGATGGCGACCCTTAGCAAAGACTGCCCAAGGGAATTTTACAAACGTGTCACCACAATGAGAAACAGAGATGCATGTTACAACCCAACCACCATCATAAACAGCAAAAGAGGTATACCAATATTTAATCCACAACAAAGACTAGCAAGATGGGCAGAATACTTTCAAGAACTACTTAACCCCACACATAACATAGGAAACCTCACTTTTGTGCCTAAACGCCAGGGACAGCAAGAACCAAATTTCATACATGCAGAAGTCAAAGCAGTTATACAGAAAAGTCCTAAGAACAAATCACCAGGTCCAGATGGAATAACCACAGAAGCTATTCAGGCCTGTGGGGAAACAGGAGTTAAATGGCTAACAAGACTTTTTAATATAGCATGGGAAGAAAGAAAAGTCCCAGATGATTGGCAACAGGCAATAATAGTACCAATATGGAAAAAGAAAGGCAATATGAGATAGTGCGAAACATACAGAGGTATATCACTCCTAAGCCATATAGGGAAAATGTATGCAAAACTTTTGGAACAAAGAGCTAGACCAATAGTTGAACAACAGTTAAGCAAAGCACAATTCGGTTTTCGGAAAGGTAAAAGTTGCACTGATGCATTATTTACACTTAGACAAATTTGTGAAAAAACTATTGAATATAGTGACCAGCAGAATATTGTGTTTGTAGATCAGGAAAAGGCTTTTGATAGAGTAGACAGATACAAATTATGGACCATCCTTGAAGACTATGGGATAGAAGGGCAACTGCTAGAAAATATCATAGCCATGTACCACTCGAGCCAAAGTGCAGTAAGAACACAGGAAGGTATATCAGATATGTTCACAGTCAATACAGGAGTGAGGCAGGGATGTGTGCTCTCTCCCCTGCTATTCAATATCTACATGGACAGAATTTCCAAAGAAGCAAGTCTCGACAGACCAGATTCAGAAAATTTAGAACTCCTTACTCCAGATCAAACAACTGACCCACAGGGAATAAATGAACTTCTATTTGCAGATGATCAGTGCCTGTTTTATAGCGATGAGGGCAGACTACAAAATCATATTACTAATCTGAGTTCAACCTGCAGCAGATACAATATGAGTATAAACACAGCCAAAACCGAAGTAATGCAAGTTAGCAGATCGCCAGGCCCACTAAATATACAGATAAATAACACACCTCTGAAACAAGTTAAAGAATTCAAATACCTTGGAAGTATGATCACAGAAGATGGCAGATTGGACAGAGAAATTGAAATCAGATGTCAAAAAGCTAGTGCACTTACATATCAACTATCACCCTTACTGAAACATCCAAACATACCCATGTCCGCAAAACGACAGATAATAAACAGCATATTCACACCAACCCTATGCTACCAATCTCAAACCTGGACTTTATCCAAATTACACCTTCGCAAAATCAACACCTGCGAAATGAGATGCCTGAGGAGAGCTGCCAACTTAACAATCCGAGACCGAGTAAGAAATGCTACTATCAGACAGACTGTGGGATCAACACCTTGTGCCACATTTATTGACAGACAGAAGATCAAGTGGTTTGGCCATGTCATTAGAATGCAACATCAACAACTACCATCACTGGCCTTACATCAAAGATCATCTGCGACGAGACCACGAGGACGTCCAAGAAGAAAATGGATTGACGACATCAGAGACATTGTACAACCTCACGGAATGACACTATCCAGTGCCGTCCACCGGGCACTGGAACGCAAATTATTCCTCCCCACGACGCTTGACGGCAGAAGTGGAAGATGATGATGATGATGATGATGATGAAACGTTAAAGGCAAATATGTTAATTATTTTGATGATGAGGATAATCGTAATTATTTTTGGAGACATTGTTGGAGACAACAACAAGCACACACATTCCACTGTGCATGAAGGGACAGACAGTGTAACAGTACCTTGAATGTTGACAAAAGAGCTTGGTCCTTTGACCAGGTTTTGATGTAACCGCTCAGCGCCAGTGAGGGCATTGTTGGTTGCCAGTGGACCCATCAGTACAGGCGGAGCTGGAAGACTGGAGAAATTGGTTAATTAAATACTAGATTGTTGATTGACTGTTAGTTAGTTGTTTAGTTACTGAGTTGATAGTTAGTTAGTTTGTTAATAAGTTATTTAGTTAGTTAATTAAATAGTTAGTTAATAAATTATTAAGCTAGTTGGTTAGTTAATTAGATAGTTAGTTAGTTAGTTAGTTAGTTAGTTAGTTAGTTAGTTAGTTAGTTAGTTAGTTAGTTAGTTAGTTGGCTAGCTAGCTACTAGTTAGTTAGTTGGCTAGCTAGTTAGTTATTTAGTTTGTTAAGCAATCATGTGCCATGCCGGAAAACGTGGGCGGTCATGACTCGCCATTTCATTCGATCACTAGAGTCGTGGATCAGCTCAGTGTTCCTGTCTCGACCATGCCATGTGGCCAAGCCATCCAGGTATTTACTTCTCGGTCCTCCCCTTGGTCTGTTCCCTTCCATCTTGCCAGTTGTCACCAAGTTCTCCTATTCATTTCTTCTCATAACATGTCCAAAAAAATGTGTTTGTCTACGTCTAATTCCTCTAATCAATTTACGATTTTCATTTGTCTCCTGTAGTAATTGGTCATTGGTTTTTCTGTCTGTCCATGGTATTCTTTGCATTCTCCTCAGAAACCACATTTCTGCAGCCATCAGATGTTTTTCAGCGTGACTGCTCATTGTCCAAATTTCACATCCATACAAAAGAACAGGCTCTATGTAGCACCTCAACACTCGTTTTCTCGTTTCAAGTGACATCTTTGTATTGGTCAGTATGTTTTGCATCTTGCTAAAGACTACTTTCGCTATTGCAATTCTTGTTCTAATCTCTTCAAGGCATTTCCCATCAGATGTTATGACTCTTCCGAGATAATTGTACCTATTCACTTGTTGAAGAATATTCCCATTTACTTGTATATTAATTTGTGGTATTTCGTTCTTCCTAGTGACGACCATAATCTGTGTCTTTTTTACAATTAAATTCTAACCCTGGTTGTTCACTGTGTGCAACAACCACATCTACTAATTGTATGCAGATTCTGCTCATTGTCTGCAATCAATATTGTATTATCTGCATATCTAATGTTATTGCTGTGTCGTCCTCCAATGCTGATTCTATTTATATCTTCTACATTTCTGAAATGTTAATAAGTTAGTTAATTAGTTAGTTAGTTAGTTAGTTAGTTAGTTAGTTAGTTAGTTAGTTAGTTAGTTAGTTAGTTAATAAGTTAGTTAGTTAGTTAGTTAGTTAGTTAGTTAATTAGTTAGTTAGTTAGTTAGTTAGTTAGTTAGTTTGTTAGTTTGTTAGTTAGTTAGTTAGGTAGTTAGTAAGTTAGTTAGTTAATTAGTTAGTTAGTTGGATGATTGGTTGGTTGGTCAATTGGTTGGTTGGTTGGTTAGTTAGTTAGCTAGTTGGTTAGTTAGTCAGTCAGTTAGATAGTTAGTCAGTTAGTTAGTTAGTCAGTCAGTCAGTTAGTTAATTAGTTAGTTAGTTAATTAGTTAGATAGTTAGTTTCTTTGTTTATGAGTTAGTTAGTTAGTTAGTTAGTTAGTTAGTCAGTTAGTTAGTTAGTTAGTTAGTTAGCTAGTTATTAGTTAGTTAGTTAGTAAGTTAGTTAGTTAGTTAGTTAATACGTTAGTTAGTTAGTTAGTTAGTTAGTTAGTTAGGTAGTTAGTTAGTTAGTTAGTTAGTTAGTTAGTTAGTTAGTTAGTTAGTTAGGTAGATAGGTAGGTAGGTAGGTAGTCATTCAGTCAGTCAGTTAGTTAGTTAGTCAGTTAGTCAGTTAGTCAGTCAGTTAGTTAGTTAGTTAATACGTTAGTTAGTTAGTTAGTTAGTTAGTTAGTTAGTTAGTTAGTTAGTTAGTTAGTTAGTTAGTTAGTCAGTTAGTCAGTCAGTCAGTCAGTCTGTCAGTCAGTCAGTCAGTCAGTCAGTCAGTCAGTTAGTTAGTTAGTTAGTTAGTTAGTTAGTTAGTTGGTCAGTTAGTTAGTTAGTTAGTTAGTTAGTTAGTTAGTTAGTTAGTTAGTTAGTTAGTTAGTTAGTTAGTTAGTTAGTTAGTCAGTTAGTTAGTTAGTTAGTTAGTTAGCAATGTCTACTATCTGCATTCTCCAATGCTTGTTCTGAATTTGGTTTAACAATTAGCAAAAAGAAGACACAGATTATGTCACAAGGTGCACATGGGGTACCATCAATCTTTATTGACGACGCCGAACTAGAGATAGTAGACCATTTTACATATCTAGGATCAGTGGTAAATAGCAAATTATCCCTAGATCAGGAAATCAACATCCGGATTGGTAAGGCAGCAACAACAATGAACAGGTTAAGAAAAAGAGTCTGGGAGAACAGGAAGCTTACTGCCAAAACAAAAGTCCTTGTCTATCAAGCCTGTGTCCTTAGTACTCTTCTCTATGGCAGTGAAACCTGGACAACTTACTCACACCAAGAGAACAATTTAAACAGCTTTTATATGCGGTGTCTGCGAAGAATTCTTGGTATTAAGTGGCAAGACAAAATCACAAATACTGAAGTATTGGAAAGATCAGGTTGTGTGACAGTTTATTCCATGCTCAGTCTTCGTAGACTTAGATGGATAGGACACCTTAGGAGGATGGATGATGGTAGAATACCAAAGGATATCTTTTTTGGTGAATTACAGATGGGTAAGAGATCTCAGGGTCGGCCTCTACTACGATACAAAGATGTGTGTAAGCGGGACATGATTGATACAGGCATTGATAATGCACATTGGGAGCAAGTCGCCGCTGAACGTGTTGCATGGAGGGCAAATATCAGAAATGGAATAAAGTCAAAGGAGAAAATTATTGCAGAAAAGTCACACACCAAGCGTTTGAGACGTAAGATGGTGCATGATGGTGGAAATGACCACGTGTTCACATGCACCCACTGTGAACGGACATTTACAGCGCAAATTGGCCTTATCAGTCACACTCGCTACCGCCATAGTTAAAAGTTATTATGCCTTTTTAAAGCACAAACTATCGTCTGTCAAGACGGCAAGGTGCCAATGATAGTTAGTTAGTTAGTTAGCATTTAGATATGTTGGGGTATTTTCCTTGCACTGAGAACATGTCCATAGGAGTTTAGATCCTTCCTCCAAAATATGCGTCAGTGTCCGACGTCTAATATTGCCAGTTCTGTGTTGGTTCACGAGACCCCTCACTCTCCCGATGTGCCACTCGTGTCTGGCTGGGTCAATTCTTACTTCCATATCTCTCATTCTAGACAACGACCTGGACTTACTGCCGCCAAAGCCATCCGCTCTCGACATCTCTCCAATGACATTAGTAATATAGACACAATCCATAGGTTGATCATCTGCATGGTGATGCAGAGCCAGCAAGTATATGTTGATAGGCTGTTTCAATCGATCATTCGATCAATCAATCAGGTGCTCTCTCCACAATGAATGTAGGCTGCAATTGATCTCCAACTCTCTCTCTCTCTCTCTCTCTCTCTCTCTCTCTCTCTCTCTCTCTCTCTCTCTCTCTCGCGCGCGCGCGCGCGCGCGCCCTGACTGTACATTCTTACAGACTGAAATTCGTCCATCTCTTGATGTTATCCTTCCACTTGTATCGTTATCTACCTCTTGCTCGTTAGCCCTCAACGTTGTCCTCCAGAATGGATTTTATTAGAGTGGTATATCTTTTAACATGGCCGAAATATTTCACTTGCCTCTTTTTTGTTTATTTCAACAACTCTCTTTTCATCCCCAGTTTTTCTAGAACCTCTGTCTTTGATTGTTTCTGTTTCCATGAAATACGATAAATTCTTTTGTATATCCACATCTCCAGTGCCTCTATTCGACTTTCTAGCTGCTTGTTCAATGTCCAGGCTTCCGAGTCATACAGTAGTGTTGTGTATACGTAACATTTGATAATTCTCATTTTTTTTAATGCGTTGTTAATACTTTCTAGATGTTAATAATGATTTCATGCCGTTGAAAGCATTTATGGCCATTCCTATTCTCTTTTTGATTTCTATTTCACTTCTGCCATCATCTGTTATTACATGTCCAAGATAGGAGAAACTTGTTACTTGTTCTAGTATCTCCCCTTTTACTGTGATGTTCATTGACGACCTTTCTTTACTGCTGATTATCATAGTTTTCGTTTTTAGGATAATATCTAAGCCAAATTCTGCACTATGCCTGTTTACTTGTTCCACTCGGTTTTGTAACTCTTACTCGCTTTCTGCCACTACCACGGTGCCGTCAGAATATCTAAGATTGTTTATGATTCTTCCACTGATGTTAAGACCAGCAGTTCGATTTGTTTAAAAATTCTTTCTGTATATAGGTTTTAGAGCAGTGGTTCTCAACCTTTTTTGGCCCGTGCCCCCCTTCACCATATTCTCAGAACGTCATTCCTCCCCCCCTTCCGATCAAAAATTTGGCCCGTGCCCCCCCCCCCCCTTTTCACCGTATTTTCAGAACGTCATCCCCCCCCCCCTTCATATTTCCTATCTAAAAATCTCCCCATCCCTATACAGTATACGTAAAAATGTAAGGTAAATTTAATAGCACATACTTAAACAAGTCTAGACATCCACATAAAACATGATTTGTAGGTCTACTTACTTTATAAAATGAATTTTAGAAGGATGAGACGCATTTAACTGTAAAGTATGAAGGGAAAAACAATATCAAGTAATCGGTTCTTGTATTAACGCGATCTTGAAATGGTCTTCATTCCCCCCCCCCCCTGGAAACCCTAAAATTCCCCCCTCGGGGGTGGGGGGGGGGAATTCCCCACCGGTTGAGAACCACTGTTTTAGAGGCTTGGAAACAGTACGCATCCTTGCGGTACTCCTCCTTTTATTTCTATGGGTGACGAATAATTATTTCTGCATCTTATTGACGCCCCTTGTTCCGAGTACAAGTTACTATAATATGTCTGATATCCTTTCCGTCTACTCCTATATCTGGAAGGCATATAATATGTCTTTCACGTTGTACTCTATCAAAAGCTTTCTTGAAGTCTATAAAACAAACATGTCCATTTTTACTGAACTCCTATATATTTTTAAATTAACATCCTCAAACAAATTATTGCTTCTCTGGTGCATAGTATGATATGATATGATAGTTTCAATGCCAAAGCTGGATAAGTATTTTATCATCTCTGTTATTATCTTGTCAGGACCTGTAGCCTTTCTTTCTTTCGTGTTTTTAATATCCTTCTCTACTTCAGCCTTTAACATCTTTGGTCCATCTTGAGTATTATACAATGTTGGTTTATTTATCATGCTGTCCCAGAATAAATCTTCTGTGTATTCTGTCCATCTTTTTATTATGTCGGTATTATTAATTATAAGTTATCCATGTTTTACACTGTTACAACCATTTCCTGCTCTATTATTTTTCTTCTTTGTAAATCTGTTTATATTTTCATGCAATTCTTCAAGTTGTGTTTTATTTCTAGTTCCATTATTTCTTTGCATTTTTTCTGCAACCATTCTTCTTTGGCAACTCTGCACATGTTGCATATTTCTCTGACTATTAATATATATTCTGGAGTGTTCTTTGTTTTCTTTCTTTGAGTAATTTTTACTTTTCGTATTTACCTTCACTAGCAAGGCGGTACTAGCAATCTGTATGCTAGTTTTTAAACATTCCCGTTTTGTATTAATTTTATCATCAGGATTTTCACGTCTATATTGTTCCATGCTTTCAACGATTAGCGTATCATGTTTATGTTTTACTTCAAATCCTGGAATAGTTGACGTATGTTTCAATGCTGATATATCTATTAGAGGTGTCTTTGATGTCCGTATTCCTGTGTTTTTAAGTTAATTTTTAATTTTAAGACTACAGGATTGTGGTCTGAGCTGATATTATCACCAGGGTATGCCTTGGACTTTTTTAATCTATTTCTAATCATAGTACAGTTAGTTTAATTTCTCGTTCTATCTCCAGGGCTTTTCCAAGTTTACAGTTTCCCAGGGTTATGTTCGAAAAATGTGTTACAAATAATAAGATTATTTTCTTTACAAAACTGTATCAGCCGGTCTCCTCCGTCGTTTCTGTTTCCCATGCCATGTTGCCCTACTATCTGCTTATATTTCATTTTTTCAACCTTTGCGTTAATGTCTCCCATGCCAATTAGGACCTCTGATAATTTTACAACTTTCAGTACTTTTTGTAGGTCTTCATAATATTCTTCTAGCTGTTCATCACTATAGTCAGATGGTGGAGCGTACGTCTGAAGAATTACTATGTCGAAAGGAATAGCCTTAATTTTTTAGCAGAATCATTCTATCTTTGTATGCCAGAATCCACTAATATTTTTCTCTAAATTTCTTTTTACTAACATTCCTTCTCCTCTCTGGTGATGATCTCCTCCCGAGTTAATGAATATTTAATCGTCTCTCCTTATATGACTAGCTGTATTGGATGTCTCACAAACCAGTAACAATTCAAACTTCATACACCAGTGCCATGGAAATGGTAGTCCTCTATTTCACGCCTTGAAGCGAATTTTGTTTATTACATTAGTCCCATATTTCTGTAGACTAATCGGTACTCCATGGGTAATGTGATCAATACAACGTGGAAATGTGGTTTCTGAGGACAATGCAAACAATACCATGGACAGACAGAAAAAACAATGACAAAGTCCTACAATAAACAAATGAAAACTGTAAATTGGTTAGAGAAATTAAACGTAGACAGTCACAATTTTTGGTCATGTTATGAGAAGAAATAAATTGGAGAACTTGGTGACAACTGGCAAGATCGAGGGGAAGACAACAAGGGGAGGGCAGAGAAGTAAATACCTGGATGTCTTGGCCACGTGGTATGGTCGAGGCAAGAATATTGAGCTGATCCACGACTCTAGTGATTGAGTGCGATGGCAAAACATGACCGCCTACGTTTACCGGCATGGCACATGATGATGAACAACATTGATCGCCTTTACGTCTTAATACATTCCCTCTATCTTAAGCAAGGTCGGTCTGGGAGCTCAGGTCAATTAATTTTTTAAATCACCGTGTCGCTGAAAGGTTCGAACACACGACCATCGGGTCGGCAACAGTCCTAGCCATTATGCTACCGCAGCCATGGGAATATCTTTTACATAATTCTTTACATGCATTCTCTTTAAAAGTAATTATTCAATTTGTCGTTAATAAACATCTACATAGTTATCATTAAATATGTAAAACAAGCATTTATATATTTATTGTTATATCTGTAAAACTATATAAATACTCAGAGAGGAAAAAAGAACAACAATACAGCAAATCGTAGGGCACTATCTCATATTTTAAGTGCTCAAATAAAAAACGTTTCTACATTATCGAAATAATAAATATTTTGTAACAGTCAATTAAGCCAGCTGTTAATTCTTCATGTACACACTATAACTGACGTTTCTTGCAAATAAATATCGGATTATGATTGGTATAGGTAATCTGCAGCAGATTTACTTTGACTATAATGTGGACGTAATCCATTCAGAAAATATGGGCAAACTACTGAACGTGAACTTATCTAGATAATCACAATTATCTATAAAAGAAAGAAAAAATGACAAGTAGCCAATGAATTCTGGTGTTGATGTACGACATAAAGGACACGCAACTAGACAATCTCATAAAATCCGTACTGAAAGGAGACTTCATTGTCAGCAGACTCTAACCTAATGCCCAGGGGCAACACTAATGGAATATACTAATATCCACACATGTTACGTAATCTGGATTGCATTTTACGTTATCACGTTTTTCCGGACTGGAGTTTGGTTTAATATGTTGCGAATTTTGAGCAGGTGGCGTGGAGTATTTCAAGAGTTCAGGGATGTTTCTAACTTGTAGCACGTTGATACAAACAGACATAACGCCTAAAATTGTCCAAGGTTGCATGGATAAATATACGTGATCCTCTTCAAACACCATCAAATGTACACTTACCTGTAAGCTATAGGATGTATCATTGGTGCATTTTGGGCTACAGTTGTGGTAAGCATGCATAACACCATAAGCAAAGTGGATGCACGTTGTCTTCTATGGCCATGCATGATTTTAATGCGGCGGCTTCTAGATTTTAGAACTCCGACACCTGTATCAAGCTGTGTTGAAATCTGACAACTGCAGCTGTACTTGTTCTGCAACGAAAATGCTCTGACCCATACAGCTATACACCAGCTTAAATGTTGACCCGTAAATGCTCCTTCTCCTTTCCACCTCTGCATGAAAACGGAAACAAGCTCACAATCAGCAGTTGCCTTATAGGGCAGGTGAGAAAAACATAGCCGCATTAGTTTAAATCATGAATATTAAGCAATACAAATCTCTAAAATAATTCACGAGGAGTTGATTTATAACTTACATGTGGGTTCTTTATTACAGAGATAATACAAATTATGATTAACGATCCTGAAGTCGTCTATATACATGAACGTATCCGCAGTTTTGCCTTTACTTTGGTCTGGATAAGCTACGTTGTCAAGTGAAGAAGCGAGAACAGCCTATGTGAGCAATGTTTTCACACCCAGTATGCAATGCCTGCTTTCATGTTAAATATATCCCGCTGTAAAAATGTGATTTTTCTTGTGAAAAATGATGATTGCGTGAAGTGTGTGTGTGTGTGTTTGTGTGTGTGTGTGTGTGTGTGTGTGTGTATGTGTGTGTGTGTGTGTGTGTGTGTGTGTGTGTGTGTGTAAATTAAGTTGCATGTCCTTCACAGGACGTAGCAGTCAACCCCAGCATTTTCGCTGTTCGTGATTCCTGGACAAATTTTACGTTCAGTAGTTTGCCATTGCTTTCTGAACGACCGGCTCCTATACCTATTTCGAAATAACCAGCACCGCTGTGTTTCGAACCCGGATATACGGGTTCACAAACCGCGTTCGCAAGCCCTTAGTCACAGAGACCGGCTATATATATATATATCAATCTGAATATCATCTGCAAGTGTTAGTATCCTTCCAACCCCTGGTGCTTCTAGGTTTGCAATCTTGCTCGTATATCCGTTAAAGAGCACCGGTGAGACTGCAGCTCCCTGTGGCAGTCCCGGGGTTAAAATATGTGGCTCTGATGTCCATGCACCCAGACGGAGAGCAACCCGACGAGAATGCATTACGGCTGCTATCCAGTTCACCAACCAGGCATTGACCCCCTTCTCCATAAGTGCGGTCATCACAATATCATATTGAACTCTATTGTACGCATCCTCGAGATCAAGCGCTGCCGCCATCGTTTCCTGTTTACTCTGGAACCCCTCATAAACATCAAAGGCAAAAGTGGCTGCATTTGACCAGGTATCTTTTCCTGGCCTGTAGCTCCCCAGGCTTCTTGGAAGAAGCTTCCCACTTTCCAAAAACTCTTGCAGCTTGACAGCGACTACCTTCTCTAGAACCTTCCCAAATGTATTTTGAAGGGTGATGATCCTAAAGCCGCTAAACTTTGAATGATCCTTGAATGGTTTTGGGAGAGGGATGAGATAGCCGTGCACCCAGTCCTGCGGTACTGACGCTGTCCTAATGCTCTGGTTAAAGCAGTCGGTCATCTCCTTCAGGTCTGCATCGCCCAAAGCCTTCATGTGGCCATACCTAACCCCATCGGGCCCTGGTGCCGTGTCTTTTGCCATTTTCAAAATATGTATAACATCTTCCACCCGTATGATGTCTTCATACTGCATATTCTTCGTGGTGCCAGATAATTCCTCTTTAACTGCATCCCTGGTGTCCGCATCATTATGATTGGTCTGCTCTAAAAATCTCTGGAGAAACGCCTCCCCTTTCTCTGTGTCTGTTGTCACGCGCACACCATCATCTCTATAAATTGCTCCCACTGTCATAGGCCGATCTTTTCTTTGCATTTGTCTGTGCAGTTTCCAGAATTTTCGCAGTGTTTTATCACTTTCAATCTCCTTCATGAAAAATTTTGCGTTTTTGGCCTCTGCAGCCCAGTGCTTGAAAACCTCCACCTTGTCTTTCTTGACATTTTCCGCTGTGTCCACTTCCTCTCGTGAGCTTCGGGGTGTCTGTCGCACTTTCCTTAGTTGCTTCACTGCAGCTCTCTTTGCTTTCCAAGCATGGTCTACTTCTGGGGTCCACCATGGGGGATGCAAAAAAAAAGAGTTTTAACAGTCCTGTTGCAAGCCCCCTGTCTGAGGCGTCCAAGAAGGATATCGGTCCATTCATACCGGATTGTCTTGCGCGCTCTTCCAGCATTAACTTTCCTGGATTTAGAGATCAGGACTGAGCATGGCATGTGATCACTCCCATGGCCAAAAACAACTTTAACAACAAGACTATTCAAGGAAAACACACCAGAATCTTCCGTCACAAGTCTCCCTCCAGACTGAGTTGTAAAGGCCCATGAATTTCTCACTCGTGGAGCGACCGACCCATCTTTGTTAATGACAGCATCAAGCTCTAAAGAAATAAAAGTCGATGATAATAATAAATTAAAAAAGAAGTGACATATTTTGGTCATATCAAACTAAATAGACTCTTATAAAACCATAATGGAGGATAATGGAGGTAAAGCAGGCGAGTTTGTGACGGGCAGATATGCAAGTGGGAACATGGCATTAAGGAATGGCCGAAGATTAATATGTCAGTGCATCTGTAGCGCGAAAGTAAAACCTTGTTCCAAGGTAATGGTCTCTTTCGACCTGTGGGTAGGTTTTCGTTCCTAGCAATTTTCACAGGGCAGGGACATCAATGCCAAACTCCTTGCTATTTCCAAGTGTTGTGAGGCTTCCAGGTGTTGTAATATTTCTGAGTATTGTGATATTTCCGAGCGTTGTGAGAGTTTTTTACTAGCACATCTTGCACAAGAGACCTCCAGTTCTTCGCCCTTTTCCGAGAAGTCTAGGTATCCGTTCTCACTACCGAAGAGATTAGATATATGTGTGGTATTAGATACTCGGTTCTGCTGATCCTGAGACATACCGTCACCTGTCTGCCACGGATCCGCCGACTGTTCCACACGAAAGTCTAACACGAAACGCGACATTTAGATTGTCATGAAGACAGGATTGCTCGTGCTACTAATCCCACAAATCCCACCTCTCGCCAAGGTGCTAGAAGGTTGTGATCTTGCATAACAACTGACACTGAAGCTGTGATGGGAATGTGGCTAGATTAGTCAACCCACAACTACAGAGCTAACTTAATAGGCAAAACAAACAAGTCGAGAATTAATATTCATGATGCATTTAGAACATTTGGGAAAGTTACCGCACTTAAAAAGAGAAAAAGATTTAAGATGTTCAAAATTTGCGCATACCAAAAATCTGCAAAAACCTAAGCAAATAACAACCAAAAAGTCACCTGAGACAATAACAAAAGGGAGGAATTGCTATAGAAGAAACAAGAATAACAAGTCAGGTAGTAACAACCATGATCATACTTTTAATAAAATACCAAATTAAAACACAAAAAAAAGAAGATATTATCATAGCACAAGTGTAAGACAGAAGCAACAATATATGTGGAGATTTTTAAAAAAAAAATATAGTTGTGTAGGATTGTATAAAAACTTCAGCAAAATATAGAAAATGTGTATAATATATACAAAACATTTACAGAAAAATATATAAAACTTACAGCTTTGGGAGATCAGCATAGAAATGAAAACGGCTTCAGATAAAAAAGTTGCTTAAAAGTCGACAGGGTCGACTTCATTGCACCGGGTTTTATCCCATATGGCTCGGTCTCTTTCCGCAACGCGGAAAGCGTCGCACAAAGCACGAGCTCCGTAGCTGCAGCGGCGACCCACAGGAGTCTCCGAAACATTTAACTCGTGAACCGAAGGACGCGGCCTGGAATCGAACCCACAACCTTCGAAGCCGGAGTTAAACGGCTTGACCACTTCGCCACGACATGTGAACGATTAATAACAAACAAGAAAGCAGCAGAAAACAGGAAAAACGAAGCTTCCAAGTGAAATGCATTTAACGTACAGATAACATAAATGAAAATGTCTCCATTCTCAAACGATACAAAATCGGTTGACTGATTCAGCGTCAAACAAAACGCAGGTTTGGACCCTACAATCAAATGAACAAGTATTATAATGTCAATTTCCGTTCACTGAGTATTACAATTGCGGAAGATACAGCGAAACAAAATAAATAACACGATAATCCATTACAGCGGTATTATCGCCCTTCTGTCCAAATCGCAGGTCACTGAATCAGCTAAAGAGAAATGGTCTATGTTTGATTTAACAATCGACGTCCTTGCGATGGCAACGTGATGACATAAACTAAAAGACACACAAAAATCGCTCCACAAAAGCTAAAGCAATTGAAACAGTTATGATATGAATTCGAACACATAGAACAACAACGTCAGTGTACTAAGAGCAGACCTATAAGTTGATGAAACAAACTGATGCGAAACGGGAACATTTAACAATCAGATGAAAAGTACATATGCACCTTTGAGTGTGTGTACTACAATAGTGTATTAAAAAATTACCGGACGAAATAGAGATCAAACAGATTTATTAAACAAGCCCTGTATATTAAAGAAAATTGGTTAAAAAGAAAAAAAAAATATTGCGGAAATTGAAATATTGTGGGCATGCAGAAAGACATGAATGTTTGGAAAAGATCATTATGGGGGAGGATTACAAAAGGGAAGCCGGCGCTGCAGCGAAGGTGTTAGGAACGCAGTTCTTAATCCCGCATACCGCGTTCCAAATTAACACCCCCGACCGTGCTCATGACATTATCAGCTCAGTCCTCTATCATCTTCTTTAACGCGGACGCTCTTCACCTGCCCACGTAGCATCATGCCCACAGATGCACAAATCAGTACCACAACTGAATATATGTGCAACATAGCAGCCGGTAACATTGGAGAAATGCCAGCAGTATTTCAGACATAATATGTGACACTAAAATATTGAAAGGCACTATGATTCAACACAGCGCCATTACTTTCACTTGCAAGCATTTCCAGATAGTGGCATCAACAAAAATATGTTTGAAATAAATATAAAATCACAGAGATAAAAATACCAGCGAACGGTACTGAACGTAACCAGGAATTATCAAAGGAAATGTTCCAGGCATTGAGCCTGTTGGGCATGTAGTGATGCTGGCCTCACATTTTAAGGACACATCTGAGTCATGCAATATCAGGCCATCTACCTTTACTTCCCAAAATGTTTTCTCGTACCCATTTAATTCCGGAAGAGCCTGGATACCCATGTTAATGTTTAAACAAAACCCCGAGTCGAAGGGAATTCGAACAGTGCACCCACAGACAAGCGTACTAGTCAATGGACAACCGATACTTCCTAATAAGGAATGATGAAGTAAATTATCATGATCATATACCATCTCCACATTGAAGTTCAGTTATTATAGGTCGCAACACCCTACGCCTTGCCTCTTCACAGTGTACTCATACATGTTTCTTCTAGTCCATCTCTTGATGTTGTCTACCAACATATAACGTTGTCTGTTTATTGTTCGCTTCCCCTTCATACAACCCCCTCCCCCCACCCCTTCTTTTCCAACAATTAAAAAGTCGCTTAACAGGGTCGACTTCATGGATGATTGATAGTGGGTTATGGGATGGGTGGGGGATATATGTGGGTGTGGGAATATGTGATGGGTGGAAGATGTGTGCAGGTGGGGTGGTTGTGGGTTTGGGGGTGTGTGTGTGTGGGTGAGGGATGTGTATGGGTGTGGGATGTTTGGGTGGATGGGTGGGGAGTGTGTGTGTGTGTGTGTGTGAGAGAGATGTGTGGGTGAATGTGTGTGGGTTGGGGAGGGATGCGTGATGGGTGTGGGTGATGGATTTGGGGATGTGTGTGTGGGTAGGGGATATGTCTGACTGGGTGGGGGTGTGTGTGTGGCTGGATGGAGGATGTATGTTATGGTAGTGAGGGTGATTGTAGTTGGGGGATGTGAGGATGGGTAGATGTGTGGGGAGATGTGTGTGTGGGTGAGGGATGTCTTTGGGATGTGTGTGGGTGAGGTGTTGTGTGGAAGGGGAGCTGGGTGTGGATAAAAGATGTATGTGTGGGTGGGTGGGGTGTGATTGGGTGTGCGGGTGGGTGAAGGATGTGTGTGAGGGTGGGGGTTGTGTGTTTAGATGGGTGGTTGGGGTGTGTGAGTGTGGGTGGGTAGGTAGGAGATGTATGTTTTGATGAGTGGGTGAGGGATGTGTGGGTGTTAGTGGTTGAGGGATAAGTACATGTGTCTAGGGATGTGTGAGGGGATGAGTGTATGGGTTGGGGATGTGTGTGTGGGTTGTGTGTACGTGGATGGGAGGTGTGTGTTTGTGAATGGGGAATATGTTGGTGGGTGGGGATGTGTGTGAGGGATGTGTGTATGGGCGGGGAGATTGTGCGTGGGTGGGGATGTGTGTATATGGGTAGGGATGTGTGGTTAAGGGATGTGTGGCTGGGGGATGGGTGGGTGGAGGATGTGTGGTTGGGTAGAGGATGTGTGGGTGGGTGATTGTATATGAGTAAGGGTGTGTGGTTAAGGGATGTTTGGTTGGGGGATGGGTGGGTAGAGGATGTGTGGGTGGGTAGAGGATATGTGGGTGGGTGAGTGTGTGTAGGTTAGGAGATGGTGGGGGATGTTTGTAGGGGTGGGCTCGGGATCTGTGAGTGGGCTGGGGGAGATGGGAGATTATGTGGCTGGGTACGGAATTTGAGTGTGGGTAGGTGCGGAATATGTGAGTTGACGGGGAGATGTGTGTGTGTGCGTGGAATGTGTGGCTGAGGAATGTGTGTTTGGCTGGGTGATTGGAGGTGTGTGGGTGGAGGAGGATATGTGGGTGAGTGATTGTTGGTGGGTAATGGGACGGGTGGGGAGATGTGTGTAGGTGGGTGGATGTGTGTGGGTGGGGGATGTGTGGGTTGGGGAATGTATGTGTGCTTGGGGTGTGGGTGGATGGGGTGTGTGGTGGGTGAGAGGTGTGTGTGGGTAGGGAGATGTGTAGGTGTAGGGATGTGATGGATGGGTAGGGGCATATATGTGTGTGTGTGTTATGTATGTGGTTGGGTGGTGGAGTTGGAGTTTTTAGGGAGATGTGTGGGTGGGTGGTTGATGTGTCTCATAACATAGTAATATGCATTGTTTATGTTTACAAAATTCATGTGACAATGTTTTTTTTCCTATGCACTGTTGATGAAATAAAGATGAGTGATTGGAAGGGCCGAATGTAAGACGGGCCTGCGTGCCCATTTTGTTACCCTTTGAAAATAAAGTCTGTTCGTTCGTTCGTTCGTTCGTTCATTGTACCGGGTTTTATCCCATATGGCTCGGTCTCTTTCCGCAGCTCGGAAAGCGTCGCACAATGCACGAACTCCGTAGCTCTAGCGACGACCCACAGGAGTCTCCGAAAATTTTTACTCGTGAACCGAATTAGTAGACGCAGTTGTTGTACACAGTGAGCAGCTGGGGTTGGAATTAAATTGTAAGAACACACAGGTTATGGTCATCATTAGGAAGAACAAATACCACAATGTAATATACAAGTAAATGAGAATATTCTTCAACAAGTGAATAGGTATAATTATCTCGGAACAGTAATAACATCTGATGGGAGATGCCTTGAAGAGATTAGAACAAGAATCGCCATGGCAAAAGTAGCCTTTAGCAAGATGAAAAACATACTGACCAATAAAAAGATGTCAATTGAAACGAGAAAAAGAGTGTTGAGGGGATACATGGAGCCTGTTCTTTTGTATGGATGTGAAACTTGGACAATGTGCAGTCAAGCTGAAAAACATATGATGGCTGCAGAAATGTGGTTTCCGAGGAAAATGCAAAGAATACCATGGACAGACAGAAAAACCAATGACCAATTACTACAGGAGACAAATGAAAATCGTAAATTGATTAGAGAAATTAGACGTAGACAGTCAAAATTTTTTGGACATGTTATGAGAAGAAATGGATTGGAGAACTTAGTGACAACTGGCAAGATCGAAGGGAACAGACCAAGAGGAAGACCGAGAGGAAAATACCTGGATGGCTTGGCCACATGGCATGGACGAGACAGGAACACTGAGCTGATCCACGACGCTGGCGATCGAGTGAAATCGCGAGTCATGACTGCCCACGCTTTCCGGCATAGCACATGATTGATTGATTGATTGACCCGAAGGACGCGGCCTGGAATCGAACCCACAACCTTCGCAGCCCGAGTCAAACGGCTTGACCACTTCGCCAAGGAGACTTCCTTTTTTCTCCCCAACACTATTTAGTTATAAGCTGTCTATTTATATCGCCGACCTACTGCTATAAAACATTTTTAGTCTGTGTTGTTGTATTCTACTTCGAAGTTTTAAATATTAATTTTATAACGTATTTAAAAAAAAAAAAAAAAAACATCAGCAAGTAATATGGAAATACCTTACCCCTGAACTTAGTTAAGAAGATATGAAAACAGAAAGAAAAAAGGGGGAGTGGTGGTGTGTATCAAACAAGACAACCTCAAATCTGGTATGTTTATGATATCATATGTTACTCCTACACTGTTACAATAATTCCAAATGTATTTTTCTGCCTTCAGCCCTTCAGCTTTGTGTGGTCAGGTCAACTGAATATCCTGCTGTCGACACCTTTGCATTCAATTTCAGCATTGGCTTGAAACTATCTTGCTTTACGGTTGCACATTACGTATGTAGACGACTGTTCCTACGGACAGGACACCCCAACAAAGTGTTTAATTTGTATCCGCCGTCGTTAGAGTTGAGTTCACTATCAATATATCACTTGGAGGAATGTTTCCTATTTAACTTTATACACGACATATATTTTGGAGTCCATGTGCTTGTCTCATGTCATGTGTCCTTTACTGTTACAATTGATTTACTGTAAGGTGTTGTGTTTGCATTCACTTTACAGAACGCTGATCTTTAGAAGTTGTAGACCGAGAGAAATTATGCTGCATGCTCTATGACGGAGGAGGATCATCATCAGTAGGATTGATTCAGAACACAAAGGACCAAGATCTAGTGTGATACATGAAGGCTACGCCACTTTCCATAGCATATAATGATGACTGTGTAATATTGCGTAACGGGACGTGCATATACATTCAGAGACACAACCAGTAATTACAACCAGCAAGTACAATTAACGAATATGTCAGAGTCCCACAAATGATGCAGTCAAGGGCCGCGGGCTGTTAAGAGGAAGATCATAGATGGCGCAGACAGAAGATACCACTAGAGAAGTGTGCCCACTTGAGAGGATTATCAGGGGCGGGAAGTAGATCAGAGTGCTGAATAGAAATCCAAACTCGTGTTGGGTCGTGAGTGCAGGGACTAGCCAGAGGGTGCTACGGGAGTAGAAATTCAGCAAATATTTTTTGACTACTCTCGTTCTGGCTATATGATTATCTTTACCGATGGCTCTGTGTTAAGACGCAAACAAGGTGCCTGGATATTCATAGCAAAAGCACATAGTAATGATGGTAAAGGAGAGCATGGCATATGACAGCACAACGTCAAGTCTGAGAATTGAGGTGGAGGCGGTTACTGCAGCTTTCCACTGGCTGGGAAGCAGACAGACTGCGCGTATATGATGCCATCTATGTTAAATTTAGTGTCAAAGACCATCAAAGTATTCAAGGCGATGACGTTTTCAATGTCCCTCTCATCAAAAACATAATACGTTATAAATTACTGCCACACAGCTCATCAGCAGTGTTGACAACTATATAGTGACACTTCAAGAACGACACTTTCTTCAAACTGCCAACTCTTCATTTAGGGTTTTCACCGACAATATGTTTACAGATCACTGATGTTTCCATTAAAATATCCACTATAAACGAGGTTAACAATATCAGCACAGAAATCAGAATCCCTGTGCAGTCGAAAGACTATTAAACGCCCTCCTCGTTTATTTCTCAACAGCTTATAAACTATGGCCAATAACATGAACAAAGATAAAGCGGTTCGTGTACTGTATTCAACGAACAATAAACGAGTGCTCCAATATAGTGAGGCACTAGCAATTAGGTGATTTCAGTCGGCTTTATGCTAACAGAAAGAGTTCGCCTTAAATTTGAAATTACCCTGGGGATAAGAGATGCTCCATATTCGAACAATACAGTGAGTTTCCATTGTTTCAGCTTCAATACTATTATTGTACTCAGCTCATGTGATGTATAACTCTGCAACTAGCACCTGACGAGATGCAGCAAAATATACCAGGCAATAAATCGTGCAACATTTTCGCGGCTTCTGTGTTTGAATTCACTAACGGAATACATTGTTTTGAGCAGTCAAATCGCTGTTGATGATGAATTCAAGTTACTCAAAGTTTGTGAAATTTTCAAATTCTTCATTGTTGACTGTGAAATCCTTAGGAGTACAGTTTTCTCTGTGGACATTATTTATGAAAAATATGTTGAGTTGAATTGAGTTGAGAACCGACATCATTGCACTCAAGACATTCCCATACGTGCTCCGTCCCCTCGTTCAACAGTCAGCGAAGAGTCACACCACCAATCGCTCCCACCGCCATCTGATCAAAAGCTCTCCCGGTTCTCCCTCTTAGCCCTGAGACGCTTCCAGAGCCCCCGCCGATCCCCCGCAATCTCACTCTTTCCACACACGGGTTCCCAATTTGTTCCTCCCCCCCCCCCCGCCCACAGGCAAAATTCCACCAAGAGGCGCCTTCCCCGCCAGCCCACCAGCCTGTTCACTCCCTCGTACACCCGCATGGCCAGGGCAAAATTCGCATATCCTTTACAGGACATCGCTGTCAACATCAGCATCTTTCAGGTGATTGTTGATTTCTTGACAAGATTACGCTCAGTAGTTTGCCACTGCTTTCTGAGCGGCCGGTTCTCACGCACATCACGTTACTCACGAGAGTATATGGGATTACGGAGAAAGTCGTGTAACCCATAGACCAGAGAGACCGGCACAGACAGGATTATCTGTTCCAAATCCACCGATACCGAGAGTGAGGGGGGGGGGGGGGGAAGATCGATTACTTATCTGAGTACTAGATTGCAAGAGAATCGACTTCGTAGCACTCGGGTTTCATCTCATGATGACTCTGTCTCTTTCCGCACGGCGGCCTACCGAAAGCGTCGCACAAAGCGCGAACTCCGTAGCTCCAACGACGACCCCTAGGAGCCTCCTAGACAATATCACTCATGAACCGAAATTTGTAGCCCGGTATTGAAACCACAACATTCACAGCTCCAGGCAGACGGTGTTTAACCACTTAGCCACAGTGCCCCCCCCCACCCTTTTTCACTCTCTCTCTCTCTCTCTCTCTCTCTCTCTCTCTCTCTCTCTCTCTCTCTCTCTCTCTACCCGCCACTTATTAATATATAATAATTACCACAGGTCTTATCATGTTTAATGTCACACAATGCATTTTGCGACTAGATGTTGAACGGGTGTTGGGAGAGAATGTAACATTGTCCTATTCCTATATTTACCTCTCATCAGAAGCTTCATCGGTTACTAGCTGCAAATTGTTCGTGATACAGTGTTTCAATACATTTGATCAAATGTGCTGAAATCATCGTGTCTCACTTGATGTTCCACAGTTTCTGGTGTTAAATTGATTTTCATACGTGTTTTATAGACTGCAATGCTATTTTTAAAAAACAGCATTGTAATCTATGAAATACATATGAAAATTTACAATTACTCAGCATTTCTCATACATGGTTCTCAAATTGAAGATATAGCCATAAAAATCTATGCCCTATTATAAACGTGTATGTATTTCTTGTAAACCGGACTCCCTGGTTTGGAGGTTACGCAACTTTCTCCGTAATCTCGTATACTCTCGTAAGTAACGTACGTTGCGCGATAATCGGTAGCGGTTTTCTCTGTGTCGGTAACCTACGGGGTATGTAAGCCGGTCGCTCAGAATCAGAAAGCAATAACTACTGAGCGTAATCTTGCCAAGAAATAAACAATCAGCTGAAAGATGCTCATGTTGACAGCGATGTCCTGTAAAGGATATGCGAACGAACACCAAAAAAAAAAAAAAAACAAGCAAAATTTCTTTTAAACATTGAGAGCTCGATCACTGACTGACCTGAACCCGAAAAGCGCTGAAAAAACTTTTAAGAAGAAGAAGATGAAGAAGCAGCATCCCTCGCTCCCGTTGCCGGAGACGGAAGGCGGAGGTGGAGACTAGGAATAATAAATGTGCAGTGAAAGTTGCAACACAGCGTTTTTACCTACCGTCTTTCTAGATTATGGAAATAGGGACATGAAATGACAATGTAATTCAACTTTGCTAAATACAAAAATAAAAATGAACAGTATTCCTATACTCCTAAACTTGAAAGCAAATATGTTATCATAAAACCGAATGTCATATAAGCTGTAATGCCGAAGGAAACTTGTTTTATTATTATGTCAGCAGGTTTCACTGTTGTAATTTATTAATCACGTGAATATTAACATACGTTTGTAAGGGACTTCCGTATGTTAATAAATTGACTTGAGATAATGAATCACTAGTCGTATGCTGTTCTACACATTTATTCTGCCCGGTTTGTGTGAAGCTCTTTCAACAACGCACACAATCTATTCGTCCATATCACCACCATATGACTTGCTAATAAGCCTGGACGGTCATGGTTCGCATCTCACACGATCACCAGTTTTGAATTCGAATTTGTGTTGGAGAACAGAAAATAAGACATGCTGAGCTATCCAGGAATTTATCTCTTTTTTGCCTTCCCCTTGTACTTTTCCCATTAAGTTTGTCAGTTTTTAGTGAATTCTCAAATGCAATTCTCATTTTGATTTGAGTTGAGTTGAGCTAAGAACCAACATCACTGCACTCAGGACATTCTCATACGCGCTCCACCCCATCGTTCAACAGCCAGGGAAGAGTCACACTACCCATCGTTCCCACCGCTATCTGATTGTAATTGTAAGTTCTCTTGGTCTTCCCTCTCAGCTTTGAGAGTCTACCAAAACCCCTGCCAATCCCACGCAATTTCATCCTCTCCACATACGGGTTCTTAATATGTTCCCCCACTTCTCCACCCGGTCCCACAGGCGCACGACCACCTCTCCCTTCTCCATTGGTAATCTACCATCAAGAGGTGCTTTCCCTGCCAGCATATCAGTCTGTTCACACCCTCCCCCCCCCCCTCCCCCGCATTCCAGCATGGCCAGGGAAAAATAACCCATACAATTCTCACAGTCTGTGACATCTGAAGCGAGGTGAGCCATTCCACACGAAACATTCCTTTCTCAATCTTACTAAGCATATTCCATAAGCCGGTCTCTCTGGCCGAGGGGTTAGAATACTTTCTCCGTAATCCCGTTTATCACGCAGAGTCTTGTAACGGGCGAGAACTGCGAGCGGTTCTACCCCCGCTGGTGACTTGTGGGATAACTGAGCCGGCCACTCAGAAAGCAATGGCAAACTACTGAGCGTAATCTTGTCAAGAAATCAACAGACAGCTGAAAGATGCTGCTGTTAACAGCGATGTCCTGTAAAGTATATGCGAATTAAAAAAGAAAAAAAAATATTCCATAACCCCGTGGTGAAGATAATGCGTGTTGCAGTGGTCTCTTCTAACCAATGGAATGCCGCTGTGACTGATTCCACCTCCATTCTCATTCTGGAGGTCGTAGACTAATATGCCATACTCTCCGTTTTCAAGAATCGTTCTTTAGCATTCGCAATGAAACCCCAACCACTCCGTATGTTTCTCACCACTGACCCATCAGTATGGATCACTATATCACCTCAAAATGTGTGCGGCCCGCTGCCCATTCTCTGCACTCACGACTCAGTGTTACTATTACATTGTGCCAGTCCGTCATGTCTTCCGGAACTTCAACCCACTCTTTTTCAGATTTATGGTCTCTAGATCACACACCTCACGTATAGATATTTATGCCTGTGCCATTCAGGACCTGCCTCGTCTTAGTCTATGACCCTTGACCATATCCATGCTTCATGCAGGGGTTGATCCATATCTGCAGTAACTCTCGTGTATCATTTGGCCTGAAGGACCCTATGCCTATCCGCCATTGTTGGTAGTGCCAGGATATGCCTCATGCATATAATTGATGTGTCCTTTGTGCACCCAAGAATCACTCGCATGGCCTCATTTTGTATGCGCTCCAACCTTTCAAGTTGGCTCTTTGATACAGTCAGGAGCCCCAAACCATACTCAGTGACAGAAATTATTAACTGGTGAAAGAGCCTGTAAAGCATCCTCTGCTATACCCCGGCTACTGCCATCGTCCTCAAAGCATTAAGTCCCCCAGCAGCCTTCACCACTAAAACCTCCACGTGATCTTTAAAAGACATACATACACATGTCGAAGGTCATACCCAAGTGCTTCAATTTACTCTCTCTATGTCTCTCTCTCTCTCTTTCTCTCTCTCTCTCTCTCTCTCTCTCTCTCTCTCCCCCCCCCCCCCTAAGAGGACATCCATTCAATATAAAACCTGGGAGATCTGCCTTCACAATCCGGTTATCCAGGGAGTACCACACAATTGATGCCATGCCTGGATTTATAACGGCCCCTGCGTCCCTGCACCACTCAGCCACCCTGTTTACTACCACGTGTAAATCTGCAGCTAACGTTCCCTATCTCTGCCCTGTCTGTACACCAGCACATCATCTGCAAATGGCATGATTCTACCAACACCTGGTGTCTCAATAGCTTCGACTTTGCTGGTGTAGAAATTAAAGAGCACTTGGGACATGGCAGATCCCTGTGGCAACGCAAGTGTAATAGTACAAGGGTCAGAAGTCCAGGAACCCATACGCAGTGTGCCATGCCGCTGTTATGGGTTATTCTTAACAATTCCAACTGACAACTGTAATAAAAGAAACTGTAGGCTCACTCCAACCAACTCAACAGCAATATGGGCTTCGCGAGTGAACCCAAACAGGAAGAATAAAAGGTCGATTCCTGAACGTGAGTAATTGACATTCGCTGTTTTATTTATCTACAGCGCATAGGGTTTGCATTTCACACAATATTATTCAAAGTTTACATGGCCTGTACTACCAGGACCGGCTGTAAATGCACTATTGAACTTCATATTAATGATAAAAATTACAAACCGTCTCATAAACAAACTGCTTACAAATTACTTCATACGTCCTTGAAACTCCCTCTCTCTATCCGTTAGGTACCTTTCTCACCGCTCTGAAATTATGACTAATTTCCTCGTCTGTGGGTTCATTTGTCCGTGGCGTTATCACACATCAGTTCGTTATACATCTTCTCTGTCTGTATTTCCTATTCCAGCCACTGTTTCAATGCAGAACTATTTATTAGCCAACTTGAATGTACTGATAATTCGATGCACTGCCTTCCATTCCAAAACTCCCCAAAGTCTGCCGTTTCTATCGACATCTCTAAGTGACGTTTACCCTGTTGCGACGTCTCTTCTATTTCCTAGCCTTTTCGGTATCGAGACTTCTACTTTATTTATACTGCATCATTACGTTGCACTCGCTATTTTGGCAGTATGCCCCCTTCCCCTTTAAAATGATGCAATCATTTTCTTAATCGTGATCCAATAACCTGACAAATAGCAGTGCATGCGTAATGAGCTATATGCTGTGCTAATAAGATAGTATGGTCTCCTATCAATCACACACAAAATAAAAAAAAAACATTATTATACGACGAGCACGCACAACTGTCTACAATCCTGCGGTAGACGTCGTGTAGCACTGCCTATGGGAGGGCTGTGCTAACTAATTAAAACTATTAGTCCCTCATTTGTCAAAACTGACAAGCTTCCGAACCCTAGCTGAGTAAACGGAGTAAGGGGACGTGTGTGATTCACAGGTACCAAGCCGTCAATACTAGTAAATGCTCTATAACTATCACTGCAATATCTATCAACTGCCATGTCATAGGTCCGTATCAAATATACAGGTGAGGTATACTGCCTTAGTTGTAGACGTAGCACCATCGTATTAAATGTCAATTTTTCGAGACTTATATAACATCAACATGTTGACCATCAACGAATTGGTTTGTGTGCAATGCAATGGGAAATATTATATATCTGCGGCGTAATCATAATGCGGCATAATTTTCATATGTGATCTAGACATCGTACCTGGATATGTTGACAGCGATCAGGATAATAACATAATTATAAGCAATATTAATCAATCAATTATAACAACCGAAGACCGTAAACACTTAATTATACTAAATTTAAATTATGTGAAATCAATATAAAGTGGCCTAATAAGCACAGTTCATTATACCATGCCTATAAAGTCCATATCACAATATGCTAATAAGTTAATATTTCAATTCACAGTCTTTCACTGTCCATCATCAAATTGAAGTGTGCAAGTGTTCAATTCACTAATATCACCTTCGTATCAATCGCCAGTGTATCAATTGACGTATATATAATAAAATTACTATTTGTAATTGAAGAAAATCATATGTTCCAAATGACCTTAAATACTAATCTGAAATAACATTGTCCTGAGAACAACATACGAACGCATTCCTCACGAACTAGTACAGTGCTCCCGAAAGTTCGTCGACCATAGAGCACAAAATCGCACTATCCTAGTATCTGAAGTACGTGGATGAATACAGCTTCATCGTGCCGAGTATCATGTCATATCATGTCTCTGCCAATGAACGAAAGTAACAACATATGTATACAACCGAATTAATAATATGACAAAATTAATAATTTGTTGTTTGTTGTGAAAATTGCAATCCAATCGGGTGTATATGCAAAACGAAACAATCGGCCTAAATAATATATGAATGAACGTAGATAAATATTAAGAAAAGAGCTACTGTGTAGAATATCTAGAGTCGACTATTAATATCTGCCAAGTTATTGTCCTTGCCTGGAATATGATAGATATCAAACTCATAATCTTGTAAAAGAAGTGACCATTGATGTTTTCTGGAGTTCTTAGGATGACCAGATTTAAAGATTTGCAATGGTTTATTGTCAGATAGAACTAGAAATTTCCTCCCAAGAAGATACCTAGAGAATTTCTCAATACTCTCAATTAAAGCTAAAGCTTCAAGTTCTGTGATAGCGTGATTTCTCTGCGTATCTGACAGCTTCTTAATGAAATACAGAATAGGATGTAACTTGCCGTCATGCATCTGGAGTAACACCGCTGAAATTGCATGAAAACTCGCGTCTGTCTGCAACACGAAATCTTTCGAAATATCAGGCAGTGTTAGAATAGAATAAGTACTGAAAAGAGTTTTGATCTGCTGCAATAGTTTGTCATGATCATTTGTCCAGATAATTTTTGTAGGCTGCCCTTTCTTCAGAAGTTCAGAAAATGTTGCTGTCATATCAGCAAAATTGGGAATAAATTTCGGGTAGTAGTTAATGAGACCTAACAGACTTCTCAGTTCTTTTTTATTTGTTTTGTTTTTTGTTTGTTTGTGGTGGGTGGTTTAATGTTGAGAATTTTGGTAACTACTTGTGGATCTGTCTTACAGAGCCCATCAGAAATTCTATGACCAAGGAATTGTATTTCAGTGAAACCTATTTCGATCTTGCTCTGCTTAGCTTTAAGACCGTGTTGTTGTATTATCTGAAATACTTGTTTTAAAATTTTAACATGTGTGTCTATGTCCGCAGTATGTATACAGATATCATCCATATAAGTAGCAACAATACCATGCAATAATTTTCTCATCATACACATAAATGTGCTTGGTGCATTTTGCAGACCGAATGGAAGATATGCCCATCCAAACAGACCTAATGGAGTGCTAAAAGCTGTGACATGCATGGAGTCTTCATCTATGGGAATTTGCCAATAACCCTTGGTTATATCAATCTTGGAGAAGAGTTTAGAGTTTCCCATGCCATCAATTACCTCATCGATATTTGGCATTGGTTCTGCATCGAGGAGTGTTAAAGCGTTTACTTTCCTGTAATCGACGCACAGACGTAGTGAACCATCTTTCTTTTTTACTATTACTACAGGAGAACAGTAATTAGAAATTAATTTTCTAATGATACCACTTTGATCTAGTTCAGTTATTTCTGCTGTAACTTTATCTAGATAATGTATCGGAAAAGGATATGGTTTCACTTTCACTGGAATATCAGAAAGTAATGTCATTTTGTGTTTGATAAGTGATGTCTGTCCCGGCTTATCGGAAAAGATGGTACTAAATTCTTGTATCGCTGAAGTCAGTTTATTTTTTATCCTGAGCTGACAAGTGTTGATTGATTTGTATAAATTGCCAACCACTGTTACTATTAACTGTTGGTGTTGGAATCTGGTGTGATATGGCGTCTTCCTGTTGTTGATTAATCACCCAGCACGCCGCTGCTACTCTGTGTGGTATTTGTTGGAGCGCCTGTGGTGTGTCTGTGTCACGTGCAATGTATGGTTTTAACATATTAATGTGGAAAATTTTATTTTTTCCTTTTACGTCAATTAAATAATCAACGTCACTAACCTTCCCAATGACTCTAAATGGACCCTGCCATAAAGTAACAAGACAATCACGAGGGTCGGGTAATAAAAGGATAACTTCGTCTTCTCCTTTCAAGACTATTGTCTTGGCCTTTCTGTTATCGTATTGTCTGTATTTTCGCCAACTTTTTCGAGTGCTGATTTTGCAATTTGACAAGCTGTTATGATTGTATCCCTCAACTGAGTAACCATTTCATAGGCCTCTCTTTTCGGGTGGTCATATGTTTTGTTCGTCAGCATGTTATTGTACAGCATTAATGGACCACGAGGATTGGCGCCATACACAAGCTCAAACGGAGAAAATCTCGTACTTGACTGTGGTACCTCACGGTACGCAAATAGTACTGCAGGCAACTGAATATACCAATCTTTAGGTCGCTCAGTCGCAACTTTCACTAGGGGTCGTTTAAGGACCCCGTTGTAATTTTCATTGATCCCATTTGTCATTGGGTGCCACGGTGAAGTAAACACTTGTGGAATGCCTAGTACTTTCATCGTTGCTTGGGTAGCCGCAGATATGAATTGACTACCTTTATCCGACAAAATATATAACGGAAATCCTATCCTACTGAATATTAATAAGAATGAATCTAGGATGGATCTAATGGTGATGTGTTTGAGTGGAATAGCCTCTGGCCAACGAGTACAGAGATCAATCATGGTTAAAATGAAACGATTACCACGATCAGTAGTAGTATTAAGTCTCGATTGGGGATTTAAACGCATGATCACTGGACAGGGAGGAAAGTGGCCGTTCATGAAGTGGATATATTCAGATAGAAATGTGAAGCCGTGTAAGTGTAGATCTCTGTGACGATAGCTATATGTAACGACTATGTGTGCAAGAGGAAAGTGTATGTGAAGCAGTGGTGAAGTCTGTTGTGACAAGGTGTGATTAACATTGCCTGTTATTCTGACTTCAACGCCAGAGATAAGCAATGTTGAATTGACCCCACCAACCAACTGGGCGGGAAGTTGAAAGAGGCACAGCTAGAAGTGCCGGTTCTGAGGGTGTGCTGTGCGTTCATGTACGCTGGCGGTCAAATTCTTGGGGCTGTTGGACAAGCTTTTAAACAGGATTAAGAAAGAGAGCCTGTGTAATGCTGTCTTCGACTATCCTGTATGCATCCATTATGTGCCATGCCGATAAGCGTGGGCGGTCATGTTTGCCATCTCACTCTATCACCAGAGTCGTGGATCAGCTATCATGAGTAACGTGACGTGCGCGAGAATAGGTAGCAGTTCTCTCCGCGTCGGCAACTTACGGGGTATGTGAGCCGGACGCTCAGAAAGCAATGGCAAACTACTGAGCGTAATCTTGCCAAGAAATCACCAATCAGCTGAAAGATGCTGATGTTGATAGCGATGTTCTGTAAAGGATATGCGAACAAAAAAAAAAGATCTTTTCCATAAAGTTGTAAATCGTCAATCATCCTTATCATTTCGTCGTGTCTCACTTTATCGAAAGCCTTTGTGTAGTCAATAAAGCAAAGGTACAGATCTATTATTACTTCTATAGAGCGTTCAATTACTGTTCTCAGCCTACACACTGCATTTACTGTACCCTTGCCTTCTACAAATCCACATTGTTCTTCTCCTATTTCGGTTTGTATTTTCTTCCTATCTCTTTGCATGATCATTCTCAGGAAAATCTTCTCGATATGGATCATTGTACTAATTGTTCGATGTTGATCACACTCCAAGGCTTCTGATTTCTTCGGGATTGCAATAAATATAGAATTACATAATTTAGGAGGTGTATCTCCAGTATCGTATGTTACGTTCAGCAGCCTGGTGACCTGGTCTGTTCCATATTCTTCAAAGGCATAGATCATTTCCATTGTGATGTTTTCTGTACCCGGGGTCTTGCCAGTTTTGATATGGTGAAGAGCATTCTGAACTTCCATCTTCAACATTGGTGGTCCTTCATTATTATTCCGATGATCATATTGTTCTTCTCTTGTATCATCATAAAGGTCTTTCACATAATCTGACCACGCATGTAAAATCTAATCTTTTTCTATTATGATTTTGCCACCTTTGTTTTCTTTAGCAACCAGTTGATGTGTGTGTTCTTTTGTTAGTGCTGTCATTAATTCTTTTCTGCAATAATTTTCTTATACCGGGTGTTGTGTTGGTTTTCAATTTCCTTGCAATTTCCCTCAGGCCATTTTTCTTTTGCCTCTTTGCATAGCTTCCTAATTTTCCTGTTAATCTCTTCATATTTTTTCCTGGCTATTTTTGTTATTTTTTTTCTTATTTCCACGAGTTTTAAGATGTCTTGCGTCATCCATTTCTTGCGTCCTATTATTTTTACTTTTGGGCTGGTTGTTTCTGCAGCTTGGTTGACTGATTTATTTAATATGTCCCATTGGTAACTGATGTCTTGAAATAATATTTCCATATTGGACAATGCATCGAATCTGTTCTTTACTCAACGTTGAATTTATCTTTTATCTCCTCACTCTTCACTGCTCCTAGATTAAATGTTGTGTTTCTTGGTGTATATTTCACTTTCTTTAATTGATAATGTAAATTGCTTAAGATTAATCTATGGTCGCTGTAGCACTCTTCGCTTGTTATAATTTTTCGACTTTTGAGGCATTTCCAAATCTTCTGTTGATGAGTCTGCAACCTCTTTCATTCTCTTCACCTAGTCCATACTTGCCTACTACTCATCCGTCTTGTTGATTTCCAACTTTGGCATTCAAGTCACACATTATGATATTTACTTCAGAATTCTTGCATTTCTTGAAGGTATTCTCTAAATCATTATAGACTTAATCAATGCTGTCATCACTACTGGCTTCTGTTGGTGCATAAACGTGTATGACGTTAACATCAAAAGTCTTCCACTCAACTTCACCTGTGTCACGAAACGGGCTGGATGGTTCGCCGCGCGGTCAAGTTTGACACGGGAGACCACTCTGCTATTTCTGGCCGAAAGTAACCCGACGGGAATTTCCCTGTCTGGACTGTTCTATCGCGTTCTCGAAACTCTATTCTGGAAAAGGTTTTCCTAACCCCACATGAGCACGCTTCACGATACTGCGTTGCAGGAAATTACCGCATGCTTAATCCGAGACAAATCGCTACCTGGATAAGCGATTTTCTCCGTCTCGCAAGTGAACCCAAGGTTAGCTGTCCTCAGTCACGAGTTGTGAGTTTGCTTTCGTTGAGCGAAGACGCCTTTTCTGTTGGCTCCTAGATATGTCTATACGGACAATAATGTATCTCGACATTGACTGGAGCAGGTTTAAGGAGACGTTTTGTAATGAAGGTAAATGGATTTTAGATTATATTATCTCGGTGTCGAATCGACAGCGTATTCACGACGACTGGCGAAGTCGGTAGCCGACGCCGCACAAAGTTAGATCATGCATTTTACAGAGGGCTTATTAAGTGGGAGATCCTCAAAGCGCATCCTATGCGCCGGCAGCCATACGATCGCCACTTACGAAAGGAATAGAAAGGCCAATGGCCTCAGACCCTGTAAAAAGAGTCTATTTATGACTTGGCTTCGCGAAGGCATTAGTCGGAGAGTATCGGCGTGGCCGAGCGGTGCGACGAGGTTATATCCGGTGGGTCCACTGGGCGGGGTATTGGGACAGTGCGGTGCGGCACCCAAACCCTATCGTGTAATATATCTATCTACGCGGGAGATCGAAAGACGTCGAATGCGAGAGTCGACAGAAGCGTAGAACGTAGTTCCCAGGTCGACCGAGGTGAAGAGGGCCATCTCTGCACTTTCGGGGGGGGGGGGGAGCAACCTGGATTTTCTGTCTACTGTCCTCTTAACTGTCCTTTACTTATTTAGTCCGGGAGGAGGGCCAACATTAGAGGGATGTTCTTCCTTCCTGAGGGGGACAGCGAGAGATGTGGAACAGAACAGAGGGGGCGACTAGCCTTCTGACAGTGATCAAGCTGTTCCAGAGAACAGCTACGTGACTGGGTGATAGAACCAGGAGGAAATGCACCTGCTACATGGAGGACGAACCATGTATTTAAGATACCCGTAGCCTTTAAATCCAGGAGGGGGGAAATACTAGAGTAGAGAGCACCTCTCCTACATTAAGGAAGGAAGAGGCGAATACCTAGGGTATGGTTTCTCATCTATCTGGAAGGGAGAGCCCAGGGAGAAACGGGGGTCGACAAGAACAGGATTAGGGTTCGGCCCATAAGCTGTATGTCCCTATAAGGGTGTCACGAAGCCTGACACCGATGCCTAACCTTGCTGGTGGTGAGTGAGAGTTTTCAGGTGACTTCAGAAAGCTACCTGTAACTGATCGACTGGCCCTGTCCGAGCTGCATCCTAGAGCTACTTGACGAAGCGGTTCCAGGAGCTGTCTGACAGATGAGAGCCCCGGTTCTCTACAGCCCACATCATTGCAGATGAGGAAGGTTACAGGACTATGTATATGTATATATCATGTTATATTCTGAAGGCATATTCTACTGTTCTTGGGTATGCGCGAGATGCTGTTAGGTATTGCTCTCACAAGGTCCTATTGTTACAGAACCCACCTTCGATTTGGATGTCGACTAGACCTTATGCCAGGCGAGAGACAGAAGAACATGGCGAGAACTCTCAGTAACCAGCAGTGTGAACTCCCCAGAGTTGGAGCAGCGCCCGGTAGTTCAGCCTTCGTCGGCTGATCCGATCGTCGAACATCAGACATGTAACAGACATCCACATCTACCACCTCCACAGTATGAAGGTAACCTCACCTATTACTTATGATATCAGGCCATTCAGCCCCAGAGTCTCTATTGTACGCAGAGACTGGGTCTAGCCAGAGACCTGATGCTAGTCAGAGCAGCATAGCTCCACCGCCATTAACTTGTGGCCCACCTCAGAGACTTGACACGCACGGCAGCCGTCCATGGCTGATCTGTGTGTGTTGATTGTACATGACGAACTGCATAGACTTTGCACAATGCTTTGTGTTCCTAAAGACCTCGTGAACGTTGTGTCAGAGTCCTTGATGTCTTCATCCACTGCAGCCTGCACCAGCGGGGAGTCTACTTGGTGGGTTGGCAGAGCTTGAAGTAGTTCTCAGCACCGACTGCCCAGTCTAGAGGTCACGTCAGTTGGGACCAGTCAAAGGGGGATCTGTCCAGGCCTGGTGAGAAGACAGATACAGCAGACCGTGTGGACATTATTGACAAGACCTGATGATGAATGCCTTGAACCTACCCTGCAGATCATGAGTCTTCCTAGTTTCTAAACGTCCTCCCTTCACCTACACCTATCTTCTTTGACTCTCTTGTACATAATACACTCATGTTTGATTTTGTTTGACTAAACCAGAGTTGAGTCATGTCGTCTGGATGAAGCACTAGTGGTTAGCGTCCCGGGGTTGAGAGGGTGTGAAAAAGCGGGGTCCATTGACCGGGGGTGTTGTAGACTGAAAGCACCTGTACCCACTCCCAGAACATATCCCGTGTAATCGAATGTAGCAATGGTTCCGCAAACCTCACGGGCATTGTTACAACCAGTAACACTCTGTCTGATACAGTCCAATATCCTTTGATCGATTTTGATCTCCATGTATCCATTATAATTGCCACTCCTCGATGTTGTTTCTCTCCACCAGAATATATTATTCTATATTCCTCATGTTATAATGCCCATTCCTGTCAACCTAACAGGCTAATATTTAGTCTTCTCATTTTATTCTTAACATTATCAAATTTTCCATCCCCACTCATAGTTCTTAAATTCCAAGTTCTTACATTCAATGTTGATACTCTTTTGCACTCAGTCGCCTGCTGACGGTCTGGAGTCACCTGGTGCACATGACTACCCCTACCGGGCGAGGCTGCTCTTGTTGAGCACCCATTTACTTTTTCTCTGATTATCAATGAGATTGCAGTACATGATATTCTTGGCATCTGAAAAGAAGGTAGTTTGCCATTGTTTTCCTTCCAGGCAGAGACCATACTGGTCGATGACCATAGCCATTGTCTCCCAAAATAACAAGAGATCCTCTGCCTACCGTCGTAAAGCTGGAGACCATAACCTACAACTATCTGTTGTCTGCACTTCAACTTCATCCACCACCTGCACCCATGGCTTCACGTAACCCTGATCGGCTGGCTAAATGGGTACTCCACCTTGTCCAAGGCTAGCGGGGGGAAGGAGGCGCCTTACCTCTCCTTTGATAGGTAATACCCTTACCCCGCCACGTGATCCCGTGACATTATATCCAGGTCTGTCACAGGGTTCTCCCATTTCACGGTTAGTCAATTAGTTAGTCGACAGATCATCCTCATTGCACATCGAACTATTCAGTCCATAAGTGCTCGGATCCCCTCCTCAGCAAATCCCGCAGCGTATAGCACCAGTTCTGTATCGGTTTATCTATCTTCTTTGGCTTCCAGCGTAGTGTTCTTGTTTGGCCACACCTCTTTTAATTTGCTGTTCTCGCAGTCTGACCATGGTTGTAGATTCACAGTCATCACTTGGTTCTCGCAAGTCTTACTTCTCGTAGAGCATTCAGAATGTCAGCCTGTTCCATGGCGCGTCAGCCCTCCACAGTAGCCTTACCTGCGAGCTTGTCAGCCCGGTCATTTCCTTGTACTCCCGCATGCACTGGCACGAAGATGAACTAATGTTTGCCAGTCGAGACCGGTCCAGAGACAGCAACCATTCTCTTCGGATCCATCCCATCTCTATCCTCTTGAGCATGCTCATTGGGTCACTAAGGAAACATGCCCTAGTGAATGTCTGTGTCTCGAGTCATGATATTGCTTTACTTACTGCCATGACTTCCATAGTCATGCTACTTGTGGTCTCAACAAAAGCATCAGAGTTCTCCTTCACAATTCTCCCTCCTTCCTGTGCCGTAAAGGCCCATAAGCTTCTCACATGTCTGTGTAGATGACAGCATCACCGACTAACGAATTCTCGAAAATCAACGCTTGTACTTCCGCCTCCACAGCAGCCGAATTTTCTTGTCTGCATTTTCTGTCAAGTTGGATGCTAACAGAAAAGGACGTACAGAAATCTGTTGGCACTTATACCCACTTCTCGCCAGGTTCTAAGCCCTCAAGTGCACATACCTGTTAAAGAGTGTCTTCGGCTTGACACATCCACGACCTTCCTCTTTTTAACCTGCTGCACTTGACCTTCATAATTTCACTATGCAGTGGATGTTGTGTGTTTGCGTTAACTCTGAGGTAGGCAAATGCTCTGCAAATTTGTATTCTGTCTTCAATGGTTGGAAAATCAAGAAGGTAGCGCATCGCCCTGCATGCTGTATCTCTTGTACATCCAAGAATAATGCGCATAGCGTCGTTCTGTTTCCTTTCCACCTATTCTATCTGCTTATGGCTGAGAGTCAGGATTGCCATTGCATACTCAAAAACAGCCATGACCAGCCCCTCGTATAGAAGACATAGATGGCGCTGTTCACAGTTTGCTGCCGCCATCACCCACACCGCAGCCAAACCCCGCTGGCCTGTGTTATCACCTGGGTCTACTTGCTCATTATAAGCAAGGCTTCGATCAAAATGTATCCCCACAGGTAATTCATTGCCAGCGTTCTTTCCATAGTCTCAGAACACAGATTTACTGTTGATGTTGGAGTGTTGACAATATGGTTATTCAAAGAGAACCATGTCACTGTTGGCTTTGTTGGGTTGACCATTGCCCCAGCTTCAACATACCAAGTACTTATGCGATTGAGTTCGGTTTGTAGTTCCACAGCAACCTGATCTCTATCCTTACCCTGACGATGCAGTACCGGAGATAATGGTGATCCCTGTGGTAGGCCAGGATATATTGTTGTTGGTTCCGAAGTCCAACTGCCACATCTGAAAACTACTTTCCGTTGGAAGAGGGCCGCGGCGATCTAACTTTTTTCCCATTTCACAAAATTTATTCGTCACTTTTACAACATCGCAACAACAGCTTGATGCGACCGGGAACAAATTTCTTTCCCTGGACAACACTTGCTGATCTTGATAAGACAGTGGTCAAGATAAGAAGGTGTGGTCAAAAAAGCGTGAAATATATGTCCACCAAACTTATAGTAGACGGAGTGGCTACGGCTTATCAATTTGGCAAATATTGCCATGAAAGTGTTTATACTAATTAGGCGATAAGGTTTAAATTAGGTGTCTGATGGGCAATCGTCCACGGAAATGCGATAATAAAACATGCATATGCGAGTAAGCATTGACTTAAACTTCCCAATTAGATCGTTTTCTGGAAGAATCTGGTAAAAAGGCATTTTTTTAAATAAAATAGTTATATATCCTAAGTCGTTGAGTGTTGAATCTTATGCTGTATATAATTTTCTGTAGAATATTTTCCTAGTAACTATCCAGCCAAATAACGACAGTATTTCTTCGTGTGTCTGATGTCTGTCACTTCGATGAGAGAGATATTTTCTCAGTTTGTTATATGTAGTTGTGATATTATATTTATTTTATTCTTACCGCACATGTGTGAATATCATGATATGCTAGGATTAGTTTCGATGCATAATTTTATTATAATATTGTCATAAGTGATGTGTGTGTGTATATATATATATATATATATATATATATATATATATATATATATATATATATATATATATATATATATATATATATATATATATATATATATAATGTTTAATACAGTTATAACAAACCGGGGTAAATGTTTTGTTTTGCTATTATTACCACTAACGTTCTTTAAGCTGTTGTCGTTTAACGCTGTTGTAATATGTGACAGATTTGATACAAACTAGCCTCTACGAGTCAGACTCGCAGAAATTTAATCGGAATACTTTTTGCGGTACCATTCGTTTATTTGTTTTTGTGATTCGGTTTTGATCCGGTTATGCATACTTATGATGCTATATTCCCCAATTATTTCATGATCGCGTTAAAACAGGGACCGATTACCTCATATAGTTTTTCCCTCAACACTTTACTTTCTGTACATCTCGCGATTCTGGAATCAGTTTCCTACGCAGAGATAGAGAGCGTCTGTTTTAAGACGTAAGTAGACCCGCAAATCACGTTTTATTTAGATGCCTGTGTTAGTTCTAGTAAGTATAATTAGATGTAGTATTCATTTTACGTATATTGTGTAATTTCCAACTATTAAAGTAGGAGGGAACATCCCAAACTAAAATGATGAAGATTGCAAGCTGTAATGTGATATTTCAATTGCGGGAAAGAGCTGTTTCCTTGTCAGCGATGAGTTTTTAATATTGTTATGGAATATTCACAGACACTTGAATGCCAGTGAATGCATCTTTGCATTTAACATCTATTGTAGTATTTATGTGTCAGTTTTCATTACGTTTATTGTTGGGTAACTTTTCAAGACGACTTCCATGGTCAAAATGGATCTAATCCTAGCGGCCTCGCACTGACAGACAGCACGTGCAAACTGCGCGCAGACTGACGTCATCATAACATGACCCGTGTGTGTGTGTGTGTGTGTGTGTGTGTGTGTGTGTGTGTGTTAACACACACACACACACACACACACACACACACACACACATCAGCAGCAGTTTTCTTTCCTTTAGGAAAGATCGGCAGTTTTAATCTCATTTTAGAGTATGTGTTATAACATTGGTGTGAGTGTGTAAGTCACATTTTGTCAAAGGGTCAGATTCGTATTTTCTTCTTTGTTCATATTAAATGATAAACTGTCACACATACATTAATATCTTCGCTTAGAATTGATCTACAGACTTGAATAGTTACCATTGGATTTGTGTTTTCAAGAGGTATCCAACTATGCAGGTTGTGCAAATTAAAAAGCGATATATATGAAATGTTACTAAAATGGCTAGTAATATAAACCTCCTTCTTCCCACTCCTTGGGGGGATACCAGGACCAGCTACCGTTATCTTTTTACGAGTAATTTCCAGCTGTGCAGTTGTGTATCCAGGGACTTGTTTTTTATTCAGCCTAAAATAGACATTCATTCCATTCTGAGTTTGCTTGCTTGGATTGGATGCACCAGTGATTTGAACCCGCAACCTTACAAAGCCAGCGGGGGCACTAACTTAATTTATGACAAACCTGGGACGGCTTGGCTGGTAAATAATTCAGCGCAAAGCCAATTAGCTGACAATTTGGGGGTTTGCATAACTTCTTAATTTATTAGCCACATGCACTGGTCGAATTTGCAGCATTTGTTTCCTTGGACACAAAAGTAGTCACGGCAGCAGCCAACATGGAGCAACGTCTGTTGGTGTCTCTGTACAACGAACGTACTTGCTCTCCTCATTGAATACGCGCTGACCATCCATACCGCCAACCACTGTTTCATTGAAGAGAATGTAGAATACAGCTATTTTCATCCCCCCTTGGTACACTGTACAAACCGGTCTCTGTGGCTAAGGGCTTGCGAACGCGGTTTGTGAGCCCGTATACCCGGGTTCGAAACACGGCGGTGCTGGTTTTTTCGAAAAAGGTATAGGGGCCGGTCGTTCAGAAAGCAATGGCAGACTACTGAACGTAACACTTGCCTAGTACATCAACACCAGCTGAAAAAATGCTGGTGTTGACTGCAACGTCCCGTAAGGGATACGCAACACAATTGGTACACTAGATATATAGCCGGGATAGCGATTAGATTTCTCCTTGTTTGCGCCGTAACGGGTAGTCTGCGTGGCAGAATGGTCAAGCCGTCTGCCTTGCAATCAGAATGTCGTGGTTTGGTTTACGAGTGTAATTTCCTTCGGAGAGCACCTGGCGATCGTGGCTGGAGCTAGGGAGTTCGTGCTCTGTGTGACGCTATGGGCAGGCAGCTAGTTAGCCGATCTACCGAGAGCGTCAGAGCTTGATGGGATAAAACCCGGTGCTATGAAATCAATGCTTCTTCTTTTGAACGCAATGGCAAATTGCTGAACATAACATTGCCTTGACAATCTACTCGCGGCTGATGGCAACGTCCTGCAAATAACGTGCCAAATTTTGTCCCGGGGATACGTTTGCATTGAGGTCATGCGCATTGCCGATTGCATCCTCTATTCACGCGTATTCTTCATCGTAGGTTCCGTGTCTACACATCTCATCTCATCTCAGCTTGGTCCTCTTGTACCTTGCGGTTATAATATGAAGCATAAACAGCGGGAGACTGTCCGCTTATGGGCTTCGTGTGCCGAGATTCCCATGGACTCTGCTATTCGCGGCCGACCATTTATTCTGCTTCCATTTGGTCTGTACATCATTGCCTGTTGTGGTATACTGTTAATTGGTAAACTAGTTATATGGCTAAATCATTTAACTTGCTGTCTTCTGATCAAATCTACGCGGCTATAACTCCCACTTTAGTTCCGATTTCTTCATTTCTGATTTTCTCTCTTCTTGATACATTCTTCACATGAATCTCATTTCTGTGGCTGTGATTTTTCTTGTCCATTTTTCTGTCATTGTCCAGGTTTGGCATTTGTAGCATAGAGTTTGGTAGGAAGATTGTGTTGTGGACTGCTTTCTTAGTAACTATTGATACGTGTTTGTTCATTAGTATTGGTATCATTTGTCCAATAAGTTAATTTGCCTTGTTGCATCTATTTTCGATCTTGTCTTCTGGGTTTCGATTTGATGAGTACTATTCCTAAGTAACTGGCGTTGTTCACTAGTTTCAGGGGGTGTACTTTTAGATGAATCTTTGTTTGTTTGTTTGTTTGTTTGTTTGTTTGTTTGTTTTTTTTTTTTTTTATTAAAATAATTACCTTTGTTTTATAAGACCAAATAAACTAATAAAAGCAGCAAGAAAAATAGGAACAGCATGGCTGCATTGATTATTTAATCATGTTTGGGTAAAAGAACAGACACAACGAGACTGGGGAGCACCATAATTATCCCAATTTAGACAAAACAAAGGCAGTAAAAGAGACCTCACACAATACAGAGGCATTTCCCTTTCGCGAAATTCTAGGAAAAGATTACCACCTACAATAGAACCCAAACTAAGTGAAACACAACTTGGGTTTAGAAAACACAGTGGATCTTTGCTCTTGACAACTTATCGAAAAATCAATTGAATTTAATGAAACAATCTTTGTCGACCAAGAAAAAGTATTTGATAAAGTAAATAGAAACAAAGTATGGGAAAACTTTAAATGATATTAAGTGCGTACACACCTATTAAACCTGTGTAAATGCTTATCCAGCAACAGTGAATGCATTGTGAAAACAGATGGAGGTCTCTCAGAGCCCTCACCATAATATCCGGAGTACGAAAAATTTGTATCCTGTCCCCCCCCCCCCCCTTCTACTCCCTCCACCCCCCCCCCCTCTTTTTCATAACCTATATAGATAGAATTTGTAAAGAAACCAGTCAAACAGAGACCGTAATAGCACCACATGATGAACAGAAGACCGAAGAAGAACCAACGGCAAATTACATCATTATAGAACTATTTGCGGACGATCAAGCATTAATAACAAAATCAGAAGCAGAATTACAAGACCACACGCATAATCTAAACGGAGTATGTAAGGGACATAACATGAAAATTAACATCAGTAAAATAGAGGTAATTCCGTGTCTACATATGTCTGAAATATTTCATGTTGCTGTCGCCACTAATAGGATATTGCTGTGAGTTTTATTGCAAGTTATGGTCTAACTGAGCATTATAGCGACACCTTTTTAATCTTGATAATAAATGTTCGGTGATGTGGTCCATTAATGTGACATGTCATACAAGAATTATTCTTCACACCTCCGTCTTTGTTTTGTGACATTTATGGTTCTGTTGCTTATATACGGTCTAATTTAATTCATTGTCTAGGAAACTGAACGTTAGGTTCATGGTGGGTAAAACAATTAAAGGATAAGATGCATAATAGATGGGACAGATAAAGGATAGTATTGATGATGGATAAGGTGACTGGAGGATAAGACAACGGGCGGATAAGATGGTGGATAAGAGGACTGGTTGATGCGATGGATTCCACCTAAGACAGGTGGTTTAAAAAGAACGACAGATAAGATAATTAGCGGATGAGACTATTGGCGAATAAGATTCTTGGCAGAGAAGACGACTGACGGATAAGACATTTGGCTTTTAAGACGACTGGCAGATAAGACTTTTGGTGGAAGAGATTACTGGCGGATAAACTCTTGGCATATAAGATGACTGGCAGAGAAGACAATTGTCGATAAGACGACTGGCGGGTGAGATGGTTGGCGGATAAGACTATTGACAGACGAGATTATTGGCGTATAAAACAACTTGCAGATAAAACAATTAGCGGAAAAGACTCTTGGCGTACGACATTATTGGCGTATAAGACTATTGGCGGATAAATCTATTTGCGGAAAGGACTCATCATTGGCACCTTGCCGTCTTGACAGACGATAGTTTGTGCTTTAAAAAGGCATAATAACTTTTACCTATGGCGGTAGCGAGTGTGACTGATAAGGCCAATTTGCGCTGTAAATGTCCGTTCACAGTGGGTGCATGTGAACACGTGGTCATTTCCACCATCATGCACCATCTTACGTCTCAAGCGCTTGGTGTGTGACTTTTCTGCAATAATTTTCTCCTTTGACTTTATTCCATTTCTGATATTTGCCCTCCATGCAACACGTTCAGCGGCGACTTGCTCCCAATGTGCATTATCAATGCCTGTATCAATCATGTCCCGCTTACACACATCTTTGTATCGTAGTAGAGGCCGACCCTGAGATCTCTTACCCATCTGTAATTCACCAAAAAAGATATCCTTTGGTATTCTACCATCATCCATCCTCCTAAGATGTCCTATCCATCTAAGTCTACGAAGACTGAGCATGGAATAAACTGTCATACAACCTGATCTTTCCAATACTTCAGTATTTGTGATTTTGTCTTGCCACTTAATACCAAGAATTCTTCGCAGACACCGCATATGAAAGCTGTTTAAATTGTTCTCTTGGTGTGAGTAAGTTGTCCAGGTTTCACTGCCATAGAGAAGAGTACTAAGGACACAGGCTTGATAGACAAGGACTTTTGTTTTGGCAGTAAGCTTCCTGTTCTCCCAGACTCTTTTTCTTAACCTGTTCATTGTTGTTGCTGCCTTACCAATCCGGATGTTGATTTCCTGATCTAGGGATAATTTGCTATTTACCACCGATCCTAGATATGTAAAATGGTCTACTATCTCTAGTTCGGCGTCGTCAATAAAGATTGATGATACCCCATGTGCACCTTGTGACATAATCTGTGTCTTCTTTTTGCTAATTGTTAAACCAAATTCAGAACAAGCGTTGGAGAATGCAGATAGTAGACATTGCAATTCTTCCTCAGAGTGGGTCGTAACTGCAGCATCATCTGCAAAAAGCAACTCTCTGATCAGTACCCTCCTAATTTTGGTCTTAGCCTTCAATCTCTGAGCATTGTAGAGGCCGCCATCTGAGCGTGAGTGAATGTATATACCACCATCCTGATCACGAAATGCATATTTCAGTAGAAGTGAAAAGTATATTCCAAAGAGGGTGGGAGCTAGTACACAACCTTGCTTAACTCCACTCTTGATTTCAAATTCTTCAGAAGTTGCACCATCAAACTTGATTATACCCTTCATGCCTGTGTGGAACGATTCCACAATGGACAGAAGAGTTGGTGGGCAGCCAATCTTCTTTAGTGCCTTGAACAGACCCTCACGACTGACCAAATCAAATGCCTTTGTGAGGTCGATGAAGGCAATAAACAGTGGTTGATTCTGTTCACGGCATTTTTCTTGCATTTGTCGCAATGAGAATATCATATCAGTGGTAGACCGGTTCTGTCGAAAGCCACACTGTGATTCGGGGTAGACTTGATCTCCTAGGACTTGAAGTCTGCGCAGAACAATTCTGGCAAATACTTTTCCAACAATACACAGAAGTGAGATACCCCTATAGTTGTTGCAGTCGCTCCGATCGCCCTTGTTCTTGTACAGTGTTATGATGCTTGAATCTTTGAAATCCTGTGGGACTTGTCCTTCACGCCAGCATAGCTCTATTAGCTGGTGGATCTGTATAGTGAGTGTGTCTTGCCCACTCCTGATAACCTCTATTGGAATCCCATCCTTACCTGGAGCCTTGCCAGATGCAAGTTCATTTATAGCACACTTAACTTCTGTTATGGTGGGAAGTGTGTCCAGGTGGTCAAGAGTTGGTAGAGCCTCTATGGCGTTGAGGGCATTATCCGCTAGTTTGGTCTCACTTGAGTAAAGCTCCAAATAGTGCTCTACCCATCTGTCCATCTGCTGTTTCTTATCAGTGATGACTTCTCCAGTCAAGGTTTTCAATGGTGCACTTCTTTTGATTACTGGACCACAGGCTTTCTTTATTCCTTCATACATGCTTCTTATGTCTCCCTTATCACTTGCGATTTGAATGGACTCACATAACTTGATCCAATAATCATTTGCACACTGCCTGGCAGCCTTTTGCACATCCTTCCTAGCTTGCCTTAGCTCACTCAGAGTGTTACGAGTTGGTCTTTCCTTGTTTCTTAAGAGAGCTTTCTTCTTCTTATCAATCAAGGGCAGCAGAGTCTCGCTGTTGGCCGCAAACCAGTCCTGCCTCTTATGATCCACAGTGCCGTAAACCTTTACGGCAGTTTTACAAAGAGTTTCCTTAAGTTTATTCCATTTATCATTTACTGTACAATTTTCTGGTGTATCAGTGAAAGCGTCTTCAAGTTGCTGTTGAAACTGAAAGCACTTTTCAGGATCATGAGTGTTAATAATATTAATCCTGGGGCTAGATTTGTGTTTAGCTGTGTAGATTCTCTTTGGTCTCAGTCTAACCCTTGCAACAACCAAAGAATGATCCGTATCACAGTCAGCACTGTGGTAACTACGAGTCAATGATATATGGTTCAGATGTTGTCTCCGTGTGATGATGAAGTCCAGCTGGTGCCAATGGCCGGATCTTGGATGTTTCCATGTGACCTTATGCATCTCTTTTGTTTTAAAAAAAGAGTTTGTAATACATAGGTCATTGCTGGTGCAATGCTCCAGCAGCCTTTGCCCATTTTCATTCATGCGACCGATGTTGTATTTTCCAAGGCACACTGGCCATGAACTCGAGTCCTTGCCCACACGAGCATTGAAATCACCGAGCATATAAATGTAGTCAGATTTTGGAACTGCCTTGATCACAGAGTCTAACTCCTCATAGAACAAATCCTTCACATCATCAGAGGAATCGAGTGTCGGTGCATATGCAGTAATAATGGTGGCAAACCCACAAGAGGTTGCCAAGCGCAGGGATAATAGTCTTTCATTTCCTCCTGCTGGAATTTCAATCATTCCCAGTAGCGAATTCTTCACTGCAAAGCACACACCGTGTTGCCTTTTTTCTGCCTGCCCTCTACCCTTCCAGAAAAAGGTGTAGTTGTTTTCCCTGAGTGACCCTTCCTCAGCGAGGCGAGTCTCCTGCAGGCCAGCAATATCAATGTTAAGACGATTGAGTTCGGCATCAATCACAGCCGTTTTTCTCATATCGTCAATATTGGTCAAGTCAGTGGAAAATCCTGGACACATGGTTCTCACGTTCCAGGTTGCAAGCCGTAGCTTGAGGTTTCTATTTATATTTTTGTTTGTACCTGGTGCATTGGTTTTACAGCCTGCGATTCAGATTTTGTCCTAGCCCCAAGCACCCATTGAAGCAGGCAGGCTGTGGCGGATCAGCACCCAATTGGCTGGGGGCTGCCCAGCTTGAGGCGGGCGGTAGCTGATCAGTGACACCTATAGGTGTCTCCCACCGTCAGAGGCAACTATTGGTTTATAAAACTATTGGCGGAAAAGACTTTTGGCGGATGTGACTATTAGTGTATAAGGATGATAAAATTATTGGAAGAAAAGAGTATTGGTGAATGATACTGCACATAACATGACATAATTTGAATACCACATACACATACTTATTCACTGAGTATGTGCTGTGGGATGATTAAAGTAGTATATTAGGTTCATTTCAAGTATGATATGCGGCACCGCTTCTCAATTTGTCCTTACATGAGACTTAAAAACAGTCTTTGCTTTGGCTTTTGAGGGGGCTTTTAAGACGACTGGCAGATAAGACTTTTGGTGGAAGAGATTACTGGCGGATAAACTCTTGGCATATAAGATGACTGGCAGAGAAGACAATTGTCGATAAGACAACTGGCGGGTGAGATGGTTGGCGGATAAGACTATTGACAGACGAGATTATTGGTGTACAAACTGGCAACGCATGGAGCAGCACCGCCACAAATCGATAGGATTGTTTCTTATATAACATTTGTAAGCTAGTATCGCTGCCTTTACAAACACGGTTCCCCAAAAACCGATAATGTAAGATGGTGCAATTTGCATAAAATATGATCGGTAATTAGTTGATTGATGAGGGGTATAAACAAAAGGGCTCCTCATCAAAATCGATAATTGAGAGGTAACGATTGGGTGACCGTTATGGATTCGTTGGTTTTTCTTTTTAAGTTAGGGTGTATTTGGAAATGAAGGCGGGGCTCAGTGTCATAATCAACATAGCAGCATTATTAGATCAGAGGAGAGTGAGGGATAGGCCGTATACTGGCTTTCTGTGGTCGTGGTGTAGATTATAAACAATAACATGGTAGTGTTTTTAATGAAAAAGTTCATATATGTAAAGAAAAAGAAAGAGATGAAGAGAGGGAGAGAGATGCATATGGTTAAAAAAATAGAGAGGCATGGATAGAAATCTGATAATTGATAGTGCTGGACCCAAGGTGGAAACACCCATTTACAGCGCTTATAGATGGTCCCACTGTCAGCAGTAAAACCGTCTCTGAGTGCCAGTTTTTGCCCCATCTCGCAGACATGGTCGTCCAAAACCTCGAGAAGGTTGTGTGGTGCTACGGAGAATGACAGCTAATGTACGAAACTTAGAAAGGTGTCCAATTTAGTGAATGAATTCCTGATTTGGAAAACTGGATGGGGACAGACGATGCCTAGTGGTCATAGACGATCTAATTTCCGAGGCAGATGACAAAGTTATAAAATTATTTACTAAGGGTAGTCACCATTGCAACCTCAGTGTTATGTATATTGTACACCAGCTAGTAGGGAAACAATAAAGAACAATTATAAATATTGAGCACAACCCACTACTGGCAACGCTGATCGTATTCTGGTATGAACCTAAGTCCTATCCACGTCAATATGGAAGCACTATACTCGAGTTTCGCCCTCGTTTGAGCTCGTCAGTAGTGCATATCCCTGACCGGATCCGGAAACAAGCCCCGGATCACTGGCGTGTGAAGCGGGTGTGTAACCACGCGGCACACGTTGGACACACAGCCAAATTATCATAACAGAATATTACAACGTCACCCATCGTAGGCTATGCTCAAAATTGCCCAATCGCCGCGACTGACGTCGCGAAATTCAAATCCCGAAATAACCAAATTAATCAATTTGATTATTGCTCATTGGATTTAGGAGGCCTGGTGTACCTTGCCAGTGAGAAGTCCTGATCGTTTCGGGTCCACATCGATTGACGGACGTCAGTCGCGGCGATTGGGCAATCTTGAGCATAGCCTACGATGGGTGACGTTGTAATATTCTGTTATGATAATTTGGCTGTGTGTCCAACGTGTGCCGCGTGGTTACACACCCGCTTCACACGCCAGTGATCTGGGGCTTGTTTCCGGATCCGGTCAGGGATATGCACTACTGACGAGCTCAAACGAGGGCGAAACTCGAGTATAGTGCTTCCATATTGACGTGGATAGGACTTAGGTTCATACCAGAATACGATCAGCGTTGCCAGTAGTGGGTTGTGCTCAATATTTAAAATTCAAATCCCGAAATAACCAAATTAATCAATTTGATTATTGCTCATTGGATTTAGGAGGCCTGGTGTACCTTGCCAGTGAGAAGTCCTGATCGTTTCGGGTCCACATCGATTGACGGACATCAGTCGCGGCGATTGGGCAATCTTGAGCATAGCCTACGATGGGTGACGTTGTAATATTCTGTTATGATAATTTGGCTGTGTGTCCAACGTGTGCCGCGTGGTTACACACCCGCTTCACACGCCAGTGATCCGGGGCTTGTTTCCGGATCCGGTCAGGGATATGCACTACTGACGAGCTCAAACGAGGGCGAAACTCGAGTATAGTGCTTCCATATTGACGTGGATAGGACTTAGGTTCATACCAGAATACGATCAGCGTTGCCAGTAGTGGGTTGTGTTCAATATTTAAAATTCAAATCCCGAAATAACCAAATTAATCAATTTGATTATTGCTCATTGGATTTAGGAGGCCTGGTGTACCTTGCCAGTGAGAAGTCCTGATCGTTTCGGGTCCACATCGATTGACGGACGTCAGTCGCGGCGATTGGGCAATCTTGAGCATAGCCTACGATGGGTGACGTTGTAATATTCTGTTATGATAATTTGGCTGTGTGTCCAACGTGTGCCGCGTGGTTACACACCCGCTTCACACGCCAGTGATCCGGGGCTTGTTTCCGGATCCGGTCAGGGATATGCACTACTGACGAGCTCAAACGAGGGCGAAACTCGAGTATAGTGCTTCCATATTGACGTGGATAGGACTTAGGTTCATACCAGAATACGATCAGCGTTGCCAGTAGTGGGTTGTGCTCAATATTTAAAATTCAAATCCCGAAATAACCAAATTAATCAAAGAACAATTAGTCTAAATTCGCACTACATATTAATCCTCAACAAACCCCGGGACGGTTAGCAGATTACTCATTTGGCCAAAAAAATGCAACCCGTATCTCGTATATCCAAGATAATTTTAACGATGTGACATCTGCGCCATATGGGTATTTGTTATTCGACCTTCGTCAGGAAGTTCCTGATCAGATCAGATTACGCAACAGTATATTTCCCAACCAATAGAAAATTGTCTACGTCCCCAAGTAACGGCACTTCCGACCACATGAGACGACACAGCGAAATGCTTCGCTTCTTGTGCAGTGCTCATCCACCGGTCGGATATTTTGTAATGAAAACAGCTTTCCGGAACTCGTCAGAACATTTTGCGAATGTTGTCACAACGTCTTAAAAGGTAATGTTCCACTTATACCGGGTCAGAAGAGACGTTTGCACCTTTCGTTGCCCTGTGTGAAGCATCACTCGTTCACACATTTTTAAAGTTCATCATCATCAAGTGCCGTGCCGGCTGGCGTAGGCGTTCATGGCTCTCCATAGATCTCGGTCTTTGGTTCTCTGGATCAACTCTGCTGCTGATATTCTTCCATGCCACCGTCTCAATCCATCCAGCATCACTTCTCTTGGTCTACCTCTGCCTCTCTTCCCCTCGATCTTTCCAGTTGTTACGATGTTCTCCAATGCCTCTCTTCTCATCACATGACCGAGGAAAGCTGTTTGTCTCTGTCTTATTGTTGTATATAATGTTCTAGTTTCATTAGCCTGTTTCAGGCAGTCGTCGTTAGTTACTCTGGCAGTCCAAGGAATTCGCAACATTCGTCTCAGGAAACACATCTCTGTTGCTTCTAATTTCTTCTTAATTTGTTCATTTACATTCCAAGATTCACTGCCATACAGCAAAACTGGTTCTACGTAGCATTTCAGCACTCTCTTTCTTACATTCAGTGACAGTGACTTATCGCATAAGATACTCTTCATTTTATGAAATGCGGCTTTTGCCTGCCCTATTCTGCTCCTAATCTCTGTTGTACATCTTCCATCTGATGTTATAAATGCCCCTAGGTATCTAAAATTATCAACTTGGTTAAGGATTTTCCCTTCTATTTCTATGTCACATTTTGGTGTCACCATTTTCTTTGATATTACCATTGTTACTGTTTTCTTGATATTCAAGTTGAGTCCTTTCCTTGCACTCTCTGTTACTACAACGTCTAATAATTGTTGTAGGTCTGTTGAATTATCCGCCACCAATACTGTGTCATCTGCATAGCGTATATTATTTATATTATAACCTCCAACTAGTATTCCTGGCATCTCTTTGATCTCTCTCATTATTACTTCGCTATACAGGGAGAAAAGATCTGGTGACAAGACACACCCTTGTCGTACTCCTAGCTTTATCTGTTCGTAACTACCCTCTTTATTTCCCATTTTAATTGCTGCTACTTGGTTCCAGTAAATATTCTTTATTATTCTTAAATCTTTTCCATCAGTGTTGATATCTTCCAACATTTTAATCAGTTCATCATGTTTTACTTTATCAAATGCCTTAGTATAATCTATGAAGCACAAATATATGTCCCTCTGTTTCTCTATTGACCTTTCTATTAGTGTCCGCAATGTATAAATTGCATTGTTTGTGCCCTTTCCTTCCACAAATCCATACTGTTCTTCACTAATTTCCATTTTTATTTTCTTTTTGGTTCTTCTCATTATGATTCTGAGTAGAAGCTTAGTGATATGGTTTATAATGTTAATTGTACGAAAATCTTCACAATCAATTGCTCCTGGTCTTTTTGGTATAGCTATAAATACAGATTTCAGCATATCACTGGGTAAATATCCACTGCTGTAAATATCATTCAACATTTTGGTTAATATATCTACTCCAAATTCTCCCAATACTTCTAATTCTTCTATTGTGATTTCATCTGGCCCAGCTGTTTTTCCTTTCTTCATACGTTTCATAGCGTCAGCGACTTCTTCTTTCAGAATAGGTGGACCTTCTAAGTTACTATCTTCTGTTAATTCTGCCCTTTCTCCTTCATATAATTCTCTTATATACTCATTCCACCTCTTCATTATAGCATCTTCCTCTAATATTATCTTTCCTGTTTTTGATTTCAAACACCCTGTATTTATTCTTATTTTTTTTTTCCTGTAAGCTCACTGATTTGTCTGTGCATATTTTTTGTATCTTTAATGGAATTTAATTCAATTTTTTTGCATTGCTCGTTTAACCAACTTTCTTTAGCCTTCCCACATTTATCTTTTATTTCTTTATTTATCTTAGCGTATTCTTGTTTGTCATTTTTATACTGTTTTCTTTTGTCCATCAGGTTTAAGATATCTTCATTCATCCATTTTTTCTTAGCTATTTTGCCTCTCTCTGGTAATACTTCTTTGCTAGTTTGATGAATGGAGTCCCTTAACATTTCCCATTGTTCATCTATACTCTGTATTTTAGTTATTGCATTGTACCTATTTTTCACAGTCACTCTGTATTGTTCTTGCATTTCGTTATCTATTTTTAGAACCTCTTTATTAAGTCTCATGTTCTTAACCATTTTTTCCCTCTTTTTAATCTTACTTTTATTTGTCCACATAGTGGTACATGATCACTATTACAGTCAGCACCAGGCATTGTCTTTACATTAATTAAAGCATTTCTAAATCTTTTATTAATTAGTATGTAGTCAATTTGGTTGCGTATTTTCTTATCAGGGCTTATCCATGTGTACAGTCGTCTTTTATGGTGTTTAAACCATGTGTTTCCAATTATCATATCATTGATATTTGCCCATTCTATTAGCTTTTCCCCTCTTTCATTTCTTGTACCTAAACCATAATTCCCCACTACATCCTCCATTTTTCCCTTTCCTAATTTTGCATTAAAATCACCAAGTATTATTTTTATTTCTTGTGATCCAATTTGAGCCATCACCATTTCTATTTCGTCGTAAAAGTGTTGTATTTCTTCATCACTACTGCTTGCTGTTGGTGCATATACTTGTATAATATTTATGTCTATTGGTTTGCCTTTGATTTTGACCATAATAACTCTATCTGAAATACACCAGTATCCATTAATTGACTTGGCTGTTTTTTCATCTAATATTATTCCTACCCCTTTCTCATGTGTCTCCCCTCCAGAATAAATTATTGTGTGATTGTCAGCTATAATTTTGCCCGATCCCTTCCATCTCATCTCACTAACGCCTAGTATATTCATTTTCATGCTATCCATCTCTCTTAAAACATTGGTCAACTTTCCTAGCTCATTTAATGTCCTAACATTCCATGTTCCTACTCTAAATTTATTTATTTTAGTTAAGATTTTGCCATCAGTAGCTGGATGACGGTCTGGTGTCACCTGTGGCTCATGACTGTCCCTACCGGACGAGGATGCCCTAAGACAGCCATTAACGTCCTTCACTAACTTTGATTTATGTTTTGCCATGAAGTCTTGGGAAGATAATGTGGTGGTTTCCCCTTGCCTTCCACATTCACATGGTGGTCTTTTTACCTCTGCTTTTGACAGCCATTTCCGACTGCAAGGACAAGTGAGTGCCCTGCTCTGCTCAGCTGCAGAGTTGTCCATTTATTCCGGTGGATACTCGGTCCCCAGAGCTGTGTTAGCCACACCGTAGTGTGTTTCCATCCTCTACCGCGTGGAGGTGCAGTTGGGATTTTCCCTTCATAAAGTTATGGTCTCTGACCAAAACTCTCCAGTACTTTTAGAGGACTTTTAAAGTTACTTTGTTAAAAACTATCCGTAAATTCGTTAGCCATATGTTCACAACTGTTGGTGTTTATTACTCAAATTTACACAAGCAGAGTTTAGTCATACGTTCTCTGTTTTGGTATATTATTACATAAGATTTTCTCTTAATATGCTTTTCAATAGTTCAAAAGTTTCTATTTGGCTTTCATATTTTCAATAGCCGAATTATAAATGATCTATCACTGATATTCCTTCTTTTTTTTTTTTTTTTTTTTGTTACCGTTCTAGATTCTCTTTCTGCATTTCGAAGAAATGTATGTCTAGGGCTATCTTCTCCCGGTGTTTCAAATCTCTATTGCAAGTCCCCCATAGTGCCATAGGAGAATAATATCGTTTTACTACGCCTATGGTCGATATGTTGTTTACACTGGCATTTGCTGTTATTATTGACATCAACAATACTTGAGTTGATACCCATGGGTTTTATACCTCATGGACGAGATCACAACCCAAATGAGACTGGTCGCCGCACAGAGCGTTAGTTCTGTCAGATGCACATCTTGCCCTATATCGACACTGCGCTAAAAGTAAATTGAGACGTTTCGCTGGGGTGCAAATATTATATCTTTATGGCTGTGCGGTCCCACTTCTGTACCAATGCCTTTCTGCCTAGCGATTCTGTAATCTTCTCACCGCAGCTGTTTCTATTATTATCTTAAGTTCTGATGAAACTCTTCAACTCTACACAAGTCCCACAGCTAACGATTTGGAACAACTCAACGCATTTCGAATAACGCAACACACGTGCAGTTTTATAATGCTATTGTCTCCAAATACTGTACAAATTGCATTATCATTTACACCACATTTCACTCGAACACAATATTTAGACACTACAATTCTACACACTCTAACCATTAATGTAAGGGCTCATTATTTTGCCATTCTACGAGAACGAAAGAACCAGGTCCAGCTCCGACCATGGCTCCAGTACAACTGGTTGAAGGTAACGCTACGTCCTCTCTCGAAGCGTCCCTAGCGCTTTTCACGTTTTTGTGACCACGGCACGTGATGGGTCACTTTGCACGGTCTCCTCGTATAGACCGCACTTTAACCCAACCAAGCCATGATCTTTAACTCTATAAACTGGATCATGGCACTTTCACACTAGTGCTCTCACACCAGTACTCTGGCACCAGTGCTCTCACACCAGTACTCATACTCCAGTGCTTTCACACCAGCGGTCTCACACCAGTTGTCTCATAACAGTACTCTCATAACAGTGTTTACACACCAGTGCTCAAACACCAGTGCACTCATAACAGTGATCTCACACCATTGCTCTCACTACAGTGATCTCATAACCGTGCTCTCATACTAGTGCTTTCACACACTAGTGCTCAAATAACGGTGCTTTCATAACAGTACTCTCACAACAGTGTTCCCATAACAGTGCTCTCATAACAGTGCTCACACATCAGTGCTCTCACACATCAGTGCACTCATAACTGTGATCTCACCATTACTCTCACAACAGTGCTCTCATAACAGTATCTCATCCAAGTGCTCCCATAAGTGTTCACACACCACTGCTCTCATAACAGTGCTATTAAACCATTGCTCTCACAACAGTGCTCACACAAAAGTGCTCTCCCAACAGTACTCTCACAAAAGAGCTCTCATACTAATGCTCTCAGAACACTGCTCACACATCAGTGCTCTCACATCAGAGCTCTCACACCAGTGCTCTCACATAAGTTCTCTCATAATAGTGCTCTTATAACAGTGCTTACACACCAGTGCTCAAACACCAATGAACTCTTAACAGTACTCTCACAACAGTGCTTTCATATCAGTGCACTCACTCACCAATGCTCTCATAACGCTGCTCTCACCATTCCTTTCACATCAGTGCTCTCATAACGCTGCTCTCACCATTCCATTCACATCAGTGCTCTCATAACAGTGCTCTTACACCAATCTACGCGACGTCTACACAGCAGACGTGTTTGTGTGCTCTCCTCCTTTTTGGATTATTTTTGCTGTCTATCTTCATTGGAGCGAAATGGATTTTATATAATTGTGATCACAATAATGCCGTTCAACTATTGAAATTGTGTTAAGGTTGCTAAATGTGCAGTCTTGGATATGAATGCTAATAATGTTGTATTCAATACTATGGATAAACTATTCACGAAATTGAGAAGCGTCAGTGATAGCTTGAACTAGCCAATCACAACACTGGAATTTAAACCGAGTGCGGGAGCTGTTAAAATGTGTACCTGCGGGCGAAAATAAAATACTATGTAGCCATGCTTGACGAGGGGGAAGCTTCTGTGCTGGAGGTAGCGGCAGAACGTGGGCGATGTGGGTTAAGATTAAGGTCTACGAGAACCAAGAACTACACACTAAACAAAGAGAAAGCAGTGAAAAGCAAGTTAAAGAATTGCTTTCGCTTTTCATCTGTCAAGCGTATGAACGACGGGAAATGCATTTCCATTACTTTCAATAATAGTCTGCATTATGAGGCATTTCGAACATGTGTGATCAAACATTATCAGAGCGAACAAGTTGAGTACAGGGTGGACCAACACGGCGCTCAAGTCGAAATCAAAATATCAGCTTCGTTACACACATTGCACCTCTACCACTCGAAAAACAGTTTGCTTGCCCAGGGGGCAGCTGACGTCATGTCTGAGTGGCTCTCGGCTCATTTCGTCGAAATTCAACAGACAGCACAGAAACTGATAGGTGACTCACGAAACACACCTGCCGATCTCATCAGGCTAGTGGCTGGCGAATCAACACAATCTGAAGCTGTAGTCATCACAGCATCAGGCCATAATGACACCATAGTCCAACAAACCATGACTCAGCACAGCAACAACACGAATGAAACTTCTAACCGACCAGAGCTGCTAGCCATTGAGTACCCGGTGAGTATGTGTGTAGAAGACAGTATAAATTCGAATCAAATAGAGGTTGCACCATCGGTACTAGATGATAGCCCAGCTAATAATCAACACTCGTGCGTCTGTCAGCAGTATATTAAAAAGTTAGAGTCAGACTTGAAAGTACTTTTAGATACCGCCTCTGACAACACAAACAAGATCGCCACGATCATTAGTGACTATAACAACTTCAAGTCAGAGGTGACTCTCCTGAGGGAAGAAAATGTTAAACTAAAACACACCGTTGAGACGTTACAACGCTCGCCCACTACTGACCTGGCAGCACACGCAGATAGTCTAGAAGTAACAGAACCAGTCGTAGGCATGTCAATTACTCAGCCAACCAAAACACATCAGCAAATAGAAAATGTTGCTCAACAGCACTCAACATATCATATCGAAGTAAAGGTCAGCAATAGATTTGAAGCATTACAAGAGTAACTGTCAAACAACAGCCTGGACGACAGATCATTGCCGAGAGAATACGCCCACATTCAAGAAACATGTGATAATCTGCAAGAAGACAGACTACAGCTGGATTGTCATCAATGGCAGAAACAGCGTGCAAGACGTGTCAGAACCCAACATACACAGAAAACACCGACTGACTGCACCCACGTGATAATTGGCGACTCTTTGATTGGGGGAATTGACAGCGACCGCATGTCCTTATCAGACACGACAAAGCCGCAACAATTCAGCTTCCAGGTGCAGGAGTAGAAAGACTAACAAACAGTATACGTAAACTGGAGGTTAATACAGCCATTAAAAAGACAACGATTCATATAGGAATATACGACACTATGAAAAACCAAAGTATAACAATTTCTCAGTTAAGAACACTACTTGACTTTCTATGTTACACTTTCCCAAATTCTACAGTTTTTTTTTTTCTCCTCCATCATACCACCAAGTTATGGCTCTCAACGTCGATTGGCCGACATTAACAATAACACCCTAGAGACTTTTTGCAATCGGTATCATGTACACTTAATCAACAACACACCCTTCTTCACAACACAGACAGGAGCACCAAAGAAACGATTGTACAGAGACCAAATACACACATCCACATTAGGAAGTAGTCTGCTTGCAAAGAACATTAAATACCCTGAAAGGGCACAAAACCTGACCAACACACACATGCGAAACATATTGATTTCTGAAGAACCAAGGCCAACTCAAGCCAACCGAAACTCCCCCATTTCACCAGGTAAACGTCTGCTGACATCTGACTCCCGACCTCCTGCCACTCAAGAATCACACTTGCTACCAAGAATAAACCAATCCATCCTTCCTTTCCCCCCCCCCCCCATCTTAGCACGGAAAGGAGATAACTACCACAATAGTTTTTCTGCCCTCCCCTTAAAGGAACCTGCGTTGCAAACATTGGCACACACACACGGCAGTAATATCACTTTGACACAGCCCCCTCAAGCCACTAATGGGCCACCTAGCAGACAGCAGGAAGTTCCGCATCATTGGAGTCCAGAACTTTACTACAACAATGGGCCACCTAGAAGGCAACAACAGGTTCCGCATCATTGGAATCCAGAACTGCTACACTTGATGCAATTTAGTCCTGCCGCACTGAATCAAGCTTTTATGATGTCTCTACAATACAGATCTGTAAGATAGGATACGTATTAAACACTGAGCCCTATACGCAATATACCAGGAAAAGAGCTTCCTCCTTGAACTTTAATTGCTTACTGTTTAGCGTTTTATCTCCCGTGTGGGATACCCAACTTTAAACAGGAACATTGACTTGTATAGTCATTTATTCATTCTTTCGGATAGCAACTGGTTACATAGCTTGCGAAGTAGTTCGAGCTAATTAATTGTTGTATATTCATACGCTTTAATTCTTTTTGTTCTGTATTTGCACTATACGTGTTGGTCTCATTAGTTATATCGTTATAATATTGTCATTTACATATCGATTTATATTACTGGTATTTTGTAAGTTAATGTAATTGTGTATTTTTATGATCTTGTATTTTTACTTAATTTTGACTAATCTACACTTACTTCTTGTGTGAAATGTCTGAGAAGTGGCAACATTGGCTCAATAAATCAGGAATACGTTTTGGACACTTAAACATATGCAACTTATTCAACAAGCTGCCAGAGTTATCTTCTATTCTTCATCAAATTTTCATGTATTCGGCCTTAGTGAAAGTAGACTAAATAAAAACATTTCAGATGAGGACATCTCTATTAAAGGGTAAAAAGTTTTTAGAAGAGATCCCTGTAGGAAACAAGAGACAGGCATAGTAGCCTATGTTTCTAATCTACTAAATGTTCACTGTAGGCTAGACTTTTAAACTTGCGAAATAGAATGTATTTGATTGGAGTTAAAACTTCGAAACCGCACACCCCTGATAATTGGCTACCTCTATCGAAATCTCAGGGCTGGACACGTCTGGTACGAAACCTTCACTACCATGATGGATGTGGTTTTCGCTTCCGGGAAGGAAATTATACTACTCGGAGACTTTAACATTGACACCAACAAATCCCATATAATTTGGGGAAATATAATTGCATCATACAACTTTCAACAAAAAGTAAAACAAGATACTATAGTAACAAACTCATCTTCAACACTTATAGATCACATTTATGTAACTTGCTCAGACAACATCATAGAATGCACCGTGCCCAATTGTGCAGTGAGCGATTATTACCCAATATGCCTCACATGGTCTAAAAAAGGAATTAAAACTCCTAAACATAAACACATAACTGTAAAATATAGAAGCTACAACAATTTCAACCAAAACGCATTTTTACAGGACTTGCTCAGTTCACCTCTAAACAATATTTATCAACTTCCAGACCCGGATGATGCTCTGGAATCCTGGATGAAGATCTTTATTGATGTGTTTGATAGACATGTGCCAATCAAGGAAGTTCGAGTAAAACATCACGTCAAACCACCTTGGATCACCCAGGAAATTCTTGAAATTATGAGAGACAGAGATAATGCACATAAAAAGCGGGATCTCAGCACATACCGTACTCTTAGAAACAAAGTTCAATATACCATACGAAAAGAAAAGAAAAATTACTTTAAGAACTTAGTAATGGATAAAACAAATAGTACGGATATATGGAAGGCAATTAACACCTTGACAAACAAGCATAACTTCTCAAATTCATTACCATCAAATCCTATTTCATGCGACCAATTCAGTAACTTTTTTTTTCAGAATGACATAGATCAGTTGAAGGCTACAATACCAAATTCTCCTTGCAACTTATCTTTACTGTCATCGTTTTGCCAGACCAGATGCCCCCGAGATATCCTTTCTGACATACCGCTGATGACAGTCACTGAAGTGTTCACTTACGTCAGTAACCTAAAAAACACAAACTCATCTGGGTTAGATGGAATTAGCAATCGGATTCTCCGCTGTGCTGCGCCAGTGATCTGTGTATCACTAACCAAAGATCACTTTCCATCAGCTCTCAAAATCGCTAAAGTGAATCCTCTCCTTAAATCTGGTTCATTGGACAATGGTCTCCCGAACAATTATAGACCCATTTCTTTACTATCATCACTATATAAACCACTAGAAAAACACATCCATAAGGTAACATTACAGTATTTAGATCGCAACAAGCTTATAGTTGACAGTCAATCAGGATTTCGACTAAAATATTCTTGCCATACGCCTTTAACAAACATGATAGAAAATTGGCACCAGAATATAAATAACAACAATCTATGTGGAGCTGTGTTTATCGATTTCAGAAAAGCATTTGATATGATAGACCATGCCATTTTAATTAAAAAACTAGAGACAATGAAAATTGCCCCTAATGTTGTGACGCTAATAACATCTCTTCTGTCAAACAGAAATCAAGTAGTATCATACAATAAATCTTTGTCCCAAACCACTACCTTCAATACTGGAGTACCGCAAGGCTCTATTCTTGGCCCTCTATTATTCGCCATATATATTAATGACTTACCTTTGCATCTTTCGTCGACCTGCGATCTATTTGCAGACGACTGTACAGTGTATACAAACGCTGAAAGCAGTAATTTGCTGGAGTCGTTTTTGCAACAAGAATTAAATAATGTAGTTAGGTGGAGCTATGCGAACCGTATGCAAATTAACATCACTAAAACAAAATTTGCCGGTCTCTCTGGCTGAGGGGTTACACCACTTTCTCCGTAATCCCGTTTATCACGCAGAGTCTCGTAGCGGGCGAGAACTGGGAGCGGTTCGTCCCCCGCTGGTGACTTGCGAGATAACTGAGCCGGCAGCTCAGAAAGCAATGGCAAACTACTGAGCGTAATCTTGCCAAGAAATCAACAGACAGCTGAAAGATGCTGCTGTTGATAGCGATGTCCTGTAAAAGGATATGCGAATTTAAAAAAAAAAATCTATGTTATTAACAACCAGACAAAGACTTCAGACTCTAAATTCACACAGATCACTTCAACTTCACATCGATACCATGCCAGTAGAAAGTGAAATTGAGCACACAACATTAGGCCTCATCATTGATAGAAACCTAACCTTTAATCCTCACGTTCAAGCGCTCACTAAACAAACAGCGAAAAAAGTCTACCAACTAGCCAAAATTAAAAATTTCCTTGATGAGGATACAAGGAAAATATTCTATACTTCTCATATACAGACACATTTTGACTACTGCTCTACAATCTGGGACGGTTGTTCCAATTCAAGTACCAAGCGACTTTACTCACTCCAGAAACGGGCCATGAGTTTAATTTATAGCAAACATTTAACTGACAATCCTAGCCTGCATAAACGCCTTCAGTTACTACCATTCCGCAAACGTCTGCTTTTCAATAAGGCCAAACTAATTCACAAAATCCTACATCGGAATGCCCCAAATTACCTTTGGCCATTGTTTGAATATAATGCTAGACACAGTAAACGATTAAATATATTACACATTTCGAAGCCTGGGATAGACTTATACAAAACAAGCTTAACGTAAACTGCAGCTCAGCTGTGGAACAATCTTCCACATGAAATAAAAGACAACACCAGTCCCTATACATATAATCGCAAATTATTTGAACACTATCTCAGTACGGATTATCTTCCCCCTTAATAATAGAAGTAATAATAATAATACTAAAACCCTAGTATAACAGCCAGTCCCCTTTTGGTAGGCCAGTATATTCCACATAGCTAATAACAAGTGCCACACCAGTTATTACTATTACTGAGTCGTGTAGTATTGATTTTTAATTTTTCCACATACCTTTATAATGCATATCTTTTATATTGTTGCTGTTTTCAGTTAGCCTTGAATGATGTGTGAATGGTATAATGTATGAAAGAGAGTGATAAAAGGGCAGAATGTTAGACGGGCCTGCGTGCCCAATTCTTAACCCTTTCAAAATAAAATGTTGTTGTTTTTGTTGTTGTTGTTGTTGTTGTTGTTGTTATTGTTGCTCTCACAACAGTGCTCACACAACTGTGCTCTCCAAACAGTGCTCTCACAACAGTGCTCTCATACCAGTGCTCTCACAACAGTGCTCACACAAATGTGCTCTCCAAACAGTGCTCTCACAACAGTGCTCTCATACCAGTGCTCTCACAACAGTGCTCTCACAACAGTGCTCTCACAACAGTCTTCTCACATCAATGTTCAGTACCAATGCTCTCACGCCAGTGCTCTCACACCAGTACTCTCATACAAGTGCTCTCATACCAATACAATCACAACAGTCTCACACCAGTGCTCTCACACCAGTGTTCTCACATCAGTGCTCAACATCAGTGGTCTCATAACTGTGCTCTCTTAACAGTGCTCTCACACACCAGTGCTCTCATAACAGGGCTCTCACACACCAGTACTCTCAAAACAGTGCTCTCACACACCTGTGTTCGATTGACAGTGATCTTGCCAGCCCGCTCATTTCCTTGTACACTCGCATGCCCTGGCACGAAAATGAAACTAATCTTTGCCAGCTGAGACCACTCCAGAGACAGCAACAACTCTCTTCGGATCCACCTCATCTCTGTCTTATTGAGCATGCTCATTGAGTCGCTAAGGAAACATGCCCTAGTGAATGTCTGTGTCTCGAGTCATGTTATTGCTTTACTTACTGCCATGAATTCCATAGTCAGGCTACTCGTGGTCAAAGCAAAAGCACCAGCACCAGAATCTTCCTTCACAATTCTCTCTCCAGCCTGAGCCTTAAAGGCTCATGAACTTCTCACTCGTCGAACGACCGACCCTTCTGTGTAAATAACAGCATTACAGCCTAACGAATTCTCGAAGATCAACGCTTGTACTTCCGCCTCTACAGCAGCCGGATTTTCTTGTCTGCATTCTCTGTCTAGTTGGATGCAAACTGAAAAGGACGTACAGAAATCTGTTGGCACTTGTACTCACTCCTCGCCAGGTTAAGTCCTCAAGTGAACACACCTGTTTGATATATCCACGACCTTCCCCGGCTTGACCTATCTACGACCGTCCTCTTTTTAATCTGCTGCCCTTTACGTTCTTAATTTCACTATGCAGTGGATGTTGTGTTTTTGCGTTGACTCTGAGGTAGGGACGTGCCCTGCACATTTGTATTCTGTCTCCAATGGTTGGAAAATCAAGAAGATAGCGTATCGCCTCGCATGCTGTATCTCTTGTACATCAAAGATTAATAGGCATAGCTTCGTTCTGTATCCGTTCCATCCTTTCCATCTGCTTACGGCTGAGTGTCAGGATCGCCAACGCATACTCAAAAAAAGACATGACCAGACCCCTGTATAGAAGACATAGATGGCGCTGCTCACAGTTTGCTGCCGCCATCACCCGCATCGCAGAGAAACCCATCTTGGCCTTTGTTATCACCTGGTCTATGTGATCATTATAAGCAAGGTTTCAGTCAAAACGTATCCCCATGTAATTCATTGTCTGCGTTCTTTCCAGTCTCTGAACAGATTTACAGTGGTGTTGGAGTGTTGATAATATCTTTATTCAATGAGAACTATGTCACTGCTGCCTTCGTTGGGTTGACCATTGCCCCAGATTCCACACACCAAGTGCTTATGCGATTTAGTTCTGATTGTAGTTCCACATCAACCTGATCCCTGTCCTTACCCTGACGATATACTAACACATCGTCGGCATATGACAATGTCCTCCCAGGTCCAGTGATTTGCTCGCTGGTAATTCTCACAGTGTAGACGTTGAACAGCACCGGAGATAATTATGATCCCTGTGGCAGGCCCGGATATATTGTTGTTAGTTCAGATGTCCAATAGCCACATCTTAAAACTACTTTCCGTTGGAAGAGGGCTGCAGCGATCCAGCTAAGGAGGAATTTATTTATCTTGAGTTCAAGACGCTGAAACATTAAAAAATCTAACGGTACTCTATTGTACGCATTCTCAAGACCAATCGTCGCAATTCATGTTTCAATACCTGAGGGGAAATCTTCATAAACATCATGGGCAAAAACTGCTGCGTTGACCCAGGTTTCTCTGTTTGAATGGTGCCCTCCAAGGGTAGGTGGGAAACAACCTTGCCTCTCTAGCTTGCTTGATATTTTTCTGGCAATTAACTTCTCCCACAACTTGCCTATTGTATTTTGCATGGTTATTACCCGGGATCCCTGAATTTTTGTGTAGTTTATGCCAGGCTCCGGCAAAGGTATCAGATAGCTGTGTAACCACTCTTTCTTGATGCTAGCACTCCCTATGCTGTTGTTGTAAATACCTGCTAGTTCCTCTAGCTCGGTGTCGGTTCACATACTGATGTCGTCTTACCTTATACTCTATCTCTATCTGTCTGTCTCTCTCCCCAGTAACCAAGGGCGTCATGTTTCCCCTATCCAGTGGTTCTCAACCTTTTTTGGCCCGTGCCCCCCTTCACCATATTTTCAGAACGTCATTCCCCCCTTTCATATTTCCTACATAAAAATCCCGCCCCCGTCCCTACACAGTATACGTAATAATGGAAGCTAAATTTAATAGCACATACTAAAAATAGTCAAGACGTCCACATAAAACATGATGTGTGGGTCTACTTATTTTATAAATTGAATTTTAGGAGGGTGAGACGTACAGAACCGTAAATAATGAAGGGAAAAACAATATCAAGTAATCGGTTCTTGTATTAACGCGATCTTGAAATAATCTTAACCCCCCCCCCCCCTGGAAACCCTAAAATTCCCCCCTGAGGAGGGGGGGATTCCCCACCGGTTGAGAACCACTGACTTATACCATTTGCTCTCGTGCGCAGTTTCTCTCCATTTTTTTTTCATTTTTAACCACTTTAACCAGTTTTTTTTTTTTTTTTTTTTTTTTTTTTTTTTTTTTTTAAATAGCCTACTTTGATTTCCATCTCTCTTTCTCACTCTACTATGACTAAGGTTACTAAGTAAGGTAACAACTAGCTGTTGTAAATTTTAGAAACTAACAATGTTGCATTTTAATCATTGAATATGGCCTGACAAAGGTTGGTATTATTTGCATGTAGATGATGGTGGTGGCCAACGGTAAGTTTGGCCACTTATCTTCTGGTTCTCTGGCTTGCACAGTGAGTGTTAACCTTCTTTGGTATGGATAATAAGTGAGATGGTGGTAATTGATGCTTCACAATGAGTCACACAGGTTGGCGCATCAAAAGCTTGGCGCTGAAGGTGTCAAATCTGTGAAATATAGTGAGAGTACGTGACTCTTCTGTCGAGACATCTGTAAGCATCGACCCTGGATTGTTCCTGATGGCCAATAACATCTCATACAAAATGCAGAAACAAAATAGCATGAGCTATATGTCCCTGCTACCTATCCTAGGATAAATAGTAAAACACTGACCTAAGGAAACAGCTCAATAAAATCATTCTATGCTTTCGTATAAGTGAAAATAATAATTATTCAGTAATAATTAAACATATAATCATATAATACATATAATATTTATATTATTAAAATACAATAATTACAAAGTAATCTACAGGTAGATATGAATATACATATACACTCTATTAAACAGATTACATATTATAGACATCTATGTTCACATTCTGAGGCTATATACCTAGCATATATTTAATAATGATTCTATGTAACGTATATTTTAAAATACACACAATTTAGGTAATTATCACAATAGAATGTGATAGACTGAAAGTTAATGGAGTGGCAGGCAAGTACAGTACTGCGAATTGGTGAGAAATCACCGATAAGAATTAATGAAAATGCCTAGGATCTACCACGCTAGTATTTGACATTCGTACACGTGTTTAGTAAGATTTCCTATTTTCGCGGCATCGAATATTCATTGTTAACTCTAATTATTTGCAATACTATTACATCCTCGAAATATCACCCCTATGAAATGCCTCATGTATTTACTAAACTAACGGCTCGATTAGTATGGCCTATTCTATTGCTATACGGACTGATCGCAAATGCGTTCTATCCGACTTTATCAAGTTTACAACTATCTCAAATCGTCTACACCTCTCTAAACCTCATGTAAAGGTAATTTCTTACGCAGTTACGTTATACCCTTTTCCCTGCGTGCTTAGCAACTACCCGTACGGAGTATAATCTACGCGATCACGTTTAGTCGGTAAAATAACCTATTATCGGCGGTTTCCAACTTTAACTACACACGGAAATATCGGGCGCACCCGACAATATATTTGATACAAATAGCAATACGTTACCCTTCTAATCTTCTGACCGCACTTGTCGGGTACGAAAACTGCTCTAGGAATATCTTTAATATATCTAAATATATTTATGGCCGTAATACGCGCCAAAGATAAAACTCTAAACACTTTATAAATATTTTCTAAAAGCCTAGTGACTAGCATATGTTTCTACACCGACATCTGGATTACGAAAGGCCGAGCCTCGCTATCTCGCCCCTGACCGGAAGTGGTCGTGCCAGGGAGTTCGTTTCCGTTACAATTTCTGACCAAAGTGTGAAATAGTCGTAGCCAAATTTGTAGATTTGGCTGGGTAAACTAATTAGTAAATTAAGCCTCTCCCCCTATACTCATGTAATGTATGACTCCATATTAAACTAATAACATCAAATAGCAGTAGATTTATGCTATAGACATGGACTATCTATACACAGATAAATAGGAATAAAAACGAATATAGATTCTTATATAATTACATAAGGGTTTTAAAGAGAATTTACTCCAATTTAATCAAAAGATGATGGGGAAGCTGGAGACTTCGTCACAGATGGGCAACTCTGTTATTCTAAGTGTTTTGCCAGTTCCTTGCAGCACCATGCTTATCCACCCAGGCAATCTCCATCTCACAATTCCACCAAGGTGGCTGTTCCCAGCTTTTTTTTCCTGCCATGATGATTCCTACTCTTGTCGCGCCCAATTTTACTCACTACATCTTGCCTGAACTGTCATACTTAAAGGTTTTAACCGTTTACTTGTGCTGTCTGGTTCTGCCGTTCTCAACCAGTAAGCTGCAAGGGTGGTGGTCTCTGCCATGGTACCATAGGAAACCCCATCTGCACACTGTAGTGAATGCCGGAGACACCAGTGCCGGGTCAAAAACACTGTTCTCGTCACCTGGACGACTTGCTGTCCTGGTGACAGAGCCACTGTTGATGCAAACAAGGTCACTGGTTTCAAGTGCCGCCTAGAGCTCTTCCCCCTCTGTCTCATCTCATCTCATTCCTCTTGTATCTTGCGGTGTCGAGGTGAAGTATAAACAGCGGGAGAGTAAACTCCCGTTTACGTGCTCGGCCTCTTCCTCTGTTTCCCACTGGTCTGTACATCATTGCTTGTTGTGGTATACTGTTAGTTGGTAACCTACTTACATGGCCAAACCATCTGTATTGCTGCCTTCTAATAAAATCTAGTGCAGCTATAACCCCAACTTTAGTCCTGATTTCTTCATTTCTGATCGTATCTCTTCTTGATGCATTGAGTATTCTTCTCAGGAATATAATTTCTGTTGTTGTGATTTTTCTTTTCTCTTTTTCTGTCATTGTCCAAGTTTGGCATTGGTAACATAGAGTTGGTAGGAAGATTGTGTTGTAAATAGCTTTCTTAGTAGTTATCGATACATGTTTGTTCTTTAGTATTAGTGCCATTTGTCCAATGAGTTGGTTTGCCTTATTGTACCTATTTTCGATCTCGTCTTCTGATTTGCCATTTGATGATATTATACTTCCTAGGTACTTGAAACTCTTTACTTGTTTCAAGGCATGTTCGTTTAGGTGAATCGTTGTTGCTATTTCTTCTTTAGTGACGGTCATTACCTATGTTTTACTTGTGCTAGTTTTCATGTTATGTTCCCTAAACATTTCATTTAGACTATTCGTGTGGTCTGGTTATTCAGCTTCTGATTTTGCTATTAGAGCTTGGCCGTCCACAAACAGGAGTTCTTTAATGGTTACATTTGCAGATGGTTCTTCTTCCGTGTTCTCATCATGCGGTATTCTTGCGGTGTCTGTGTGGCTTGTTTATTTACATATATTGTCTATATATGTTATGAACAAGAGAGGGGACATGACACAACCTTGTCGTACTCCAGATCTTATGGTTAATGGTTCTGAGTGTCCTCCAGTTGCTCTCACTTTGCATTCACTGTTGTTGTATAAGCTTCTACATAGGTTTGTTAGATATGTACTCACTCCATATTTTTTAAGGATTTCCCACAGCTTATTTCTATGTGTCGGTTTCTTGAATTCCTGTGACATCTGATGGGATGTTGAGAAGTTGTTCGAAGTACTGTTTCCATGTTATTAGGATTTGTTTTTGTTCACTTATTGGTTCTTCATTTTCGCTTTTAATTATTTCAGTTGGGTCAACGCGTTCTCCTCTGATTCTCATTGCACTTATCTTTAGTAGAAGTTTCTACTTGCTTCCTTGTAGTTTTTAGTTAGGTGTTTCTCCATACCCCTCCCAGTCTTTTTGTGTTTCTCTCTTTACTATTCTATTCACATGTTTTCTAGCTATTCTATATTCTATGTAATCGTATTCCTGTTTGCTCTTCGACCACTTTCCTTTTTGTCTTTTACAGCTTTCTTTACTTCTGCGTTCCACAAACTTGTTATTTTCTTTATCCGTGTTTTTTCGTGGTTCCACATGCTATTTTTGCAGTATTTAAAATGCTTGATTTGAACATCTCCCATTCTTCTTCCACTGTCTTTATTTCTATAGGTAATTTCGCATAGACTTCAGTTAGTTCTTTCTCATAATGTTCCCTCACTGCCTCGTCTTTGAGGTTTTTTAAGTTTATTGATTCGCATGGCATGCATTTTTCTGGTCTTTGCTTTCTTCTACTGATGGTTCTTATTGTGGCAACGACTGCTTTGTGGTCTATGTTTATACTTAAGTTGGGCACTGCCCTTGCATCTAATATACTTCTCTTTCTGTTATTTCTTGTTAATATAAAATCAATTTGGCTTTTAGTATCTAAATCGTTCTATTTATACCAGGTGTATATTTGTGAGTCTTTGTGTTTATAGAATGTGTTTGTTATATAGAGGTCGTGTTGGTTCCATAGCTCTATCAGTCTACTTTCGTTATCATTTCTTTCATTATTTTGGTCTCCAAATGCTCCAAGATGTTTTTCTATGCCCACTCTGTTATGTCCTAGTCTTGCATTGAAGTATCCCATAACTATGATGTTGTCCTGCGTATCTATTTTATTTAGCACGTCATGGATGTCTTCGTAGAATTCCTCGCATTCTTGCTCATTATTGTTTGTATTACATGGTGCATATATCTGTACATATGTTGTAATTGTTTGTTCTTTTATTCTCACTGTTATGACTCTTTCTGATATATATATATATATTATTTCTAGTATTCCTCTTGCTAGCCGTGGTTCAATGACTATCCCCACACCGTTTCTTGCCCTTTCTTGCTTTTCCACTCCATAGTAGACAAACGTGTAACTGTGGTGGATCTCCTTGCATCCTTCCCCTTTTATTCTGGTGTCCGCTATTCCCATCAGTCCAATTTTCCTCTCTTCCATTGTTTCTGTGAGTTCTTCTTCTTTACTTTTAAAACCGCAAACATTCATTGTGCCTAATTTTAGAATCGCTGATCTTGTGCACATTTCTTAGCGCATTAGCATTGCCAGGTCTATATCCATTTTGGTCAGTTCGTTTATACTTCTTAGTTTTTCTACGAGTAATATGAAGATCCCCTGCCTGCTTGCTAGGCCAGTCGCAGGTTTAGGACAACATTCTGACCATATGGAGTCCATCCCCTATGGCGAGCGATATCCCCGTTAGCCCATGACCTCGCGGTCATGGTTTCCCAGTCCACACCGCGTGGAAGTGAAGTTGACTTGTGTAGTCTGCGGGTCATCGGCAGGCTACTAATTTTAACTTTTCATGCCTCCTGCGAGAGGCTAGCCGATCCTAACCCTGCTGGCTGCAGGGCCAGGCGCAGTCCACACCTTGTAGTCCTTCCCCTGTGTGTTGGAAGAAATGTTACCCCATGATTTGCCTTATCGTTGAAATTGCCACAGAAAATGACTTTCCTCTGGTGACATAATATGTCACTCAAACACTGCCATCTCTGGGAATCCACACTCACGTTGCAGGAATAAACATTCACAAACATGAATGGTAGACCGGAGAGAACTCTAACAGCCTGTAATTGTATCTCGTCACTGTCCCACCTGGACATGTCCAACTATGAAACCACAATACTGTCTCGAATTAGAATCGCCATTCCCATGTGTCGCCTTTTGTAAAACATTTGAAGCCGGCTATATATTTTATTAACGCCCAATCTCGTCTCCTGAAGCGCAACTATATCCTTTCTGTATATCAGTCTTTCCAAAATGGGGCCTCGTTGTTTAGCGCTGGCACAATTCCAATATAGAGTAATCTTGCACTTGAGGTCCAGCATTTGCGTCTGGGACGTCTGACACCGGCCCTTCTGCCGCGTCGCTTAAGTCGTGGACCGCGCCGCCGAATCGGTTTGTTAACCCTATGTACTGGGCACAAACGCTGGTCCGCCATTTTGAAGAAACCAGAAGAAAAAAAAACACGGTAACCCACCACGCTACAGAAAACACTCAAGGATTGATTCGCTCAAATGCACGAAACTCCGTAGCACCGGCGAAAATCTTGAGAGGATCTCCTGGTTTACATACTAGCGAATAAATCACACGCACGTGATTAAATTATCCATCTCCTACGTCAAAATTGGAGCGGTTTTTACACAACACAACCGCCCGCTGCCATATTGAAAGTAGTGCTCTCACACAACAGTGCCCTCTTAACAGTGCTCTCACATGGAACTCTCATAACAGTGCTCTCACAACATTGCTTTCATATTAGTGCTCTAACACACCAGTGCTCTCATAAAACTGCTCTTTCACCATTGCTCTCAAAACAGTGCTCTCATAAAATTGCTCTCACACCAGTGCTCTCATAACAGTGCTCTCAAATCATTGCTCTCACAACAGTGCACACACACACCAGTGCTCTCAGAACAGTGCTCTCACACACTAGTATTCTCACACCTGTCCTCTCACACCAGTGCTCTCATACCAGTGCTCTCACACCAGTTTTCTCACACCAGTGTTCTCATACCAGTGCCCTCACACCAGTGTTCTCACACCAGTGCTCTCACGCCAGTACTCCCACATCAGTGTTCTCAAAACAGTGTTCTCATACCAGTGCTCACCAACAATGCTCTAACACCAGTACTCTCACAATAGTTCTCTCACACAAGTGCTCTCACACCAGTGCTCTCATACAAGTGCTCTCACACCAGTACTCTCACACCAGTGCTGTCATAACAGTGCTCTCATAACAGAGGTCAAACAAATGTGGTCTTCTTCTTCTTCTTTTCGTTCATCCGGAGTGTTTTTTCAGATGTGATTGCGGTGTGTCTGTTAAGCGCCCTTGGGCCGAAACCCGTAGGCCAACACATCCGGCTACAGCGTGCTTTTTTGACCAGGTAGCATTCCTGAGAGACTCTCACTTTTGTGGTACCATCTACAACCCAGCTGGCCAAGTTGGAACGGTCGAAGGCAACGGTCATCCCTCAAAGGAAGGCAGGGACAGTCCATAGCATTTTCCTCCATTAAAGGTTGCTTCCATAGTTGCAGGGCCGGCACATAGCGCCCTGGTGCTGGGCTCACCTAGGGAATCCTGCTCATGGCTGCTTTAAATCCTTACTTCAATATATTGGTCATTTCGTTTGCCCCGGGCCATTCCCGCACAAACCAGACAGGTTTGCAGACTGTATCCACTCAGCGAGTTTCCCGACATGTGCTTGTCGTTGCGCCCGTCAGAGCTGTTCCAGGCACGACAGACATTCGGAAAACTACCTAGTCAGAGCTGTTCCGAACAAGAGCGGCATTCGGAAACTAGGTAGTCAGAGCTGTTCCTAGCACGAGAGACATTCGGACGAGACATTTCACTCGGACGTAATTGCGTAGTGTCAATTTTTAGTTTGCCACCCGTAGGACGGCACTTCCGACTTCCGGCGGGCATTTTTTAATGAGGTTAGCCTTCCTCTGGTTTCGAGGCACTTTAGACTGTTGTGATGTTGCCCTCATCTCAGCTGGTCAAGATAGAACGATCAACGACATCGCGGTCGGCCCTCAAGGGAAGGCAGGGGCAGACCATGGGCATTCCCTCGCTATCCAAGGAGGCCATAATTGCAGAGCCGGCACATATTGCTCTGAGACTGGGCTGACCCGAGGAGTTGACACGTCCTGCTCATGGCTGCTTTAGTTCCTCACTTCCATGTGTTGGGCATATCGCTTGCCACTGGTCGCTCAAGCACACACCAGGAGCGGTCAGACTGCGAGCGACATCCACTCGGTAAGCTTTTGCTTTTGACTTCGGACCACGCAATAGGTTCGCTCGCCGTGCGTTCCATTTCGCGTCATTTAGACGTTCTTCCACTTTTGTCTACACTCTCTATGAGTTAGATACAGACAGTTTTCGTACCCATTTCCTTCGACTGGGGCACTTTTCTGACGTTTTGTACTCGCTCACGAGGTAGGCTACATGTGCTGCCGGCTCAGCACCTTACCTTTGTGCAGCACTGAACGAGAAACGGCCAGGCCTCTCATCCGGGAATCCCTCATATCCCCCAGCTGAGAGCCTTCGAACATGTATCAGACCTGAGCATGTAGCTTGCTTAGTATCTCGCCCCTATTTTTCGGTAGGTGGGTATCGGCCCGGCTCTCAGATCCGAAGGTTTGTGGCTGCCACAGCCCTCGACAGGGATCCTTAAGAGTTTTGTCCGGACCAAAAACTTCTGCCTTCGTGCACCTGATTTAAATTTTTGACTGCTATCCTCAGTCTAACCTGCAGAGCAGCAGGTTGTGTCTCTCTTAGTCTGGTCCCTATCTCATATGCTGTCCGATATGTAGTTTTTCCATCGGCAAGCAAATGGGGTCGATGGGACACGCAAGCTTCCCCACCACGGCAAGGTGGGGACACATCGGGGGAGCAAATGTGGTCTCATAACAGTGCGCTCATAACAGTGCTTTCACACACCAGTGCTATCATAACAGTGCTCTCACATCATTGCTCTCACAACAGTGCTCTCACACACCAGTGCTCTCACAACAGTACTTTCACAACAGTGCTCACACACAGTGCTCTCACAACAGTGCTCTCACAGTAGTTTGCCAATGCTTTACGGACGAGAAGTCAATATTTAAGTCACAGTTAATTCCGGTTTAAGGATTTAACGCCCTATTTTACCATCAGCGCACGGGACGTTTAAGAGCGAGCGCTCTTATCCTTTCAACCAGGTCGCTTCAATTATACATCTAGAATAACACCTCTCGTAATTGGATGATGGTCGGACTCTCAGATAAGCGAAGCGAGGTCAGTTCTCGCACAATGACTGTTTCATATAGCTCACGATGTTGTACCTCACTCATCATCATCATCATGTGAGATGTCGAAAGTGTGGGCGGTTATGTTTCGCAATTTTACAAGATAACCAGAGTCGTGGATCAGCTCCGTGTTCTTGTCTCGAACATGCCACGTGGCCAAGCCATCCAGATAGTTACTTCTCTACCTTGCTCTTTTTCTGTTCACATCAATCTTGCCAGTTGTCACCAAGTTCTATAGTTTATGTCTTTTCATACCGTGTAAAAAATGTTTGACTGTCTATGTCTAATTTCTCAAATATGGTTATGGTTTTCATCTATGAGGATTTGCTAATTAGTTTTTCTGCCAGCCCATGGTATTCTTTGCATTCTCCCGAGAAATCACATTTCCACTGCCATTAAATGTTATTCAGCTTGTCTGTTCATTGTCCACGTCTCACATTGATACTAAATATGTCGGTTCTATGTAGCACCTCAACACTCTTTTTCTCGTTGCAATTGATATATTTTTATAGGTCAGTTTGTTTTCCATCTTGTGTAAGGCTGTCTTTGCCATAGCGATTCTTATTATAATTTCCACAAGGCACCTCCCATCAGATGTTATGACTGTTCCAAGATAGTTGTACCGATTTACTTGTTTAACAGTATTCCCACATATCCGTACAAAACATTGTGGTATGTCTTTCTTCTTAGAGACGACCAAAATCTTTGACTGCTTACAATTTAATTATAACCCTCGTTGCTCACTGTGTGCAATAACCGCATCTACTAAATGTTGCAGACCTTGTTCGTTGTCTGCAATCAATACTGTATCCTCCGTATATCTGATATTATTAATGCTTTGTCCCTAACAGCGATTCCTCTCATATCTTCTAAATTTCTAAAAAAAAAAAAAAAAAAAAAAAAAAAAAAAAAAAAAAAAAAAAAAAAAACAACAACAACATTCACTGTATAGGGAAATAAGATTTTTGGGACATTATACATCCTTGTGCACACCTCTCCTAATAAGGTGATATTTACCTACTTCATTATCAATCTTTATGGCAGCTTTTTGTTTCTAGTATATGCTGTTTTACACGTCTAATGTCGTTCCCAACGTGACACCTGGAATACCAAATTAATGCACTACAGAATTAATGATATAACTAATAAAAAGAACACATACACATCAACGGGTTGCCTAATAACCAAAGATGACAAAGTCATATTAGAACACGTTTGATTTTAAATGCATGTGAAATCATTCCCTTTATCAGGATGCTAAGAAACTAATACTAATAATGAAAGACCACCAATTTTGAAGACGGAATTACAGAATGCTCTTAACCTTGTAAAAACTGGCAAGACCCCGGGTCCAGAAAAAATCACAACAGTAATAATCAATACCCTAGAAGAATTTAAAATAGACCAGGTAACTATACTGCTGAACACAGTATATGATATTGGAGATATACCCTCTGAATCATGTAAATCGATATTGATTGCAATATCGAAGAAATTAGAAGCCTTGGAATGTGATCAACATTGAATACTTAGCAGTAATTGTGCCCTTGCTTTCTACGTACCCACATTGGTCGTCAGGTGTATTTTCTCCCTAACTCTTTGCATGAAGACGCTTAGCAAAATCTTCGTGATGTGGCTCATTATGCTAAATGTTCGCTGTTGGTGTGTATGTTCTTATCGAAGTGATATCATTAAATCGTATGTGCATTAATTCGGTATTCCGGGTGTCATGCTGGTTTTTCATTTCCCTGCAATTTTCCTCAAGCTAAGCTTCTTTGGTCTATTTGCAGAATTTCCGAGTTTTCCTGTTATTGTCTTCATATTTTTCATGATTATTATTTTTATTTTCTCTCTTCTTATCCCGATTAGTTTTAAGATATCTTCCGTCATCCATTTATCACGTCCCATCATCTTTATTTTTGGGATAGTTGTTTTTGCAGCCTGGCTGACTGAGTTCTTCAATATTTTCCATTGGTCACTAATATCTTGAAATAGAATTTCCAAATCAGCTAATACATCAAATATGTTCTTTACTTATAAGCCGAATTTATCTTTTATCTCCTCCTGCTTCAGTGCACAAAGATCATATTTTGTGTTTCTTGGTGTATATTTGACCTTCTTTATTTTTTTTATAGAACTGGTCTAGGATCAAAACTCCGACAGGCGGACAGTTAGAGCATTGCTTTGCTGATTCGGCAGCTTCTGTAACTTGTCTTGTTCCAGTTGTACTGGTGTTATCTGTCTTCTGTTCTAAACTAGGCAGGCCGAGAGAGGGATAATGCCCAGGTTTTGTGCTTTGGATAGGTATAACTCCATCCCTGGGCTTAACCGGTCTCGGAATCAAAGCGAGAGGTAGCAGTTACGGGTTATAATTCATTGTCAGCTGGCGTAGACAGGGGCGTAACGGACTGCCTTTGACGGTGGGAGACACCTACAGGTGTCACTGATCAGCTACCATCCGGGGACTTCCAGTCCCCAGCATTGCGGTTAGGCATTGAACCGCTACGGCCTCTGGAGTATGTATCTTTGTGGCTGCGGTTTGCATTTCGAATTTTCCTCATGTTGGACTGGTAGTATATGGTTCCGTCGCCCTGCTACTGAGTGAGTGCTTGGCGCGACTCTGTGAGCTGTGATATTCACGTGGAATGCTTCTACATGTCCGCTTTTGTTTGTACAGTGACCTGCATGTTCGGAACAATGGTTACCGGCTGTCGCTGAATTGACTGAGTTGCCTTTTCGGTTCACGAGTGCATTTTTCAGGAGAATCCTGGGAGTCGGCGCTGGAGCTACGAGCTTAATGCGACGCTTTCGGCGGGTCGCCTGCTGATAGAGACAGAGCCATGTGAGAAAACCCGGGTCAATGAGGTCTTTCTGGTGACTGCTGATTCCATCGACGATGAACTTGGTTTCGTGGAGGACTTTTGTGTTGGCATTCTGGCGGCGGCATTATGCACAGTGTACCTGCGCAGGCTGTTGGATTGCCGAGACTCCTATCTGTTCCACTTTTCACATTAAACAGTGGGGAGCATTTTGTGTGATATTCACTGGCACAGAAACGGAACATAATGGGGACGACCCGTTGCCGTGAAGTTGGAACCTCGACTAACTAATTAACTACCATCCGCCTCAAGCTGGGCATCCCCCGGCCAATTGGGTGCTGATCCGCTTAAGTCTGCCTGCTTCAATGGGTGCCTGGGGTTAGGACACAATCCGAATCGCAGGCTGTAAAACTAGTGCACCAGGTACTAAAAAGTAAAAAACATTGCATATATCATATCATATCATATTTAGGGCTGCGGAAGTTAACGATTAATTAATCAATTAATCGTTAATTTTTATTAATTATTAATTTTGTTTTAACGATTAATCGAAACATTTTATCCCATCACTTATACAAATGAACCGGAAGTATAAAAGTAACAACATGACAGCGGAGAAATATAAACAAATTTCCGGACGATTACATGAACATTTTGATATTAAAGTATTGCCTGGTGGAAATATTGAAAATGCTGAAAAGGTTTATTGCGTTCATTGTGATAAATCGTTTGCCTACCATGATTATAAAACCTCGTTTACTTACCACTTTCAAAACAAACATCCACTACAGTAGCAGAAACTTCAGCTGAGACGGTCTATTGCAGCATCGTCACCGACTTCGAAGCAGGCTACTTTGAGCCATTTTTGTCTTTCGTCTGATCGTCCAGTGAGTGCTGAATTACAGCATGATATTCAAGTATCACTTGCAAACTAGATTGCTAGTAGTGGCAGACCAATATCAATAGTAGATAAGGATGGCCTTCAACAAGTATCACGCACAGCATTACAAAATGCTGAATATAAGCTGCCTTCACGCCGCACTATTGACAAATTATTGACTGCTAAGTATAACAACCGGTCTCTGTGGCTAATGGCTTGCGAACGCGGTTTGTGAGCCCGTATACCCGGGTTCACAACACAGCGTTGCTGGTTTTTTCGAAAAAGGTATAGGGGCCGGTCGTTCAGAAAGCAATGGCAAACTACTGAACGTAACACTTGCCTAGTACATCAACAGCAGCTGAAAATGCTGGTGTTGACTGCAACGTCCCGTAAGGGATACGCAACAAAATTTTTATTTTTTAATTAAGTATAACAGCAAGATTTAAAATGTTAAAGAATCTATGAAAAACGCAAAGGGAATTGCGTTAACATCTGATTTTTGGACATCTCGAGGTAATGAAATTCATTCATTCATTCATTCAGCAGCATGTCCTTTGCAGAACCTTGCTCCCATAACAACCTCTCGGAAAGCCTCTCGATCATAAGCAAGGTGTCCCGCGTCCGATACACCCATCTGGAGATCATCCGCCACATCCTGCACCCATCTTCTCTTTGGCCTTTTCCTCTCTTCCCAGACAAATACCCCATTATTGTTCTCTCCAAACTTTCGTCACGTTTCAAGTGACCAACATATTTCAATTTTCTTTGTTTTATCGTCTTTAATAGCCAACCTTCTTCAGTATTCAGCTCTTGTAGTATGGGGGAATTTGTTCTTTTCTTTATCCAATTATTCTTAGAACTCGTCTATAACATTTATATTCAAAGGCATTTATGCGCTGTTCAGCATTTTAGGTAACGAAAGCTATTGTGAAATTACTTGTCATTGGATTGCCGATGACTGCAAATTGAAAAATGTTGGTCTTGAATGCGTGAATGTTGTTAACCGTCATTATTCTGACAGTGTTGCCCAGTTATATCAACAGTTTTCAATAGACTGGAATATAACGAACAGAATTCAGGCTCTAGTTACTGACAATGCAAGAAATATGGTTTCAGCTGTTGATAAAACTGGTTTTGCTCATATTCCTTGTTTGGCTCATAGCTTACAACTGAGCATATTACATGGATTAAAGGCCGCTGATACCGAAACATTGCTTGGGAAATGTCGAAAAATTGTCGGATATTTTAAACATAGTGCTGCAAACACGACCGAGTTGCAAAATTGTACTGAGTCACCATCGTGTAAGCTGCAGCAAGATGTACCAACAAGATGGAACAGTAGTTTTATTATGCTGTGGAGTCTTCTATAGGCCAAAGAAGCTTTAGCTGTTGAGATATCAGATGAAAAGATGCAATACAAAGGTCAAAAACTGTCAGATTCGGATTGGGAGATTTCGAAATATGTCAAGGGTTTGGACATATTCTGTCAGACCACGATCCTGCTTGTCGGTCAAGATTTTGTTTCATGTAGCTATGTATTGCCACTGCTATCATCGTTGACAAAGCATATGACTTACACGATGATGATCCGGACTACATAGCTACATTTAAGGCAGCATGTATTAATGACTTCAGTGAATGTGTACCTAATATGAAAGTATTGAAATACTACAGATTGCAAAAGCACTTGATCCATTCTACAAATACCCAAAGTGTTTGTCAAAAGATGCAAAAGAACGAACTTGGTCACGCATTGAACAACAAATAGCAGCTGATGTTCATCATGAGCAGATGGAGACTGCTGCAACGAATGATACTGACATTGACAATGAAACTATATATTAACCAAATGAAAAGCGTATTAAGCTAATGGAGTCTGACTCAGACTCTGAAAATCATGTCGACAGCTCTTCTGATGAATTGTTACGTTATAAAATGGAGAAGAAAGTTGCTAAACCGGTTGACCCTCTACAATAGTGGAAACTTAATGAACATCGATATCCAAAATTGGCATTCCTTGCAAAGACCATTCTGTGCATACCGGCTACCCTAGTTCCATGTGAACGATTGTTCAGCTCTGCTGGTTATATTGTCAATAAGACGCGTACGTCACTTGAACCAAATACTGTCAACATACTCGTCTGTTTGCATAGTAGGTTATTATATGACACATGAACAAGACAATCCAATGTTATTTCGATTTTTGACAAATACGACTATAATGTGAGTTATGTGACTACAAATGTTTTGCTTTAATCGATATTAACTATTAATTTATCGTTAATTTTTCAAAAGATAACTATTGAATTTAAATTAATCGTTCTCAGCCCTAATTATACTATACTATAGCCTACTATACTATACTATACTATACTATACTATACTATACTATACTATACTATACTATACTATACTATACTATACTTAATATTTTCGTATGCATATTGCTTGCAGTTAGTCATTGATCGCCGCAGCAGTCTGCATTTGATAGTTCTTGCTTCCCATACCGTCCCAAATCTCTTCTCTTCGGTCTTTAAGAGATAATGGGACCTGTCAGTTACTCTTTAAACTAATAGTGCTATTTTAAAGATTCTTGTTAGTCTCTTTTTATCTACTCTGTCGAACTTCTGTTCCTATAGACAAATAGTATCTTGTTTGGCCCCTTATTTTATTCGGTTAACATTTCACCCAGTTGCCTCAGCGAGAAGAAGGCATCTATGTAACCTATCTTCTTCTGTGTCAAATTGCAGGACTGTATAGATATTTGCAGAGACTCGCCATCACCCCTTCTCCTGTGAGATTAAACATTTCAGCCACGTGAAAGTCAGTAACAGGACTTTTACCGTATAGGTGATGAATACAATTGCCTAGGGAGTATTTTGTCACGGTTTAATGCTCATCCTCAATTCTGTCACCATCTATTTGGAACCCGTAAAGTTTCAAGAATCTTAGACAATGTTGTCATTCAGGTTTTTGTGTGCGCGCGCGCTCGCGTGCGTGAGTGTGTGTGTGTGCGTGTGCGTGCGTTCGTGCGTGCGTGAGTGTGTGTGTGTGTGTTTGTGTGTGTGTTTGTGTGTGTGTTTGTGAGTGTGTTTGTGTCGGATCTTCATCTACTTGTTTCAGGTTTAAGTCAAGTTCTTGCCAACAGCTTACCTGTTTCTTCATAGTTATGTCTCCAGTAATAGCATTCTTTCAGTTAATACAACAGATCTATGGTCTGTATCTGTACTGACAATTAGTACGACTTTTCCTTCAATGATATATCTGTCCTACCTTTGTCTAACATGTAATCTGTATGCAGGTGATACTTGAAACAATGTGTCATACTTGTACTGTTTGTATGTGGCTTTTGGGTCAATTTGGGGAAAGTGCAATTAAAAAAAAAAAAAAAAAAACAATTCACGCTTTAAGAATAAATTCATAACCTTTCCTTCGTATTTTACTCTATGTTATTGCATCACTGAAGCTACCCACATGGTGTTCGCTTCAGGCTTTTTTTCATTAACGCTTTTGTACAGGGTGTATTTTAATGAATGCGAAGCGTTTAAAAAAATTGCCGGTCCAAGTTTTGTATTTACCTATTATGTTGCATGAACTTTATAGAGGGGGAATATTAAACTTGGACCGGCAATATTCTCAAACACTGCACAGTCATCACAAATACACCCTGTATTAACTTGTTCAGTTTCGGAGGATAGCATATCGTCATATGTAACCTCCCATTTGGATGGAAGGATGATATATCGCTATTCATCCATCCATCCATCCATCCATCCATCATGTGCCCTGCCGGTAAGCGTGGGCGGTCATGACTCGCCATTTCACTCGATCACCAGAGTCGTGGATTAGCTAAGAGTTCCTGTCTCGACGATGCCACGTGGTCAAGCTATCCAGGTATTTACTTCTCTGTCTTCCCCTTGTTCTCTTCCCCTCGATCTTGCCAATTGTCACCAAGTGTTCTCCAATTTATTTCTTCTTTCTTCTCATAACATGTCCAAAAAATGTCGACTGGCTATGTCTAATTTCTCTAATCAATTTCATATTTTCATTTGTTTCTTATATTACTTGGTTGTTGGTTTTTCTGTCTGTCCATGGTATTCTTTGCATTCTCCTCAGAAACAACATTTCCATAGCCATCAGTTGTTTTTCAGCTTGACTGCTCATTGTCCAAGCTTCACATCCATACTAAAGTACAGGCTCTATGTAGCAGATATTCCGGTAAAATGGCGACAACTTAACGGTCATTCGTCAGGAGACGCTGTTTTTTTTTTTTTTTTTTTTTTTTTAAATTATGTGTTGATTATGTGGTTGTTTCGGGATTTGAAATTTAAATATAGAGCACAACCCACTACTGGCAACGCCGATCGCATTCTGGTATGAACCTAAGGCCTATCCACATGGATAGGCCTTAGGTTCATACCAGAATGCGATCGGCGTTGCCAGTAGTGGGTTGTGCTCAATATTTAAATTATGTGTTGTTATTTCGTATTCGGTTTTTTTTTTGGAAGTTGTTTACAAGAAGCCACAGAAGAAAGGCGGTGGATGAAATTTTGAGTGCAGCCGACAGATAATGTTTGGTTATGGTCTCAAGTTTCGCGGCGGTAGGCAGATCTCTTTCATGAGACAATGGCTAGCTTCACCAGCCAGTATGGTCACTTCCAGGAAGGAAATCAACGGCAAACGCCCTTTTTAAAAGTGCCTCGTTTATTATGATTCGCCTAATTACAGATCATCACAAGAAAAGGATAGGGACTTTAGAAGTAGCAACATCGCTATACTAGGGTCGTTTTATTTGTTTCTCCAATTGTACTGCTCAGTGAATGGGAATTTACATCATAAAACTGATTCATTTGATTGTGTACCAAGTTTGATTCAAATCTACTCTTTGTTTGACAATGAATAAGTTGAAGTCTCCTATGACGCAATCATCGTCGTTATTATCGTTTGTATTAAGATAATCAGCAGCCTTTTAGGAAGTGAATTCTCAACAAATATGTGTAGGTAAAACATTTACTAGATATTCAAATCAATGTTTTCCCTTAGTGATTTGAATAATGGAGACATAAACAAATGAGTTCACGATTACACATCTTGACATAGAATGTCTGGATCTGACAATACATCACATCTCATCTCATCATGTTCGTTTTGTACCTTGCGGTTTTGAGGTGAAGTACAAACAGTGGAAGAGTGCCCGTTTATGTTCTTCATGTATCGATATTCCCATGGACTGTTATTCCCTGCGTCCATCGTTACGTGGTCGGTGTCTTCCTCTGCTTCCATCTGGTCTGTACATCATTGCTTTTTGTGGTATAATGTTACTTGGTAACCTACTTGCATGGCCAAACCATTTGACTTGCTGCCTTCTAATAAAATCACAATTATCGGGCAATAAATCGTACTTTCTATTGTATGTGTTTTCGTTATTCAAATTTATTGTGTATATTAAAATGGCAGGGCTACAGTTCTACAGTTTGGGTTTGGTAGTCTGCCTTGTTGCCGCTAGGTTCGCTTGTTCTTTTTGTAGCAGTTGCATTCTGACTTCTGCAAATTTTGAGTCTGGTAGTTCACAGCGGCTTCTCTTTACCTATAGAATGAAATATGGAAAATATCTGAGCAATTGGATACAAGGGTAGGTGTAGTGTTTGTGTGGGATGTATGCATATGTAGATATGTGTGGATATTGTGTGAGATATATGGATACAGAAGATAAAAGTTGTTTTTGTGTGCGATATATGAATACAGAAAATAAGTGTGGTACTCGTGTTGGGTATAAAGATACATAAGGAATGTGAGGTACTTGTTTGATACAAATGGCTACAGAAGATAAGTGTGGGTTATATGGATACATAAAATAAGTGTGGGGTGGTTGTATGAGATAGATGGATGCATAAGACAACGTTGGTTTGTGTGTGAGTTAAGTGAATACCGAATACAACTGTGGTAATTGTATAGGATATATGAATACAGAAGATAAGTTTGGTGCTTTCGTGAGACAGACAGACAGGTAGATAGACAGACAAGCAGACAGACAGACAGGCAGGTAGACATATATGTATACAGGTAGACATATAGTTGGACAGACAGACCGAACGAACAAATACACTTTATTTTCAAAGGGTTAAGAATTGGGCACGCAGGCCCGTCTGACATTCTGACCTTCTTATATCTTTCCTCTCATACGTTATTTCATTCATACATTACTTATTAAGCTCATCTTAGACAACAACAGAACAATATGCATTAAAACGGATGAAAAATAATCAATAATAGATGATTTACTAAAGCAATTTGTAACATTGCCTTTGTAAATACCTAAGGTATTTACCATACATATGGGAATTTTTATTATAAAGACAGACAGACAGACGGACGGACGGACGGACGGACGGACAGTCAGACAGACAGACAGGTAGACAGACAGACATGTAGACAGAGGCAGGTAGACAGACAAATAGGTAGACAGACAGACAGGTAGACAGAGAGGTGGGTAGTCAGACAGTTAGACAGACAGACAGGTAGAAAGAGAGACAGACAGACAGACAGACAGACAGAGAGTAAAGACTGTCAGCATGATCCCGACCACATCGCCCACTGAGTTCCATTTGTTCTATAAAAAATATGGGTTATGTTCCAAATGCTTAATGCATATTAAGCGTGTCAAAGGTACCTATACGTCACGTGACATAAACGGAGATTTCGTATAGGTATGTGGACACAACAGCTAATGGCGTGTGTACTTATCATATCACGGTATTAGGCCAAATGACAAGTTCTAACTTCGCGAAAGCAATAACAACAAGAACAACAGCAACATGAATAGTACAATTTCAGTGGAACTACCTGCAAGAAACTGTCCACAGACGTTTTGATACCAGCTTCAACCGGTAACATGAAGCGGGTCATGTAGTTAGCAATATGGCTGCCTATGTTGAGAACTCCGCCGAACTCGTTCACTTCTGTGACCATGCTCAGTGTGTTTCCTGTAGAAACATTCACCATGTTGGAAACAGTCAATTTTCTGACGAAATATACATGTTGGGAACAATAATTATCCTGTAGAAATATTCACCATGTTGGAAACAGTCAATCTACTGTCGAAATATGCAGCACTATGTATGAAACAATTAGTTTCTTGAAGAAACATACACCATGTTGGAAATAGTCATTTTCTGATGAAACATACATGTTGGACGCCATTACTTTCCTGAAGAAACATACAACATTGTTGGAAGCAATCAATTTCTTGAAGAAACATACACCACTGTGTTAGAAACAATCTTTTTTCTGAATATATCTTAAGAAGGCAGTGGTCAAATTGAACCTATTGTGATGCTTACAGTTTGTCCTCAAATGTCACGGGTGTTCGTCAGAATAACTTTCTTTGTTTTGTACATGAACACTCCTGCAGCAAATATGTAATAGTCATGTAACCATTTATACAGTTTCGTTCATCTTTAGTTTACTACACAAGTGATATCTCAACTTATTGCGCCCCTTACGTTTACTAAACATATGGTATCTCTGTTATGTCCGTACGTTTACTAACCATATTGTATCTCAACCTGTTCTATCCGTACGTTTATTTAACATATGATATCTCAGTCTGCTGTGTCTGTACGTTTACTAAACATATGAAATCTCTGCCTGTTGTGTCGCGTACACTTAATGTTTATCTCAGTCTGTTGTGTCCGCGCTTTTACTAAACATACGGTATCTCAGTCTGTTGTGTCCGTACGTTTACTAAGAATATGGTTATCTCAAAGTGTTGTATCCGTACGTTAACTAAACATATGATATCTCAATCTGTTATGTCCAGACGCTTAATGGGGTAGCTCATCCTGTTGTGTCCCGTACGCTTAATGTGGTATCTCATCATGTTGTGTCTCGTACAGAGTTTGAGTATCGCAGCTTGCTTTCATAGAAGTCAATGAAAACAAACCAAAAAAAATAAATAAAAAGCACTCAACAAAAGATACACTAAACAATAAACATACTTTAGTAGACCGTGTGTCAAAAAGTGTTCATTCGCTCTGTCGCTGTTTGGAGGCCGTAGGTTCAAATCCCGATGTGTCTATTTTTTTCAGTGTTTATATGGTCCCTTGTGTTCTCTGGTCCCTATCTAGGTTGTCCCAGAACACACTGCTCCAAGGTCGACCCAGCACACACTGCTCCCACTTCTACCCAGAACACACTGCTCCCACTTCTACCCAGAACACACTGCTCCCAGGTCGACCCAGAATACACTGCTCCCACTTCTACCCAGAATATACTGCTCCGACTTCTACCAAAAATACACTGCTCCCACTTCTTCCCAGAATACACTGCTACAACTTCTACCCAGAAGACACTGCTCCCATTTTCTACCCCGAATACACTGCTCCCACGTCGACCCAGAATACACTGCTACAACTTCTACCCAGAATACATTGCTCCCACTTCTACCCAGAATACACTGCTCCGACTTCTACCCAGAACACACTGCTCCCAGGTCGACCCAGAACACACTACTCCCACTTCTACACTGAACACACTGCTCTCACTTCTACCCAGAACACACAGCTCCGGCTTCTACCCAGAACACGCTGCTTTCACTTCTACCCAGAATACACTGCTCCCACTTCTACCCAGAATACGCTGCTCCCCTTTCTACCCAGAACATACTGCTCCCACTTCTACCCAGAACACACTGCTTCCAGGTCGATCCAGAACACACTGCTCCAACTTCTACCCAGAAAACACTGCACCCACTTCTACCCAGAACACACTGCTCCCAGGTCGACCCAGCATACTCTGCTCCAACTTCTACCCGGAATACACTGCTCCCACTTCTACCCAGAATACACTACTCCCAGGTCGTTACAGAATACAGTGCTCCCACTTCTACCCAGAATACACTGCTCCCACTTCTACCCAGAATACACAGGTCCCACTTCTACCCAGAATACACTGCTCCACTTCTACCCAACATTCACAGCATCCTTTTCTACCAAGAACACACTGCTCCCACTTATACCCATAATACACTGCTCCCACTTCTATCCAGAACACACTGCTCCCGCTTCTACCCAGAACACACTACTCCCACAACTACCCAGAATACACTGCTCCCAATTCTACCCAGAACACACAGCTCCCACTTCTACCCAGAACACACTGCTCACAGGTCGACGCAGAACACATTGCTCCCACTTCTACCCATAATACACTGCTCCCACTTCTACCCAGAACACACTGCTCCCGCTTCTACCCAGAACACACTGCTCCCACTTCTACCAAGAACACACTGCTCCTACTTCTACCCAGAACACATTGCTTCTACTTCTACTCAGAACACAGTGCTCCCACTTCTACCCAGAACACACTGCTCCCACTTCTACCAAGAACACACTGCTCCCACTTCTACCCAGAACACACTGCTTCTACTTCTACCAAGAACACACTGCTCCCACTTCTACCAAGAACACACTGCTTCTACTTCTACCAAGAACACACTGCTCCCACTTCTACCCAGAACACACTGCTCCCACTTCTACCCAGAACACACTGCTCCCACTTCTATCCAGAACACACTGCTCCCACTTCTACATAGAACACAGTGCTCCCACTTCTACCCAGAACACATTGCTTCTACTTCTACTCAGAACACAGTGCTCCCACTTCTACCCAGAACACACTGCTCCCACTTCTACCAAGAACACACTGCTCCCACTTCTACCCAGAACACACTGCTTCTACTTCTACCAAGAACACACTGCTCCCACTTCTACCCAGAATACACTGTTCCCACTTCTACCCAGAACACACCAGAATACACTGCTCCCAGATCGACCTAGAATACCCCCCCCCCCTATGTCGTCATAGAATACACCCTCCCCCCTTCCAGGTCGACCTAGAAGAAACTTCCCTATGTTGACATAGAATACACTTCCCCCATGCCGTCATAGAATACACACCCCCCCCCCATGTTGACATAGAATACACTTCACCCATGCCGTCGTAGAATACACCCCCCCCCCCCCCTATGTTGACATAGAATACATTTCCCCCATGTCGTCATAGAATACACCCCCCCCCCTAGGACGACCTAGAATACACTTCCCCCTTGTCGTCATAGAATACACCCCCCCCCCACAGGTCGACCTAGAATACACTTCCCCCATGTCGTCATAGAATAAACCCCCCCCCCTATGTTGACATAGAATACACGCCCCCCCCCTAGGTCGACCTAGAATACACTTCCCCCATGTCGTCATAGAATCTACCCCCCCCCCCCCCTATGTTGACATAGAATACACTTCCCCCATGTCGTCGTAGAATAAACCCCCTCCCCTATGTTGACATAGAATACACCCCCCCCCCCTATGTTGACATAGAATACACCCCCCCCCCTATGTTGACATAGAATACACTTCCCCCATGCCGTCGTAGAATACACCCCCCCCCCCAGGTCGACCTAGAATACACTTCCCCCATGTCGTCATAGAATCTACCCCCCCCCCCTATGTTGACATAGAATACACTTCCCCCATGCCGTCGTAGAATACACCCCCCCCCCCCAGGTCGACCTAGAATACATTTCCCCCATGTCGTCATAGAATACACCCCCCTCCCTATGTTGACATAGAATACACTTCCCCCATGCCGTCGTAGAATACACCCCCCCCCCCCCAGGTCGACCTAGAATACATTTCCCCCATGTCGTCATAGAATACACCCCCCCCTATGTTGACATAGAATACATTTCCCCCATGTCGTCATAGAATACACTCCCCCCCCCCCTATGTTGACATAGAATACACGCCCCCCCCCCTATGTTGACATAGAATACATTTCCCCCATATCGTCATAGAATACATCCCCCCCCCCCTATGTTGACATAGAATACACTTCCCCCATGTCGTCATAGAATGCAACCCCCCCCCCTATGTTGACATAGAATACACCCCCCCCCCCCTATGTTGACATAGAATACACTTCCCCCATGTCGTCGTAGAATACACCCCCCCCCCTATGTTGACATAGAATACATTTCCCCCATGTCGTCATAGAATACACCCCCCCCCCCCTATGTTGACATAGAATTCATTTCCCCCATGTCGTCATAGAATACACCCCCCCCCCTATGTTGACATAGAATACACTTCCCCCATGTCGACATAGAAAACCCCCCTCCCTAGGTCGACCTAGAATACATTTCCCCCATGTCGTCATAGAATACACCCCCTCCCCCTATGTTGACATAGAGTACACTTCCCCCATGCCGTCATAGAACACCCCCCCCCCCCCTAGGTCGACCTAGAATACATTTCCCCCATGTCGTCATAGAATACACCCCCCCCAGGTCGACATAGAATACACTTCCCCCATGTCGTCATAGAATACACCCCCCCCCCCCCCTAGGTCGACCTAGAATACATTTCCCCCATGTCGTCATAGAATACACCCCCCCCAGGTCGACATAGAATACACTTCCCCCATGTCGTCATAGAACACACCCCCCCCCCCTATGTTGACATAGAATACACTTCCCCCATGTCGTCATAGAACACACCCCCCCCCCTATGTTGACATAGAATACACTTCCCCCATGTCGTCATAGAACACACCCCCCCCCCTATGTTGACATAGAATACACTTCCCCCATGTCGTCATAGAACACACCCCCCCCCCAGGTCGACATAGAATACACTTCCCCCATGTCGTCATAGAACACACCCCCCCCCCCTATGTTGACATAGAATACACTTCCCCCATGTCGTCATAGAACACACCCCCCCCCCTATGTTGACATAGAATACACTTCCCCCATGTCGTCATAGAACACACCCCCCCCCTATGTTGACATAGAACACACCCCCCCCCTATGTTGACATAGAATACACTTCCCCCATGTCGTCGTAGAATACACCCCCCCCCCCTAGGTCGACCTAGAATACATTTCCTCCTTGTCGTCATAGAATACACCCCCCCCCTATGTTGACATAGAATACATTTCCCCCATGTCGTCATAGAATACACCCCCCCCCCATGTTGACATAGAATACACTTCCCCCATGTCGTCATAGAACACACCCCCCCCCCCCCTATGTTGACATAGAATACACTTCCCCCATGTCGTCGTAGAATACACCCCCCCCCCAGGTCGACCTAGAATACACTTCCCCCATGTCGTCATAGAACACCCCCCCCCCCTATGTTGACATAGAATACACTTCCCCCATGTCGTCGTAGAATACACCCCCCCCCCCCTAGGTCGACCTAGAATACATTTCCTCCTTGTCGTCATAGAATACACCCCCCCCCCCTATGTTGACATAGAATACATTTCCCCCATGTCGTCATAGAATACACCCCCCCCCCTATGTTGACATAGAATACACCCCCCCCCCCCCCCAGGTCGACCTAGAATACTCTTCCCCCATGTCGTCGTAGAATGCACTGCTCCCACTTCGACCCAGCATTCACAGCTCCCAGGTCGTCATATAATACATTGCTCTCAGGTCGACCCAGAATACACTCCACCCAGGTCGTTTTAAAATACACTTCCCCCAGATCAACCTAGAAAACACAGCTTCCAGGTCGACCCAGAATGCACTGCTCCCACTTCGACCGAGCATACACAGCTCCCATGTCGACTCTGGGATGGGCAACAGACAATGTTCTGGGACTTCAAGACGGCTGCTGTGATAGTCATCACATTACCCCTAGAATGCCGATTTATCTATACAAATATAGAGCTAGCTCGTATACTCAGTAAACCTAAGACAAAGACATGGTTCTTTTACTTTTGTGATTTCTCAAACAAGTTTGATAACCGTTGTACTTTAGTAAAGGTTTCCCTTCGAGCGGTAACTGGTATGTTGGACCTTTGAATATAATAGATGCAAATTCACTGGTAAAGCATACTGTTCAATTTTTCGACTGTCTTTCCTTTATCTACTCTGGAGTTGTTACTCCTTGCCTAGAAATGAGCGGATTTCTATGACAAGATGGCAGACATAATCTGCAATCTGTTTAAATGTACAGATTAACAATAAGAAGGTCGGAGATTTACAAGGCAATCTATAGATGGCCTGCGGTCATTGCATTAGTGATCTTCCTTCGCACATAACATGGGTTTGTCTTTTGTGTTGAGCTTTACCCTCTTGGGCTTTAGAAGAAAAGTGGTTTCTGTTTTATGTGTCTAAATAATGCAAATAATTGGGCCTGGTTAACTCAGTGGGTAGAATACCTGCCCGTCGACGCTGAGGTCATGTGTCACAATCGACAGGGAAACGGGAACATTTCCTGGGAGATGTGGCTGATGTGATACCAACCACAGACTGTCGATCCATAAAAGTATGAGGCTGGCACGATATAATCAATACTGCCCATGGCATGAAAATGGGTCCTTTACTTTACTGTTAGAAAATCTTCGTGGCGAAGTGGTTACGCCTCTGCCCTGGGCCCCGAAGGTTGCTGGTTGGATTCCAGCCTGCGTGTTTCGGTTCAGGAGTGCAATTTTCTAGGAGATTCATGGGGGTTGTCGCTGGAGCTATGGAATGTGTGCTTTATGCGACGTTTTCGGTATGCCGTCCTGCGGAAAGCGACCGAGCCATATGGGATAAAACCCGGTGCAATGAAATCGATCGTCTTGCTATTAAAACGCCATTTTTTTTTATACTTTAATGTTACTAATGAAACAATACTTGGCTCACAAGCGAGACTGTTCTAAGTGTCAACACACAGGTGGTTTAAACAATAACTTTAACGATACTGTGAACAGAAAAATGAGCATTACCGATGTTCTTTAAAAAAAACTAACCAACATGATAACACAATAAATATGAGAATCATAATTGCACGGGGGAAGTAATTAACAGTTCTTTTGTACATATGTCAAAAATATAAGATGCTTAAGTACATTCACCTGATGGATCATGCAAGCTGCCAATGGCTGCTCCCGTTTCGTCGACTTCCACAACAAGTCCCCATTTGGTGAAGAGGTTTTTCAGTTCTTTCATCGTCATGAACTGCGGACAGCAAACACGTATGACTCATTCTAGTTCTCGTGAAATAACGCAATATACAATATCAAAATCACTATTTACTCAATGCAAATATTGTTGAACGATTAGTGTATTCTAAACAATAAATCACTGGAAATCTACACGAATCTGCAAATCGAATGAGAAAATGTCAGTATCTGTTTGAGACAGGAATATTTCGGAACTTATTTTTCCATCATCCACCCCATTCTCTAGGGGTGTGGATGGAAAACTTGCCTACAGTCATGTTTTCGACTCTCAGTCGAGGACAGGAATAGGTTTTAATTGACCTGAGCTCCAAGGTCGACATTGTCTAAATTTGGTATCAGGAAATGTCCTCGAAAATAATGGCGGTCGACGTGTATCGAGTGTCGATAAGGCAATATAAACATATACAGTAGCACAATATACCAATAAACTTCATGGCAAGGGGGACAATAGTCATTTTACTAAATGTTAAAGTATTCCTGGTAGTTCAAATACACCTCGTGGTTTCAGGGGACAAATGTCATTTTATTACATTTTAAAGTAGTAGTCAAATATGTTTCATGGCCGGAAGATTTTAAAATTATTCCTTGTACTGGATTTTAAAGTATTCCTTGTAGTTTACATGCGCCCCATGGCATGGAAGGGGGGTGTCATTTTACTACATTTTAAAGTAGTAGTATTTATAAAGTAGTAGTATTTTACTACATTTTAAAGTAGAAGTTAAATACGTTTCATGGCGTTGGAGAAAATGTCATTTTACTACATTTTAAAGAATTCCTGGTAGTTCAAATACGTCTCATGGATTGGGTGGGGGAGGGGGCATTTTACTACAAATTAAAGGATTCCTAGTTGTTCAAATACGCCTCATGGTGTGGAGGGAAAATGCCATTTTACTACATTTCATAGTATTCCTGGTAGTTCACATACGCTTCATGGCGTGGGGTAGAATATTATTTTACTACATTTTAAAGTATTCCTGGGAGTTCAAATCCCCATCGAGGCAGAATTCTTAATACTGACCTTAGCTCCCAAGCATAAATGGGTACCAAAAAAGGTCCGAAGAAGTGGAAGAATATGATAAGCAGAGTCAATCTAGAACAGCAAGGACCCAGATCTGTTCGGTAGAAACGAACGCCTACTTAGGTCATATGATTATATAAGGTTTGTTGTTGATGTTGTTGTTGTTGTTGTTGTTGTTGTTGTTGTTGTTTGTGATCCCTGAGCAAGTGTTACCTTCAGTAGATTGCTTTTTCTTTCTGAAAGATCGGCACTCATAACATTGTATGGAAACCAATGCAAGGCGATCTGTTGCAAAACAGCCCGCAGCTGTGATTCAAACGCGGTATGCCGGATTACGAATTGCGTCTATTGCTCCTTCGCCACAAAGCCAGCGATTATATATGTATATAATCTAAACACTCACTCTAAAACCCAGTCCGCGGTGACTTGGGTTTCTGGAGTTCTGTTCCAACGGATTGTTGATGCCCGAGTGTCTGGCATACGACATGGCCACCCAGTAGGTGCCTCGTCCTGACGCTCGGATGTTGTCTGGCAAGCCGGGCAGGTTGACTGAGAAGGGTTTCACATTCAACCAGGAGTTACGTTTCATGCTAACTCTGCGTGATGAGATGCAAACATTCACAGATTAGTTCATACACACACAAGGCAAAGAAAGATAAGCAGAAAATATCAGAGGATGTGTCGTCCGAAGAAGTGCGGAATATGTTAGAGTATGCGTGTATACTCATGGAAACCTCATTCGAATAACTATGTGACTTCTCGTAAATACGAAAAGGATGGTATGCTCCCAGGTGTACGTCTTGTGATCATGGCGGTGGAATCGGATGTCTAGCCTTCTTGGATAAGGAAATAATCTCGAAGGAAGAGTCGCGCACGGTAGGAAAGTTAAAGAAAACCTCGCAGTTGAAAATCTTAGAGCAAGTTGGATGTGCGTTGCCCAGGAAAAATTTCAAACTTAAAACACTTTGATGGCAGGTGTGATTTTGGTACAGGCACATTTGGATCCTGGTCAGTTGCTACGGAGTTTGAGCACTATTCTGAGATTCTCTTTGTGTGGTCTATGGAATGAGATTGTATCATTTATGTAGATTTTAGAACGCAATAAAATGGATGCTTGACCATTAATGTTATCAGCAAATACACAGCATTTGCTTTCCTCATGCTTTATCCAAACTGACATTGTCTTTACCTACAAAAATTGCATATTAATTCACAAACAGACAATACATGCTGGGGTTAATTGCAACGTTCTATAAAGGACATGCATCTAACAGTTTAACAAGCTACCTTTCGGTTTCACAAATATGTGTAATCTTACATCGTTTTCGTTGTCTAAACTATGTTCCAGGATCAACAGGGTCAAATATACTAGAATGTGGCATTAGGAAACGTTATCTGTCATCAGGCGATGCTACAGGCATTCAGGGATAAACTTCTCTCGCACCACACAAAAAGATTTGTCAGTCGTACGAGAGGAATTGATTACACATTTTATTGCCACTGGCTCTTACAATACATAAATGCACAAAACTGTCTCTAACGAATCACACATGAATACACAGAACTTCCTATCTCTAGTCGTCCCTAGCCCTACTGCTAAATCTATCTATTCACTTAAAGAAGGACGCATCGACTCTAAGCGATGTGTCCGCTACGAAGTCCGTCCCCTGTCTGACCATCCTCCGCGTCCTGATTACACACCACGCGGGGGGTCTTCATGCGCACTTCGGCTTTTGCGTGCTACATCATTCCACACGCTTAGAGTAGTAAGCCTACTCTTGAGTTCTATTCCAAGTTCTTGGTGTCTATCACGTTGAGGTGATTACACCGTGACCAGAGTGCGTACCCTCTGGTTGACACTTACGTGTCTCATGAGAGAACTGTTGATAGTTCTCCTCCCTATCTACTCCCTACACCTACCCTGCCCTCTTGTTGGGGCACTGGGTTACCTCTAATCTACTTGAGGTAGACCACTCATTCAGGGTGGTCTTCCCTCCTATGTATTCTAGTCTTTGACACACACCCTCCCCTCCTGTGTTGCGTTACAAACTTTGACTCATGGTTGTGACGCAAGAGGTTTCTAAAAATTAGTGTGTCTAATTTTTGTCAAAGACTACTGATAACTTGGTTCTGGGTAACTCAATAGACCTCTACTGACTATTGTCACAATGTAGTATTACTTTACTTGGCTACTGGTGATCGCCACAAACTTGTCTGGTTGGCGTGAGCCCTCTTCTCCATCGCAATATTATATTTATTAGAGGTTTGTCTGAACCGGACCATTGCCTTATAAGACCTGCCCTCAAATAGCAAATTAACTCACTACCCATACAAAGTTGACTTTCTTAGGATCAACACACGAATTGCTTCATGTCCCCCATATAATATTAAACAACCCTTGCACAAGCTGTGTGCGACAGGCTTTACCTATCTCGCTTCCGCGTGTGAAGTTATCTTTCACTGTTAAGTTAGTGTTTCGCTGTCTACTGTGTCCCCTGACCCGGAGTTATCTCCCCTTGTTCCAAAAATGTATGCACTTTACATGTTTGTTTTCCTGGTTGTTTGCGTGTTTAGATGTAAGTAATAACGTAATTAATCTTCTAATATGTGTGTCTGTCTATAATTTGTATGTAAGTCAGTTTTCAAGTGCCATAATCCGGTTAAATGTGGCCACAAATAAGTGTATAACACTAATTCGTGACTACGTTTCCGTCTTATGAGACTTAAAATACTTTCCCTAAGGTCTAATGTAATTATGGCTAACACAAAACTACACACAACACATTCGAGACAGCATATTTCAACACTGAAAGCAAACGCTTGACGCAGACAAATAATAAAAGTCGCGTTGAGCGGCAGAAAAAATCCGCTGGTTGTCTTCACTCTCCATTCTATATTTTCCATTTTCTCTCACTTTCACACTTCTGTCACACATCTTTTATTCTCCCAATTATTTAAAAACCTTGAAGTGACACTGTACAAGTTTGGCTCAGTTTGAAAAGAGTTGAGCTTAATGACTGTGCGTAACTTACTGCACGAGTCATGTATTTACAAAATATTTACATGGGTGAAATAGGGTTGATAGTTTGTACCCTGATAATAATAAACACTACATTCTACTGAAATACTAATACTAATTCTATAAATATATATATTCTAATTTGTTGCACAGAATTAAACTAATTTAAGGGAAGTAATTTAACTAACTACAAAAATGAAAATGATGTGAGATGAGTTATGTACTTTTTTTTTTGTCTGCTTCTAAACTGAGTAATGTGAATTTTAAATGGTAAACAAAATTATAAATAATGGGTTATTTAAAAAGAAGAATGTTTTAATGTCTAAATGAAAAAATATGATTGATAATTTTACTATACATGGTGTAAATGATGTATGTTCAAATGTATAATCCTATAAGGTATAAACTACTTTTAATCCTAAATAATGAGGTTGTTAAAGTGTTCATCAAGATGGAATGAAATAAAGTGAAATGAAATGAACTAACTGGTACTGTTCCTATCTTAACTTTTTATCCGCGTCTTTAATTAGCTATTATTAAATTTAAAGTTACTATCCTAAGTAGATGGGTAAATTAGTGATTTATCTAAACTACACAACAACAAAAAATGCTATCATATTACCTAATTCTATTCTAAATTTATATTAAAGTACCTAATCTAACTATAATTTCTCACTGTATTAAAAACATGTTATAATACATATCACAATAGCTAAATGTATATACATGGTATTTAACTACCTCAGGTTAGTGGTTGCCGTAAAGTTCAGAAATTGATTTTGTTGGCACAGTTCACAGTTACACACATGTCCTGGGTATATTAAATAGACTCCACAGTCATACTAGTGTCTTATGGGTATTCTTCCACTGGTAGAGTCCGCTTGTGTCGTAGACATGTATATTCGTGTCAGTTATTTACGCATTGTTCTGACACTGTTCTTCCATGATTAACACAGGTGATTCACCGGACCACAAATGGAGCATAGTAAGTAACGAGCTGTCTATGTACACACGGTGATTCACTTGTTCTTGGAGCACAGTTCTTATTCTGCTGTCTATGGACACATGGTGATTCCCTGTTATTAGCACACAGTCCTGATCATGATGTCTATGTATTACATAGGATATTTTACACAGGATATTTTAAGTGTACTAAATTACATTATCTTAGACTACATTTCATGTGGAGTATCAGGTATTTCTACCTCAGATGGTCGACTAAGGGTATCATCAATAATGTTGTCCCTACCCTTAATATGCTCTATACTAAAAGTATAATTTTGTAAGATTAACGATCACCTGTAGATGCGGTCATTGCGATGCACCCCACTCTCTATGACCGTGAGTTGTCGGTCTGTACTACGAAGTTATTACCCGCTAGAAATCGATGTAACTTCCTTACTGAATAGATGACACTTAGGGCTTCCAACTCTGATATGGAATATCTGGACTCAGCAGGTGTGATCTTGCGGCTCACGTAGCAAATTGGATGGAAGATGCCATCGTAAAACTGGCCTAGTACTCCAGCGATGGAGATCGTGCTGGCATCTGTCCTAAGATAATAAACGAGCCTAGGATTAGGCAAACGCAGAATTGGTACATTACTAAATAGGAGTTTCAATTTTGACAATGCAGAAATTAATAATGCATCTTTGACATCTAATTTTACCGATGCTTTCAAAACATTAGACAATACACTCGTGATTTCGGCTAAGTTCGGTATGAACTTACTATAATAATTTACTAAACCCAAAAGGCTCCTGACCTGCTTCTTTGTTGTAGGCATGGTCAGGTTCATAATTTTAGTAACAATTCTATTGTCAGTTTTTAGTTGTCCTTGTGAAATGACATGGCCCAAAAAATCAATTTCTTGCAGGCCCAGTTCAACTTTGCTAGGTTTGACAGTGAGACCGAAGAGTCGCACCCTATCAAAGACCTGTCGGAGTTTCAGTAAGTGTGTTGTCCAGTCATCTGTATGGACACAAACATCATCTACATATGTCACCGTATTCGTCACTCCATGTAGTAAATCTCTAGTTAGGCGTACGAAAGTGGCAGGAGCGTTACGAAGTCCGAAAGGAAGAAACCGCCACTCGTAAAGACCTAAAGGTGTTGAGAATGCAGTAAGATGGATGGATTGAGTCTGCATAGGGACCTGCCAATATCCCTTAGTAAGGTCTAATTTAGAGAAGATTTTGGAGGTGGACATATCCAGAATAAGATCTTCGCAGGAAGGAATTGGTTCTGCGTCGATCTTAGTGACATTGTTGAGTTTTCTATAGTCCACACAGAGACGAATTGTGGAGTCCTTTTTCTTTACCAAGACGATTGGAAAGGAGTACTCAGATGTAGATTTCTGGATGATTCCACTAGCTTCTAAATTAAGACTTTCCTTATTTAGACTTTCTCTGTAGCTAAGTGGGATAGAGTACGGCCTGCATTTGATAGGCTTTGAGTCCGAAAGAAGGATGGAGTGCTCGATCCTGTCCGTCCTACCTGGAATGTCGGAAAATATGTCCTTATACTCCGTCACTAATTCTAATGTCTGTCGTCGTTGCTCTTCTGTTAGTCCCGGTTCTAACCGTATACACTCTAATGTCGCAGTCTTGTCTACAATTGGAACATGTAGTTCCATCCTGTCGTCGTCTACCTGGTCCAGTACGGTGGTGGTGCTAAGTGCGTTTTCTGTATGCTCACTAAGTGTATGCATATCGTCGTCCTTGCCAGTCTCGCTAACTAGTGTAGTTGCGTTATGTATGTCTGTCGTCTCATCAATAGGTGTGGGTGCATTATGTTCGTCTGTCTCCAGTTCTGTTTCTTGTCGTGAAAAGTAGGGTTTCAACATGTTGATATGAAATATCTTTAAGTGTCCGTTTATCGATATTTCATAATCGACATCTGAAATTTTTCGTACCACTTTGAATGGCCCTTGCCATGAGGTCAATAATAAATTACGTTTGTCTGGGAGTAAAAGCAGTATGTCTTGATCTAGTTGACCCACCTGAACATAGGTCTACTAGCGTTAAGATGAAGCGATTTCCTTTGCTGGACACCTGGTTCAGGGGTCCAACAATATCCACCGCCACACTCTCGAGGGGTCTAGAGGCCAGTGTTGAAGGTTGTACTTCAGCTGTAGGATGTTTACCCTTACGTACTAGTTGTTGACAGACATTACATGACCGACAGAATAATTTTATGTCATTACAAAAACCCGGCCAGTAAAAATGAGCCTGAATTCTGGCCCTGGTTTTCTCGTATGCAAGGTGACCAGCAAACGGTGACTCGTGTGCAATCTTTAGCACAGTTTGGCGGTGTTGTACAGGTAACACCGTTTGCTGAATCTCATGGTTGTTGGTTGTATAATAACGAGTAAGAATCCCATTATTAAGTCTAAAGAACCATGATGCGTTTTTTTGTTACTTTAGCTTTTTCTTTTAACAGTTTTAGATACGGAGACACACTCGGATCAGCTTTTTGCTGGTCTATAAACTTCTGTCTGGTGGTATCATCCGTCCTAGTTGGTGATAGCAACAGTAGTCTTTCCTCCTGTAGTGTGTCTTTGTGTTTAATGGTATCTGCTCTGGTTGTTGCATTTGCTGCATTTAATTTTTCCCATGCAGCTATTTCTTTGTTAGTGCAATGCTTCAATTGGGGTAAGCATCCCAAAATTAAATCAGTACAAGGGTTATCTAAAATAGCACATGTAAAGGTACCAGAAAGGAAATGAGTGTTTATACGGGCCCTTGCCAGCGGGTAAATTTCGATATTACCCGAAAAGGTTCGGCATTTGACTGAGTCACCTGTATAATCATTTGGGTTCACAAATTCCTTTCTAAGACCGATAAGAGTGCTTCCACTGTCAAGCAAACATTGGCATGGTATTTCATTGACCAGTGCATTGTGGAACACCAAATTGCCTCTGGAGGCTTATGCTGCATTTGCACTCTCAGTGGAGAATGGCACTGTGTGTCCACATTCTAATTTTCCGTCTGCATGAAATTGGTGACATCGCTCACAACTGTCAAAGCTTAAGATATCGTTTACACAACAAACATCTTCAGATTGGTTAAAAGGTAATTCATTCTCGACCTCGCACTCAGTCTCACCCCCACTATCAGAAGATGTATCAATTAACATTGCACTGTTGGCCTTCATTCTTTGAAGGCCTAGGAATTTACTGGAGTAATGCCCGTAGCTAGCACAGAAAAAAACATTTAACCGCACGCCTGTATGCATTTCTCTTGTTTTGTTGTTTCTTAATGACCATCTCAAGATGTGTCGGATAGTTCGGTGATTTATCACACATAGCGTAAGTATCATGAAAAATTAGGCAATTTTTGATCTTTCTTGTCGACTCTCTGAAATGGTTTTTTATTGCTACGATAACTTTTAGGTTGGTCCTTAACAAAAGAGACTATTTCAGAGTCGATGTTTGATGTTTTAAAAACTTCCCTATTCGAGGAAAAATATGCGGAGCCTTTCTTCTCGAATTGTTGTATTGTTTCGATGTCTGACTGCTGAAGGAACTTAGCGAAAGGAGTTGGGACTGTGGATATAACTTTATCCATGGCTATTAAATTTTTAAGTTTTTCAAAGTCGTTTCCTATTTTTGCTGCATTAAGCCATCTATTCAGCACGCTTTGGACATTCGAGACATAATCGATGAAGGTCTCACTTGGTTTTGGTTTTAAGTTAGAAAATTTGACTTGATACCCAGGGGCATCAAATAAAAAATGTTGCATTACCCTATCGTGAATGTACTGATAGTTAGATCTAAGATCAGTTGGTATTGATTCAATAACTTTAAGGGGCTCCCCACTGAGGTTTTTCATGTAGATCATGGCCCACATATCGATTGGTACTTGATGGTATTTAAGCTGATATTCGACATTTTCTGTCCAAGCTGATATGGAATCTTCTTTACAGAATGGCGTAATAATATGTTTGTATTTATTAAGTTTATTCTCTTCTTGCTGACTCTTTAGTTTTGTAGAGGAGATCTCTACGTGTGAATCTACTTCCATACCTTTCATCTTTAACTGTGTCTCTGATTCAATCTGTATTTGTTTTTCTTTCACTCTTGCCATTTCATCTATCTCTCTTTGCTTCAACTCTCTCTCCTGATCTAATTGTTTTTGCTTTAATTCTAATTCTTTTTGTTTAATCTCTAATTCCTGATCTAACTGTTGTTGTTTCATTTCTAACTCTTTTTGTTTAGTTATTTCAGCTAATTGTGCCTCTTTGTGTTTTATTTCTAACTCCTTTTGTTTTGTTATTTCAGCTAGTTCTACAATCTCCTTCTGGTGTTGTCTTTCTCGTGCACGTTCATCTCTATCAGCATCTTTTGCTTCCCTAAATTTTTGATCAGCATATTGCTCTAATTCCTTTCCGGTGTATCCTAATTCCTTGCCTGCTTGTATGCAATCAGCTAAAGTTGACATGTTGTTGGATAATTAGCTAGAGTTGATAGGCACTCAAATATTTATTCAGGTATATTCGATATGTTAAGATTTTAAATGCCTGTGTACAAAAAAATACTATTAGATTACACCCTGAAAAAGAGATGCATTATTAATCATATTGCATTCACAAATAATTTGGGTATACTCATCTTAACAATCAGGAACAATCAGGCAAGATCCTTTGGCAACCCCGACACACACCTTGTGTTACTCTTCTAAACAGCTCTTGTTATATCTGGTTTATTAGAGCATCAATAATTAACTAATTGCAAACGACATATACATTTAGACATCTGTTTGAAATTTACAATTACATGCCCCCGGACACCACAATGTGGTATGGTTGATAGAGACTGTCACTGTCCTGTCTTCGTTCTAATATCTTCTGCTTTCCTTAACTAACTGCTGTTTAATCTATGATAGTGCTGTGCAGACCGAATCCTATTTGCATAAAGAAAGTAGTGCCATCGTGACGGTAGAAAATAGAATATGTCCACAAATAAATAAATAAATGCTTTAAAATAAATATAAAGGAAATAATAATGTTCAAATTATTAAATATATTCAATAAATAGCTTGTATAAACAAATAATGCTCATTATAATTCAAAGATTCAGGCGAGCAGCGGCTTGGCGATTTGTAAACAATCTGTCGCTGATTGCCAATGGCGTAGGACAGCTGTGGGTCAACCGTGACACGTCACAGGCGCAGCGCTATTCTTAGATTGAAAAATCGATATTGTCGCCGGCTCATTTCTTAGTGTATTGCTCCGCCGTGAATCATGTTTCATAAATACTCATAAATAAACAAATAATTGTAGAAATAAATGATGCAAAACTATACTAATAATACTCACAAATCAGAAGAAAACATGTTCATAAAGCACAAAACATTTCAATAAGTATAAATAAATGGTAATCGGTCACGATGGGCACAGCTCGCATCTTGTTCTAGTCTGCACACGCCATTTTACACTAACACAAACTAAACCCTGTGATTAACTGACAATAACGCTATTTTAGAGCCGTGGGTGAGTGTTTTAGCTTGACCAAATGTCCAAGCTACACTTCTGACACCACTTTTATCCTAGCCTGTCATCAAGCGATGCTACAGGCATTCAGGGATAAACTTCTCTCGCACCACACAAAAAGACTTGTCAGTCGTACGAGAGGAATTGATTACACATTTTATTGCCACTGGCTCTTACAATACATAAATGCACAAAACTGTCTCTAACGAATCACACATGAATACACAGAACTTCCTATCTCTAGTCGTCCCTAGCCCTACTGCTAAATCTATCTATTCACTTAAAGAAGGACGCATCGACTCTAAGCGATGTGTCCGCTACGAAGTCCGTCCCCTGTCTGACCATCCTCCGCGTCCTGATTACACAGCACGCGGAGGGTCTTCATGCGCACTTCGGCTTTTGCGTGCTACATCATTCCACACGCTTAGAGAGTAAGCCTACTCTTGAGTTCTATTCCAAGTTCTTGGTGTCTATCACGTTGAGGTGATTACACCGTGACCAGAGTGCTTACCCTCTGGTTGACACTTACGTGTCTCATGAGAGAACTGTTGATAGTTCTCCTCCCTATCTACTCCCTACACCTACCCTGCCCTCTTGTTGGGGCACTGGGTTACCTCTAATCTACTTGAGGTAGACCACTCATTCAGGGTGGTCTTCCCTCCTATGTATTCTAGTCTTTGACATTATCCAAAGGGTCTGAATGATGAATCGACACGTTTGGCATCTAAACAATTGTCACAGAGCAGTTTCCTGCTATGGGTCTTTGATATATAGCGCCATCACATTTCGCAGGACGGAGATCAGGGAGGAACAGGCGGTCAATCTTTTCCTCATTTTGACAAGCTACGAACCAGCGCCCGCCCGTGCTCATGATATTATCAGCGATGTTCATTATCAACTTGACCAACGGGTCCGGGTTTGGCATCTAGGTGGGTTGTACTTCTTGGTGATTAGAGAAATTAGAGTCCGGCAAGTACGTCATTAAAGCCAGCTCCGTGGCGAAGAGATGACGGGCGAGGCTGGTAACCCCGCATACCGCGTTCGAAACATAGCTGCCGGCGATTTGACAGCAGACCGCCTAGCGTTTGGGTTGGTTATAAAATGGTATGGGTGCCGGTAGTTCAGAAAGTAATGGCAAACTACTGAACGTAAACTTGCCAAGAGATCCCAAACAGCCAAAACATGCTGGGGTTGACTGCGACGTCCTGTAAAGGATATGCAACTAACTAACGTCATTAAAAAGTTGTTGTCACGTTTATGGATTTCTATAGGATTGTTAGCTTGAAGACGTTGCCACGTCTGCACATCACTATAGGATTTTTAGCTTGAAGTTGTTGTCACACCTGTATATTTCTATAGGATGTTTAGTTTTAAGATGTTGTCATATCTGCATATTTCTATAGGATTTTTAGCTTGAAGATGTTGTCATATCTGCATATTTCTATAGGAGTTTTAGCTTGAAGATGTTGTCATATCTGCATATTTCTATAGGATTTTTAGCTTGAAGATGTTGTCATATCTGCATATTTCTATAGGATTTTTAGCTGGAAGATGTTGTCATATCTGCATATTTCTATAGGATTTTTAGCTTGAAGATGTTGTCATATCTGCATATTTCTATAGGATTTTTAGCTTGAAGATGTTGTCATATCTGCATATTTCTATAGGATTTTTAGCTTGAAGATGTTGTCATATCTGTATATTTCTATAGGATTTTTAGCTTGAAGATGTTGTCACGACTGGCAAGAGAAGGTCCACCAGAGAGACGAATGGAGACGGATTGTATTTGCAGCAAAGAACATCAATGGCTCGGAACGCTGAAGAAGAAGAAGAAGATGTCACATCTGTATATTTATATTGGATTTTTAGCTTGAAAATGTTGCCACGTCTGTACATTTCTATAGGATGTTAGCTTGAAGATGTTACATCTGTATATTTCTAAAGGATTGTTTGCTTGATGATCTCTTTAGAGTCAGAATCAGAACCTGTGATACTTGGATGAAGCGACAGTTGTTAGGATGGAAGGCTAGGGGGAGTTTGATTCATTCAGAGCTGAGTGGGACTTCTATGAGAAAGTCTCTGTCGGGATGACAGGTGCTACGCTGTTGAAAGCTTCAATGAGAAGGGGTGCTGGGTACAGATGAAAGCTTGTTTTGGAGTCAGTCTACACTGGATGTATATTATGCCGGTTGCCAGATAAGTAATTGAGTCTCTCTCTCTCTCTCTCTCTCTCTCTCTCTCTCTCTCTCTCTCTCTCTCTCTCTCTCTCTCGTGTGTGTGTGTGTGTGTGTGTGTGTGTGTGTGTGTGTGTGTGTGTGTGTGTGTGTGTGTGTGTGTGTGTGTGTGTGTGTGTGTGTGTGTGTGTGTGTGTGTGTGTGTGTGTGTGTGTGTGTGTGTGTGTGTGTGTGTGTGTGTGTGTGTGTGTGTGTGTGTGTGTGTGTGTGTGTGTGTGTGTGTGTGTGTGTGTGTGTGTGTGTGTGTGTGTGTGTGTGTGTGTGTGTGTGTGTGTGTGTGTGTGTGTGTGTGTGTGTGTGTGTGTGTGTGTGTGTGTGTGTGTGTGTGTGTGTGTGTGTGTGTGTGTGTGTGTGTGTGTGTGTGTGTGTGTGTGTGTGTGTGTGTGTGTGTGTGTGTGTGTGTGTGTGTGTGTGTGTGTGTGTGTGTGTGTGTGTGTGTGTGTGTGTGTGTGTGTGTGTGTGTGTGTGTGTGTGTGTGTGTGTGTGTGTGTGTGTGTGTGTGTGTGTGTGTGTGTGTGTGTGTGTGTGTGTGTGTGTGTGTGTGTGTGTGTGTGTGTGTGTGTGTGTGTGTGTGTGTGTGTGTGTGTGTGTGTGTGTGTGTGTGTGTGTGTGTGTGTGTGTGTGTGTGTGTGTGTGTGTGTGTGTGTGTGTGTGTGTGTGTGTGTGTGTGTGTGTGTGTGTGTGTGTGTGTGTGTGTGTGTGTGTGTGTTGATGAAGACTTATTTTTCCTAACTTTCCATTGTCTATGTCTTCTGTGTGTTTCCTTAGCCATATCTTATTTTTGTGTGGCGCGCGTTAGCGAAATCATTAGGCTTTAGCGCTGACTTGGTCATGAGCGCGGTCGGACGATGGTTCGACGTTTGTGTTCTCCTCCCACTAAATGTGGAAAAGACCTGCCACCTATTCCTCCGTGAATTCAAGCCTGCAACATGTGACGGTAAAAAAAGCTTCACAAACCAATTGCAGATTTCTGCTATTCGACTAGTGTTTGTGTGGCTCTCTGGTCAAACTTTGTATGTCTCTTGTGTGTGTGTGTCTCTCTGGTCATATTGTATATGTTATTTGTGTGCCTCAGGTCATACTTTGTATGTCTTTTGTGTGACTCTCTGGCTACATTTTGTCTTAATATCTTTTTTCCAGATTTTTTTGGTTCGCATATCCTTTACAGGACATCGCTGTCAACATCAGCATCTTTCAGCTGATTGTTGATTTCTTGGCAAGATTACGCTCAGTAGTTTGCTATTGCTTTCTTAGCGACAGGCTTACATACCCCTAAGTTACCGACGCGGAGAGAACCGCTACAAATTCTCAGGCACGTCACGTTACTCACGAGAGTATACGGGATTACGGAGAAGGTCGTGTAACTCCTAGACCAAGGAGACCGGCTATCCAGATACTACCCATTATTTATTTGTCAATTTTAGAAAGGTAGTTAACAAAATGTGATACACTTGAGTGCCATGAAACAATGCGACATTGGTGTTAAACTTATACAAAATATAAGTCTTGGGAAGTAAAGGCGGTCGCTGTGGTGCAGACCACATCACCCACCGAGTGCATATTGGTCTATACAAATATGAGTCTAGTATTAAATGTCCAGTTTACATTAAGGCGTGTAAAAGGGTCTTTTAGCTTTTTAAAATAAAATACGAGACGGTGTTTGCCTTTCTCATACTATCTGGAACTTTTAGAGGAACTGTTCAGGTGTAAATAAAAAAATAATAAAAAACTGACTTAGGAGATGTTCGGAAAATAACATATCATGTCTCAAATACAAATGTATGACCACCTCATAACACTTGTCTAAACACGCACTACACTTCTTGGAAAAGTCCCAGGGAAAGAGAAAAGGGGAAACACCCACATGCGCTGAATTGATACTATTCAGAAATTGACACGAAACTCCGTGAACGAAAATGACACGATGACAAGAAGCAGACACGTGTGGACACGGTCATACAGAGTACATGGTGGGAGTTGTACCAAGAACTAGCTGCATACGAGATAAGCCCAGACAAGATATTTATCAGTTAAAGACTATTGTGTCTGGAAATATACGACAGGGCTTCAGATGAAAACCTTAAATATTATAGAAATTAATAAAATAACCATCAGATTGTTTTGTAATATGTCCTATATTGTTTTAAAGGATGTCAAGAGGGTTAAGCACGTAACATCACGGTACAGATGAACACAGTGAGACATCATAAGGACGGTTTACAAATGGCCGCCCCACTTTTGACATGCGACAAAGAGGAGCAGCGTTCTGTTATCCATTTCTTGAGCAGTGAAGGGTTGAAACTTATAGACATTCATCTGCGAATGAAGGTACAGTATGGAGATGCATGGCTGTCAGTCCAGCAAGTGTATATGTGGAATAAGCGTTCAAAACTACGTGACTTCTGTGAGGAGGTACAGCAGGTTGTGCATGAGTGGTTACACATGCGACGACAAGAATATTTTTCTACAGGAATCCAAGCATTTTATCGGCACTGGAGGACTTGAATTGAAAGCAATGGTGACCACATCGAAAAATGATACATTTTTTCTTTACATTTTCAGAATATATTAACATCACCCCACCACCCCCTCCCCCACCCCTTTCCCAAAATAAAAATTTAGGTTGTCATTTGAATCACCCTCGTATTTTAGAAAATGGCACATTTGCCAGAATGCTGTATTATTGTAAGGGTGATTCTTAGGGCAAGTCGTGTTGTCACAACGGGTTTGCTGAGCGGGAAGAGAAGCAGTGGGAGACAGTGATAGAAGATGCTGGATAGTTTGACATCACGGTGTGAAGGACCATCAGCATTAGAAATGATTGGCATCACTAGATGCAGAAGGTTGTGTATAGGCATGATCACCAACGTCACACGGCACGAACTGTAAGAAAAAGACAACAACCTGTGTATAGAAGCCCGGCAGGTTTCTCCAACCAACAGGTCCCCATCTGGTGTGAGTTCGAGTCCATTGGGGTAGTTAAAGCGTCCTGGCAGCAGTTCAATCATCCGTCCCGTGCGGGGGTCGAATGCCAGCAACCTGTTGTATTGTTGAAAACACGTATTTATGACATTAATATCTTGTTATACAGATTAATAGTGTATAACGCAAACATGAGCAGTCGTAGAGTAGGGGTAAGTGCACCCACATTGTGACGGTGGTCTGTGGTTCAACTCCAAGTTGTGATAAAATAAGATTTGTTTCTGAACAATGCGAGTTGGCCGGGCCTTCTACAATAACTGAGTAACATCATTTGGCAACGTGTTGACTGCAGTTGAATGTTTATTCCGTTAGGGATAAAAAAAATACTAGTTTCATATCCTTTACAGGACGCTGCAGTCAACTCCAGCATGTTTTGCTGTTGTGATCTCATGGCAGGTTTACGTTCAGTAGTTTGGTTGGAGATAAACCTTTGCCGAATTAGTATAAATTTTTATTTTTCATTCTCCCTGCATACTGTATACTTTTCTCTCATTCTTCCAACATACTATACATTTTTCTCGTTCTTCCAACATACGACACATGTTTCTCGTTCTCCCAACACACGACACATGATTCTCATTCTTAATACATAAGATACATTCCCATCATTCTCTATAAGTAAGATACATTCCCTCATTCTCCATAAGTAAGATACATTTCTCTCATTCTCCATACGCATGATACACTTCTCTCATTCTCCATACTTAAGATACATTTCTCTCATTCTCCATACGCATGATGCACTTCTCTCATTCTCCATACTTAAGATACATTTCTCTCATTCTCCATATGCAAGATACACTTCTCTCATTCTCCATACTTAAGATATATTTCTCTCATACTCTACAGTTCTTTCATTCTCCATGCGTAAGATACATTCCTCTCATTCTCCATGCGAAAGATACGCTTCTCTCATTCTACTTATGTATCATACATTTCTTTCACTCTCCATATGTAAGATACGTGCCTCTCATTCTCTACAGTTCTTTCACTCTCCATACGTAAGATACGTTCCTCTCATTCCCCCAACATGTGATACATTCCTCTCATTCCCCTAACATGTGATACATTCCTCTCATTCCCCCAGCATGAGATACATTCCTCTCATTCCCCCAACATGTGATACATTCCTCTCATTCCCCCAATATGTGATACAATTCTCTCATTCGCCCAAGATGTGCTACCTTCCTCTCATTCCCCCAACATGTGCTACATTCCTCTCATTCTCCCAACAACTTTAACATCCTGCGTCCATCGTCGTTTTCTTTTATCCCTGCCTCTTCTCCAAGGCTGCTTCCTCTTATAAGGCAGTTTTTTTTTTAATGTTCAGTTCTTGTAACACGTTAGTAGGTGGTGTCTTCTTCTGGGTCCACGTTATTCTAAAACTAATTACATATAATACATATCATCATCGCTATCAAAACGCGAACGCACACAAGTAACCATACACACATGCGCACGCACGCAAACACATAAATACACTGTAACGATAACTGTTTTCCAGAAAATATAGACGTCATCTGCGGATTCTGATCACATTGTAAAGATACTTCTCATGCTAAACAAACTAGATCAACATCACTAGTTAGCAAACAAAGAAAAAAGACCAACCTGCCAGTCGGTCTCCCGTCCATACACACGTATATATCATTGTCTATGTTGTAGACATCGCTGGAGTCACTCATTACGATGACACCATTTGACAGCACAACCATGTCGTTCAAGTGTACAGGACGTCTGCCATTGACGGGTGTGTTGACGGAGTATAAGAGCCGGTAGTTTCCTGTACAGATCAGTAAGTATTGTGTTAACTTTGACATTAACATGAGTATTTAGCAATGTTAAGTTAATTTAAGAAGAGACATCAAAGGACTCGGAACAATTAAATCCGTGCTGCGCCCTCATCTTCAACAGCCAGCGAAGAGCTTTAATTCTAATGTTACCAGTAGCCGTCTAATTATGTGTCCATCAGGCCTCTCCTCGGAGTCATGAGCCTTCACCAAATTCCCTGCAGCACCATTATCTCCCGGCCGTGATGATCTTTCTGTTCTTCTATACTATACTTACGATTCCAAAAGGTCCCGTCCACTTCTGCTTATCATCGTCACGGAACCACTATTATGAACTATAAGATGATAAAATAACAGAGACAAATTTATGCACAGCTGCAATTGTTTGTTACTAGTGAAAAAAAAAACATTCACGTCGGATCAAAGGAACCGCCAGTCTATGAGAATTCCCCCGGGAAAAAAGGGAAAAGAGTCGGCCGGTTGTTTGCCCAAGACTCAAGATGAAAGACAAAGCGCCGCCTTGATTCGGTTGCCACATGTTGTTGACAGGAGAATGACGTCACTAGGACAAATCCCGACTGTATGCAAAACAGAATTTGTACCGCTAGTTTGAACAAGGGAGTTGACCTAGGCTGAAGTGTTGTGACTAGCTGTCGCTTGTCGTCTCTGGGGGGACAGTAGAATCAACAAGCACGCTTCAACTTCCCTTTTTCCAGTGTTGGGTCTATTGCTGGACCTTTGTCTACACACCCCCTTTCCAGTCTTCTATTCTCTCTCTCTCTCTCTCTCTCTCTCTCTCTCTCTCTCTCTCTCTCTCTCTCTCTCTCTCTCTCTCTCTCTCTCTCTCTATTGCTACAAGACCATACCCCTCTCCACATTCCTCCAAAACATACCCACTCAACAATGTCCTCCAATAAATACTAAACTTATTTAATGAATACAAAGTGTCATGGGTGTGTATAGTGTATGTGTAAAGAAGTTTTTGGTGTGTTCTATCGTGTAGGTGAGATCAGATTCACAGTCTAATATCCACCTCACAGTTCTCATCACGCAACGGCCATATATTGTCACCACAGCACAGAACTTGTTTACGCTCACCCAGTATAGTATCTCTGTGAATGATGATGATGTCTTCACAATATCCTTGAACTTTAGAAATAAACGATACTTTCACCACAGCGTGTTTTTGAAAGGTAATGTCTTTCAGTGTGACAAATACAATAATTTGAATGGTTTTTATAGTCCTGGGAATGTCTACACATCCGATACAATTAAATGAATGATTGTTTATGTATGGATGACTAATCACAACAATGTTTATATATATATATCCCTGACATACTGCTTCCATGTAATTCCAAGAATGTTCTAGTCCTCAGAGGCATTACAGCTTTGTTTTCATTTATATTAAAGTTCAGAGGAACAATATTGATAGGTCGTTCTATGTGGGTTTGAAATGTCTTCTGCTGTCAGTCTATTTTCTTGACTGCATTATGAGGCCTTTATTTCTAGAACTGGATGACCTTAGGGTTGACACAAGATTTAAATCTTGAGCATATTTATCACTGCACCAGACTATGGTAATGTCCTTCTTCTTATGAGTGTAGCTATTACAATTTCCCGTGGAGTGGAATTTAGCGGAGTTCAGTGGAGTTCAGTGGAGTTCAGTGGAACCTGTCGAAGATACAATACCGGGTGAGATCAACCTAACTCAGACTTATTAGAGGTGAGAGTAGGCTGGTGGCCATTATCAGGTATAACTTCTATAGATTCGGAGAAATGATCTCTGACATAAGGTATAGGAGTTCTTCACATAACTTAAGACAAGGTAAAAGAAAGAAACGTCATAGGAAACTTTAGAAATCCCAGTAACCCCTATACTAGAATCTCCCATCATAGAACTATCTTCTATTATAATAGTAATCATACTATATATGAGTGCCCTGACACCTTACTCAATCCACTAAGTTCCTTCTCAGCTAAATGTTGCCGACACTCTATATTATAATCACATCCGCAAATACACTAGGCTAGAGTTCTACTCTACACCACAACTACCTTATAATACTATTCCAGTCCTAGAATTAAACCACCGAGTCCCATCAAGGAAAACTGCCTGTTGCCTTCAAACAACCTAGACATCGTGATTAATGTTTCTATTTCGGCACTAAAATAAATCCACACTCCAGCCGGTGTCAAGCCAACATTTATACTGAATTAAAATGGTATTTTCAGACCATTTATACTTTGGCTCCTCTTTTTGATCTTCATACAACATCAACCGAAATCTACTTTGATAAACGATCATTCTGGACATCAATTATTATCCACTCGTTTCTCGGGACTACGGACATACGGTTCCGTTACTTCATAAGTCCTCTGATCGTCTATCAGGACTCCATTTCCCATATCAAAGGTTTGTGAAATTGCTTTATCGTGATTCCGTCTCAGGTGTTCAAAGGGGTTAAGACCGTCGTTTTCCGTCGCCCGTCTCCCAACAAACACGCGGTATCTGTTTTTGATCGCCGATCAAAGTTATTTAGATCTTGGAGTCAATAACCTGTACTCATCTCGAGACCGAAGCGATTGCTTGTTTTTTTTTCTTCTGATCTTAGGGTCAATAGCCTTCCATCCTCGTGTAATATAAGCAATTTTCTGTTTTGATTTATCGTAGGGTCGTTAAACTTCCAGTATCCTGTGACACTAGCTCTGTTTTATTATTGAAAAGAATCTAGCGTGTTCGGTAGCAATTAACGTTGAGGAACATGTGTCTTTCATGGCAAGGTTTGGATTCGATTCAGGATTGAGCTAGGATTTCATAAGGTATTTACAAAAAGTGTTTAGATGTCAATAATGTAGAATAGTCGAGTGATGGCTAGAGTTTAGGACTTGAACATAGTGTTGTTGCTTTGTGGTTAGGTATTCAAAGAGTGTCGGCGACAGTAGGCAATCGCATTGTTAAAACTAACTAGTGTGAGATATCAATTAGCTCAGCTGGTTGGGAATAGTGAAGTGGGATGATATTTAGAGAGATTGACGATGGTTTGGGGATAGGGGAAATGTCCAATGGTGTGATCTTCCAGTGGGGGTCTACTGGGGTTCTGCACTTTACATTTTGGGTCTTTCCTTGTCTTACCCTAATACGATGAACTGTATTTCGTGGACTGTGTGGGTGAACATCTAGGAAACATCCAGATGGGAAAATGACTGCCGATTCCATCAGAAATGAACTGTGTGTTTTGTGGGGGACTATTGTGTTGACATTCTGGCGGCGGCATTATGCACAGTGTATCTGTGCGGGCTGTTGTTTGTTGAGACTCCTGTCTTTTTCACTTTTTCACATTGGGCAGTGGGGAGCGTTTTGTGTGATATTCACTGGCACAGGAACAGAGCATAATGGGGGCGGCCCGTTGCTGTGAAGTTGGAACTGCGACTAACTAACTAACTAATTAACCCTAATTCAAACCGATGTGATGAGCTCCTCTGCCCCATGACAGAGTTTGGTTCACTATCATATATCTGAGTGAGGCCGTCGGCCTACACTCATCTAATAGGACTCAGTGTCCGTTGCTCTCACCGGTGTGTTCTCTCTCTTTCACAGGTTCCCTCGGATTGCAAAGAAAAGAAGCTGAAACATCACTGTTAAAAGTATGCATGATTCAGTGAAGGGCGTTTCATTCAGCGGCTTTTACATTGAGCCCATGATCAGGAGAGTCTGAAAGAACATGGCTCTGTTGAGCAGAAACATATAATTATCTAGGAACGTTTTCTTTGTGATAGAGTTCACTATGATTACGGGAAGTCATGTTGCATACCACATGTACTATGAACACTACGGGTTTTAGAAGGAACACTGAACATAGCATTTTCCTTAAATAGTAGATTCCTGTGGAATTGTACTCTTTACTTTGCGATCGTGAAAACTTTAGGACAATTAGTAATAAACAATTGTGTTACATATACATATTTTCACGATACAATGATTGATGAACATTAGAACTGTAGGGACAGTAGTAACTGTGTGTGTGATCGATTCAGGATCAGTATCGGACTATATCCGTGATTGGTGACCAGGTATCTGGGTTATCAAAAAGCTACCGGAGGAAGTCAACATCTAGCAGGAGGGACACATCGTTTGGTGAGGTTATCGTGTACTGACCTATGATGATGTTATGTGATCCTTACAAGGATGACCAGACTTTGCTCTTGAGATGTTCGGTCTGATTCTGCAGACATACTAGAGTATACGACATACATTCTACACATACACTTCTCACATACATACACTTTTCTTCATTAAATTAATATGTTATTAATTTTTGGAAGCTAGAGTTGTTTAGTATGTTGTTTTGGGGAAGTGTGAGACGGTGTATGATCCAGTGGTGAGAGAGAGAGAGAAAGAGGTATCCATTTACTGACGGAGTGTGGTGGACGGAATCTGGTGGATTCTCCAGAATAATGATATGGGGTTAAAAATAATGTGGGTGTTGATTCCCCTCACTCCAGGGACGACACAATAAAAGGTATCCACGACAATCATGCATCAATACATTACCAAGCGGTGCAGACCTAACCAGTCTGTTCGCTTGCTCGTTTACCAACACACCAGCATGTCCTGGGGGAAAATCCAACATGTTCTCTATATTCTTGATTGTTGAATGGAAGTCTGCAACTCTCTCTAAAGCAAGCCTGTCTTCATCTTTCTCATTGTACTTTGTGAGTCCGTTACGATCCTGACATGTATTTGCTGTTTTTCTTCAAGCTGATGGAAACCGCCATGATCCCCTCGACCTCCATTCTCAGACTAGATGTTGTGGTATCATATGCCAGGCTCTCCTGCACCAAACCCCGTCCACCAATCTTCACCATGAGCCACCCGGGCACTTCTTTTACCATTTAGCACAGAGACATCCGTGTATATGATTACATTGCCTGCTCGTGAATTGTGGATCAATTGTTGCACCTCCCATTCAGTGCAACCTGCAGGTCAATCCCTGTATTCCCGTTCCAGTGGTATTATGACACTGCACAGGTCTGACATTTTCACTGGTATTCTGACCTACTCCCCTCTCGCCCAATATTCTCAAGCACACATAATTCTCGGATGCACACTTCTCTGAATGTGTCCTATGCCTGAGGAGTTGCAAAAGAAAAATTGTGTTTTTGTGTTTTATTTTCGTTTTCGTTCCGCACTTACTCAGCTTACTTAGGAATATGCAGAGAAAAGAAATGTGCACACTGTTTAACTTTTTTGTTTGTCATCTGAAATTAGTTGTTTTTTCTATTAAATCATGACAGAAACGAAATGTTGAATATAACAATATTCCAAAATCTTCGGAGAATTAATATTGCTTAACAAATCGCGGAATAGAACAACAGTCGAAGTTATCCTGAAAATTCATATTGCTTACATGCAAGGCGCGCTGAAAATTATCAGAAAAACGAAGTAGCATCTTATATGTTTATGGTACCACAATGCCGATTACACAGGCAGATCAGTAACCTGAAACTAGCAGTAGTTAAGTGTGGACACGTCTAAATAACACGCTGGCGGGTGACACAAAAAAAAGATTAACACAGACCTACCAGTTATAGGGTGGACAATGAACAATCCTCTGAACGTGTCCAGTGCCAGAAGGTGACCGTTGGCCGGATACAGTCGTAAACTTGTCAGTTGACCACACTGGTATTTACCAACTGTTATAAGGGAAAACATTACTTTAAAATATTAAAGGTTGATCTATACCAAAAGTAAAAAAAAAAAAAAACATAATTATTAAGAAACCTCAAAACCCCACAATTTAATTAGAATTACTATAGAGAAAAATAAAAAAATCACGTAATTGAACAGAAACACAGACATGAACCTACACACATTCTGTGAAAGTCGCATGACAATTTTGGAAAGGCGTCCTTATTCTTCTTTTTATAACGCATGCTGTGACATTTGTCATCATATTTACCGCAATCTTCTGTCTCTTGCACTGCCAATTATTTCTGATACCGTTGTTCCTCGATGTCATGATGTCAAACTGTCTAGCGTATTCTTTCACTCTGCCTCCCCTTTCCTCTCTCCCCCTCTGCCCTATTTTGTTAAAGCAAATTTAATAGGCGCCACTCGTTATTGTTCATCCTGCCTTGAAAACAAGTTTCACAGTTTGGAGTGTTGATATGTTGGTTGTGTATATTATGAAAGATATATTGAATGTTCACATTGTAGAATGCTTCTTATCGCCTCTCTAATAGATTTCCCATGTGCTGTTATCATGAGGCCTAGATATCTTAAATCCTGATTTGCTTCAACAATGTTCCATTTACTATGATCTTACATTTTTGAACATTCCTTTGCGTTATGATTGTGACAACAGGATTAGGGAAGAAGGAACAATGTATTTAAAAGTTTATTTATCGATATAAATATATATTATACCCACAGTTCTACTTGCTTCAGAAAACTGAACACGAAATCAATGCTTTAAATTCATATGTTGGAAATTAAGGTGTATATTAATTTGTATATGTTGCATGGAGCGAGGTAGCCTGGTGGCTAGACACACGCCCTCACCTGGTGGTTATGAGTTCGGTCCACAAGTGATAGTTGGTCTAAAAGTATGGGTGTAGCAACATTTGCAAAGGGCGCCTTAAGATGTGTAAAGGGATCCTCTACTCACAATACGAACTAATCCGTCATGTAGCAGTTCTTCTGTCCTGCTGTCTCATGAACATCATGCCCAATGTGCCTTCAAGGCCATGCGTGCATCAATATGCTGGTCCACGTCTGCCTTCTCTTCTAGTAGCCATGTCTTCCTTCCATCACTGTTCTTTCCAAACCACTCGGTGTTTAACATGACCAGAGCATTTCAGTTTCCAAGAAATTATGCTTTCTATGAATCATATGGCTACCAAATCTCTGTCAGAATGGCCGAAAGGTTAAGTGCATTGATGACGCGTAGTAGATTCATTACCAACTCCCGTCAGTTGGACTTAGATGTTAACTTCTTGTTCAGAAAGCAATGGGAAACTTATGAACGTAAAATTACTTAGAAAATCAATTTGGATTGATAGCAACGTCCTGCAAAGTACATGCAGCTAGATCATGTTATAATGGGGAAGAATTCAGCAGAAAAAGTGCGGGAATGCAGCAAGTAACTAAATATTGTAGTAGTCAAAGGGAGATAACTGTCATCACTGAGCCCAGCCAAACAGTATGTCTTCTTTTAAATTATTTGAGGTACCGGAGGAAAATGTCTAAAGTTATAAACACTTTCTCTGATGTTACATCTTGTTCTCATACAATTACTTATGGTATTGATAGGGGTCGCCGTTGCCGAAAGAACTAAATCGCTCGCAGCTTAAATATCTGGTGGCGATGACGGGGAAGTGAGTTCAAGCCACACATCGGTCATTTAGACTTAATGTTGACTTCTCGTCCTTGACTTGGGGAAATAAATTACAAGTACCTCAGAAGTCGGAGTGGGCACTGGTAATAGAGAAAGTTAACCTACCAGTAAAAGTGAGTCCAGTGAACTTCCTAGTACTAGCAACTACTATTAATAGCAGCACGTGTGTGGACTACACCAGGGTTCAAAGCGAGTGAAATAAAACATATAAAATGACAGCTTACCACAGCCTGGAGTAGCCAGGTTAGCAATGAGGCGTGGTGGGCATCTGGCTAAGTCGTAGATCTTGCTGTCAACTGTACTTGCATACAAGTGGTCTGGACAAAAGTAAGCAGACAAAATGGCTGGTGACGTATTAAGCCACGTTTTTGTAACGCGTGTAATTTAATTACATTAAATTAGAAATAACCAGCTTGAACATAAGTTTTGTCATCCTGTACTGAGATTTACCACCCAGTGGCTTGTCCTCGGCACAACTTTCCCTCTACAAGTCTTTCCAAGTATATCATGTTGACTTCTCGTCCTGGGCTTGAGGACGTACATTACAAGTAGCTTAGAAGTCGGAGGGACACTTCTAATAAGCAAAGTTAATCCACACTCAAAAATCAATCCAATGCACTAGAAATATGAGAGTAAGTTAATAAGTAAGTCACAAATGGCTGTAGAAAAATAACTAAACGTGATAACAACTTGAAACCAGTTTATTTTTATACATACATTTTCCCTTTATTTCTCAACATAATTTCCACCAACATTGATGCACTTATCCCATCGTTTTACCAGTCCTCCCAAACAGGCTGCATAGAACTGCGTGCTCTGTTTTCTAAACAACGTTTTCACTTCACATTCAACTTCGGCGTCATTCGCGAAATGTCTCCCGCCAAGGTAGGTTGTCAGTGTTTATGCTGACAAATGTTTTTCCGGTAAAGCGGTGCATAGCTGGGTATTAAAAACAAAGTTACGAGGGCGAGTCAATAAGTAAGTCACACAGTTCTGTGGGATGGCGGGTAAATGAAAACAAAGCACGCAGTTCTATGCAGCGGGTTTGGAATTAGTGCATCACCACTGGTGGAAATTATGTTGAGAAATAAAGGGAAAATGTATGTATAAAAATAAACTGGTTTCAAATTGTTATCATGTGTAGTTATTTTTCTACAGCCATTTGTGACTTACTTCTTAACTTACCCTTGTAACAGTTTGGATGACACTTGAGTTCAAAACGGGCGAACGCAATAACAAAAAACAAAACAAGCCCAAAAACCCACATGTCTTGACCTTCTTGTGTAAATTATATATCAAATCTAGAATCAATGTAGTATTTTGGCTTCTTCCTCTCTGCTCCTCTGTACACAGTTTTGTGTATATTAGCAAAGGCAAATCCTTATTTGTGGCATGGGAGCGTTTTGTTTTGTGAAATTAACCACTCGGAATAATTGTGAAAACAAAATTATAGTAGGTTTTTCCAACAACAGTGGCCTTTCTTACACCATTATTCATGACTTAAAATGAAATATTTATTTGTAACCTTTCTTTGTTCTAGCCTAGGCTGCAGAGAATGCTAACAACCATAATCTAGTATGACAAGTGGTTGCCTTATACTGCCGAAGTAATGAAAGTGATTTTGCCAACTTGGATTGATCCAAGAACTCCCAAGACAATTGATGGGCGTGCTACAATTATATTCATAGAGTTGCCCAAAAGCAGTTACACTGACGGAGACGTTATCCATTCCGCAACATCAACAAAAACAGATGTAGTATTAATGTTTGATGAAATAACACTCTGATTTAAGCTGTCAACACATCAACGAACAGTTATGGTTGGTGTGTGTTTTGGTTGGTTGGTTAGTGGATTGGTTGGTTGGTTGATTGGTTGGTTGGTTGGTTGGTTGGGTTGTTGGTTGGTTGGTTGTTTGGTTGGTGGGTTAGTTGGTGGGTTGGTTGGGTTGTTGGTTGGTTGGTTGGTTAGTTGGTTGGTTGGTTGGTTGGTTGGGTTGTTGGTTGGTTAGTTGGTTGGCTGGCTAGCTGGTTGGTTGGTTGGTTGTGAATCCTCTGGAATATTGTGAATTTTCATACGTAAGTCCAATGATTGGCGGTCGGTTCGCCTGAGCACCGAAAAGGACCTACACCTATCCGAGTGAAGTGGGTGTAGAGACTTTCCTCCCAAACCGGCACCATCTTCACCGGAACTGTATTGCATGTCCCCCCTTCCCCTCTCCCAGGCCAATAACAGTAATCCAGCTACCGTGTTCGAAACACACTTGCGGGAGATTTGACAGAACTCCGCCTTGAGTTGGTTTCCCATACAAAGGTATGAGTGCCGGTTGTTCAGAAAGCCATGGCATAATACTTGCCAAAAAATCACGAATAGCCCAAAAATGTTGGGTTGATTCCGACGCCATGTAAAGTATATGCAACTAACTTAACATACAAAAACATGCACTCCCTTAGGGAATTTAAACACAGACACCGTAAATTAAATATTGCACGATTTCTTGCCTGGCATATTTCACTGCATCCCGTCAGGTGTTAATGCAGAGTTATATATTATCTTGTTGTTTTTTTTTTTAAATTAATGAATGATAAACAGAATGACTTCCTGCTAAGTGTTACTCTTCCGTGGATACAACGTTCTACACATTCGCGCAATGTCAGCGACGATGTTCATCATCATATTTCAGCCAAAGTATCATCGATGTGTTCACATAACATGATATAATCGCTCTCAAGAACATACATTTAATGGGAGTTCGGTAGCGCAGTGGCTAGACTCTCGCCTGTCGGCCCAATGTACATGTGTTTGAATCCCGACCGAGACACATTGTTGAATTGACCTGGGCTCCTGGATCGACCCAGCCTAAAATGGGTGCCAAGAAATGTCTTGAGACATAAAGGCAGCCGGCGTAATGCTAATCCCCCCCCCCCCCCGCGTGCCGTCTATTTTGTCTACTCTATACAAATATAGGTCTGGCACCTTATGCCCAATGCGCCTTAAGGGGTGTTAAAAGGTCCTTTACTTTACATTGTTTTTTTTACATAAATTCAAGTATCTGGGTATATTGTTGAAATCAGATGGGAATGTTTAACAGACTTAAAGAACAGAACAGGGCGGGAAAATAAGCTTTATGTTTATAAAATTAAAAATATATTATGCAATAATTCCCTGTCGTTGACGGAAAGAAAATTAAATCTTGCGTGTTATTTAAAATAAATTTTAACACGTGATTGTGAATTCTTAACAATTAATAATAACACAAAATATCATTTGAAACCACAGAATTGTGGTTTTACAGTAGAAAGCTGAAAATATTCTGGACAACCGAAATGAATAATGTAAATGCTCTGAAAGAGGCTAAGTTGTACAGGGCAACTAACTTATCACAGACGTCAGAACGAGGTTAACACAAGAGACAACATATCACACACTTCAGAAAGAGGCTATGGGCGTGTTTTTCACAATAAGAAAATAAAACAGCTGGAGCATATTATATTGCACCATTTTTCACGCCCTGTCATCTGTCCGTTTTAAAACATTAACAGTAGTTAAAGTCGTTGTAGTGATGCGGGCGTGGGGGATAATTAGTTTTAAAACATTAACGATAGTTAAAGTCGTTGTTGTATTGCGGGCGTGGGGAAATAATTGGTTTTAACACATTAACGGTAGTATAAGTCGTTGTAGGGATGCGGGCGTGGGAGCTATTTATTAAGTAACCACATTCCAATGTATTTGCTGGGAAGGAAGAGTGTAGCAGTACCTTGAACGCTGACGAAAGAGTTTGGTCCTTTTACCAGGTTTTGGTGTACCAGCTCAGCGTCAGTGAGGGCATTGTTGGCTGACAGAGGGCCCGTCAGAACAGGAGGAGCTGAAAGACTGAAGAACATCAGAACTGTCATTGATTTAAAATAAAAAGTGTTTATACTTGAGTTGTAGGTTTTAAATGATTGGTTGATATTTATATATTTGCTTGCATTCAAGAACATTTTATCTCACTTGGAGCTATTCGTCAGATGTTAGGATCTCTTTAGATAACACTGGAGATCTCCATCCACTGTAGCGCTAAGAAGGTTCTATGTGCGTTGTGTCAGTGTGAAATACACAATTATACACATTCGTGCTTGCACGAAGTGTGTACCAGTGTCAACACATATACGGAATTGATAAGAGCACTTGTTCTTAAACGTCCGGTGTGCTGATGCCGATGTCGCGTGCTCAAACTCTACACCGGCCTGTTGGACTAAAAATGTTGACTACTCGTCATTAACTTGTGGGTGTAAGTTACAAGTATCTCAGAAGTCAGAGTGGGTTCACCTGATGGCGAGGGACGCTCGTAATAGGGAAAGCTAATCCACATGCAAATGATAGTTCACTGCACTAGAAGTAGTAGCACGTGAACAGACTACGCTGGAGTTTAAGGCGACCGAATACACACACACACACACACACACACACACACACACACACACATATATATATATATATATATATATATATATATATTCGAGTACACACCAGGTATGTACCACTATCAACACATATACACATTCGGCTACACATGATAAGGTAAGTTAACTGCATAACCGTTACAGGGCGTAGCAGTCAACTTCAGCGCTTTTTTTGGCTGTTTGTAATTCCTGGGCAAGTTCACGTTCAGTAGTTTGTCATTGCATTCTGAACGGCCGGCACTCATACTTATGTATGGAAACCAATGCAAGACGGTCTGCTTCCAAATCTCCCCCAGCTGTTTCAAATGCTGTATACGGGATTACGAACTGCATTCGTAACCACTACACGCCAGAGCCGCATCGTGGTAAGGTAAAGAAAATACGTTTTAAACGACGGGTGCTAAGAATTAAGCTGAGATATTGATTGATTGATCGATTGATTGATTCATTGATTACAATCTGTCATTGTACTCAGTTCAAACCTATTTTTGTCCTATGTCTCTGGGCAGATGTTGTTGTATGAGCATGCTGTTTGCTCTCGTAGCTCCTGGTTATGATTGTATCTCTTTCATTCACGCCCGTGAGCACGCCTGTAACTACCAAAATTGATGTTAAGTGACAAAAGTATATGTCGGTGTCATTCGTTCACCTCTGTACTGCCTGCAGCAAGGTATTATCCTCTACTTCTCACGCCTGTTATCCCCAACGGAACTAGTCCATGCCATGCCTTCCTATCCCTTGCTGTCGCCTGCAATTTCCTCTATGTTATCATTTCTGACTCTATTTCTCTTCTCCGTGTGTTGTAGATCTCTCTCTATTTCTCCGTGGATTTCAGGGGAATACTTTCTAGTTATACTATTAACTGGTTTTTTTCAATGTGTGTCCTAGCCAGAACCGGTGTCTTTTCCTCACCTCTTGATTCTTGGGAATTTGTTTATTTCTTCAAAGGGTCGTCCCATAATGCTCCGTTCCTGTGCCATTGTGGTATTCACTGGCATAGGAACGGAGCATTATGGGGACGACACTTTGCCCTGAAGGTGGAATCGCTACTAACTAACTAACTTTATTTAACTCCATGATCTTAGCATTCATGATGTTGCCATTCCGTTTCTGAGCAAACACAAATTAATATATCGACGTCTGCATTCGGGGGTAGAAAATAAACAAAGAAACAAACAAGCACAATTTCTCAAACAGGTATTACATTTGCAGAGTGTTTACAGACTCGTGGATACACTGAACAAATAAATGTGAACAGATTTAATACGCGCCCCTGTGTTTTATGTGAACAGATTTAATACGCGCACCTGTGTTTTCGGGGCTCATAGGGGAAGCGAAGAATAGTATCACTATAACCTACAATCCATTTCGTAAAAGCGAGAGGATCGACTTCATTGCACCGGGTTTTATCTCATATGGCTCGGTGTCTTTCCACACGGCTACCTGCCTAAAGCGTCGCACGAAGCACGAAATCCTTAGCTCCAGCGACGACCCCCAGGAGTCTCCGAGAAAAATTGCACTCGTGAACAGAATGATGGAGTCCAGCATCGAACCCACAATCTTCAGAGAGCGAGTCTGCGGATTAACCACTTGGTCACGGTGACCACCAGGAGACGTGAAACTGGCTACTTGATTCCGTTGAAAATTGTAGCTGCGAAACCCAACCATTCATGAACAAATCTACAGCGGGCTTGGAGCGAATTTTTTTCGCATATCCTATTACAGGACATCGCTGTCAACACCAGCATTTTACCGATGTCGTTGATTTCTTGGCAAGATTACGCTCAGTAGTTTGCCATTGTTTTTTAAGCAGCCGGCTCACATATCCCGTAAGTAACGGACGCGGCGAGAACCGCTACCGATTCTCGCGCAGCCGCGTTTGCTCACGTGGATAAACGGGATTACAGGGGAGTTGGCCAAGAGTAAATCCTCAATTTAGAGACGAATTTCAGCAATCGAGGAAGGCGATTAAATACACACAACAAATTATTCTCACGTGTAAGCTATTGGCCTTATCGACAGTGCATTTTGAGTTAGAGTTGCTGTAAACAGGCAGAACGATATCAGCAACTTGCACAGAGCTTGTCCTTTGTGGTCACGCATGTTTAAAACTGGACGGCTTCTAGATTTGAGAACTCCGTCACAAGTAGTCCGCAGACAAGATCTGTTACCTCGACAGCTACTCTACTGCACCTACAAAGAACATGTTTCAACATTATTAGTGTATGGTTTGGTTTGTTCCACTTGTAAAGAAAGGGGTACTGAACGCAGGCTCATAATCCCCACATACTTGGTTCGAAGTAAGTCGCAGGTGATGTGGTAGCAGATCGCTTTACGTTGATTTTCACAATGGTATGTGAGTGGTACGTTCAGAAAGCTATGGCAAACTGCTGAAACTAAGACTCTCTAGTAAATCACTTACAACCAATAAATGTTGGGCTTGACTGCGACGTCTTATTTAAAAAAAACATGGTCGTGCAACTGACTTTTATAATAATAGCAAATAAGAGACTGGTGACTGTTGCAGGATATCTTCTTCTTCTTCAGCGTTCCGAGCCATTGAGGTTCTTTGCTGCAGGTACAATCCGTCTCCATTCGTCTCTCTGGTGGACCTTCTCTTGCCAGTCGTTGATTCCAAGTGCTTGTAGGTCTGTATATGTATTATCTCTCCACCGCCTTTTTGGTCTACCTCGGGGTCTACGGTCATTTATTTCCTGAGTGTAAGCGAGTTTTGTTTCCCTATTATCTTCCATTCTTTCTAAATGCCCCAGCCATTGTAGTCTATTAGCCTTCATGATACCAGTGATTAGCGGGGACTTAAACAGATCATAAATGTCTTTGTTACTTCTTCTTTTCCACTCTCCACTTTGTGTATCCCTAATGGGTTCAAAGATGCGTCTTAAAATTTTGTTCTCAAAGGTTTGTAACAAGGCTTCGTCTTCTTTAGTTGTACTCCAGGTTTCAGAGCCATACAGCACAACTGGTCTGATCAGTGTTTTGTATATTGTGATTTTGGTGTTACGAGATAGAACCTTTGATTTTAGTAGATGTTGTAGTGCATAGTATATCTTATTTCCAGAGTTGATTCTAGTTTGTATTTCTTCCCTTATGATGTTGGAGCAGTTGAAGATTGTACCCAGGTATTTGTATGTTTCCGTTCTTTTAATGGTCATATTATCTATTTGTATGTGGCCAGAGTTTTTAGCCATTCCGTCTCTTGAAATTACCATATATTCTGTCTTATCTTGGTTGATAACCAGCCCCATTTGTTGGGCTTTTTCCTTTAAGTGAGTCAATATTTCCAATGTCTTTTATTCACTTTGCCCTATAATATCTATATCATCTGCATAACCAAGCAGCTTAGATGTTCCTCCAATATCACATTCCTCCTTTACTTTCCTTACAACTTTCTCTAGAGCCAGATTGAAGAGTAGCGGCGATAGTACATCACCCTGTTTCAAGCCAGATGTTATTTGGAAGGGGTCTGATTTCCTGCCTTTATATGTTACTATATTATAAGTATCTTCCATGCATAGTCTGGTCATGTTGATTAACTTCCTTGGTATTCCAAATTTCTGCATAGCATTCCATAGACTATTCCTATGGACACTATCATAAGCCTTTTTAAAATCCACAAAAATGTTATGGAGATCTCTTTTATATTCCCAATTTTTCTCGGCTATTTGTCGTAAGATAAATATCTGATCTATTGTTTATCTGTTTTGTCTAAAACCCGCCTGTAGTCACCTAATATGTCTTCTGAATATGGTTTTAGTCTATTTAGTAATACTGCGGATAGTATCTTATAGCTTGTGGACAGTGGTGATATTCCTCTATAATTTCCACATTGGAACTTGTCTCCTTTCTTAAAGATAGGTATCAATAATGACTCTTTCCAGTCATGGGGTAATTCTTCTGTCCTCCAGATTTTTATTATTAGTTCGTATAGCTTTAGATGTAATGCATGGCCACCTGCCTTTATAAATTCAGCAGCAATTCCATCAGTCCCAGTTGCCTTATTGTTTTTAAGTCGTGTGATTACATATAGGATTTCTTCAAATGTAGGTTCTTCAATTTGTGGTTCGCATGCAGGATATGGCATTACAAAATTAAACCCAAATGTTGACTGAGGTAGGATTGATTGATTGATTGATTGATTTAGGAACCGACATCACAGCATTCGGGACTGAGGTAGGATATGACAATACAAAATTAAACCAAAATTTTGACTGAGGCAGGATATGGCTATACTCAATGAAACCAAATTGTTTACCAAGGCAGGATATGACAATACACAATTAAACCAAAATGTTGACTGAAGCAAGGTATCGCAATACACAATGAAACCAAAATGTTGACTGAGGCAGGATATGGCAATACACAATTAAATCAAAATGTTGACTGAGTTTAGCGACATCTTGTCCTGTTATGTGTGAAGTGTGACAACATTGCTAACCATATCTTAGGCTGTTTAGAACACACATACCTAATGTCTATTATGTCTAGTATTTATTTCAGTTAGTAGTAGTAGTTGCAGCAGAAGTAGCAGCAGCAGCAGCAGCAGCAGCAGCAGCAGCAGTAGTAGTAGTAGTAGTAGTATCGTTAGTGAAAAATTAGTTAGATGGTGACCTAACACTTATAACAGCTTCATCTGGAATTGAGCAGTTTCATATAGACTACGCGATGAACACATACAGCGAGTTTATCTGTCTATCCATTAAAAGAAAATTAGTTGCATATCCTTTACATGACGTCGCAGTCAACACCAGCATTTTTGTTTGTCTACGTTTGGCTGGGAGCCACGTTTGTGGTTAAGCCGACAAGAGGTATAGGCAGGAAGAATGGGGAGGGGGACTGTAGTTTTGGATATTGAGCCGAGATTGCCATATGATGCTTTCGTTAAGGGGACAAATCATAAACATAAACTGCCTTCCTTCGTCGTGTCCCGGACTTGCAACAGTTTTTGATGTAAATCTTTGTGTATATGTACACTAAAACTTGTTTTAGTGAACATATAATAAAGATTTACGTCAACAACTGTCTTCGGTCATGTGGTGATAAAAGAGGCATTGGAGAACATCGTTACAACTGGAAGGATCGAGGGGAAGAGAGGGAGAGACCGACCAAGAGAAATGATGTTGAATGGACTGAGACGGTGGCATGGAGAAATATCAGCAGCTGTGTTGACCCAGAACATCAAACAGCCGAGATACATGGAGAGACATGAACGCCTAAGCCAGCTGAAATGACACTTGATAATGATGCTATTTAAACATAACTATAAAAAACCAGGTTTTTTTAAGTTAGTTAAATATCATTTTACAAGTTGTTGCAGTCAGCCCCAGCATGTATTGGTTGTTTGCGATTTGCTACCGTGTTTCCCCAAAAATAAGACCTACCCCTATAATTAGCCCTAGGACGAATTTTCAGGATGCTTTTAATATAAGACCACCCATTAAAATAAACCCTAGTTAAAATCGTCAGCTAGAATGAGAGACTTGTTGCCGAATGGCCAGTCGGAATGGAATACAGATGCCACTGGAGCGCACTTGATAATCAATGGATGTGTTCCATAACTCATACTCGTCATTCGTGTGAAATAGTGTTACCAATGGACTACGAGAAGGCTACGTGGACACGAAATGCTCATTTAAGGAAAGCTTTATTGCTGGACATGAGAGAATGGGGCCAATGGTTCTACAGGGAATGGAGTCGACTCTCTGTCTTATTCTCCGGCAAACACGGTAGGTAATTTTACGGTCAGTAGTTTATGCATGTTTTTTTTTTTTTAACAGCCGAAGCTCATACCATTGTGAAAATTACCCTTAAGAGATCAGCCACCAAAACGTCCGTGGCTAACTTCGAACCTGTTGTGTCGGAATTGTGAAACTGCATTCATTACCGCTAAGCCAAAGACGCCGACATTAATGCCATAACAGTGATAAAAGGGGTGCCAATGAGCGAGTACATGTGGCACCATGGTGTGTTGCGTTTGAGCGTATAAATAATTTCATTGACACCTTGCCGTCTTGACAGACGATAGTTTGTGCTTTAAAAAGGCATAATAACGTTTACCTATGGCGGTAGCGAATGTGACTGATAAGGACAATTCGCGCTGTAAATGTCCGTTCACAGTGGGTGCATGTGAACACGTGGTCATTTCCACCATCATGCACCATCTTACGTCTCACACGCTCGGTGTGTGACTTATCTTCAATAATTTTCTCCTTTGTCTTTATTCCATTTCTGATCTTTGACCTCCATGCAACACGTTCAGCCGCGACTTGCTCCCACTGTGCATTATCAATGCCTGTATCAATCATTTCCCGCTTACACACATCTTTGTATAGTAGTAGAGGTCTTACCCATCTTTAATTCACCAAAAAAGATGTCCTTTGGTATTCTACCATCATCCATCCTCCTAAGATGTCCTATCCATCTAAGTCTACGAAGACTGAGCATAGAATAAACCGTCACACAACCTGATCTTTCCAATACTTCAGTATTTGTGATTTTGTCTTGCCACTTAATACCAAGAATTCTTCGCAGACACCGCATATGAAAGCTGTTTAAACGTTTCTCTTGGTGTGAGTAAGTTGTCCAGGTTTCACTGCCATAAAGAAGAGTACTAAGGACACAGGCTTGATAGACAAGGACTTTTGTTTTGGGAGTAAGCTTCCTGTTTTCCCAGACTCTTTTTCTTAACCTGTTCATTGTTGTTGCTGCCTTACCAATCCGGATGTTGATTTCCTGATCTAGGGATAATTTTCTGTTTACTACTGATCCTAGATATGTAAAATTGTCTACCATCTCTAGTTCGGCGTCGTCAATAAAGATTGATGGTACCCCATGTGCATCTTGTGACATAATCTGTGTCTTCTTTTTGCTAATTGTTAAACCAAATTCAGAACTAGCATTGGAGAATGCAGATAGTAGCATGGCAATTCTTCCTCAATAAATATATCAGTGGGTTGCTTACGATGCCCAGGGGTTATTACTTTGTTCACCATCATCATGTCATCACCCATGGCTAGCTTCTTGCGTCGCAAGCTTTCTGTGTAGACCATCTTCGTCGTGTGCAATATTTATTTGTTCTTCTTTCGGTTGAGCATGTAACTTCTTCTGGCTCAACCCTTATCATTAATTACTGTCGCATTCTCTCTTCATTCCAACAACGACGAACAGAATGGAACTATTCATAACTCAACTACTCCGGCGTTTTCTACAGTTTATGTTCATCTAAACACATTGTACAATGCAATTACACCGGCACATATTCAACATCTGACAAAACCGACGAATTTATAACGAGTGGCATAGTATATAGCCGTAGCTCGGTATACCTCTGACCATGTCCGTACTGGACGATGGCTGAACACAGACTCCTCTTTTTGGACTCGCCTCAGAAGCGAGTTCCCACGTTTTCAAGCTTTGTGAAAAGTATCCACTTTTCACTTTCCGGTGTTCACTTGCTGAACACGTCCATAACCTTTAATCTCTGGGTATAGCTTAACTATGCGATGACGTCATCAGGGTCATAGCAGGGGTGCTATTTGTGCTAAAGGCAACAGAATGGCAAGAGTGAAAAATATATCAGAAGGAAATATGGCACTATACCGGTATTAATTTTCATAAAACATCAGCAAAAACACTGTTTTGACCACGTATTGGCTTACCACAAGACAGTGTTTAATAACTGATAATGAATACAGCAGGAGAAAAGGAAGAGGTGCGCCTTCACAATATTTGGATACACGACATCGCTCACGCAACGGGACCGTAACAGAGTCTCTCCAGGAATCTACCCAATAACCTCCCACTAGGAAATATAATAAAGTAATCAATCAATCAATCATGTGCCATGCCGGAAAGCGTGGGCGGTCATGACTCGTTATTTTACTCGATCACCAGAGTCGTGGATCAGCTCAGTGTTCCTGTCTCGACCATGCCATGTGGCCAAGCCATCCAGGTTTTTACTTCTCGGTTTTCCCCTTGGTCTGTTCCCTTCAATCTTGCCAGTTGTCACCAAGTTTTCCAATTCATTTCTTCTCATAACATATCCAAAAAATTTTGACTGTCTACGTCTAATTTCTCTAATCAATGTACGATGTTCATTTGCCTCCTGTAGTACTTGGTCATTGGTTTTTCTGTCTGTACATGGTATTCTTTGCATTTTTCTCAGAAACTACATTTCTGCAGCCATCAGATGTTTTTCAGCTTGACTGCTCATTGTCCAAGTTTCACATCCATAGAAAAGAACAGGCTCTATGTAACACCTCAACACTTTTTATCTCGTTTCAATTGACATTTTGTATTATGCAGTATGTTTTTCATCTTGCTGAAGACTACTTTCGCCATGGCGATTCGTGTTCTAATCTCTTTAAGGCATCTCCCATCAGGTGTTATGACTGTTCCGAGATAATTATACCGATTCACTTGTTGAAGAATATTCCCATTTACTTGTATATTACGTTGTGGTATTCCGTTCTTCCTAGTGAAGACCATAATTTATGTCTTTTTACAATTTAATTCTAACCCCAGTTGTTCACTGTGTGCAGCAACCGCATCTACTAATTGTTGCAGGTCCTGCTCATTGTCTGCAATCAATACTGTAGCATCTGCATATCTAATGTTGTTGATGTTTCATCCTCCAATGCTGATTCCATTTATATTTTCTACATTTCTGAAAATATTTTCACTGTATAGGGAAAAAAGATCTGGAGACATTACACATCCCTGCCTAACACCTCTCTTAATAGGCTGATATTGTCCCACTTCATTATCACTCCTTATGGCAGCTTGTTGTTTCCAAAATATGTTTTTTATAAGTCTAATGTCTTTCCCGTCAATTTGTATGTCTTCAAGCTTATCTACCATGTTGACATGTCTTACTCTATCGAAAGCCTTTGTGTAGTCAATAAAGCAAAGATGTATATCTTTGTTTACTTCTATAGAACGTTCAATAACTGATCGCAGCATATACACAGCATTTACTGTGCCCTTTCCTTCTACAAGCCCACATTGTTCTTCCCCTATTTAAGGTTGCATTTTCTTCCTCACTCTTTGCATGATAATTCGTAGCAATATCTTCGTGATGTGACTCATTATACTAATTGTTCCATGTTGATCACATTCCAAGGCTCCTGATTTCTTTGACATTGCCATAAATACAGAATTACATACTTCAGAAGGTATATCTGGTGACTGATATCACTAGTCTGGTGGCTTGATCTATTCCATATTCGTCTAAAGCTATAATCATTTCAGTTGTGATGTTTTCTGCACCGGGGGCCTTGCCAGCTTTCATATGTTTAAGAACATTTCGAACCTCTCTTCAATATTGGCGGTCCTTCATTATTAAATCGAATATCATACTGTTCATCTCTGTTATCATCATAAAGGTTTTTCACATAAACTGACCATACAAGTAGAATCTTATCTTTTTTCTATTATGAATTTGCCATCTTTAGTTTTTAGGCAGTCTGTTGATGTACTTGTTCTTTTATTAGTAAGTTCCTGAATTCTTTTGTGCACTAATGTGATATTTTGACTGTTGTGTTGTTTTTCAATTTCTAAGCAATTTTTCTCAAGCCATGCTTCTTTTGCCTCCTTACATAATATTCTGTGAATTTCTTCATATTTGGCAGGATTATTTTTGAGTCTTCTTGTTTCCATTATGTGTAAAATGTCTTCAGTCATCCATTTCTTACGACACACCTTATTTAATTTTGGAATAGTTGTTTCTGCAGCCAAACTGATTGAAGTCTTGCACATAGTTCAAGTAACATCATAAACATATTAATCTTTTAAGTAACACCACAAATAATATCATCTCCGTATATTTCTAGAAATATGCAATAACTTATAAGAAGACCTTCACATAAATATTGACCGGTATTTCTTAATGTCTCATGACGCTGTTATACTACATTCTTACAGTAATCCCACAGTCTGTTTTATAACTTCAGCCTCCCAGCTCCTCATACGTTGGTCCAATGAACACGATTCAGTCGATGCCTCACAAACGGATTGTTGTCGTCGCTTGTTTCTGCATGTAGTTGATGTTTCTGCCTGTGACACTCGGCCAACGAGACAAGCCTGACCTGCTGGCTTTTCTTCAAACGTATGCCCAGCTTATATACATATATACGTATATATATATATATATATATATATATATATATATATATATATATATATATATATATATATATATATATATATATATATATATATATATATATATATATATATGGTATCGTCATTAAAGCTGATACTCTTTGTATCTTGAGAGACTGTTTTCTGCTCGCTTAGACAAGTAATATATCAGTTTTGTCATCCTTGTAGTTGAGAATTCATTACTTGCCCATCAATCAATGTCTTGTTTTGCCCTTCTTTTCATTGAAGATTTCGTGATGGTGGTAGCCTCGTTTAGTCATTAGTCGCAGTTCCAACATCACAGCAAAGGGTCGTCTCCGTTATGCTCCGTTCCCGTGCCAGTGAATATCACATAAAATGTTCCTCACTGCCCCATGTGAAAAATGGTTGGCAAACAACGGCCCGCTCAGGCACCCTGTGCAAAAATGCCACCGCCAGAATGTCACCACAAACGTCCTCAACGAACAATACAGTTCACCCCTAATGGAATTGACAGTCACTTTCCCAACCAGATGTTCACCCACAAAGTCTCGACGTTTGTAGATATTGCCCTTCCGTTTCTAGATGTTTTCTAGCCACCACGCCATTTTTCCTCGGAAATGTAGATCATGTAACAAAACAACCCCGAACAGATGCAAAGAAACATCTCACTGTATATGTATTACAAAGGATTCTCATTTCCTCATTTCCTTCTTGTGTGTTACTACAAACGAGAGCTCCAACAGGTCAAGCACGATTATCATGATCCATTTAAGCATCGGTGGCGTTGGCACTTTGATTCACCGAGTGGTAAAATGTAGACCTATATTTGTGGACAGATAAGGCTGTGTAAAAAGTTAATTGGTCAACTCACTTCTGCATGTTCTTAGTATAACAGTTAAAGTCTGAAAATTGTTAGAGAAGCTGTGGTGAAGCTGTGGTAGTGTAAACAATATAAAATAACCCAAAGTAATGCAGCTTTACACAATTCAATTACCGAAATCATAGAATGTTGCGGCGACTACCCTTCATCAGTAAACAAAAATATACACAGAACACAACATATAATCACGGGGAAGGTGCAACAGTGACTACCTTAAGGGTAGGTCAGCATTGCCGAATGGATAACGACGTGTGTTCTGAAACATACGGTGTGTTGATGCCTAGGTAAGGGGTTCAACCTATACCCGGACAGTTGGACTAAAATGTTGACATATCGTCCTTGACTTGGAGAAGTTAATTACAAGTATCTCTGAAGTCGGAGTTGGTCCGCCTGATGGTGAGGGACACTGTTAATAGGGAAAGCTAACCCACACAAAATTTAGTCCAGCACTACTGGAAGTAGTATGTATGGACTACGCTTGCTTTCAAAGCGAGCGAGCGCAAACAACAAACAACAAACAACAAACAACAAACATCAAACAACAAACATCAAACAACAAACAACAAACAACAAACAACAAACAACAAACAACAAACATCAAACAACAAACATCAAACAACAAACATCAAACAACAAACAACAAACATCAAACAACAAACATCAAACAACAAACATCAAACAACAAACATCAAACAACAAACATCAAACAACAAACAACAAACAACAAACAACAAACAACAAACAACAAACATCAAACAACAAACAACAAACAACAAACAACAAACAACAAACAACAAACATCAAACAACAAACATCAAACAACAAACATCAAACAACAAACAACAAACAACAAACAACAAACAACAAACAACAAACATCAAACAACAAACATCAAACAACAAACATCAAACAACAAACAACAAACATCAAACAACAAACATCAAACAACAAACAACAAACAACAAACATCAAACAACAAACATCAAACAACAAACAACAAACAACAAACAACAAACAACAAACAACAAACATCAAACAACAAACAACAAACAACAAACAACAAACAACAAACAACAAACATCAAACAACAAACATCAAACAACAAACATCAAACAACAAACAACAAACAACAAACATCAAACAACAAACATCAAACAACAAACATCAAACAACAAACATCAAACAACAAACAACAAACAACAAACAACAAACAACAAACAACAAACAACAAACAACAAACAACAAACAACAAACAACTATATTAAGGCATAAGAACGGAATGAGAAGAATGAAAAGATGGAAACATTAGAACAATGAAGAAAAAATGAAAAACAAAATGAAAAACAAAATGTGCTTCTTAACTTAGAATCCCAGGCTGTGATACATTATTACCGGGATTAATGGACAACTCTGCAGCTGAGCAAAAGGGGGCACTCACTTGATCTGACAGTCGGAAATGGCTGTCAAAGGCTGAGGTAAAAATTCCTTATGTGGATGTGGAAGGCAATTGGAAACCACCATATTATCTTTCCAAGATGTTATGAGTCTCCACATTGTAGAGTCAGTAAACGACGTTAACGGCTGTCTAAGGACATCCTCGGTAGGTAAGGACAGTCATGAATTACAAGTGACACCCGACCGTCATCAAGCTACCGTTGGCAAAACGGAAACTAAAATGAATAAATTTAAAATAAGAACACGGAATGTTAGGATTTTATTTTAAATGAGTTGGAAGATATGACAATGCTGTAAGAGAAATGGAAAGGATGAAAATGAATATCCTAGGCATATGTGAGATGAGATGGATGGGATCGGGTTAAATTATAAATGACAAACACACAATATTTTTTTCTGGAGGGACTACACACGGAAAAGGAGTTGGACTAGTATCTGATTTTTTTTTTTTTTTTTTAAACAGCCAAATAAATTAAAGGTTACTGGTGTATTTCAAATACAGTTATTATAGTCACAATTAAAGACAAATCAATAGATATAAATATTATACAAGTATATGCACTAACAACAAGCCGTATTGATGAAGAAATACAACACCGAATGATGTAGAAATGGCGATTTCTTAAATTAGATCACACACAAATAAATATAATACTAGGAGATTTTTATGCAAAAGTAAGAAACTGAAAAATGGAGGATGTAGTGGGGAATTATGATTGAGGCACAAGAAATGAAAGAAGAGATAAACAAATAGAATAGGCAAATATAAATGATATGATAATTAGAAACACTGAACGGCTGGCCGAGTGGATAGAACGCCGGACTCCCATTCGGGAGACCCCGGTAAGGTGTGGGATATTTTTCTGTCGGGGGCAAAAAGTAAATTATATATAACCTGCACAGTTCGCGGCGACTGCACTAGCCAGGCGGCCTTAATTCCCCAGGCTCAAAGACCCCTCTGCCATACGCCGCAAGGAACTATGTTGGCAGTAAATGACAGTGACAGTTTTAATTAGAAATACCCCGTTTAAACACCATTAAAATATCACTTTACACATGGAAAAGCCCTGTTTAAAAATATATGCTCAACTAAATTAACTACAAACGTAGTCATGAAAGATTTAGAAATGTTTTAATAAATATTAAGACAATGACTGGTGCTGACTGTATTGGTGATCACGTACCACCATGTGGACAAATAAAAGTAAGACTGAAGAGAGAGGGGAAATTGGTTAAGAATAAGAGATTTAATAAAGATTTTCCGAATGCAGATATAGAAATTAAAGAATAATTCGGTGGCTGTGAAATATTGGTACAATGCAATAGCTAAAATACAGAGTATAAATAAACAATGGGAAATTTTAAGGGAATCCACTTATCAAACAATCAAAGAAATATTACCGGAGAAAAGCCAAAAAGCTAAGAAAAACTGGATGACTGAAGACATCTTAATGTTGATGGACAAAATAAAACAGTATAAATGACAAACAAGAGTTTGATAAGATCAAAAAAAAGAAAGAAATAAGAGATAAATATGTGATGGCAAAAGAAATTTGGCTAAATGAGCAGTGCGAGAAAATTGAATTAAATTCTTTTAAAGATGCACAAAATATCTACAGACACATCAGTGAACTCACGGGAAGAAAAATAAGAGTAAACACAGGGTGTTTGAAATCAAAAACAGAAAAGATATTGGAAGAAGATGATATAATGAAGTGGTGGAATTAGTATACAAGAGACTTAAATGGTCAAGAAAGGTAAGAATAAACAGAAGAAATTAACTTAGAGGGTCCACCTGACGCTATCAGATATATGCAGAAAGGAAAAACAGCAGATGAAATCACAACTGAAGAATTAAAATAGCTGGAAGAATTTGGAGTAGAAATGTTAACCAAAATGGTGAATGATATTTACATCAGTGGATATTTACCCAGTGATATGCTGAAATCTGTATTTATAGCTATACCAGAAAAGACCAGGAGCAATTTAATGCAACGATCTTCGTACAGTTAACCTCATAAACCATGTCACTAAGCTTCTATTCAGAATTATGAGAAGAACAAGATAGAAAATAAAAATTAAATTGGTGAAGAACAGTAATCAATTTATGGAAGGAAAAAGTGCAAACAATGCGATATATACATTAGGAACACTAGTATAAATATCTCAGATTAATAAAGAATATTTACTGGAACCAAGTAGCAGCAATTAAAATGGGGAAACAAGAGGTAATTATGAACAAATAAAGCTAGTAGTACGACACGGATGTGTTTTGTCACTGGATTTCTTCCTTCTCTCTCTCTCTCTCTATCTCTCTCTCTCTCTCTCTCTCTATCTCTCTCTCTCTCTCTCTCTTTCTCTTTCTCTCTCTCTCTCTTTCTCTTTCTCTCTCTCTCTTTCTCTTTCTCTCTCTCTCTCTCTCTCTCTCTCTCTCTCTCTCTCTCTAGCGAAGTAAAAATCAGAGAGATCAAAGAGAAGCCATGAATGCTAATTGGAGGTTATAATATAAACGATCTACGTTATGCATATGACACAGTATTCACGACACAGTATTCACGACACAGTATTCACGACACAGTATTCATGACACAGTATTCACGACACAGTATTCACGACACAGTATTCATGACACAGTATTCACGACACAGTATTCACGACACAGTATTCACGACACAGTATTCATGACACAGTATTCACGACACAGTATTCACGACACAGTATTCACGACGCAGTATTCACGACACAGTATTCATGACACAGTATTCATGACACAGTATTCATGACACAGTATTCATGACACAGTATTTATGGCGGATAATGCAAATGATCTAACAACAACTATTGGACATACAGTATCAGAGTGTGCAAAGAAATGACTCGACTTGAATATCAAGAAAACAGAAAACAGTGGTGATTTCAAAGACAAAGGTGGCACCAAAATGGGAATTTGCAATAGAAGAGAAAATTCTTAACCAGGTGGATAATTTTAAATCCCTATGGGCAATTATAAAGTTAGATGGAAAATGTACAACAGAGATTAAGAACAGAATATGGCAAGCAAAAGCTGCATTTCATAAAATCACTATCATTGAATGTAAGAAAGAAAGTGCTGAAATGCCATATATAACATGTTTTGCTATACGACAATGAATCTTGGAATGTAAATAACAAATTAGGAAGAACTTGGAAGCAACAGAAATGTGGTTCCTGAGACGAATGTTGCGAATTCCTTGGACGGCCTTGGACTAACAACGACTGCCTGAAAGAGGCTAATGCAACTAGAACATTATATACAACAATAAGAAAGTGACAAACGGCTTTCTTCGGTCATGTGATGAGAAGAGAGGCATTGGGGAACATCGTGGCAACT
>OY992877.1:37804228-37879228 GCA_963921405.1 Cepaea hortensis
AATTACAGACCTATTTCCTTACTATCATCACCATCTAAGCCACTAGAAAAACACATCCATAAAGTAACATTACAGTATTTAGTTCGCAACAAGCTTATTGTTGACAGCCAATCAGGATTTCGACCAAAATATTCTTGCAATACGGCCCTAACAAACATGATAGAAAATTGGCACCAGAATATAAACAACAACAGTCTATGTGGAACTGTGTTTATTGATTTCAAGAAAGCATTTGATATGATAGACCATGTTATGTTAATTAAACAACTTGAGACAATGAAAGCTGGCCCTAATGAAGTCACTCTAATATCATCTTTTCTATCAAACAGAAAGCAAGTAGTATCACATAATAAATCTCTGTCTCAAACCACTACCTTCAATATTGGAGTACCACAAGGCTCTATTCTTGGCCCTCTATTATTTGCCATATATATTAACGATCTACCTTTGCATCTTTCGTCGTCCTGCGATCTATTTGCAGATGACTGTACAGTGTACACAAACGCTGAAAACTGTATTTTACTGGAATCGTCTTTACAACAAGAATTAAATAATGTAGTTAGGTGGAGCTATTCAAACCGTATGCAAATTAGCATCACTAAAACAAAAGCAATGTTATTAAATACCAGACAAAGACTTCAAACTCTAAGCTCACACACATTACTTCAACTTCATATCGATAACATGCCAGTAGAAAGTGTAATTGAGCACAAAACATTGGGCCTAATCATTGATAGAAGCCTAACCTTTAATTCCCATGTTCAAGCGCTCATTAAACAAACATCGAAAAAAGTCTACCAACTCGCCAAAATTAAAAACTTCCTTGATGAGGACACACGGAAACTATTCTATACTTCTCATATACAGACACACTTTGACTACTGCTCCACAATCTGGGACGGTTGTTCTAATTCAAACACCAAGCGACTTTACTCACTCCAGAAACGGGCCATGAGTCTAATTTATAGCAAACATTTATCTGACATTCCTAGCCTGTATAAACGCCTTCAGTTACTACCATTCCGCAAACGCCTTCTTTTCAATAAAGCTAAACTAATTCACAAAATCCTGCATCGGAATGCCCCAAATTACCTGTGGCCATTGTTTACATATAATGCTAGACACAGTAAACGTTTAAATATACTACACATTCCGAAGCCTAGGTTTGACTTATACAAAACAAGCTTAACGTACTCTGCAGCTCAGCTGTGGAACAATCTTCCACAAGAAATCAAAGACATCACCAATCCCTATTCATATAATCGAAAATTATTGGAACACTATCTCAATACGGATTACCTTCCCCCTTAATAATAGAGATAATAATAATAATAACAAAACCCTAGTATAACAGCCAGTCCCCTTTTTGTAGGCCAGTATATTCCACATGGCTAATAACAAGTGTCAGACCATTATCTAATATTACTGTGTCGTGTAGTTTTGATGTTCGCATTTTGCCCATGCCTTTATAGTGCATATCTTTTATATTGTTGCTGTACTTTGTTAGCCTTGAATGATGTGTGAATGAAATAATGTATGAAAGAGAGTGATAGAAGGGCAGAATGTTAGACGGGCCTGCGTGCCCAATTCTTAACCCTTTGAAAATAAAGTTTGTTCGTTCGTTCGTTCTCTCTCTTTCTCTCTCTCTTTCTCTTTCTATCCCCTCTCTCTCTCTCTCTCTCTCTCTCTCTCTCTCTCTCTCTCTCTCTCTCTCTCTCTCTGAAATAGAGAAGAAGGGCAGAATAAATTAAAGTATAAAAATAAATTAAAGTATAAAATAAATTAAAATTAAAGTTTGGGAGTTTGTTCTTATTAGCTTAAGTGATCATGTATGTGTGTAGATGTGAGGATGTTTGTGTGGGCGTGTATGTGAGGGATGTGTATGGGGGTGTGGTGAATTATGTGTAGAGGGGTTGTATGTGGGGGATGTGTATGGGTTGATGGGTGATGTGTGGATGGGTGAAGGGATGTGTAGTCGGTGGGGGATGTATGTGTGTGTGAGGGATGTGTGTGTGTGTGGGGGGGGGGGCGGGGGATATTTGGGAGGATTATTGGAAGTATGTGGGTGTTGGTGGGTTGGGGGTGTGGGTTGGGAATGTGTATTTGGGTGGGTGAATTGGTGTGTAGGAGATTGTGTGGGTTGGGGGATGGTTGTGTAATGGGTGTGGGTGATGAGTGTGTAGTGGGGTGTGTCTGTGAATGGGATATGTCTGTGTGAGTGGGAGTGTGTGAGTGTTGATGGGGTAAGTCTGTGTGGGTGGATGATGTATGTGTGGGTGTGAGGATGTTTGTAGGTGGGGGATGTGTGGGTGGGTGGGGAGTTGTGTGAGTGGATGAGAGATGTGTGGCGGGGATGTGTATGAGGAATGCATGTGGGGGATGTGTGTGTGTGTGGGGGGATGTGTTTATGGGTGGAGTTTTGGTGGGAGGGAGATGTGTGAGAGGTGGGGGAGGTGTGGGATGTGCAGTTGGATGATGGGTGTATGTGAGGATGGGGGATGTGTGTTTGACTGGGTGGTTGGGTTGTGTGTGGGTGGGAGGGTAGATGAGAGATGCATGTGTTGATGGGCGGGTGGGTGATGTGTTGGTGTGAGTGGTTGATGGATGAGTACGTGAGTGAGTGGATGTGTGTGAGAGATGAGTGTATGGTTGGGGATGTGTGTTTTTGTGGTAAGATATGTGTGAGCGGCGGATGTGTGTGGGTGGGATATATGTGGGTGGTGGTGTGTGTGTGGGTGGGAGGTGTGTTTTTTTGTGTTTATGGGTGGGGGATATGTGTGGGCAGTTGGGGAGATGTGTTTGTGGGTGGGGATGTGTGTATAGGTGGGGGATGTGTAGTTGAGAGGTGGCGGATATTGCGTGGGTGAGTGGGTGTAGGTTGGGGTATGTGTGTGTGTGGGTGGGTGGGGGAAATTGTGAGGGTGCGGGATGTATGTGTGGATAGGTGAGGGATGTGTGGGTTGACGGGGGTATGTGTGTTTGTTTTGTGATGTGTGTTTTGCTGGGTGGTTTCGGGTGTTTGGGTGGGTGGTGGAGAATATGTGGGTGAGTGTGTGCGTGTCGGTTATGGGATGGGTGGGGGATGTATGTGTGGGTGGGGAAATGTGTGTTGGTGGGGGGTCAGTGGGTGGGTGGCGGCATGTATGTTTGCCTGAGTCTGTGTGAGTGCGTGGAGGTATGTGTGGGTGGGGGTGTGGTGGGTGGGGGATGTGTGGGTGGCTGAGGGATGTGTGGGTGGCTGCGGGGTGTGAGGGTGGATGGGGGATGTGTCTCACAACATTGCAATATACACTGTTTATGTTTACAACTTTCATATGACAATGTGTTTTTTTTTCCCCATGTGAATGTACCATGCGTAATATGCATTGTTTATGCTTACAAAATCCATTTGACAATGTTTTTTTTCCCTATGTAAATGTAACATGCACATTTGATGAATGAAAGATGAGTGATCGAAAGGGCCGAATGTAAGACGGGCCTGCGTGCCTAATTTGTTACCCTTTTAAAATAAAATTCGTTCGTTCGTTCGTTCTCTCTCTCTCTCTCTCTCTCTCTCTCTCTCTCTCTCTCTCTCTCTCTCTCTCTCTCTCTCTCTCAAATCTCCATCCCTCTGTGTGAATAAACGGAGGTTCGTAATCTCAAGAAGGTACTCAAAACTAGATTACGTAAACTTTCTGAGTCATATTCAGGCGCCGTGGCTTGTCTTAGGCCTTGATGTCAAACATGTCCGCATGTATTTCAGACCCCAATGTTGGCATTCCTAATCCCACTGTCTACACCCAGGAGAGGTTCTCCCGCACGAGCCGCGATGTAATGTATGCCATCGCCTGAAAACTGTGTGACACGAAATACATCGGTGAATTAGGCCTATGCTTGGCCAGCAGATTTGGGCATTGTTTTTTAGACGCTAAAAGTAGCGCCCATAAACTTATGTCATCACATGTCAACAATGCGGATAACTGTGATGATTCTGAAATTCAGGTCACGGCTATTAAATCCTTCACGTATCAAGGAACTACTTTAACATTTACATTTCATAAAAGTTGTCTCAGGACTCTAGGTAACCTCTTATTTTTCAGCTGGGGTCTCTCTCTCTCTCTCTCTCTCTCTCTCTCTCTCTCTCTCTCTCTCTCTCTCTCTCTCTTCTCTCTCTCTCTCTCTTTCTCTCTCTCTCTCTCTCTCTCTCTCTCTCTCTCTCTCTCTCTCTCTCTCTGTACTGCCCAACAGAGTTTCGTGAAGCATTTTTTTTACATCTGATTCTCTCACCCGATACTTGTCTGTCATTCCGGCTTTCTCCATCCTTTCCTTAAATTTCTCTGTGCCTATCCCACTAGTGTCATCCCTGTAGATATTGACCTATCCCACTACACATACATACACACACATACACACTCACATACACACTCACACACACACACACACAGATATATATATATATACAAATTGGGTATTCAATGATTTAATTGACAACATTTCGTGTGTGTGTGTATGTGTGTATGTGTATGTGTGTGTGTGTGTGTGTTCGATTGTTTTGAACTCAAGCGAAGTCCACACATGTGCTAGTACTTTTAGCGCACTGCACTAATTTTTGCGTTTGGATTAGTGTTATTACCGTGTCCCTATTACCATTACCAGCGACCCTCGCAATCAGGCGAACCCACTCCGACTTCTGAGCAAAGTACCGACAGAAATGTACTATGGCAACTATGCTGCAGACATCCAGGCAACACAAAGAATAATCGAGAAGTTACTTACAACAAGTCGTGGTACACAATCTGCGGTACAACAGACAGACGTGAAATCAATATTTCAGGCATTCCAATTTGGGAAATTGCCACTACTACGACACTACTGTCTGTACTACGTAGTCAGCTTAAGGCCACTATAAAGTGCATACAGTTTCACTGTGGAGTGCCTGGAAACTTGAGAGACGATCAACTAGCTAAGGGGGAACAACCTGATCACTATTCGCATAGCGCCAAAAGAAAAGAATCATTAAATCTATCGGAAAGTCAACAACTTCAGCACAAGACGATTACGAATTTATGGACTGACCAGAACAAATCATTATTCTACGATTCAAAATAGGATACAAACGCAGCCGCGTATATACACAACTTAAGATTGGCAAATCAGCCATGTGTATATGTAGATTGGCATCGCAGACAGCAGATGATATACTCACCGACTGCCCGAATAAGACAGACAGCAGATGATATACTCACCGACTGCCCGAATAAGACAGACATATCAAGACAGACTTTCTGGCCATTCTTGTTTTTCTTTAGATCATGTAATCCTGTTCAACCATTAGATAGATTATATTTGGTGTGGGAGTGTGGGGGTGGGGTGGTATTTAGTTTCTGTTTTCTTGTGTATTTTTCTCACTAGTAAGAGTTGCACTTATTGGGTGGATTTCTGGTGTATTTCTCTCACTGGTGAGGGTTGCACTTATTGGGTGGTAATCTTGAAGAGGAACAGTTCATACAAGGATCTACAACAGTCTTTTCGTTGTCTTCTGGCAATTTTGTTATCAAAGTTTTTTCGATTTTTATGTTTAGTTCTGTTATATTATTTTTTTTTAGTTCTGCGAGTGTACTGTTTGACTAGTCATTGTATTTCTTTTTATTTTATTGTTTACGTGTTCAGTTATTGTAATTTCTTTATTTTTGTTTTGGAAATATTTCGCATGGCTGTCTCTTTCTTATATTGCTAACAGATTATTAGGAAGTGGTTTATGTTTTGGTTTATAGCATTCTGTGCAGATTAGTTCCTTTCGTTTTAATGAAGCCTTTCCTATATTGAGTTTCAATTATTTTTTTCTGATTATTTTGTATGTTCTCTTATTTGTGTTTTACTATTGTCTGTTTTATTGACTGTAATGCAGTTCTGCTTTTCTTGCCTTATCTTCAACGTTGTCTCTATTTCCTGGGCGTTTCTTCTTTTACTTGACTTTTAATTGCTATTTCACGTAACCCTGCTTTTATTTCATATTTTTACTTTCAGTTCCTATTATAGCTCCTTGTTCTGCTGTTTACGTTTCTCGTTGTTCCTTTGTGTAATGGAATCCGTGCTATTGTTGCATTGCTTCCTTATACTTTGAGTTGTGTGATTAGGTCCACTATTTCTTCCTTTATGTCTGGTCTGCTCCAAGTTTAATATAGTGACTGTACAGCCAGTGAGTCTGATAAGATGGTTATTCGTGTGTACTCGCAAATTGTGGTCATCTTGAGTGCTTTTAATATTGCTATCTTAGGTCAGCATAGCCGAATGGATAAGAACACGTGTTCTTAGACATCTGGTGTGCTGATGCCGAGGTAAGGGGTTCTACCCCTACACAGGACAGTTGAACTAAAATGTTGACCGATCCTCCTTGACTTGGGGACGTAATTTACAAGTATCTCTGAAGTCGGAGTGGGATCGCCTGATGGCGAGGGACATTGTTAATAGGGAAAGCTAACCCACACACAAAATCCAGTCCAGAACTACTCGAAGTAGTGTGTATGGACTACGCTTGAGTTCAACGCAAGCGAGTGCAAAAAAAAATTATATTATCATTTATGTTATATTTATATATATATAACAAATTATATTATCATTTATGTTATATATATTTATATATAACAAATTTTTTAATAGCTGACGCTGATTCCTAACTCTGGTATTACCACTCCTGCTACAATTTCCTTTTTATCATTGTTAGACACATTCGTATCTTTGGTTAGCCTGTTTATAGATACTAATGTTAGTCCTTTGCAGCTTTTCCGTCACTGTGTTTTGCTTATTTGTTTAGTTAAGCCATAGCCGACTTTGTCATCTTTAGCACCCAGTTTGGTATGTTTGGTGGGTGTCTTGTTCTGACCTTTATGGTTTGTTTTTCTAGATTGTTTAAATCAGATATTTCTTATGCACACCCCCATCCTTATGAGTGTCCCTTAGTCGGAATGCCCCATACTTCGTCCTAGCTAATGCTTAGCTCATTATATATGATGTGTATTTCATCTAGCGCTACTTTTATCCAGTAGTTTAATCTAAACTCTTTTCTTATTAGTCTGAGATGTTTTATTCCCAAGCTGACTTCCAAAGCTTCTTTGGGTGGTTTGATTCAAGTCGCCGCTATTATTTCTAGCGTACTATGTTGTATTTTGTTTAATATATTTTTTCTTTGTATCTGTGGCCCAGTCGTATGTAATGCTTGTATACTCAGTCTTTAATCTTACAAAAGATCTTTAGAAGTTTAGTATCGTTGTTACTCCCGATCCGTTTTCCTTTTATTACTTTCATGAAGTTGACCAGACCTCTGCATGACGCCACAAAGTTGTCTATACGTTTCCACCAATGCAGTAAACAACAGAAAACCACTAAGTGTATGGCAGCTTTACAAAATACAATTACAGAAAACGGAGAACGTTGCGGATAACAAGTCTTCATGGACAAACAAATGAAGAAATACACAAACTACGGATATGATACTACAGTGACTACTACATTTGGGCGTAATAAGCATAATGAAATAAAATATGTGGTACTTGTCTCAAAGTCTCCAAATATGAAGCAGTTGAAGTTTAGTTGCCTATCAAAAGGACACTTATATTAATCTTGTCTTACATGTCTTTATTAATTCTCGATTAATTCTAAATTGAATAGATTATTTCTTACCGTTGCTCCTCTGCTACATGTCATCTCTACTGGTATTTTTTTAGACGCGTACTTGGTATCTCTACGTGTGTGATGGATGATATGTGAGTAGGTGAGTGTTATTGGGTTATAGGATGAGTGGATGATGTGTGTGTGTGTGTGGGTTGGGAGATGTGTGTAGGTGGGGGATGTGTGGGTGGATGATGGGTGGGCGGGTGCATGTATAGTGTGCATGGGGGTATGTATTGTTGTACAATTGGTCCCGGCATCCTGGACTCCTCTACGTGGTGCTATCGTTTGCTGATTGTGATTGGGCGCTTTTCATGTCTGTGAACTCTTCTTCCGACTAGTATGTTGAAACTGGTTTATTGAGATATAAATGCGGGTGCGCTGGCGAAGTTGATAGCGAACTGCACGGGTAATGTCATAAGCATGGTTCGACGCCTGGACTCGTCACTTATCAAAGTGAATGGATGACTCGCCTCCTATTTCTCATTGCTTATATATATATATATATATATATATATATATATATATATATATATATATATATATATATATATATATATATATATATATATAAATATATATATATGTGTGTGTGTGTGTGTGTGTGTGTGTGCTTGTGTGTGTGTGTGTCCGTGTGTGTGTGTGTGTGTGTGTGTGTGTGTGTGTGTGTGTGTGTGTTATCTCTCTATCCAGATCTGTATACACTTTTTCTGCAGTGATTCCCTCTGTATTAACTCATTCCTACCAAAGCACCCAAACAGTCTCCTTTAATTTGGACAAGAGGGTTGCAGTTTTCTTCAGAAAAGCATTCTACGAGTGTGTTCACCTATTTCTACCACCCGGTAGCATCGTTGTTGAGCTGCGGAGAAGAATAATCACTGCAATGTCTGGCACTAGCGCTATATTGCTCTGACACATCAGCTCCAACAAGCCAAAAGAAAAAGGAATTAAGAATGAGAAGAGTTTGAGATTGGATGTTAGAAACCAAACGAATAAGCTCTTAAGGACATCGGACAAATATATTTTCTTTTAAAGTATACACATATGTAGACAGTTGTGGCGTTGGTCACAATATGAGACATGGAGCCCTATTGTTGAAAATACTGGAAGCCAAATTCATCATCCTCATCAGCATCACCATCGCCATCAGTATCATCATCATCAGCATCTTTATGAATTTCAGTCCTTGTTTATACATAATTTTCTATCTTCTGCTGATCTTTTTCATTCCAGTACGGCTGCATTGATAGATCTATGCATGCCTGCTCAATACATGTTGTTCTTGATCCCCCAGAATGTTGCCTTCTAGTACACTCTATGGTTTTTCTTCTTGTCTTAAGATATGGCAAAATCATGAAAACCATCGCTTTACCCCTCATTACTTTAAGAAGTTTTTTTTTTGGGTCTGTAATATCTCAGAGCTGTTCACTACTCAATGCTTCAGTCCAGTTGGTTGTTGTTCTTTCCCAGTAATTCCACATCTCAAATGTCTCAATACGTTATTTTTCATCACGCGTACACATTGTCCATATTTCAGAAGCATATACCTCGGCTAGTCAGATGTACAAGGAATGGATTCTTTTAACTCATCAAGTTGTATATTGCGTTATATTAAGATTTTTTGTTTTCCTCTGAATTGCTTACTATGGAGATTCGTGGTGTAATATCTGTTTTACCCGGGAAGGTTAACCCGGTCAACAAATGCCCGCAGAAGTCGGATGTGTCGGCCTAACGGCGCAAGAACGCAGCTCTGCTGTGGACAGGCACAACGCAATCTCGTCCGAAAAAAAACTCCGGATGAACGAAGAAGAAGATATCTGTTTTACATGGGTTGCAGTTACAGTTTGATCTAAATAGATAAATTACGTTACTTATGTTTTGTTCTTCCGTTTTAAGCTGTAATGCTTGATGGGTTAGGATACGCAACATTTAGCAGATGCGGTTATTGTACACAGTGAACAACTAGGGTTGAATTAAACTGTAAGAAAACAGAGATTACGGTCGTCTCTAAGAAGAAAGAAATACCACAATATAATATAAGGATAAATGAGAATACAGTGGTACCTCGGGTTACGAACGCCTCATGTCACGAACAATTCAGGTTACGAACAACAACTTCGAAAATTTTATGTCTCGGGTAACGACCTTTCAGGAAGTTGACCAGACCTCTGCATGACGCCACAAAGTTGTCTATACGTTTCCACCAATGCAGTAAACAACAGAAAACCACTAAGTGTATGGCAGCTTTACAAAATACAATTACAGAAAACGGAGAACGTTGCGGATAACAAGTCTTCATGGACAAACAAATGAAGAAATACACAAACTACGGATATGATACTACAGTGACTACTACATTTGGGCGTAATAAGCATAATGAAATAAAATATGTGGTACTTGTCTCAAAGTCTCCAAATATGAAGCAGTTGAAGTTTAGTTGCCTATCAAAAGGACACTTATATTAATCTTGTCTTACATGTCTTTATTAATTCTCGATTAATTCTAAATTGAATAGATTATTTCTTACCGTTGCTCCTCTGCTACATGTCATCTCTACTGGTATTTTTTAGACGCGTACTTGGTATCTCTACGTGTGTGATGGATGATATGTGAGTAGGTGAGTGTTATTGGGTTATAGGATGAGTGGATGATGTGTGTGTGTGTGTGGGTTGGGAGATGTGTGTAGGTGGGGGATGTGTGGGTGGATGATGGGTGGGCGGGTGCATGTATGTGTGCATGGGGGTATGTATTGTTGTACAATTGGTCCCGGCATCCTGGACTCCTCTACGTGGTGCTATCGTTTGCTGATTGTGATTGGGCGCTTTTCATGTCTGTGAACTCTTCTTCCGACTAGTATGTTGAAACTGGTTTATTGAGATATAAATGCGGGTGCGCTGGCGAAGTTGATAGCGAACTGCACGGGTAATGTCATAAGCATGGTTCGACGCCTGGACTCGTCACTTATCAAAGTGAATGGATGACTGGCCTCCTATTTCTCATTGCTTATATATATATATATATGTGTGTGTGTGTGTGTGTGCTTGTGTGTGTGTCCGTGTGTGTGTGTGTGTGTGTGTGTGTGTGTGTGTGTGTTATCTCTCTATCCAGATCTGTATACACTTTTTCTGCAGTGATTCCCTCTGTATTAACTCATTCCTACCAAAGCACCCAAACAGTCTCCTTTAATTTGGACAAGAGGGTTGCAGTTTTCTTCAGAAAAGCATTCTACGAGTGTGTTCACCTATTTCTACCACCCGGTAGCATCGTTGTTGAGCTGCGGAGAAGAATAATCACTGCAATGTCTGGCACTAGCGCTATATTGCTCTGACACATCAGCTCCAACAAGCCAAAAGAAAAAGGAATTAAGAATGAGAAGAGTTTGAGATTGGATGTTAGAAACCAAACGAATAAGCTCTTAAGGACATCGGACAAATATATTTTCTTTTAAAGTATACACATATGTAGACAGTTGTGGCGTTGGTCACAATATGAGACATGGAGCCCTATTGTTGAAAATACTGGAAGCCAAATTCATCATCCTCATCAGCATCACCATCGCCATCAGTATCATCATCATCAGCATCTTTATGAATTTCAGTCCTTGTTTATACATAATTTTCTATCTTCTGCTGATCTTTTTCATTCCAGTACGGCTGCATTGATAGATCTATGCATGCCTGCTCAATACATGTTGTTCTTGATCCCCCAGAATGTTGCCTTCTAGTACACTCTATGGTTTTTCTTCTTGTCTTAAGATATGGCAAATTCATGAGAACCATCGCTTTACCCCTCATTACTTTAAGAAGTTTTTTTTTGGGTCTGTAATATCTCAGAGCTGTTCACTACTCAATGCTTCAGTCCAGTTGGTTGTTGTTCTTTCCCAGTAATTCCACATCTCAAATGTCTCAATACGTTATTTTTCATCACGCGTACACATTGTCCATATTTCAGAAGCATATACCTCGGCTAGTCAGATGTACAAGGAATGGATTCTTTTAACTCATCAAGTTGTATATTGCGTTATGTTAAGATTTTTTGTTTTCCTCTGAATTGCTTACTATGGAGATTCGTGGTGTAATATCTGTTTTACATGGGTTGCAGTTACAGTTTGATCTAAATAGATAAATTACGTTACTTATGTTTTGTTCTTCCGTTTTAAGCTGTAATGCTTGATGGGTTAGGATACGCAACATTTAGCAGATGCGGTTATTGTACACAGTGAACAACTAGGGTTGAATTAAACTGTAAGAAAACAGAGATTACGGTCGTCTCTAAGAAGAAAGAAATACCACAATATAATATAAGGATAAATGAGAATACAGTGGTACCTCGGGTTACGAACGCCTCATGTCACGAACAATTCAGGTTACGAACAACAACTTCGAAAATTTTATGTCTCGGGTAACGACCTGTGCCTCGGGTTACGAACGAAGGCGAGAGAGAGAGAGAGAGAGAGAGAGAGAGAGAGAGAGAGAGAGAGAGAGAGAGAGAGAGAGCAGAGTGTAACGGTGGAGACAAACGATCTCGTACAGTACAAACAGTACTACAGATAAGCTTGTGGATCTTCAGAATGAACAGCTAGAGACATTAAAGTCGTCCGATGATGAGGAGTCAGTGACCGTTTCAACTGCCAGGATTAAAGAAATTTGCAGCAAGTGGGCAGACGTCGAAGACCTCATTGTGAACCATCATCCAAACAAACTTGTTGCTAACAGGGCAGTAAACCTGATGAATGATAACACGATGGCCTTTTTCAGAAAGATTTTCCAGCAAAGGAAGCGACAAATTTCCCTTGATAGTTTCTTGGTGCAGAAAGATTCCCAGTCGGCTGCCAAGAAACAGCGACAAGGTAATCCTGAAACTAATGATTGAGAATAACAAATAAAGTGACAAATTTTCCATGATCGTTTTCTTGGTAATAAAAATAAACTAAAATTTTGGTTTTTATTTTACATTTAATTCATTTGGTTGTTTTCTTTCTCTTTATTTAATACGTGAAGTACACGTATTCTTTGCGTTTGGTCAGGTAAACGACCGGATGTTAATAAAAAAAAAAAAAAAAAAAGAACAATTCTTTCATCTTGAAACGGATTATCTTTATTTCATTGATGTCAATGTTTTGGGTTACGAACGTTTCGGGTTACGAACCGAGTTCTGGAACGAATTAAGTTCGTAACCCGAGTCACCACTGTATTCTTAAACAATTTAACAAGGAATATTAGACGCATCAACATGGAGGTCATGTGCGAACAAGGAAGACATAGAAGATAAAGTATTTTAGTATAATCCAATGTATGATGCACCCGTTGGCATATACTGGGTGAAAAATTAAGATAAGGTTTCTTAATTATTTTTTTAAAGCATAATGTATAAAGTTGTAAAAACAGAACTATTTATCTGTTGAGAATACGTTTAATCCCCCATTCACCGTCATTCACCACTAATTTTCTCTTCCCCTGTATATTTACCATGATGCCAGTGTATTTACTCTCACCTACTTGCATTGATTTACACTCCTGTGTGAGTTCTCCGTACAGAATATTGTTATGTCTCTCCCAATCTCAGGTGGTTATGTTTATATATTTAATTGATTGTTAACGTATTACATTATTTATCGTATGCATTTGACAACGGTTTATGAAGACCATGCAAGGTCCGCTGGCTTATATTTATTTGCTTTATGCTTTAACCTTTTCCTCGTGTTGTTAAATACTTATTGGCTTTATTTTATGTATTTCTTGGTATTTGGTTTTTAATGAAACACAAAACACGGATAAAAACACTCACTTCATCCATCAATCATCATCAGTTTGTAGATGTAAACAGCACATAAAATACCAAGGTTCTATAGACTGTATTTTGAGGACTGACCAAGGTTCAGTTTTATTCAGTCACTTTGGTTAACTGACTGGGATTCAGATTTGCTCGACGTTGGTTGACTCAGATTCAGATGAGACGAGTCACTTTGGCTGACAGAGGTTTATCTTCATTCGGGACAACTTCACAGGATCACTTTGGTTGACTGCTAGCTTTTCTAGCAACAATTTAGTGACAATTTCTATGAATGGATTACACTGGTCAACGTGAGTTCCTCTTCAAGATTGTAATGACTCTAGGAAAGCCTTGTGATGTAGCATACATATATATTTCACATGTTTCCTATCATGCACAAGTTTCTAATGATTCCATACCCACACTTTCACATACTTGTCTTGTTTAGTGTAACCCAAGCATTGAAAGGAAATTACTTTATAACAGCATTGTAATCAATTATTCAGCTCTTTCCTGATCTAAAAGCTGCTTCACATTAAGTTCAACTTATTCCATTTATGTATGTCTTTGCTGGTGTTTTAACCAGTATATTCTGCATTGATGCACGTGTATCGTTTGGTTCATAAATGTGTTCATTGGTCGTTCTCTTCCTTGCTTTTATCTAATATTTTGCTATCTAATACTCTATTTAGTGCTTCCTCGAGTCGTGTAGCCAGGGAAAATCTGTAATAAAAGTGTTTACCTCGATACTTCGTCATGTCATCGAAATGTTTTGGGTATTTTAATGTCTTCATTTGTGTGTGCTGCAAGCTTACATTTCACTTCTAGAAACATGACATTACAGCATTAGTAAAGCCACATTCTTTTTCCACTTCTGCAGATAAAATGGAATTTATAGCACTAGAAAATGTAAAGAAGTCAAAACACATTAAACTTAGAGTCAAACTTAGAATATTCAATTCTAGCGTTAAATCAGTACTACTGTATGGGTCAGAAACATGGCGAATGGCTAACACGATTACTTTAAAATGTTAGTTGCATATTCTTTTACAGGACGTCGCAGTCAAGCCCAGCATTTTTATGCTTTTTGTGATCTCTTGGCAAGTTTAGGTTCAGTAGTTTGCCATTGCTTTATGAACGACCGGGATCCATACCATTTCAAAAAACACCCACGCCAGGCGGTCTGTTGCCAAATCTCCCTAGCTGTGTTTCAAACGCGGTATGCAGGATTACGAACAGAATCACCAATATGGGCCTCATAGAGAGAACAAGACAAACACCAGAGAATCGAGAAATGAAGAAAGGCTGGCGCTGGACTGACTATGCATTGAGAAAACCTGAAATTTGTATAAGCTGAAAGATGCTGAATTCCACAGTGCAAACGAAATAGAGAAAGACCTAAAACGATATGAGAAGAGAAGTAACACATGAATAACATGGGGAGGACAATGACGGAGCTGCATGTGATAAATTACGGATAGAACTTCTTGGAGTGGGTTTCTTGAGGATCTATTCCCTCATTGGGGATAAAGGGCGAAAAAAAGAAGAAAACCACAGGCTTCATTTCTGGTCGAGGTTGATGGTAAAGTTAAGAGTAAGGCTATAAAATAAACTGTGTCATTTATACATGATTACGTAAGAAAGTGGAAGAAGAGATTAACGTGGTTCAAGCTGGATTTAGACAAGAAAGAGGAACAAGAGAGCATATACTCAACGTGCGTTTAATAATATAGAAGTGCAAAGAATTTAATGTAAACCTATTTTCATGTTTTGAGGATTATTCAACGGCATTTGACTGTGTACATCATCAAAATCTTTGGGAAATCATGAGGAATATGAGCTTTCTAACACATGTAGTACAACTCATAAAAATGCTCTATGTAGATCAACAAGCAGCGGTTAGAATAGATGGCGAGACATCAAATTGGTTTGACATCAAGCAAGGAGTCCGTCAGGGTTGTGTGCTGTCCCCATATTTGTTTAACCTTTACGCCGAAAATATAATGAGAAATGTTACAGATGATATAACCAGAGAGCAATATGATGCCCTAAATATTGGTGGTCATGACATACCAGAGATTCGATACGCTGATGTTACAGTATTACTATCCACATCACAGAATGGTATAGAAAACCTAATAACCTCAACCCAAAGGAATAGGGAAAATCACAACTTATATCTTAACATAGCAAAAACAAAGATAATGCATAGAGATAAAACTACTATGGAGAAAGAAATATATGTTAATGAAGAAAAATTGGATGTGGTGGAAAATTTCGAATATCTTGGGTCATTGATTACCAACAATGATGACACAATGAAAGAAATAAAACGACGAACACCAATTGCTCTTCAAAGACTAAAACAACTGAATAAATTATTGAATGGGACAGACAAAACTACAAAAATTAGATTTTTAAGAGCATGCATCTTTCCCATTGCAACATACGCCTGTGAGATCTGGACACTTACTAAGCAAGCTTCACAGCGCATAAATGTCTTTGAATATAAATGTTATAGACGGGTTTCTAAGAATATCTTGGATAAAGAAAAGAAAAAATTCATCCATACTTCAAGAGCTGAATATTGAAGAAGGTTGGCTAATTAAGACGATAAAATTAAGAAAATTTAAATATTTTGGTCACTTGAAACGTCATGAAAGTTTGGAGAGAACAATAATGGAGGGGTATATGCCTGGGAAAAGAGGAAGAGGAAGACCAAAGAGAAGATGGGTGCAGGATGTGGCGGATGATGGGTGTATCGGACGCGGGACACCTTGCTTGTGATCGAGAAGTTTTCCGGAAAGTTGTTATGGAAACGAGGTTCTGCAAATAACATGCTACTGAATGAATGAATGAATGAATTAATTAATTAATTAATTAATTAATTAATTAATTAATTAATTAATTATTACACCCATGAGGCTGAATAGTTTATGTCTCATCAAAAGTTGGAGTTTATAGAGTTCCAAGAATCACATAAGAGTTTTCCTTTCATGTTTAGGACAATATCTTCAAACAGCAAAGAGCACTATAAGATACCATAGTCAAACAATCTTCAATCTGCCCACGGCCTCAAATTTCCAAATTTCCCATGTAACATTGCATGGTGCTGAATGAAACAAAATTAGCTCATACCCATATCACGCAGAAACGAACAAACGTTACACAGACATTTGTAATACCAAAATCTCCGAATGCCAGCGCTTCAGAAGAACCATGTTTAATTTAACAATGGCAGTTTAATCAGGAAGCGGTTGCGTTAGCATTATTGATAAGGAGCTGCGCCTGATAATGTCATGAGCGAGTTCGGACTTGTGTTCGACGCCTGAGCTCGTCGTCTATCTAAGTGAGGGAAAGGCTGGCCACCTGTTCCTCCGAGCATGATGTTCTGTCCCTATCATATCACAGACTCATTACAGATCCCTGCTTATACGGACGTTTCGTGATCTGACGTTTTATAAAAATCAGTCTGACATTTCAGGTCAGAGTGGGTGTTTGGGAGCTTTCGTGGAGCGACATTACAGCTGTTATATGTATCCGCCATGACGATTGTTAGTTTTCTATCCAACTTGTATTTGTTCGTTCAATCCTAAATTAAGATCTTGTGTTTGTACATCCAATCATGATATTGTCTGATATAGTATGTGAGTGTCTGATATAGTATGTGAGTGTCTGATATAGTATGTGAGTGTCTGATATAGTATGTGAGTGTCTGATATAGTATGTGAATGTCTGATATAGTATGTGAGTGTCTGATATAGTATGTGAGTTTCTGATATAGTATGTGAGTGTCTAGTGTGAGTGTATGAAATAGTATATGGGTGTCAGGTGTGAGTGTCTGTTATATAGTATGTGAGTTTCTGATATAGTATGTGAGTGTCTTATATAGTACGTGAGTGTCTGGTGTGAATGTATGATATATTATGTGAGTGTCTGGTGTGAATGTCTGGTATAGTGAGTGTCTGGTGTGAATGTCTGGTGTGAATGTCTGGTATAGTATGTGAGTGTCTGGTGTGAGTGTCAGATATAGTATGTGAGTGTCACATATAGTATGTGAGTGTCTGGTGTGAGTGTCTAATATAGTATGTGAGTGTCTGGTGTGAGTGTCTGATACAGTATGTGAGTGTCTGATATAGTATGTGAGTGTCTGATATAGTATGTGAGTGTCTGATATAGTATGTGAGTGTCTGATATAGTATGTGAGTGTCTGATATAGTATGTGAGTGTCTGATATAGTATGTGAGTGTCTGATATAGTATGTGAGTGTCTGATATAGTATGTGAGTGTCTGATATAGTATGTGAGTGTCTGATATAGTATGTGAGTGCCTGATATAGTATGTGAGTGTCTGATATAGTATGTGAGTGTCTGATATAGTATGTGAGTGTCTGATATAGTATGTGAGTGTCTGATATAGTATGTGAGTGTCTGATATAGTATGTGAGTGCCTGATATAGTATGTGAGTGTCTGATATAGTATGTGAGTGTCTGATATAGTATGTGAGTGTCTGATATAGTATGTGAGTGTCTGATATAGTATGTGAGTGTCTGATATAGTATGTGAGTGCCTGATATAGTATGTGAGTGTCTGATATAGTATGTGAGTGCCTGATATAGTATGTGAGTGTCACATATAGTATGTGTCTGGTGTGAGTGTCTGATATAGTATATGAGTGTCACATATAGCATGTGAGTGTCTGGTGTGAGTGTCTGATATAGTATGTGAGTGTCACATATAGTATGTGAGTGTCTGGTGTGAGTGTCAGATATAGTATATGAGTGTCTGATATAGTATGTGAGTGCCTGATATAGTATGTGAGTGCCTGATATAGTATGTGAGTGTCACATATAGTATGTGAGTGTCTGGTGTGAGTGTCTGATATAGTATATGAGTGTCACATATAGCATGTGAGTGTCTGGTGTGAGTGTCTGATATAGTATGTGAGTGTCACATATAGTAGGTGAGTGTCTGGTGTGAGTGTCTGATATAGTATATGAGTGTCTGATATAGTATGTGAGTGCCTGATATAGTATGTGAGTGCCTGATATAGTATGTGAGTGTCACATATAGTATGTGAGTGTCTGGTGTGAGTGTCTGATATAGTATGTGAGTGTCTGATATAGTATGTGAGTGTCTGGTGTGAGTATCTGATATAGTATGTGAGTGTCTGATATAGTATGTGAGTGTCTGATATAGTATGTGAGTGTCACATATAGTATGTGAGTGTCTGGTGTGAGTGTCAGATATAGTATATGAGTGTCTGATATAGTATGTGAGTGCCTGATATAGTATGTGAGTGCCTGATATAGTATGTGAGTGTCACATATAGTATGTGAGTGTCTGGTGTGAGTGTCTGATATAGTATGTGAGTGTCTGATATAGTATGTGAGTGTCTGGTGTGAGTGTCTGATATAGTATGTGAGTGTCTGATATAGTATGTGAGTGTCTGATATAGTATGTGAGTGTCTGGTGTGAGTGTCTGATATAGTATGTGAGTGTCTGATATAGTATGTGAGTGCCTGATATAGTATGCGAGTGTCTGGTGTGAGTGTCTGATATAGTATGTGAGTGTCTGATATAGTATGTGAGTGTCTGATATAGTATGTGAGTGTCTGATATAGTATGTGAGTGCCTGATATAGTATGTGAGTGCCTGATATAGTATGTGAGTGTCTGATATAGTATGTGAGTGCCTGATATAGTATGTGAGTGTCTGATATAGTATGTGAGTGTCACATATAGTATGTGAGTGCCTGATATAGTATATGAGTGTCACATATAGTATGTGAGTGTCTGGTGTGAGTGTCAGATATAGTATATGAATGTCTGATAGTGTATGTGAGTGCCTGATATAGTATGTGAGTGCCTCATATAGTATGTGAGTGTCACATATAGTATATGAGTGTCTGGTGTGAGTGTCCGATATAGTATGTGAGTGTCTGATATAGTATGTGAGTGTCTGGTGTGAGTGTCTGATATAGTATGTGAGTGTCTGATATAGTATGTGAGTGTCTGATATAGTATGTGAGTGTCTGGTGTGAGTGTCTGATATAGTATGTGAGTGTCTGATATAGTATGTGAGTGCCTGATATAGTATGCGAGTGTCTGGTGTGAGTGTCTGATATAGTATGTGAGTGTCTGATATAGTATGTGAGTGTCTGATATAGTATGTGAGTGTCTGATATAGTATGTGAGTGCCTGATATAGTATGTGAGTGCCTGATATAGTATGTGAGTGTCTGATATAGTATGTGAGTGCCTGATATAGTATGTGAGTGTCTGATATAGTATGTGAGTGCCTGATATAGTATGTGAGTGTTTGATATAGTATGTGAGTGTCTGATATAGTATGTGAGTGTCTGATATAGTATGTGAGTGTCTGATATAGTATGTGAGTGTCTGATATAGTATGTGAGTGTCTGATATAGTATGTGAGTGCCTGATATAGTATGTGAGTGTCTGATATAGTATGTGAGTGTCTGGTGTGAGTGTCTGATATAGTATGTGAGTGTCTGATATAGTATGTGATTGTCTGGTTTGAGCGTCTGATATAGTATGTGAGTGTCTGATATAGTATGTGAGTGCCTGATATAGTATGTGAGTGTCTGATATAGTATGTGAGTGTCTGATATAGTATGTGAGTGTCTGATATAGTATGTGAGTGTCTGATATAGTATGTGAGTGCCTGATATAAAGTGTGAGTGTCTGATATAGTATGTGAGTGTTTGATATAGTAAGTGAGTGCCTGATATAGTATGTGAGTGTCTGATATAGTATGTGAGTGTCTGATATAGTATGTGAGTGTCTGATATAGTATGTGAGTGTCTGATATAGTATGTGAGTGTCTGATATAGTATGTGAGTGTCTGATATAGTATGTGAGTGTCTGATATAGTATGTGAGTGTCTGATATAGTATGTGAGTGTCTGATATAGTATGTGAGTGTCTGATATAGTATGTGAGTGTCTGATATAGTATGTGAGTGTCTGATATAGTATGTGCGTGCCTGATATAGTATGTGAGTGTCTGATATAGTATGTGAGTGTCTGATATAGTATGTGAGTGTCTGATATAGTACGTGAGTGCCTGATATAGTATGTGAGTGTCACATATAGTATGTGTCTGGTGTGAGTGTCTGATATAGTATATGAGTGTCACATATAGCATGTGAGTGTCTGGTGTGAGTGTCTGATATAGTATGTGAGTGCCTGATATAGTATGTGAGTGTCTGATATAGTACGTGAGTGCCTGATATAGTATGTGAGTGTCACATATAGTATGTGTCTGGTGTGAGTGTCTGATATAGTATATGAGTGTCACATATAGCATGTGAGTGTCTGGTGTGAGTGTCTGATATAGTATGTGAGTGTCACATATAGTATGTGAGTGTCTGGTGTGAGTGTCAGATATAGTATATGAGTGTCTGATATAGTATGTGAGTGCCTGATATAGTATGTGAGTGCCTGATATAGTATGTGAGTGTCACATATAGTATGTGAGTGTCTGGTGTGAGTGTCTGATATAGTATGTGAGTGTCTGATATAGTATGTGAGTGTCTGATATAGTATGTGAGTGCCTGATATAAAGTGTGAGTGTCTGATATAGTATGTGAGTGTTTGATATAGTAAGTGAGTGCCTGATATAGTATGTGAGTGTCTGATATAGTATGTGAGTGTCTGATATAGTATGTGAGTGTCTGATATAGTATGTGAGTGTCTGATATAGTATGTGAGTGTCTGATATAGTATGTGAGTGCCTGATATAAAGTGTGAGTGTCTGACATAGTATGTGAGTGTTTGATATAGTAAGTGAGTGCCTGATATAGTATGTGAGTGTCTGATATAGTATGTGAGTGTCTGATATAGTATGTGAGTGTCTGATATAGTATGTGAGTGTCTGATATAGTATGTGAGTGTCTGATATAGTATGTGAGTGTCTGATATAGTATGTGAGTGTCTGATATAGTATGTGAGTGTCTGATATAGTATGTGAGTGTCTGATATAGTATGTGAGTGTCTGATATAGTATGTGAGTGTCTGATATAGTATGTGAGTGTCTGATATAGTATGTGAGTGCCTGATATAGTATGTGAGTGTCTGATATAGTATGTGAGTGTCTGATATAGTATGTGAGTGTCTGATATAGTACGTGAGTGCCTGATATAGTATGTGAGTGTCACATATAGTATGTGTCTGGTGTGAGTGTCTGATATAGTATATGAGTGTCACATATAGCATGTGAGTGTCTGGTGTGAGTGTCTGATATAGTATGTGAGTGCCTGATATAGTATGTGAGTGTCTGATATAGTACGTGAGTGCCTGATATAGTATGTGAGTGTCACATATAGTATGTGTCTGGTGTGAGTGTCTGATATAGTATATGAGTGTCACATATAGCATGTGAGTGTCTGGTGTGAGTGTCTGATATAGTATGTGAGTGTCACATATAGTATGTGAGTGTCTGGTGTGAGTGTCAGATATAGTATATGAGTGTCTGATATAGTATGTGAGTGCCTGATATAGTATGTGAGTGCCTGATATAGTATGTGAGTGTCACATATAGTATGTGAGTGTCTGGTGTGAGTGTCTGATATAGTATGTGAGTGTCTGATATAGTATGTGAGTGTCTGGTGTGAGTGTCTGATATAGTATGTGAGTGTCTGATATAGTATGTGAGTGTCTGATATAGTATGTGAGTGTCTGGTGTGAGTGTCTGATATAGTATGTGAGTGTCTGATATAGTATGTGAGTGCCTGATATAGTATGCGAGTGTCTGGTGTGAGTGTCTGATATAGTATGTGAGTGTCTGATATAGTATGTGAGTGTCTGATATAGTATGTGAGTGCCTGATATAGTATGTGAGTGCCTGATATAGTATGTGAGTGTCTGATATAGTATGTGAGTGCCTGATATAGTATGTGAGTGTCTGATATAGTATGTGAGTGTCTGATATAGTATGTGAGTGTCTGGTGTGAGTGTCTGATATAGTATGTGAGTGTCTGATATAGTATGTGAGTGCCTGATATAGTATGCGAGTGTCTGGTGTGAGTGTCTGATATAGTATGTGAGTGTCTGATATAGTATGTGAGTGCCTGATATAGTATGCGAGTGTCTGGTGTGAGTGTCTGATATAGTATGTGAGTGTCTGATATAGTATGTGAGTGTCTGATATAGTATGTGAGTGTCTGATATAGTATGTGAGTGCCTGATATAGTATGTGAGTGCCTGATATAGTATGTGAGTGTCTGATATAGTATGTGAGTGCCTGATATAGTATGTGAGTGTCTGATATAGTATGTGAGTGTCACATATAGTATGTGAGTGCCTGATATAGTATATGAGTGTCACATATAGTATGTGAGTGTCTGGTGTGAGTGTCAGATATAGTATATGAATGTCTGATAGTGTATGTGAGTGCCTGATATAGTATGTGAGTGCCTCATATAGTATGTGAGTGTCACATATAGTATATGAGTGTCTGGTGTGAGTGTCCGATATAGTATGTGAGTGTCTGATATAGTATGTGAGTGTCTGGTGTGAGTGTCTGATATAGTATGTGAGTGTCTGATATAGTATGTGAGTGTCTGATATAGTATGTGAGTGTCTGGTGTGAGTGTCTGATATAGTATGTGAGTGTCTGATATAGTATGTGAGTGCCTGATATAGTATGCGAGTGTCTGGTGTGAGTGTCTGATATAGTATGTGAGTGTCTGATATAGTATGTGAGTGTCTGATATAGTATGTGAGTGTCTGATATAGTATGTGAGTGCCTGATATAGTATGTGAGTGCCTGATATAGTATGTGAGTGTCTGATATAGTATGTGAGTGCCTGATATAGTATGTGAGTGTCTGATATAGTATGTGAGTGCCTGATATAGTATGTGAGTGTTTGATATAGTATGTGAGTGTCTGATATAGTATGTGAGTGTCTGATATAGTATGTGAGTGTCTGATATAGTATGTGAGTGTCTGATATAGTATGTGAGTGTCTGATATAGTATGTGAGTGCCTGATATAGTATGTGAGTGTCTGATATAGTATGTGAGTGTCTGGTGTGAGTGTCTGATATAGTATGTGAGTGTCTGATATAGTATGTGATTGTCTGGTTTGAGCGTCTGATATAGTATGTGAGTGTCTGATATAGTATGTGAGTGCCTGATATAGTATGTGAGTGTCTGATATAGTATGTGAGTGTCTGATATAGTATGTGAGTGTCTGATATAGTATGTGAGTGTCTGATATAGTATGTGAGTGCCTGATATAAAGTGTGAGTGTCTGATATAGTATGTGAGTGTTTGATATAGTAAGTGAGTGCCTGATATAGTATGTGAGTGTCTGATATAGTATGTGAGTGTCTGATATAGTATGTGAGTGTCTGATATAGTATGTGAGTGTCTGATATAGTATGTGAGTGTCTGATATAGTATGTGAGTGTCTGATATAGTATGTGAGTGTCTGATATAGTATGTGAGTGTCTGATATAGTATGTGAGTGTCTGATATAGTATGTGAGTGTCTGATATAGTATGTGAGTGTCTGATATAGTATGTGAGTGTCTGATATAGTATGTGCGTGCCTGATATAGTATGTGAGTGTCTGATATAGTATGTGAGTGTCTGATATAGTATGTGAGTGTCTGATATAGTACGTGAGTGCCTGATATAGTATGTGAGTGTCACATATAGTATGTGTCTGGTGTGAGTGTCTGATATAGTATATGAGTGTCACATATAGCATGTGAGTGTCTGGTGTGAGTGTCTGATATAGTATGTGAGTGCCTGATATAGTATGTGAGTGTCTGATATAGTACGTGAGTGCCTGATATAGTATGTGAGTGTCACATATAGTATGTGTCTGGTGTGAGTGTCTGATATAGTATATGAGTGTCACATATAGCATGTGAGTGTCTGGTGTGAGTGTCTGATATAGTATGTGAGTGTCACATATAGTATGTGAGTGTCTGGTGTGAGTGTCAGATATAGTATATGAGTGTCTGATATAGTATGTGAGTGCCTGATATAGTATGTGAGTGCCTGATATAGTATGTGAGTGTCACATATAGTATGTGAGTGTCTGGTGTGAGTGTCTGATATAGTATGTGAGTGTCTGATATAGTATGTGAGTGTCTGATATAGTATGTGAGTGCCTGATATAAAGTGTGAGTGTCTGATATAGTATGTGAGTGTTTGATATAGTAAGTGAGTGCCTGATATAGTATGTGAGTGTCTGATATAGTATGTGAGTGTCTGATATAGTATGTGAGTGTCTGATATAGTATGTGAGTGTCTGATATAGTATGTGAGTGTCTGATATAGTATGTGAGTGCCTGATATAAAGTGTGAGTGTCTGACATAGTATGTGAGTGTTTGATATAGTAAGTGAGTGCCTGATATAGTATGTGAGTGTCTGATATAGTATGTGAGTGTCTGATATAGTATGTGAGTGTCTGATATAGTATGTGAGTGTCTGATATAGTATGTGAGTGTCTGATATAGTATGTGAGTGTCTGATATAGTATGTGAGTGTCTGATATAGTATGTGAGTGTCTGATATAGTATGTGAGTGTCTGATATAGTATGTGAGTGTCTGATATAGTATGTGAGTGTCTGATATAGTATGTGAGTGTCTGATATAGTATGTGAGTGCCTGATATAGTATGTGAGTGTCTGATATAGTATGTGAGTGTCTGATATAGTATGTGAGTGTCTGATATAGTACGTGAGTGCCTGATATAGTATGTGAGTGTCACATATAGTATGTGTCTGGTGTGAGTGTCTGATATAGTATATGAGTGTCACATATAGCATGTGAGTGTCTGGTGTGAGTGTCTGATATAGTATGTGAGTGCCTGATATAGTATGTGAGTGTCTGATATAGTACGTGAGTGCCTGATATAGTATGTGAGTGTCACATATAGTATGTGTCTGGTGTGAGTGTCTGATATAGTATATGAGTGTCACATATAGCATGTGAGTGTCTGGTGTGAGTGTCTGATATAGTATGTGAGTGTCACATATAGTATGTGAGTGTCTGGTGTGAGTGTCAGATATAGTATATGAGTGTCTGATATAGTATGTGAGTGCCTGATATAGTATGTGAGTGCCTGATATAGTATGTGAGTGTCACATATAGTATGTGAGTGTCTGGTGTGAGTGTCTGATATAGTATGTGAGTGTCTGATATAGTATGTGAGTGTCTGGTGTGAGTGTCTGATATAGTATGTGAGTGTCTGATATAGTATGTGAGTGTCTGATATAGTATGTGAGTGTCTGGTGTGAGTGTCTGATATAGTATGTGAGTGTCTGATATAGTATGTGAGTGCCTGATATAGTATGCGAGTGTCTGGTGTGAGTGTCTGATATAGTATGTGAGTGTCTGATATAGTATGTGAGTGTCTGATATAGTATGTGAGTGTCTGATATAGTATGTGAGTGCCTGATATAGTATGTGAGTGCCTGATATAGTATGTGAGTGTCTGATATAGTATGTGAGTGCCTGATATAGTATGTGAGTGTCTGATATAGTATGTGAGTGTCACATATAGTATGTGAGTGCCTGATATAGTATATGAGTGTCACATATAGTATGTGAGTGTCTGGTGTGAGTGTCAGATATAGTATATGAATGTCTGATATAGTATGTGAGTGCCTGATATAGTATGTGAGTGCCTGATATAGTATGTGAGTGTCACATATAGTATGTGAGTGTCTGGTGTGAGTGTCTGATATAGTATGTGAGTGTCTGATATAGTATGTGAGTGTCTGGTGTGAGTGTCTGATATAGTATGTGAGTGTCTGATATAGTATGTGAGTGTCTGATATAGTATGTGAGTGTCTGGTGTGAGTGTCTGATATAGTATGTGAGTGTCTGATATAGTATGTGAGTGCCTGATATAGTATGCGAGTGTCTGGTGTGAGTGTCTGATATAGTATGTGAGTGTCTGATATAGTATGTGAGTGTCTGATATAGTATGTGAGTGTCTGATATAGTATGTGAGTGTCTGATATAGTATGTGAGTGCCTGATATAAAGTGTGAGTGTCTGATATAGTATGTGAGTGTTTGATATAGTAAGTGAGTGCCTGATATAGTATGTGAGTGTCTGATATAGTATGTGAGTGTCTGATATAGTATGTGAGTGTCTGATATAGTATGTGAGTGTCTGATATAGTATGTGAGTGTCTGATATAGTATGTGAGTGTCTGATATAGTAAGTGAGTGCCTGATATAGTTTGTGAGTGTCTGATATAGTATGTGAGTGTCTGATATAGTATGTGATTGTCTGGTTTGAGTGTCTGATATAGTATGTGAGTGCCTGATTTAGTATGTGAGTGCCTGATATAGTATGTGAGTGTCTGATATAGTATGTGAGTGTCTGATATAGAATGTGATTGTCTGATATAGTATGTGAGTGCCTGATATAGTATATGAGTGTCTGATATAGTATGTGAGTGTCTGATATAGTATGTGATTGTCTGATATAGTATGTGAGTGTCTGATATAGTATATGAGTGTCTGATATAGTATGTGAGTGTCTGATAAAGTATGTGAGTGTCTGGTGTGAATGTATGATATAGTATGTTGTGTCTGGTGTGAATGTCTGATATAGTATGTGAGTGTCTGGTGTGAGTGTCACATATATTATGTGAGTGTCTGATATAGTATGTGAGTGTCTGATATAGTATGTAGTGTCTGGTGTGAGTGTCTGATGTAGTATGTAGTGTCTGGTGTGAATGTCTGATATAGTATGTGAGTGTCTGGTGTGAATGTCTGATATAGTATGTGAGTGTCTGGTGTGAGTGTCACATATATTATGTGAGTGTCTGATATAGTATGTGAGTGTCTGATATAGTATGTAGTGTCTGATGTAGTATGTAGTGTCTGGTGTGAATGTCTGATATAGTATGTGAGTGTCTGGTGTGAATGTCTGATATAGTATGTGATTGTCTGGTTTGAGCATCTGATATAGTATATGAGTGTCTGATATAGTATGTGAGTGACTGATATAGTATGTGAGTGTCTGATATAGTATGTGAGTGTCTGATATAGTATGTGAGTGTCTGATATAGTATGTGAGTGTCTGATATAGTATGTGAGTGTATGATATAGTATGTGAGTGTCTGATATAGTATGTGAGTGTCTGATATAGTATGTGAGTGTCTGATATAGTATGTGAGTGTCCGTTATAGTATATGAGTGTCTGATATAGTATGTGGGTGTCTGATATAGTATGTGAGTGTCCGATATAGTATATGAGTGTCTGATATAGTATGTGAGTGACTGATATAGTATGTGAGTGTCTGATATAGTATGTGAGTGACTGATATAGTATGTGAGTGTCTGATATAGTATGTGAGTGTCTGATATAGTGTGTGAGTGTCTGATATAGTATGTGAGTGTCTGATATAGTATGTGAGTGTCAGATATAGTATGTGAGTGTCTGATATAGTATGTGAGTGTCTGATATAGTATGTGAGTGTCTGATAAAGTATGTGAGTGTCTGGTGTGAGTGTCTGATATGGTATGTAGTGTCTGGTGTGAATGTCTGATATAGTATGTGAGTGTCTGGTGTGAGTGTCACGTATATTATGTGACTGTCTGATATAGTATGTGAGTGTCTGATATAGTATGTAGTGTCTGGTGTGAGTGTCTGATGTAGTATGTAGTGTCTGGTGTGAATGTCTGATATAGTATGTGAGTGTCTGGTGTGAATGTCTGATATAGTATGTGAGTGTCTGGTGTGAGTGTCTGATATAGTATGTGAGTGTCACATATAGTATGTGAGTGTCTGATATAGAATGTGAGTGTCATATATAGTATGTGAGTGTCTGATATAGTATGTGAGTGTCTGATATAGTATGTGAGTGTCACATATATTATGTGAGTGTCACATATAGTATGTGAGTGTCACATATAGTATGTGAGTGTCACATATAGTATGTGAGTGTCTGATATAGTATGTGAGTGTCACATATAGTATGTGAGTGTCTCGTATTCGTAGTAAAGTGATTGTACAATGTAGTGCATGAACAAGTATTTAATCAAGGTTATGTGCGTTTGTGTCGTATAGTGTGTGAGTGTTATCTATGGTGTGTGAGTGGTATATATGGTGTGTGAGTGTTATATATGGTGTGTGTGTGTGTTATAGTCAGTACTAGATATATTGTGTGGTATTGTGAAAATCTGGTATAATAGATATGTGAGCAGTGGCGTGCAGGGGTTCTTTGATGCCCGAGGCCAAACCCTTGATTGGATGCCCCTAAATTGTTCTTTTCCTCATTCATTCCTCCTCCCCTCCGACTGCACTGTGCTGCCCCCTCTTTCTAACTGGATGCCCTCCTCCCGGCTGGATGCCCGGGGCCGTCGCACCCCCGAACTCCCTCTGAACGCTACTGTGTGTGAGTGGGTATGTGGCAAATGTATACATTTATGTGAACGTGTGGAGAATATGATTGGCATTGTGTGTGCGTATTGTGTAAGGGTGTGTATTGTATGAAAGGTGTATACGTTATGGGTTTGCAATATGGTATTTATGTGGTGTATATGAAGCGTGTGTGCCATATTGGTGTTATGTAACATGTGCATGTGTGTGTTAATGTGTGGTATATGTGTACTGTGTACGGTATGTGGTAAGTGCATATGTTGTTGTGTTTATTGAACAAATGTCTGTGTGTAGAATGTTAATGATGTGTGCAACATATTCTCATGTATGTTAGTGTGTGCTATGTAGTATGAGAGCGCTGTGTTCGATTATATGTGACATGTTCGTGTGTATGTTAGTGTGTGTGGCACATTGCTATATAGACATGTGAGGGTTTACGATTTCGCACTACTAGCTGCGGTGCTAACTGTTGGCGCTGAGGTGCTAACTGTTGGCATTGCTGTTGTGGTAGCGTTGACTGCAGACAGTTGCCTTCGTATTTCCTCCGCTTGGGAATCAGTAAGTTGGCAGCGACTTTTCTTCACCTGGGAATCGAAACATAACAACAATTATTCTAGGATTTAACTTTCTTTCTAGATATTTCTCAGAAGTTTCGTCTACCATTTTACACCAGCGACTTACACTACCCTCTGTGCTGTAGTGAATATGGTGATCACCCTCATCTTCACCATCATCATCATTATTATCATCACCAGGTTAGTTAGTTCTAAGACTGGTGTTTAAGACATTTGACCATGACGCTCAACTATCGCTTAATCTCAACTATTCCTTAACCTCAACTATCCCTTTACCTCAACTATCGCTTAACCTCAACTATCCCTTAGCCTCAACTATCCCTTTACCTCAACTATCCTGTAACCTCATCTATCCTTTACCTCAACTATCCTGTAACCTCATCTATCCTTTACCTCAACTATCCTGTAACCTCATCTATCCTTTACCTCAACTATCCCTTTACCTCAACTATCGCTTAACCTCAACTATCGCTTAACCTCAACTATCCCTTTACCTCAACTATCCTGTAACCTCATCTATCCTTTGCCTCAACTATCCCCTAATCTCAACAATCCCTTAGCCTCAACTATCCTGTAACCTCATCTATCCTTTACCTCAACACTTCCATTAACCATGCGTAATTCTAATCCCAGTAAAATAAAAGTAAAGAATCCTTTTACACACTTTGGGTATATTTTATATATTGTGCTATTTATTTTTAGAATTGCCACATGTTTTATTTTTGTATGGTGGGGGTTGATCTTATGCAGCCTAGATCATTATCTTCTGACCCTTTCTTTTCTGATCACATTCCAACTCGAAGTGATTGCATCGCTGGATGCGAACCTGTTTTCTGTATTTGCATTATGTTCACGCCATACATAGAACAATCTTCCTTGTATTCTTTATAGCCTCATAATTGTATAGACCTATCGAGACTGGATGGGTGATGTGGTCGATATCACACAGGCTATCAGTACTTCCCCATGTTATTTCGCCAGTACCCGTTTACGATACCCATAGAACGAGTCTATTGTAAAGCTGTCTTCTTTAGAAATTCTCACACTTAACCATCTGATCGACAGGCAAGCTTTTTAGCCTCTGCACTACCACAGGTCCCATATCCAAGCGTGTCTGATTGATATTCTTGGGCATCCTTTCCCACCTGGACTTTGCCCTCCAGTATTTTAAGTATACGTCGCGCTCATGGTGCACAACATATAAAGGGCCATTAATAGCTTGAGCTGAACTGGCGGGGGTCTCGCAGTTGGTGGCCCTTAGAGATGCATCAGCAGAAACCTCAAAGTTGAAAAGCCTCAGTCTTTCATCTGCCAATTCCCAAGTCGTGGGTAAATTATTTCCACCTACACAGCGTCCTTCTAAATGGGAAATCAATTTAAATATCCACCGACAGAGCGTCCTTCTAAATGGGAAATCAGTTTAAATGTCCACTGACAGAGCGTCCTTCTAAATGTCAAATCAGTTTAAATGTCCGAGTTGGGTATCTTCTGCATGACAATATTATATGAACCATGCCTTTCATTAATTTTCTTTCTAAACTCCTACTATGTTAACATATGAAGTATTTCAGTTTCCGCGACATGGTGCTGTTAAGAGCCAGTTTTCTTCGACATCAGCTCTTGTAGAATGTTAGTATTGTTCCTCATGTTGATCCACGTAGTCTTATCATGTTTCGGTAGTATTTCAGTTCAAGATTTTCGATTTTCTTCTCTAGCTATTGCGAAATGGTTTACGGCTGACACGTGTATATTGCCACAGACGTGGTGCGGTGATTTCTGTCACAGGCATGAATGAATGCTAGGGATTTTGTGCTGTGATAAATGTTTTCTTGGTTACAGAGTAGAAACTTGCTGCTCTCGCAAATTCCTGAAATGAAATGCCTAACCCCGACCACAGCACGGTGGTTCGCCAGGCACATGTTCATAGCTGGTACAGGCCACATTTCAGGTAAATAAAAGAGGACAAGGCTGCTCTGCAAGTCTTTCCTGGGTTGGTGCTCTGCGTGGAACATGTTGCTCTACGAGGAAGCCAGTTTAGAAACCAGTAACCTATTCCAGGAAACAAACTGCACACTACGCTATGCAGGATGGTGGTATCATACCAAGGAATCGAACAGCTCATTGTGTCGAGGCCATCAAAGTCCCGAGTCTATGACTGCATCCTCCTGGCATCTACATGTGTAGTCTGCGATGGGCAAGCGGCTCAATTTGAGGACATGGGGCTGGACGTGGTGATTTCTTGCGAAAGCCCAGATCCATCAGGCGTCGGCTCTGCATTTATGGAAGCCTCATTGGATGGCTGTTAATGTCCGTGTGGTGCCCCTGCCTTCACTTGAGGGCCAAAAGCCATGCAATGCGTTTGTTCTGGGTGGTCTGTTGCTATGCACTCACTGTATACAGATGATTCGGATGAATGCTGACCTCACCACTCATGAGCAGTGGAATTCCTTCCAAACTCATTCATTCATTCAGTAGCTTGTCCTTGGCAGAACCTCGCTTCCATAACAACCATCCGGAAAGCATCTCAATCATAAGCAAGATGACCCGCGTCCGATACACCCATCTGGTGATCATCCGCCATATCCTGCATTAATCTTCTTTTTGGCCTTCCACTTCCTCTCTTCCCAGGCATATACCCCTCAATTATTGTTCTCTTTAAACTTTCATGAGTTTCAAGTGACTAAGATACTCCTATTTCAATATTCTTTGTTTTATCGTCTTTAATAGCCAACCTGACAGCCAACCCAGATCTGTTTTCCCTGTACAGTGAAAATATTTTCAGAAATATTGAAAATATGGAAGGAATCAACATTGGGGGACGATGCATCAATAACATTAGATATGCAGATGATACAGTCTTGATTGCAGACAATGAACATTACCTGCAAAATTTAGTAGATGCGGTTGTTACACACAGTGAACAACAAGGGTTAGAATTAAATTGTAAAAAGACACAGATTATGGTCGTCACTAGGAAGAACGAAATACCACAGTGTAATATACAAGTAAATGGGAATATTCTTCAACAAGTGAATAGGTACAATTATCTCGGAACAGTAATAACATCTGATGGGAGATGCCTTGAAGAGATTAGAACAAGAATCGCCTTTAGCAAGATGAAAAACATACTGACCAATAAAAAGATGTCAATTGAAACGAGAAAAAGAGTGTTGAGATGCTACATAGAACCTGTACTTTTATGTGGATATGAAGCTTGGACAATGAGCAGCCAGGCTGAAAAACATCTGATGGCTGTAGAAATGTGGTTTCTGAGGAAAATGCAAAGAATACCATGGACAGCCAGAAAGACCAATGAACAAGTCCTTCAAGAAACAAATGAAGATCGTAAACTGATCAGAGACATTAGACGTAAACAGTCACAATTTTTTGGGCATGTTATGAGAAGAAATGATTTGGAGAACTTGGTGACAACTGGTAAGATCGAGGGGAACAGACCAAGGGGAAGACCTAGAAACAAGTATCTGGATGGCTTGGCCTTGTGGCATGGTCGAGACAGAAACACGGAACTGATCCACGACTCTGTTGATCGAGTCAGATGGCAGAACATGACCGCCCACGCTTACCGGCATGGCACTTGATGGATGGAATAGCCAACCTTCTTCAATATTCAGTTCTTGAAGTATGGATGCATTTGTTCTTTTGTTTATCCAAGATATTCTTAGAACCCGTCTATAACATGTATATTCAAAGGAATTTATGCGCTGTTCAGCTTCTTAGGTAAGTGTCCAGGTCTCACAACCGTATGTTGCAATGGGAAAGATGCATGCTCTTAAAAATCTAATTTTTGTAGTTCTGTCTGTCCCACTCCACAATTTATTCAGTTGTTTTAGTCTTTTAAGAGCACTAGATATTCGCCTTTTAATTTCTTTCATTGTGTCACCATTGTTGCAATGACCCAAGATATTCGAAATTTTCCTCCACCTCCATTTTTTCTCATTAACAAATATTTCTTTCTTCATAATAGTTTTATTTGTATGCATTATCTTTGTATTTCCTATGTTAAGATATAAGTTATGGTTTTCCCTATTGTTTTGGGCTGAGGTTATTAGATTGTATATACCATTCTGTTAAGTGGATAGTGATATAGTATCATCAGCATATCGAATCTCTGGTATTTCATGACCATCGATATTTAGGGCATCATATCAGACCAAGAGGAAGACCGAGAGGAAAATATCTGGATGGCTTGGCCACATGGCATGGACAAGACAGGAACACTGAGCTGATCCACGACACTGGTGATCGAGTGAAATGGCGAGTCATGGCCGTCCACGCTTTCCGGCTTGGCACATTATTGACTGATTGATTGATTGATTGATTGCTCACTGGTTATATCATCTCTGATATTTCTCATTATATTTTCGGCATGCATGTTAAACAAATAGGGGGACAGCACACAACCCTGACGGACTCTTTGCTTGATGTAACACCAGTCAGATGTCTCGCCATCTATTCTAACCGCTGCTTGTTGGTCTTGGGTCTTGATAGAGCATTTGTATGAGTTGTACTACATTTGGTGGAAAGCCTATCTACCTCATGATTTCCCAAAATTTGTGATGTTGTAAAGTCAAATGCCTTCCAAACTACTAGGAAAAATTAGCCCGGTCAAAAACTTCCTGAACTGACCGAAAGGTGCAAATATAGAATTCTGCTGTAAACAGGCTGAACGCAAATATATACCCAAAGTATAGGTCGAGATCAGTAATAGGGAAAGATTTTGAAAGTGGGTTGAAGAGTATCACAGGCTTTAACACTGTGTTGTTTCTGGTCATTACATCTCTACTTGCTGCCGCTCTGAAATCCCTTGCAACTTCGGTTCAGGTTTGTGATAAGGACCCCAGTGTTTTGGTTTTTAAAAAAAAAAAAGAATAGTTAGAATGCATGTTTACAAACTAACATAACATATTGCCTAATGTATCATCAAATAATGTTAACCATGCCGTGTTAAAGCATACAAGTTTAGTACGTGTGTAAGGTACCTCCCAAGTCTTAGAGGAAATATCTCGGAGTTCATAAGGTTGATTAATTATCTTGTTCGCGGAGATGTCATCTTTACTTTTCGTGTGGCAGGTTAGGCTAATACTCGAAATGCTTAAGCATATATTCTTTGTCTGCTGAACCGAACATCGTCAACTTAAATGCAGTGTCTTAGCTTTGTCATCTAGTAATCACTGGTGTCGTCAAGAGAATCACTGGTTGACGTCAAGGTTATCACTGGTGGACAGAAATATTCTTTGGCCTCCTGAAATGTGCACGATTTGACCTAGTTTCTCGTACCTCATTCTCAATATTCAAATTAAAGGCGTCTGAATTTCCTCTAGGCTTAGTGTGCGAATATAAATCACAACAATGTAAATGACACTATCTGTAAATTGTATGTCGCCCGACATAGCGCCGATGTGAAAATGCTGACTATGCTAACAAACGTATAGTTGAGCCATGTATTCTCTATGTAAAACAAATAGTTCCATGGTAGATAATGCCGGTGAGGTTAAAGCGTTAGACCTTCACATATTCCAAGTACAATAAGTAGGTAAAGATCCCTATCCACGTCAAGTTACGTATTATATAGTGGGCGCTAGATCCATGTTTTATATACAAGCGGGCCCTCGAGAAATAATGTGGCCAGTAAAACGTCGACTGTCGTGTCCATTTTAGACTGATTCGACCTGGGAGTCAACGGCAAAAATAAATCCGACGGGATACGACTTCGAACCTTTGACCACAGGACGGGAATGCAAAAATGCTGCCCAATGCTCTACCGTGGTTTCTCCCGTATTCTAGTCCACGTCATATCATCGCAATGATGCCAGTTCACTTTCTCGTCGCCTTTCCTTCCAAAACAATTTCCAGAACAGCTTAATAGTGCCTGGTACCCATTTTACTTCGGAGCCTAGTCGGAAATAAAAGGATCCCTTAATTCTGACTGAACGGGTATCACTGTCTTGCATGCATGCGCACCAACAATTACGCCACCACGGCTCCGTGTGATTTATGTACAGACTAAATGTACGATTGGCGTTACATTGGGTACCTGGATAAGACTCTCTATGGATGATTTGCTGGCGGTTATTGTCGGTTTAATTATTCTGACCATGTAGTCGACCACGTGACTGCCGATGTTGAGAACGCCGCCATACTCGTTTACTTCAGTTATAGTGCTCAAAGTCGATCCTGAAATCAAAATGTCGGATCAAAATGGTTAGTTTGAGGGAGATATAATTCGTTACAATATTCTCATTATAGATTTGTAAAAAGCTTATATTGATAATGATGTGGGTGGATAGCAGCCTATTAAGAGAGGTGCGCGACAGGGATGTGTAATTTCTCCAGATCTGTTTTCCCTATACAGTGAAAATATTTTTAGAAATTTAAAAGAAATGAGAGGAACACCATTGGGGGACATAAGATTAATAAAAGTACATATAAGGATGATGCAGTATTGACTGCAGACAATAAACAGGATCTGTAATATTTAGTAAATAAGGTTGTTGTACACAGTGAAAAACAAGAACTAGAAATAAATTGTCAGAAGGCAGAGATTATTGTCGTCACTTACAAGAAATAAGCCGGTCTCTCTGGCTGTGGGGTTACAACACTTTCTCTCTGTAATCCCGTTTATCACGCAGAGTCTCGTAGCGGAGCGAGAGCTGAGGCGGTTCGACCCCCGCTCGTGACTTGCGGGATACTGAGCCGGCCGCTCAGAAAGCAATGGCAAACTACTGAGCGTAATCTTGCCAAGAGATCACCAACATACAGCTGAAAGATGCTGGTGTTGACAGCTAAATCCTGTAAAGGATATGCTAAAAAAAATAAAAAAAAAAAAAAAAAAAAAAAAAAAAAACAAGAAATAAATATAACAATGTAATATTAAGGTAAATGGAAATATTCTTAAACAAGTGAATCGGTCTTTCCCATCAACGTGTAGATACGAAAACATCTTCATCTATTTGGGAATCCTTACAACAGAAACAGAATTGACGTGGATACTGTGGACGAAGACAGGTCTGGACAAGTACCCACTGAGTGTCCAGGATAGAACTCCTACATTTCGGGACCACCTTTATTTGAAACTGTCTCTGCTTTTCTTTCTGACTTGAATTTATTCTGTTGTGTCAGTCTACTACTATTATTATTATAATCATCATCATCTATCACCCACGTCTTTTCGTTGCGGAATTCAAAGAGAACACATTAATGAGTGTATGAGAGAGAGAGCAACACTCCTGGTGATGAAGAAGCTGAGATACTGGCAATGGAGGATGGAAGAATACCTATGCCTAATATCAATCAATCAATCATGTGCCATGCCGGTAAGCGTGGGCGGTCATGACTCGCCATTTCACTCGATCACCAGTGTCGTGGATCAGCTCAGTGTTCCTGTCTCGTCCATGCCATGTGGCCAAGCATTGACACACATAGTATCAATGCCTAATATAGACATCAAATAAGAATGAGATTATCCAAGCCTCGAGAAAAAAAGGTCCACTTTACCAAGTCCAACAAAGTGAACAAATAGTAGTATTCACATTTCATACATGATATAGCAGGGTGAAATACCACTTTTTAAATAAACTAAAGGTTGTATATACTGATGCATTAACAGTAGAATTGTTTAAATTACGGCTAAACTTTTGTTGTAGAAATAGCCAATTTATGCATTGCAGATAATATTATTTTGGCCTACATTCTCTCAATTTGATAACAAACTATGAATATTCAATACGCTATGGTTTGATGTTTGTTTCTTTAGACATATTCGTGTTGATGTCCGAATGCATACGATGAAGACGAAGCAAGAGAGAGGAGGGAGGAGAGAAAGGAGAGAGAAGGGGAGGGAGGAAAGAAAGGAGAGAGAAGGGGAGGGAGGAAAGAAAGGAGAGAGAGCACATGAATGAATGGAATAACGAACTTTTCTTTACAAGTGTTAGAATAGGCCACAAGTGTGGTCTCGGTCATTGATAATCCATCTTCCCAAGCAATGTTACACAAACATTAAGAAATATCTCAGTCGTATTTGCCATGTTATACACAAAAGGAATATCTTAGTCTTTTATGTCATCTAATCAAAGTGATATCAAGGGCACTGTTGAATAGACTCAAACAGAAATGAGAGGAACATTTGGTTTTCTTCAGAAGATCATTGTCAACAGTATATCCTCCACAAGACCTTCCTGTGCCCGATGTTTGTAAACTGCTCTCTGTGATTCGTCATCAAGTGGATTGTTAGTCAATATAGACAGTGACTGGAGACTGATGTCAGAGGAGCGTGTGATGTGTGTGTGTGAGTGAGTCAGCGTGTGTGTGTTTCAATTAAAGGTAGGTCTTTATGCCGTAATGTCATTTCTATTGTGGCTTCTCGGTGTTTATATTTTGTGTTGTGTGTATTTGTTTGCTGATGAAGGTTAGTCGCCGCAGCGTCTTGTTTTCCTAAATTGTATTATGTAAAGCTGCATTATTTCGTTGTGTGTGTGTGCGTGTGTACATGTTCGTATGTGTGTGTGTGTGTGTGTGGGTGGGTGGGTGGGTGGGTGGGTGGGTGTGGATTATAAATGAATGTAGTATTGGCGTTCTTGCTACGGCGAATGTTTGTTCACCTCTCACCTGTAGGATCATGTAGAGTAGTCAGAATCCTCCCCATGCCGTCTAGCTCCACAATGATGCCCCATTTGGTAAACATATCTCTGATTGTCTGTTGTGACATCGTCTAGAGGAATGTAACAATCACCACGTACACAATAATGTCTCTAACATACCCAGTGTTACCTCAAGACACACAACAACTGTTATAGTTGTGCGTGAATGAAGTACAAGTGGATGATAATTATCAAATTAACACTGTTTGGAAAAAACAGATTCTTGTCATTAAACCAGAGTGGATAAATAAAGGCGCAGGTAGCGATAGCGATTATCGAATTAATGAACGAGGAGAACAATACGTCGAGCGGACGAATATTAGCACGAAAACAACGAACAATGCGACGATAAGCGACTGGGTGGAGAAGCAAACAAACAGTTAATTGGTTAATTCTTTCTATCACAAACTTATTGCTTTCTTTGTTTGTAAACACATTTTAACATTTCATCGTCATCATCGTTAAGTGTTTAAATCGCCAAGTGTTTCTGCCCTTGCTCCAGTCGTGAAGCTTCCTGGCCATTCCGTTTCTTAGTTACTGCGAAGTGGTTAAGCCGCTTGCTCGCCCTCTGAAAGTTGTAGGTTCGATTCCCGACTCATCCAGAGTTCAAGAGTGCAATTTTATCGGAAACTCCTTGGGAGGGAGGGGTTTGGGGGTCGTTGCTGAAGCTACGGAGTTTGTGCTTTTTACGACGCTTTCGGCAGACCGCCTGCGGAAAGAGACCCAGTCATGTGGAATAAAACCTGGTGCAATTAGATCTATCATATCGCCTTTACAGCTTTTACACATGTATTTTTTTCCACAGTTGTCGGGCTTCTGTCTATTGCTGCTTAATTTCATGGCGCGCACACACACACACACACACACACACACATACACATATATATATATATATATATATATATATATATATATATATATATATATATATATATATATATCCATCCATCATGTGCCATGCCGGTAAGCGTGGGCTGCCATGTTCTGCCATCTCACTCGATCACCAGAGTCGTGGATCATCTCTGTGTTCCTGTCTCGACCATGCCACGTGGCCAAGCCATCCAGGTATTTGCTTCTAGGTCTTCCCCTTGGTCTCTTCCCTTCGATCTTGCCAGTTGTCACCAAGTTCTCCAATTCATTTCTTCTCATAACATGCCCAAAAAATTTTGACTGTCTACGTCTAATGACTCTGATCAGTTTACGATCTTCATTTGTTTCTTGAAGGACTTGTTCGTTGGTTTTTCTATCTGTCCATGGTATTCTTTGCATTTTCGTCAGAAACCACTTCAATGTTGATATTCTTTTGCACTCAGTCGCTTGATGACGGTCTGGAGTCACTGGTACACATGACTACTCCTACCGGGCGAGGCTGCTCCTATGGAGCACCCATTTACTCTGTTTCTCTGATTATCGATAAGACTGCAGTACATTATATTCTTGGCATCTGTAAAGAAGGTAGTTTGCCATTGTTTTCCTTCCTAGCAGTGACCATACTGGTCGATGCCCGTGGCCATTGTCTCCCAAAAAAGAAAAAGAGATCCTCTACCTACCGTCGTGAAGCTGGAGACCATAACCTACAACTATCTGTTGGCTGCTCTTCAACTTCATCCACCACCTGCACCCTTGGCTTCACGTAACCCTGATCGGTGGGGGGGGGGGGGCAAATGGGTACTCCACCTTGCCCAAGGGTGTCCCGTAGGCTAGCGGAGGGAAGGAGACACCTTACCTCTCCTTTGATAAGGTATACCCCCTATCCCATCCATCCATCCATCATGTGCCATGCCGGTAAGCGTGGGCGGTCATGTTCTGCCATCTCACTCGATCAACAGAGTCGTGGATCAGTTCCGTGTTTTTGTCTCGACCATGCCACAAGGCCAAGCCATCCAGATACTTGTTTCTAGGTCTTCCCCTTGGTCTGTTCCCCTCGATCTTACCAGTTGTCACCAAGTTCTCCAAATCATTTCTTCTCATAACATGCCCAAAAAATTGTGACTGTCTACGTCTAATGTCTCTGATCAGTTTACGATCTTCATTTGTTTCTTGAAGGACTTGTTCATTGGTCTTTCTGGCTGTCCATGGTATTCTTTGCATTTTCCTCAGAAACCACATTTCTACAGCCATCAGATATTTTTCAGCCTGGCTGCTCATTGTCCAAGCTTCACATCCATATAAAAGTACAGGTTCTATGTAGCATCTCAACACTCTTTTTCTCGTTTCAATTGACATCTTTTTATTGGTCAGTATGTTTTTCATCTTGCTAAAGGCTACTTTTGCCATGGCGATTCTTGTTCTAATCTCTTCAAGGCATCTCCCATCAGATGTTATTACTGTTCCGAGGTAATTGTACCTATTCACTTGTTGAAGAGTATTCCCATTTACTTGTATATTACACTGTGGTATTTCGTTCTTCTTAGTGACGACCATAATCTGTGTCTTTTTACAATTTAATTCTAACCCTTGTTGTTCACTATGTGTAACAACCGCATCTACTAAATTTTGCAGGTCCTGTTCATTGTCTGCAATCAAGACTGTATCATCTGCATATCTAATGTTATTGATGCATCGTCCCCCAATGTTGATTCCTTCCATATTTTCAATATTTCTGAAAATATTTTCACTGTACAGGGAAAACAGATCTGGAGACATTACACATCCCTGTCTCACACCTCTCTTAATAGGCTGATATTGGCTTACTTCATTATCAACTCTTATGGCAGCTTGTTGTTTCTAATATATGTTTTTTACAAGTCTAAGGTCTTTCCCATCAATTTGTAGATCTTCAAGCATCCTTATCATGTTGACATGTCTCACTTTATCAAAAGCCTTTGTGTAGTCAATGAAGCAAAGGTGTAGATCTTTGTTTACTTCTATAGAACGTTCGATTACGGTTCTCAGTATATACACAGCATTTACTGTACCCTTGCCTACTACAAACCCACATTGTTCTTCTCCTATTTCAGGTTGTATTTTCCTCCTAACTCTTTGCATGATAATTCTTAGCAAAATCTTCGTGATGTGACTCATTATACTAATTGTTCGATGTTGATCACATTCCAAGGCTCCTGATTTCTTTGGGATTGCAATAAATACAGAATTACATAACTCATGAGGTATGTTTCCAGTATCATATATTGTATTAAGCAGACTGGTAACTTTATCTATTCCATATTCTTCTAAAGCATTAATCATTTCTGTTGTGACGCTGTCTGGACCGGGGGTTTTGCCAGATTTCATATGATTAAGAGCATTCTGAACCTCCATCTTCAAAATTGCTGGCCCTTCATTGTTATTTTGAACAATATATTGTTCGTCTCTGCTATCGTCATAAAGGTTTTTCACGTAATCTGACCATACATGTAAAATCTGATCTTTTTCTATTATGACTCTTCCATCTTTTGTCTTTAGGCAGCCTGCTGCTGTACGTGTTCTTTGATTAGTAATCTCCTGAATTCTTTTGTGCATTAGTTTCGCATTTTTACTGTTGTGTTGTTTTTCAATTTCTCTGCAATTTTTCTCAAGCCATGTTTCTTTAGCCTCCTTACATAAGGTTCTGACTTTTCTGTGAATTTCTTCATATTTGGCAGGATTATTTTTGTTCTGTCTTCTTGTTTCCATTAGTTGTAAAATTTCTTCAGTCATCCATGTCTTACGGCCAACTTTCTTTACTTTTGGAATAGTTTTTTCTGCTGCACAACTGATTGAATTCTTCAGCATTTCCCATTGATCATCTACATCTTGAAATAGGATCTCTAGATCAGACAATAAATCAAATTTGTTCTTTACTTCTATGTTAAAATTATCTTGTATTTCTTTGTCAGTTTTCAATTTGCACAAGTCATATTTAGGGTTTCCTGCTGTATACTTGACTTTCTTTAACTTTACCCTCAATGTGCCAGTAATTAATCTGTGATCACTGTAACAGTCTGCATTTGGAACTGTTTTTACAACTGTTAATGCATTTCGAAACCTTTTGCTCATCAGGATGTAATCTATCTGGTTTTTAATCCTGCTGTCTGGACTCCTCCATGTCCATAATCTTCTAGGATGTTGTTTAAACCAGGTGTTTCCTACAACCAATTCTTGTTCTTTTGCCCATTCTACAAGTCTGTAACCTCTTTCATTTCTCTCTCCCAAACCATGGTTGCCTACACTGTATCCATCGCTTTGCTTTCCTATTTTTGCGTTGAAATCACCCATTATGATATTTATTTCTGATTTTTTACAGTTCTTCAAAGCAGACTCCATGTCATTATAAAATGCCTCTATACTTTCTTCACTGCTTTCACTTGTTGGGGCATATACTTGAATTACATTTATTTTAAAAGGTCTTCCGTTTAATTTTACTAATAGAACTCTGTCTGACACAGCCCAATATCCTTTGACAGAATTTGATGTTTGCTTATCTAATATAATGGCTACACCTCTTTGCTGTTCTTCTCCCCCCGAGTAAATAATCTTACAATCCTCTCCTGTCCTTATCCCTGCTCCTCTCCATCTCGTTTCCGATATTCCTAATATGTTAATCTTCTCTCTCTCCATTTCTTTTTTGATGTCCTCCAACTTTCCATCTGCATTCATTGTTCTAACATTCCAAGTTCCTACTTTCAATGATATTAATCTTTTGCACCTAGTAGCCTGTTGACGGTCTGGAGTCACCTGGTGCGCATGACTATCCCTACCGGGCGAGGCTGCTCCTATGGAGCACCCATTTACGCCGTTTCTCTGATTATCGATAAGTGAACACAACATGATTTTCTTGGCATGTGTAAAGAAGGTAGTTTGCCATTGCTTTCCTTCCCAGCAGTGACCATACTGGTCAGTGACCGTAGCCATTGTCTCCTCAAAAAAGGAGATCCTCTGCCTACCGTCGTGAAGGTGTAGACCATAACCTACAACTATCTGTCGGCTGCTCTACATCTTCATCCACCACCTGCACCCATGGCTTCACGTAACCCTGATCGGGGGGCTAAACGGGTACTCCACCTTGCCCAAGGGTGTCCCGTAGGCTAGCGGAGGGAAGGAGGCGCCTTACTTCTCCTTTGATAGGGGATACCCCTACCCCGCTACCCCCTATCCCGCCACCCAATATATATATATATATATATATATATATATATATAGCCAGTCTCTCTGGCTGTGGGGTTACAACACTTTCTCTCTGTAATCCCGTTTATCACGCAGAGTCTCGTAGCGGAGCGAAAACTGAGGCGGTTCGACACTCGCTCGTGACTTGCGGGATACTGAGCCGGCCGCTCAGAAAGCAATGGCAAACTACTGAGCATAATCTTGCCAAGAGATCAACATACAACTGAAAGATGCTGGTGTTGACAGCTAAGTCCTGTAAAGGATATGCTAAAATATATATATATATATATATATATATGCAGACGAACATTAGACCGAAGAACACAATTATATTCTACTTTCATTGACCTTTTCCAGACACTCGTTAGTGACTCTGGCATCCAGCAGTTGCGTCTCAGAAATCAGATCTCGGTTGTTGACAAGTTCTTCCCAATTTGTTTATTCAAGTTCCACGGCCCACGGCCATACAGCAGAACAGATTCCGTATAACATTTTAGGACTATCTTTCTGACATTTAATGACAGCGTCTTATTGCATCAGATAATTTTCTGAAATGCAGTTATTTCTTCGCATCTTCTGCCCTTAATGCGTATTTTAATATCCGACAGTATCTGACTGGCCGAGCAATCTTGATCTCATCCGGTCATGTATTGTGTAATCCCTGGTGTATTCTATAAGCCCGAACAGTTTCTGTTTCAAGGCATGGTGAAGACCTTGAAGATGATATATTAGTAAACCATTTTATTAAGGCACACACACACACACACACACACACACACACAATTTCCCAGAGCAGGAACCTTCTGTGGGTATGTGGGGTGTTAGAACCATCACAAATTTGATGCCTTGAATGACCGAAAGAATAAGTGGCCGGTCTTTCCCTGCCGTAGTGAATGTCGAGTGCTGGGGTCCGACCGTACTCGTGGATATATTGACAACAGCATAGATATTTAACACAGGGAATTGATCATCTAAACAGTTAAATAGACATGCCAGGTACAAGCAAGATAACTCGAACTGTCTATGAAACTTCAAACAGAACAGCAGCCAATTAGCAGAAGATAACTAATGCAGGGTAAAAGATTTATTTATTTATTTATTTATTTTAAAAGGGTTACAAATTGGGCACGCATGCCCGTCTTATATTCGGCCCTTCCAATCACTTATCTTTCATTCATAAATAGTGCATGATGCTTTCACATAGGAAAATGCATTGTCAAATGAATGTTGTAAACATAAACAATGCATATTACAACGTTATGAGACACATCCCTCACCCACCCACACAACCTCTTTCCACCCACATACACCCAAACCCACCTACACACATCCACCCAATACAACCCCCGCCCACTCTCACACACCTGACACACCCACACATATCACCCACCCATACACCCACACCTTCCATCCACCTGTACTTTTCTATGGATGTGAAACGTGTCAATGAGCAAACAACATCTACTGGCAGAACACCGTGTGTTTCTGAGGAAAAATGCAAAGAAAACCACGGACAGACAGAAAAACCAATGAGCTAGAACTACAAAAAGTAAATAAAAACCGTAAACTGATTAGAGAAATTAGACGTAGACAGTAAAAAAAATTTAGGCACATTATGAGAAGAAATAAACTAGAGAACTTGGTGACAACTGGCAAGATTGAGGGGAAACGACCAGCAGAAAGGCATAAAAGCAAATATCTGGATGACTTGGCCTCGTGGCATGGCCGAGACGAGACCACAGAGCTGATGCACGACTTTGGTGATCGTGTGAGGTGGCGAAACATGATTGCCCACGCTTATCGGCACGGCACATAATGATGAACTAATACAGCTGTCTCCAGCCAGTCCGTGGACATTTTTTTTTAAAAAGTCAATATCACACATAGAACTTAGACAAATACACATCGATATGACTTGAGCATTACATCAGAAACTTACGCGGAAACCCATGGAACGATATCTTGGATTTCCTGCGTACTGATCAACTGGGTTGTTGCTGGTTGCGTGTCTGGCAAACGTCATTGGCACCCAGTACGTACCACGATCTGTCGAGCGGATGTTGTCTGGCAGCCCGGGTAGGTTCTGTGAGAATGGTGTTACCTGAAGCCAGGACTGTCGTTTCAGGCTGACTCTGATGATATATTCAATTTTCAAATATTATACTAGTCAGTCAGTCAGTCAGTCAGTCAGTCAGTCAGTCAGTCAGTCAGTCACACACACACACACACACACACACACACACACACACCCACACACACACACACACACACACACACACACACACACACACACACGCACACGCACACGCACAGAGAGAGAGAGAGAGAGAGAGAACCCAAGTTTACTAAGTCTTGCAACGGTCAAGCAAGTTTCTTGAAATTTGGTGGACGTAAACTTCAGTCTGTTTACAATCATTTCCAAAAGTTTTAGTTATCTCGGTCGGTTTGCATGAAAGTTATCGTGTTTCCAAAATATGCTTCAAATGGCCTCCGCAGCGTTGGGTGCACACTTGCATACGTTGCGCTAAGTTGTCAATTACTCGATCGCATTCCTCTGTGAAGATTTCCCTGATCTTTATTGTGATTACTGCCTTCAGTAATTGTTTGAGGGTTGTTTTGATACACATTATCCTTGAGATACTCTCATAGATAAAAATCTATTGGATTCAAGTCGGGTGAATGCGGTTCCCACTCCAAGTCACACGTCGTGCTGATCAGTCTCCCCTAAAATCGCTCTCTCAGCCAGGATAGAGAGTTATTTGATGTGTGTGGGGTGGCCCCGTCTTGCTGGAACCACTGGTGATCTCTATCCAATCCTCTGCGTCGTCCTAATATAGCCCAAAACTTTCTCAATACCGCCAAAGATTTGTTGGTTCCGTTTTAACGTTTGGGACACTGTAATTGTATATTCACAAGAGCACACTCATATATATATATACATATATATATATATATACATATATATATATATATATATATATATATATATATATATATATATATATATATATATATATATATATATATATATGACTGGCACCTTGCCGTATTGACAGACGACAAATCTCTCCATAACACAAAGCGTGGGCTAAATTTAGAGACAATGTATTGCCCATGCAACATGATCCCTCTCTCGGCCTGTCTAGTTTACTCCAGAGGAAAGGTGACACTAATACGTCTGGAACAAGACAAGCTGCAGAAGCTGCCGGATCAGCAAAGCAATGCTTTAACTGTCCGCCTGTCGGAGCTTCGATCCTAAACCAGTTACCAACCAAAGCTTAGGGCCTGGTCTGCCCTGCCATGATATTTAGTTTTTAGGTTGCATTTCCTCACACCAGGATAAGGCTTGTACCCTCCCACTTGCGCTCTCACGCCCGAAACCGTTGGCACAATGTGGGGTATCGGGTTTGGTAAGCGCCGCCCAACATTCGGCACTAACAGAACTAACAGAAGCATGTAGTACTGTCTACTGTCATACGGTAGCTCAGTCATATCTGACTAAGACCTGACATCGTATATATATATATATATATATATATATATATATATATATATATATATATATATATATATATATATATATATATATAGAGAGAGAGAGAGAGAGAGAGAGAGGGGGGGAGAGTGAGAGATGAGAGATAGAGACAGAGAGAGATGAGAGAGAGAGACAGAGACAGAGAGAGAGAGAGAGAGAGAGAGAGAGAGAGAGAGAGAGAGAGAGAGAGAGAGAGAGAGAAATTCGTTGACCTACACACGCTCCATTTGACGACCAGTCCGATGGAAAATCCACTAGAAAGTCCCTTCGATACCAGACTTAAATAATCCATACTAGCTGCATTAGTCTACCTACGTTATAGGTTCTGTACTCGAAGGCTGAATGTGCTGATTTCAAGTGTTGTGTTTCGCTGCATATCTCCTGACCGATGGTTAGGCAGACAGACAAACAGAGATACATACAGGCATATATATATATATATATATATATATATATATATATATATATATATATATATATATATATATATATATATATATATATATAGAGAGAGAGAGAGAGAGAGAGAGAGAGAGAGAGAGAGAGATAGGAAGACACACGAGAAGATAGATTGACGGTAATTTAGACAGATAAACAGACAACTGGATAGACGAGTGGACGGACGCGTAGAAAGATAGATAGACCGACCGGCCGCTGGGAGATAGACAGACAGACAGACAGATTGATGCATGGAATGATGGATGAGTGGACAGACAGACAGACAGATAGACAGACAGACAGACAGACAGACAGACAGACAGACAGACAGACAGACAGACAGACAGACAGGCAGGCAGGCAGACAGACAGACAGACAGACAGACAGACAGACCGACAGACAGACAGACAGACAGACAGACAGACAGACAGACAGACAGACAGATGGGTGGATGGATGAATGGATAGACGGATGGATGGATCATCGTCATCACGTGCCATGTCGATAAGTGTGGGCGGTTAAGTTTCGCCATCTCACCCGATCGCCAGAGTCGTGGATCAGCTCTGTGTTCTTGTCTCCACCATACCACGTGGCTAAACCATCCAGTTATTTACTTTCTGCTTTCCCGGTGTTCTTTTCAATCTTGCCAGTTGTCACCAAGTTCTCCGATGTATTTCTTCTCAAAACGTGTCCAAAATAGTGTGTCTGTCGTTGTTTAATTTCTCTAATCAGTTTACGGTTTTCATTTGTTTCTTATAGGACTTCGTCATTGGTTATTCTGTCTGCATATGGTATGTTTTTGCATTTTCCTCAGAAACCACAATTCCACAGCCATTAGATGTTTTTCAGCTTGTCTGCTTATTGTCCACGCTTCACACCCATACAAAAATACAGGTGCTGAGTGGTCTCGAGGTATGGTGTCCGTTTCGAGTGCTGGAGGTCCCGGTCTCAAGCCCCGGTGAGGGCCGGAATTTTTTTACGTGGACTTCTAATAATAAAATTTCGCCTGGTCTCTGGGTAGTGAGATCAGACGCCCGTGTGTATTGTTGCGTACGTAAAAAAAGCCCTGGGCAGTTGGAAATCGAAAAAAGAGTAGCCTAATGGCGCTGCCCGGGCAAAATTTCGAGTTAAAAATCTACCCAAAGTATTTAAGGAACCTCGCCAGTGCTACGGAGTTCGTGCACTGAGCTGAGGCTTCCGGACTCAGGCTTGAGTTAGGAGTAGAAGGAAGCACTTATGGGTTACATCCGTGTGCCGTGATGTTGATCCGTCGACTAACTAAAGCTAAACTAATCAAAAGTACAGGTTCTGTGTAGCATTTCAACACCCTTTTATCTCATTGCAAATGACATCTTTTTATTGGTCAGTATGTTTTTCATCTTGCAAACATCTACTTTCGGCATGGCGATTCTTGTTCTCATCTCTTCAAGGCATTCCATCAGATATTATGACTGTTCCGATATAATTGTAACGACTCAACTTGTTTACGAATATTCCCATTTACTTCTATATTCATCACCACCATCATCAGCAAGTGCCATGCCAACTAGCGTAGGCGTTTATGACTCTCCACAGATCTACTGATGATATTCCTCCATGTCACCGTCTCAATCAATCCAGCATCATTTCTCTGGGTCTGCCTCAGCCTCGCTTCCCCTCGATCTTTCCAGTTGTCACGATGTTCTCCAGTGTTTCTCTTCTCATCACATGACAAAAGAAAGTTGTTTTGTCTCTTTCTTATTTTCTATGTAATGTACTAGTTTCATTAGCCTCTTTCAGGCAATCATTGTTAGTTACTTTGGCAGTCCAAAGAATTCGCAACATTCGTCTTATGAACCACATATCTGCTGCTTCCGAGTTCTTTCTAATTTGCTCATTTGCATTCCAAGATTCACTGCCATACAGCAAAACAAGTTTTATATAACACTTCAGCACTCTCTTTCTTATTACATTGAATGATAGTGACTTAGTGCTTAAGATACTCTTCATTTTCTTACATGCTGCTTTTGCTGCTTGCCCTATAATGCTCTTAATATATGTTGTGCATCTTCCATCTGATGGTATACATGCCCCGGGTATTTAAACTTATCAACTTGGTTAAGAATTGTTCCTTCTATTTGCATTTCGAATTTTGGTGTCACCTTTTTCTTTGATATCACCATTTTTACTGTTTTCTTGCTATTCAAGGCGAGTCCTTTCTTGGCACTCTACTTGTATATTACATTGTGGTACAGTTAAAACTCGGTTTTCGCCAGTAATACGTTCGAAATCAATCGGCGAAATCCGAAACCGACGAAAATCGAAGTAATTATTTCCATATGAATCAATATAAATCCAATTAATTTGTTCTAGACACTTATAAATACACACTAAAAACACATTTATATAGTTTAACACTATCTTTCGGCTCCAAACTTGTCCGAACTCGCACCTTCGCCGTCAAGAAACACTGTGAATGCCAGTGAGTCTGCTGAATTTTTCAAACCATCCTCTGCTGGCCTTAGAATCACTAAGTATACTAGCACTCGTCCCAGGCATTTTCTTAATGAGGTCGACATACAACAGTCTGGCCTATTCATATACGATTGCCACCTAAACAGAATCGACATCTAACTGTTTTTATGTATCCAAATTAATAATAACTGTTCGACATCTTCAGTTAGTCGCGATCTCTGTTTCCTTAGCACATTCACACCTTTCGCTACATTAGCCTCCTTTATTGCTTTCCTTTTCGCCACAACGCAATTTATTGTGGATGGCCAATTTCAGCAATCTTAATGCCACTTTCGTATTTTATTATTTTCAAGTGATGCTCACACACCGGAAAACAACGCCAAACTGAGCAGAATAACGCGTGGGTCCCTCGCAAAATTAGCAGCGAGATCACGTGGGCATGACGAAAACCGAGACAAATTTTTCGCGGAAAAAAATTCTACGAAAACCGAAGGCAACGAAAACCGAGGTTTGACTGTATTTCCTTCTTCCTAATGACGACCATAATCTGTGTCTTCTTACAATTTAATTCTAACCCCAGTTATTCACTGTGTTCAACAATTTCATCTATTAAATGGTGTAGATCCTTCTCATTGTCTGCGATCAATACTTATCCGCATATCTAATGTTATCGACGTTACGTCCCCCAATGATGATTCCTCTTGTATCTTCTAATTTTCTGAAAATATTTTCACTGTATAGGGGAAAAAGATTTGGAGACATTACACATCCCTGTCGTACACATCTCTTAATAGGCTGATATTGACCTACTTCATTATCAATCTTCATGGCAGCGTGTTGTTTTCTTGTTTTCAACATATGTTGTTGTTTTTTTTTTTTTTACAAGTCTAAGGTCTTTCCCATCAATTTGTAGATTTGCAAGCATCTTCATGGCGTTGACATGTCTTACTTTATCGAATCAAAAGCCTTTGTGTAGTCAGTAAAGCAAAATTTGTAGATTTTTGTTTACTTCTATAGAACGTTCAATTAATGTTCTCAGTATATACACAGCATTTACTGTACCTTTGACGTCTGGGAATCCAAATTATTCTCCAATTTCGAGTTGTATTTTTTTTCATAACTCTTTGCATGATGACTCTTAGCAAAATCTTCGTGCTTTGGCTCATTATACTAATTGTTCGATGTTGATCACATTCCAAGGCTCCTGATTTCTGCGGGGTTGCAATACATTTAGAACTACATAATTCAGGAGGTATACCTCCAGTATCATATATTGCGTTCAGCAGTCTGGTTTCCAGGTCTATTCCATGCTCTTCTTAGGCATTAATCATTTCTGTTGTGATGTTATCTGGGCCCGGGGTCTTGCCAGTTTTCAAATGGTTAAGAGCATTTTGAACTTCCATCTTCAAACTTGATGGTCCTTCTTTATAATTCCGAATATCTTACTGTTCTTCTATTGACTCATCATAAAGGTCTTTCACATAATCTGACCACGCAAGTAAAATCTTATCTTTTTTCTATTATGATTTTGCCATCTTTGGGTTTTAGGCAACCCTTTGATGTGTGTGTGCGTGTGTGTTCTTTTATTAGTGATGTCATTAATTTTTGTGTGCATTAATTTGGTATTCCGGGTGTTGTTTTGGTTTACAATTTCCCTGCAAGTTTCCACTTATTTTATTTTTTCATGGTTATTTTTGTTATTTCTTCTTATTACCAGGATTTTAAGATCTCTTACTTCATCCATTTTTTTACATCCCATCATCCTATCCATTTCTTACGTCTCGATGGATGGATGGATGGATGGGTAGGTGGATAGATAGATGGATAAATGGATGGTTGTATGGATGGATCGATCCATGAATGTATAGATGGAGAGATGGATGGATGGAAGGATAGATGGATAGGTGGATGGATGATGTACAGACAAACAGGCAGATGTCATGTGAAGCTAAACACAAGCCAACCTAATCAAGGGAGGCAAACCTGTGAACTGCAGCTCGACAAGTTTCTGTAACAAGAAGATCTCCATTTGAGGCCAGCTCCAGGCCGTTGGGGAAATTAAAGTATCCAGCCACCAGCTCGGTGAGGAACCCATTACGTGGATGCAGGGCCATGATCCTGTGAAACCATATAAAATGTTTGCATATCCTTTACAGGAAATCGCTGTCAACATCAGCATCTTTCAGCTGATTGTTGATTTCTTGGCGAGATTACGCTCAGTAGTTAATATATATATATATATATATATATATATATATATATATATATATATATATATATATATATATATATATATATGCGTGCGTGCGTGCGTGAGTGAGTGAGTGAGTGAGTGAGTGAGTGAGTGAGTGAGTGAGTGAGTGAGTGAGTGAGTGAGTGAGTGAGTGAGTGAGTTAGTGGTATGCTTTGTTGTTCTTTTCACCTATCACAAGTTCATAGTATGTGCACATGGTTTTATATAGAATTAATGTGTAGGTAATTGCACCATGCTATGAATGTAATAATATCATATGTGTGTATGAATGTATTTGTTGTATTTAAAAATGTAAAGAAAAACACACACTGCACATTGTAAATACGCACAGTTGTGTATGGAATTAAAGTTTTGTTTTTAAGTATACCTAATCTTATAATAATTTTTTATATCAGTAATGAGTTCTCAAAATTACTTTATCTACATGGATCTACTTTTCTGTTTCTCTCGTATGCTGTATTTCAGTTCCTAGTTAGAGGTCGACTTGTGTCATTTAATTTCTTTTATACCTTGTATGTTTTTCCCAGACCACGATTATGCAGTCTTTTATAAGGCGTTTTTTATACGCCATGTATGGTGCTGTGATTTTCTGTATGTACTTGCTGTTAATTCAGTCCGATTAATTTGATATTGTCAGCCAAAAATTACAGTTAAAAATGACAAAGTGAAAATGCCATAAACTGTGAGTATCTTTGCTTCACAATCAACAATAGTAAGGACCGTTCTAAAGAAGTCAAAAGTAGACTAAGCATAGTAATAAAGAGGATAGCCCGTATGTAGATCAACATGGTTGAATGGATAAAAGCGCCTGTACTTAAGCATCCGGTGTGCTGATTCTGAGATAGAGGGTTCAATCCCTACACCGGTTAGTTGACTAAAATATTCACTTCTAATCCTTGACTTGGAGACGTAAATTACAAGTTCCTCTGAAGTCTGATGGCGAGCGGCACTGGTAAAAGGGAATACTAATCGGTCAGTCCACACACAAACATCAGTCCAGCGCATTAGAGGTAGTAGCACGAGTGTGCACTAAGATTGAATTCAAAGGGAGCCAACAAAAGCGTATAAGAACTCATGGCACAACAACAACAAACAAATGAAAGTATTAGTTTTTTTTTAGTTTTTTTTGCGCTCGCTCGCTTAGAGCTCAAGCGTAGTTTTTTTTTTTTTTTTTTTAGCATATCCTTTACAGGACTTAGCTGTCAACACCAGCATCTTTCAGCTGTATGTTGATCTCTTGGCAAGATTACGCTCAGTAGTTTGCCATTGCTTTCTGAGCGGCCGGCTCACATACCCCGTAAGTTACCGATGCGATTCGAACCACTGCTGATTTGAACCATCATCACATTACCTGACGAGAGTATACGAGATTACGGAGAAAAGTCATAACCTCTAAGCCACGAAGCCGGCTCAAGCGTAGTAAAAACACATTATTTATAGTTGTGATTGACTGAATTCTCTGTGTGGATTAGCTTTCCCTATTAACAGTGTCCCTCGCCATCAGGCGAACCAACTCCTACTTCAGAGGTACTTGTAATTTACGTCTCCAAGTCAAGGACGATAGGTCAACATTTTAGTCCAGCTGTCAGGTGTAGGGATTGAACTCTTACCTCGGCATCAGCACACCGGATGTTTAAGAACACGCGTTATTACCCATTCGGCCATGCGGACCTGCAGTGTTAGTTTTGAGAACATACATCTTTCCTGTTGCAATATACGGATGTGTGCCTGATCCATTTCGCAAATCTTAAGAGGAAATTCGGGAACTATTGAACTTAAATATTGCTGGAATATTCTTAGAATACCGTTTACCAAGAAGAAAATTCGCAAATTATTAAACTTAAAGGTTGCTGGAATATTCTTAGCATACCGTTCACCAAGAAGAAAATTCGGAAATTATTGAACTTAAAGGTTGCTGGAATATTCTTAGCTTACCGTTCACCTAGAAGAAAATTCGGAAATTATTGAACTTAAAGGTTGCTGAACAACTAGGGTTAGAATTAAATTGTAAAAAGACACAGATTATGGTCGTCACTAGGAAGAACGAAATACCACAATGTAATATACAAGTAAATGGGAATATTCTTCAACAAGTGAATAGGTACAATTATCTTGGAACAGTAATAACATCTGATGGGAGATGCCTTGAAGAGATTAGAACAAGAATCGCCATGGCAAAAGTAGCCTTTAGCAAGATGAAAAACATACTGACCAATAAAAAGATGTCAATTGAAACGAGAAAAAGAGTGTTGAGATGCTACATAGAACCTGTACTCTTATATGGATGTGAAGCTTGGACAATGAGCAGTCAAGCTGAAAAACATCTGATGGCTGTAGAAATGTGGTTTCTGGGGAAAATGCAAAGAATACCATGGACAGCCAGAAAGACCAATGAACAAGTTCTTCAAGAAATAAATGAAGATCGTAAACTGATTAAAGACATTAGGCGTAGACAGTCACAATTTTTTGGGCATGTTATGAGAAGAAATGATCTGGAGAACTTGGTGACAACTGGTAAGATCGAGGGGAACAGACCAAGGGGAAGACCTAGAAGCAAGTACCTAGATGGCTTGGCCTTGTGGCATGGCCGAGACAGAAACACGGAACTGATCCACGACTCTGGTGATCGAGTGAGATGGCAGAACATGACCGCCCACGCTTACCGGCATGGCACATGATGGATGGATGGAAAGGTTGCTGGAATATACTTAGCATACCGTTCACCAAGAAGAAAGTTCCGAAATTATTGAACTTAAAGGTTGCTGGAATATTCTTAGCATACCGTTCACCAAGAAGAAAATTCGGAAATTATTGAACTTAAAGGTTGCTGGAATATTCTTAGCATACCGTTCACCAAGAAGAAAATTCGGAAATTATTGAACTTAAAGGTTGCTGGAATATTCCTAGAATATCGTTCGCCAAGAAGAAACATATTGACATTCTACCAGATCTGAACGTCGAAGAAACATAATCAACATCAAGTCACGGAAATGTAAATACTTTCTCCTCATTAAAAGTCACATTGTTTGGCAGGTATAGAGGTGGAAGGCGTGGTTCTGGAAGAAGCGGCACAGGTTGGCCAGCGTGAAGATGGACACAAAACAGTGATAATACCTTGGCAGGGAATCGATAATCTTTTCTGCCTGCCGTGATGAGAGCAACATTCTACAAATAACCTACATTTTTTTGTTGTTATTTTTATTCATATCTTTTTTTTTACAGGACATCGCAGTCAACACCAGAATTTCAGCCGCTGTGATGATCGCTTGGCAAGTTTAAGTTCAGTAGTTTGCCAATGTTTTCTGAACGACTGGCACCGATACCCACGCGAAACAAACGCAACGCAGTCTGCTGCCAAATTGCGCACAGCTGTGTTTCGAACGTGGGTATACGGGATTACGAATCGCGTCTGTAAAGCCTTGACCAATGAGACGGCAATTAACCTACCACACGATGATAATGATGATGTCACACAACGTAGTATAACCACATATGCGACAAGACATACCTTCCCGTGGGGCGTCCGTCCATACATATGTAGACATCGTTGTCAGGTGTGTAGACATCGCTGGAGTCTGTCATCATGATGACCCCGTCGGACGACACTACCATGTCGTTCAGAAACACGGGACGCCGGCCATTGACGGGAACATTGCTGGAGTATATTAGCTGGAAGGTTCCTGGGCATGGCAAAATACAGCTGACCTTATTGTGGATGTGACAAATATAATGTCGTGCAGCTAGTCTGTTAATGTATGAGTAGATCCTCCTCTGTTCCATCTCCTCCTATTATTCCTCTTCTTCCTCTGACACGTATCTCACAGTGGAGCATAGGCCTTCAAGTTTCTCAGATCCAGTTCTCGAATCCTTTTGCTGTCTCCTCCTTCTCTGTCCATGCCTTCCCTGTGTTATTCATTTTTGTGTTTCATTTACTTCTCTGGGTTTTTAGAATTGTTTGGAAGTAACTATGTAGACTGACACGTCAATAGCAAATTAGTTCTATCGTGCCTTTTCCTTTCGTGTGGATTGATATTAGTATGGCTTCGTTTCATGCCTGTAGAAGGATTCTCTCTAATTTAGTCACTTAGTGTTTGCATAGCTAAGATATGAATTATAAACAAGACACATGATATCTGAATTTGGATACTACAGTCGTTCAGCGCATGGAACACGCCAACGCCAAATGTTTATTCGGAACAGACATCTGTTATAGTCATACCCGACTTAAACCAAAGCCTTAATCAGACCAGTTCCCTATTACAATCCTGCCCAACTTAAAGTACAGATTTAATCAGACCAGGTACCTACTATAATCCTGCCCAATTGACTTCAAATGTTTATATCAGACCAGACAGCAACTTATTAGTTCTGCCCAGCTTACAGTAACAAACGTAATCACATATGGCATCAGCCAACTTCCTTTCACGAACAACTCCATCGGAATGTCTTCTTCTTGCACTCCATGCCGTGTGGAGGTTACCATATCTGTCCACAGCCTCCTGTCTCTTGTACGGCCGCGCATTGATGATACCGACGTTCTTCCATATAATGACGTCACACTGTCCAGCATCTTCTCTCTTGGTCTCCCATTGTCTCTCTTCCTATCCAACCTTCCCGTTATGACGATATACTCCAGCTTGCTCCTTCTCATAACTTCCTCAAAGAATGTTGGTTGTCTCCTTCTGATGCGAGTAACCAGTTCTATTTGTGAATTAATTTTTTTCAAGTTATCTTCATTTGTCTTTCTATACGTCCACGGTGTTCTCATAAATCTACACATAATTCCTCACTTGCTTACTAATTGCCTGTGATTCGCCTCCGTACATCATGATTGGCTCATTATAGCTCTGAAGAACTCTTTCCCTCACCTTAACTGACACAGATAAATTGTAGAGGATATTCCTTATCTTGTGAAAAGCTGCCTTTTCTTGGGCTATTCTGAATTTAACGTCCTTAATGCCATACTGCTGCTGACAGGGTTGTTCCATAATTATAAACTGTTAATTCCAACAAAAGGTATTCTCGGCTCGTTCCAATAAATCAAAACAGCAATATGAACAAAAATGATGAGATTGGATTCTTTGACGTAAGTCCAGCAAACTTGCCGTTTAATATATTCTACAGCATACAAGGATTAACGTGTCCAATAATTATTGTTTATCACTTACTGGGTCTGTTTCACCAGGTCCGCAGCAAGTCTTATTTGTAGCTTATAATAATTAAAAAAGGACCACAAACCTTGTTATTACTACTGTTTACATATTAGGCTATACGTCCTCTAATATCCTTCTCTCTCTCCATTGGTTACGTTTCATGCCGCTCTGGAAAATACAGATATTTCCTCTTGCTGTTGGTTCATTTATTCGTGGCGATATTCTGCATCATGTTGCTAATCCTCTTCCTTATCAGTTAGTAATATTCCGCCATTGGTTTAATGCCAAGCAACCATCAGTCCAGTTCGATTTAGTGACATCCAGAATTGCACTGCCTTCTCGTTTCCATTTCCCCAGAAGTCTGCAGTTGTTGGGCCAATCGCTCTGTGACGTTTCTCGTGTTTCCAACGCGTCCCTTATTTTTTTTTTATCGTATTTGGCGTCGAGGATTTCTCTCTAATTCATATGACGTCATTCTTGTTTGCACTTACTATATAGCACTTAATACATCTTCCATCTGCTGTTATTAAAGTATTGACATACTTAAATATGTTGACATGTTTCGGATTGGTTCCATGCATTTTGATGTTGCATTGGGTATTGACTTTTTCTTCCTAATTACCATTATTTCTGTTTTTCCATTATTCAGACCTTTGTTTTGACTTTCTGTTGCAATTGTATCTATCATTTCTTGCAACTGCATTGCATTGTCAACCAACAAAACCATATCATCAGCATAACGTAGGTTCCTTACATTTTGCTCAACTACCGATATTCCTGGCATGTCTTCTGTGGATCACATTATTTTTTCGCTGTACAAATTGAACAGATCAGGTGATAATACAGAACCTTGTCCAACACCTTGTTTAATGTGTTGAAAAGTTCCTAATTGGTTGTCAGATCGCTTAGCTGCTCTTAGTTGCTAATACATGTTCTTTATTATTCTCAGATCTTTACTTTCAATGTTTAACATTTCCAACATTGTAATCATGTCTTCGCGTTTCACCTTATCACATGACTTATTGTATATAAAAACGTCACATGTGTGTGTGTGTGTGTCTGTGTGTGTGTGTGTGTGTGTGTGTGTGTGTGTGTGTGTGTGTGTGTGTGTGTGTGTTTACGTGGTGAATATAATCTGAGGAAAAGAAGTACAGAACAAATGTATCATTTTTCGATATAGTCATCACTGCGTTCAATGCAAGTCCTCCAGCGCAGATAAAGTGCTTGAATTCCTGTAGAAAACATTTATCTGGGGCACTCGGTGTGCCTGACTCTGCAGTGAAGTCTTATCACAGAAGTCACACCATTTTGAAACTTCCTACTCCACTCATACACTTGCTGGACTGACAGGCATGCACCCTCATACTGGACCGTCATTTGCCGATGAATTTTTATAGGTTTCACCCCTTCACTGATCAAATAACGGATACCAGAACGCTGCTCCTATTTGGTACCTTCAAAAGTTGGGCATCTTTAAACTGTCCCTATGACGTCACCGTGTTTGTCTGCACCGTGATGTCACGTGCTTAAAACTCTTGACATGCTTAACAATATTGACAGGTTTCATGACAATGGCATAGTTACTGTAATTTTTATCACACTTGTCAGATTGTTATTTTAAGCCCCCTCGTAGATCATTGCTCATTTCAGTCACTCTTTCTGTTAAAGTTCTCAAGATGTATAGCAAATCCACACTGCTCATCTCCACTTTCCTGTTTTATTATACTTCTTATTCTTCTCGATATAATTCTCATACGAATGTAATGCACCTTAAATTAACCACTACTTTTACTGGGGACACTCACCTGCACACGACATAGAAGAAGATATACAAGGCAACAGAAGTGACCGCTTGTGCTGCTTTTAGGCACAGCAGCTTGCCACTTCGTGTTGTTTAGTGTAAAATAAGAGTAGAAATGACGAACGCAAACGCACCATTCTCGGGATGAACCAAAAACAGTCCTCTGTAGCTGTCCAAAGCTAACAGAGAGCCACTGGCAGGATCACGGCGGAGACTGGATAACTGCCCACACGTGAATTTGTCTGCTGTTTAAAAACAACACAAACAACGATTACATAACTGAATAATGTGTCTGCAGTAAACATTGGTTAAACGACAAGAAGCTCGCTAACCGTGTTACATTTTTCGTCCTCTGCCTTTTATCCCTGAAAGGAGCATACGCTTCAGTCAACAAATGTCAAGCCATCACACAAGCTACCAAATGCTCTCCCAATATTATTCTTCTTTGTCGTCAGTTCTTTTCTCCGTGGGTCTTTAGCTCACCCTCTCATTCTTTTGCCATGTGGGTTCCATAGAAAGATCTTCTAGAAACACTATGAACAGGTTTTCTCAATGTGTGTCCCATCTATAGGCAGCGCCTTTTATCCGCCTCTAGTAAACGACCCTTTTATACGCCGTCGGGCTTATCAGGCATACAGAGCGAGACCTATATTTGTATGGACCATTCAGCACTCAGTGAGTCTTGTGGTCAGTATTAAGCCAGTCGACTTTATACTCTATTTTAATTACTAATGGAGAACGACTAAACATAATTCATGTCCCTAAACCTAGGTTAGACTTATACAAAACAAGCTTAGCGTACTCCGCAGCTCAGCTGTGGAACAATCGTCCACAAGAAATCAAAGACACCACTAATCCTTATGCAAACAGTCGTAACCTGTTTGAACACTATCTCAGTTTAGACTACATACCCCCTTAAAACAAAAAGTAAATAATAATAATAATAATAATAATAATAATAATAATAATAATAATAATAATAATCACTAAGGACAACTAGTATAATGAACATTGCCCTAACTACGTTACATTTAGCTTAGCTACTTATAATCGACATGTCAAAATTAGTTTAGTGAGTCATGTATTATTCATTATTGTACATTGTCCATGCGTTTTAATGCATATTGTTTCTGTTGTCTTAGTTCTTGTCTAAGATAGATTCATAAGTGATATAAAATGAAATAATGTATGAGAGCAGAGAGACAAGAAGGGCAGCACGTCAGGCGGGCCTGCGTACCAAGTTCTAAACCCTTTGAAAATAAACTTCATTCATTCGTTCGTTACTATGAAAGACCCACTTGTCTCTCTCATATTCATATTCTAATATCTTTATCTGTTAACGTATGTGTCAAAATTGCTACCTATTTTACCATCCCCAACAGCATGTATCAATGCGTATGCTGGTACCTTTACGTGACAAGATAACGTGAAAAAGACAAGTAATTTTGACTGAAAGTGGCTTACTATAATGTAATATATTCTTTACTCACACGTGATGTATGTAGAGATGTCTATAAAGCAGTACATTTGAGCAAATGCATCTTTCCTGTAGCAATATATGAATGTGAGTAAGGACGATTTCGCAATAACTAAGGAAGACATTTTGGGCTTTTGAACTCAAATTTTACATAAAAGTTCTTAGAATATGTTGGATCAAGAAGAATAAATATATTAAAACTCTACCAGATCTGAGCATCGGGAAAATAACTGGCTCATAAACTGCATTATGTCTCACAAACGGAAGTACTTTTGCCATATAAAAAACGTTACAGTGGCTTGGTGAGAACAGTGATGGAAGGCGTGGTTTCTGTTACCAGGTTCAAGGGTCACCAGCACGAAGAGACACAGGACATTGTACACACTTTTGGCATCACGATGCATGAGGTAGGACAAATGGCACAAAATCTAGAGGCCTTTAGACATACCGTGATGACAGCCACGTGCTGTAAAGGATCTGTTTTATACAATCTGCAAATCTGCACATACAATCTGACCATACAATTTGCACATACAATCTGTTCATACAATCTGTTTATACAATCTGACTATACAATCAAAACAGCACTTACAACATCCAGGAGGTGACAGGTTGGCAATGAGACGCGGTGGGCAGCTGGCCAAATCGAAGATCTTGTTATCGACAGTGCTGCAGTATAGATGTCCTACATTGATGGACAGACAGAAACACGTTGTTACCATTGTAATTATATTTCTCGCTGTTTTACTTGCAATCACTGGGTTCATAATACATTAGTACCTTACATAATAAGTGAATTGCGTGACAATAATTTATATGAAAGCGGTTATATAACGTGCGTCTACCACAACGTTGCTAATACATTCTTTCTATCATCTACATCCTTTTCTACGCCTTGAGATTACTGAGTATATGGTGCTCATCCCATATTTGTAAAGACCAGTCAGTCCTACAATGGGTGGTGTGGTTAGTATTACATTTTCTAATACCCATTTTAGGCTGCGTAGACCTAGGAGTCAAATATAACTTTTAAAATATCCGCCTTCCTCTTTGTCTCTTTCCATAAATATTTCCAGTTGTCAGATGTTCCAGTTGTTGTCTTCTTGTGGATATGACCACGGTGCTGGATTATTGTTTTTCACACTTTTATTTCATTCAAAGCAGTGTGTATTTACAAGGTGTCATGAATGAAAGAATGTGCTTTTCTGTTCTTTGAATTGATCACAGAGCGTTGCCGTTTGTTAGTGTTAAGTGACACATGTGCGAATAAAATAAATACATTCATATACACATATAATATAACATGTATGGCTTTTTAACACAACAAAGCTTGACAGGTATGCCGTGCGTTTGCTCGCGTGCACGAGAGAGAGAGAGAGAGAGAGAGAGAGAGAGAGAGAGAGAGAGAGAGAGAGAGAGAGAGAGAGAGAGAGAGAGAGAGAGAAAAAAAACCAATAACAAAGACTGAAGTTAGCGGAATCGGGTAGTAACTTCATCACATCCACAATGGGTTTATTTAGCTTGGGTGGAGTTGGGTCGGAGGTTAAACGAGCGTTTGTCTTGGTCATGATCATAATTTCCATTTCTCGGCTGATAAAGAAACTGAGCTATAAGATACAGTCTCCCTTTGTGCTAGGTAGCTCACTGAACTTTTATCCCTGACTGTGGTAATATTTCTCAATTCACAGTGACAAAGAAGGAAAAAGTACTGGTTAATTTTCCTCTATGACGGGTATTGTAAATGAATAAAGTATCTATGAAGCTAAATATCTCTCTTTTGTAAATATTGATCCTTGACGATTGTATTTATATTTCGTATTTGCATGGTCTTAGCAAGCAATACAACTGTTGTATTCTCCATGTCTTTTGTTTTGTTTTGTTATGTTGTTTTTTTGCTATTAGAATCTGTCATTCTAATAATAAATCAATAAATCAATAATAATAAGTGCATAACAGACTCAAACAATCATACTAATAGCAAGAGACAAGGAAATTAATGAAAGTTTACACATTTCAATCAGGAAATATAGTAGATAGTTTCTGTTGTATGTAAGGGAATTTAACCTGGCCTTGATTCTGCAGGTCCAAACTAACTTTCTGTAATCTGCTAGTGTTTGAAGTAGTTGTGTGTGTGTGTGTGTGTGTGTGTGTGTGTGTGTGTGTGTGTGTGTGTGGGTGGGTGGGTGGGTGGGTGGGTGTGTATGTGTGTGTGTGTGTGTGCGCGCGCATCTTTGGTCTTTTAGGAAGAGTATTCAGAAATATTGCCTTGTAAATGTCTGTTTGTTTGCCTGCGTGTATGTGTTTATTAGTTGTTTCTATCTTGATGTGGTTATAATATATCATGTCTATCGTAGGGTGGTTGTAATAAATTATTTTTCTATCTCGGGTAGGTTATAATACATTATTTATATCTTGGGCGGTTATTATATATCACTTCTATCGTATGGTGGTTATAATACATTATTTATATCTTGTGCGGTTATTATATATCACTTCTATCATATGGTGGTTATAATACATTATTTATATCTTGGGGCGGTTATTATATATCACTTCTATTGTATGGTGGTTATAATACATTATTTCTAACTCGGGGTTGTTGACTGAAAGACTGGCACCTTGCCGTCTTCACAGACGATAATTTGTAAAATGGAGTTATATCTCTCCATAACACAAAGCCTGGGCTGAATTTAGAGACCATGTATTGCCCATGCAGCATGATCACTCTCTCGGCCTGTCTAGTGTACTCCAGAGGAAAGGTAACACCAAAATGTCTGGAACAAGACAAGCTGAAGAAGCTGCCGGATCAGCAAAGCAATGCCCTAACTGTCCGCCTGTCGGAGCTTCAATCCTAGACCAGTTGGAAACCAAGGTTTAGGGCCTGGTCTGCCCTGCCATGACATTTAGTCTTTAGGTTGCATTTCCTCGCACTAGGATAAGGCTTGTATCCTCCCAGTTGCGCTCCTCCGCCCGAAGCTGTTGGCACAATGTGGGGTGTCGGGTTTGGTAAGCGTCGCCCAAAATTCGGCGCTAACAGAAGCAGGTAATACCGTCTACTGTCATACGGTAGCTCAGTCATATCTAACTAAGACCTGACACCTTGGGGTGGTTTATCTCATTTAATCATGTTCCTCTTGTACCTTGCGATGTCGAGGTGAAATATAAACAGCGAGAGAGTGCCCGCTTATGGGCTTCATGTATCGATATTCCCATGGACTCTGTTATTCCCTGCGTCCATCATTTACGTGGTCGGACTCTTCCTCTGCATCCCTCTGGTCTGTACATCATTGCTTGTTGTGGTATACTGTTTGTTGGTAACCTACTTGCATGGCCAAACCATTTGACTTGCTGCCTTCTAATAAAATCTAGTGCAGCTATAATCCCCCACTTTAGTCCTGATTTCTTCATTTCTGATCTTATCTCTTCTTGATACATTGAGTATTCTCCTCAGGAATCTCATTTCTGTTGTTGTGATTTTTCTTTTCTCTTTTTCTGTTATTGTCCAGGTTTGACATTGGTAACATAGAGTTGGTAGGAAGATTTTGTTGTAAAGTGCTTTCTTGGTAGTTATTGATACATGTTTGTTCTTTAGTATTGGTGCCATTTGTCCAATGAGTTGGTTTGCTTTATTGCATCTATTTTCGATCTCGTCTTCTGATTTGCCATTTGATGATATTATACTTTCTAGGTATTTGATACTCTTTACTTGTTTCAAGGGATGTTTGTTTAGGTGAATCGTTGTTGCTTTCTCTTCTTTAGTTACAGTCATTACCTCTGTTTAAAAAAAAATGTTTGCATATCCTTTACAGGACATCGCTGTCAACATCAGCATCTTTCAACTGATTGTTGATTTCTTGGCAAGATTACGCTCAGTAGTTTGCCATTGCTTTCTGAGCGGCCGGCTCACATACCCCGTAAGTTACCGACGCGATTCGAACCACTGCTGATTCTCACCGTCGTCATGTTACTTACGAGAATATACGAGATTACGGAGAAAAGTCGCTAACCTCTAGGCCAGGAAGCGGGCACCTCTGTTTTACTTGTGCTAATTTTCATGTTATGTTTCCTACACATTTAATTTAGACTATTTATGTGGTCTTGTAATTCAGCTTCTGATTTTGCTATTAGTGCTTGGTCGTCCGCAAACAGGAGTTCTCTCATCTCATCTCATCATATTCCTCTTGTACCTTGCTATGTCGAGGTGAAGTATAAACAGCGGGAGAGTGCCCGCTCGTGGGCTTCATGTATTGATATTCCCATGGACTCTGTTATTCCCTGCGTCAAACGTTTACGTGGTCGGCCTCTTCCTCTGCTTCCCTCTAGTCTGTACAGCATTGCTTCTCTAACGGTTAGATTTGCAGATGGTTCTTCTTCTGTGTTCTCGTCATATGGTGTTCTTGCGGTCTCTGTTTGGCTGGTTTCTTTACATATGTTGTCTATATATGTTATGAACAAGAGAGGGGACAGGACACAACCGTGTCGTACTAAAGATCTTATGGTGAAAAGTTCTGCGTGTCCTCCAGTTGCTCTCACTATGCATTCACTGTTGTTGTATAAGCTTCTACATAGGTTTGTTAGATGTGTACTCACCCTATAGCTTGGGGTGGATATAATACACTATTTATATCGTATGGTGGCTATAATACGTTATTTCTCTCCTGTGGTGGATATAATACATTATTTCTATAATGGAGTGGTTATAAAACATTATTCCTATCGCAGTGTGGTTATATTTCCTTTCTATTATCTCCAATGGGAGATGAAGAGCTAGAGAAGCAGCGGAATAATCATATGGCTGGTTAATTTTTCAGTGCCGTACGTTGTAATACTTTGAAAGAGTGAATTACACTTGATGCTGGTATTGTGGCGACACTATATTTAACGGGCTTGCTATCAGTCGCTTGTAGGATGTTTTACGTGTAAAAGTGACAATACTCTACAAGCATTAACTTTGTTGCTTTCTTCATCATCAAGTGTCTTGCCGATTGGCGTGGGCAATCATGCTTCTCCACATCTTGCGATCTTCAATGGCATGTTTAAATGTTATAATACTTCCTTTCAATCAAAGAGGTGGTAACAATGCTTTTGATATTAATAGGTATGGCTATTATTGTATATAACTGTAGCGATAATAATTTATGTCACGTTAGGAGATTGTGGTTACAGTGCTTTCTATCAAATAGGGTAATAACATTTCCAATAACTATAGTGATAATACTTCCTCTCACTGGTGTTAGTAATACCCTGTGTTATAGTAATACTGTTGCTAGTTGCTATTGTCTTGTAAAATGTTCCTTCACTTTCTACCACCGTGAAACAACCATTCCCATCACTGTGAAGCTTTTTATAATTGTGGTGTAATTATTCGCATCAATGTGATATTTACTACCACTGTAGACTCAAAGAATGTGATGGAATTATTCCCATCACTGTGCTACTATATGTTTTTGCTGTGTAATTATTTCACTCATTGTGGTCATTTATAGCATTATGATGTAACTATATCCCATCACCGTGACACTTTCTATTATTATAGTGCAACTATTCTCAGCAAGGTGATACTTCCTATAAGTGTGGCGCAATTATTATCATCACTGTCGCACTTTTCATCACTGGTGCAGTTATTTCCATCACTATGCCACTCCCTATACTTGTACTGCAATAATTCCCATCACCTTTGTGTAATTATTCAAATTTCCTGTGGTACTGTCTATCACTGCAATGCAGTTTTTTCCCCATCAAAGTGATATTGTCTATGATTACTGCTGAGTGAACTAAAAACAAAGACTGATAGATTCATACAAGAGACAACATTGCAGTTATAGACATATTTCAAGCGAACGAAAGAAGAAGAAGAAGAAGTCTATGATTTTGGTGCAATTATTCCCATCACTATTTAACTGCCTATCTTTGTGTTGCAATGATTGCCGACAATATGATACTGTCTTCTGCTGTTGTTCAATTATTCAAATTGTTGTGATACTTTCTGTCATTGTGGTGTAATTACTGCTAACTCTGTGATACCTTTTAATATGTTTCGATTTTTCCCATCATGTCGGTACTTTCCATCTTACCGATGGTAATAATTTATGTTATTTTATAAATAACTGGCCGTCTAAGTAACAGAGTGTTACTACATCCACCTGCTGTCACGGTCATACAGAAATCGATCCACATAAAGGTATCATTGGCAAAGATTGGACAAATGAAAAAGTTGCGATAAACTATACATCAACAAACACAGTGGCGCATAATTCCTCTACAGCCAATGAAGGCGGGAGGGGGCATTAGTTTCATTTCCTTCACAGGACGTCGCAGTCAACCTAAGCATTTTTGGCTGTTTGCGATGTATTGGAAAGTTTACGTTCAGTAGTTTGCCATTGCTTTCTGAACGACAAGCACTCATACCATTGTTTGAAATCAAACGCAAGGCGGTCTGCTGCCAAATCGCCCGCAGGTATGTTTTGTAAGTCATGTGCGGGATTACGAATTGCGTTCCCAGACTCTTCGCCACAGAGCCGGTTGAGGAATGACGAGAATTAAAGACCCGCTTTTGAAATAAAACTAATCATCTCATCTCATCTAGTGGTTGTAACTAAAACTAATGGTTGTAAGAATACCTTTGAACTAAAACTAATGGCTGTAAGAATATCTTTGAACTAAAACTAATGGTTGTAAGAATACCTTTGAACTAAAACTAATGGTTGTAAGAATACCTTTGAACTAAAACTAATGGTTGTAAGAATACCTTTGAACTAAAACTAATGGTTGTAAGAATACCTTTGAACTAAAACTAATGGTTGTAAGAATACATTTGAACTAAAACTAATGGTTGTAAGAATACCTTTGAACGAAAACTAATCATCTCATCTCATCTAATGGTTGTAACTAAAACTATTGGGCTTTAAGAATACTTTTGAACTAAAACTAATGGTTGTAAGAATACTTTTGAATTAAAACTAATCATCTCACCTCATCTAGTGGTTGTAACTAAAAGTAATGGTTGTAAGAATACCTTTGAACTAAAACTAATGGCTTTAAGAATACTTTTGAACTAAAACTAATGGTTGTAAGAATACTTTTGAATTAAAACTAATAGTTGTAAGAATACCTTTGAACTAAAACTAATCATCTCATCTCAGCTAATGGTTGTAACTAAAACTAATGGCTGTAAGAATACCTTTGAACTAAAACTAATGGCTTTAAGAATACTTTTGAACTAAAACTAAAGGTTGTAAGAATACCTTTGAACTAAAACTAATCATCTCATCTCATCTAGTGGTTGTAACTAAAAGTAATGGTTGTAAGAATACCTTTGAACTAAAACTAATGGCTTTAAGAATACTTCTGAACTAAAACTAATGGTTGTAAGAATACTTTTGAATTAAAACTAATGGTTGTAAGAATACCTTTGAACTACAACTAATGGTTGTAAGAATACCTTTGAACTAAAACTAATCATCTCATCTCATCTAGTGGTTGTAACTAAAAGTAATGGTTGTAAGAATACCTTTGAACTAAAACTAATGGCTTTAAGAATACTTTTGAACTAAACCTAATGGTTGTAAGAATACTTTTGAACTAAAACTAATGGTTGTAAGAATACCTTTGAACTACAACTAATGGTTGTAAGAATACCTTTGAACTAAAACTAATCATCTCATCTCATCTAGTGGTTGTAACTAAAAGTAATGGTTGTAAGAATACCTTTGAACTAAAACTAATGGCTTTAAGAATACTTTTGAACTAAAACTAATGGTTGTAAGAATACTTTTGAATTAAAACTAATGGTTGTAAGAATACCTTTGAACTAAAATTAATCATCTCATCTCATCTAATGGTTGTAACTAAAACTAATGGCTTTAAGAATACTTTTGAACTAAAACTAATGGTTGTAAGAATACCTTTGAACTAAAACTAATGGTTGTAAGAATACCTTTGAACTAAAACTAATGGCTTTAAGAATACTTTTGAACTAAAACTAATGGTTGTAAGAATACCTTTGAACTAAAACTAATGGTTGTAAGAATACCTTTGAACTAAAAATAATGGTTGTAAGAATACCTTTGAACTAAAACTAATGATTGTAAGAATACCTTTGAACTAAAACTAATGGCTGTAAGAATACCTTTGAACTAAAACTAATGGCTGTAAGAATACCTTTGAACTAAAACTAATGGTTGTAAGAAATTTTTTTTTAATGTTGCGTATCCCTTGCAGGGCTTTGCAGTCAACACCAGCATTTTACAGCTGCTGCTGATGTACTAGGCAAGTTTTTACGTTCAATAGTTTGCCATTGCTTTCTGAACGACCGGCTCCCATACCAACACGTTATAACGCAACGCGACACGACGCGTCTGCTGCACAAATCGGTCGCGTCTGCGTTTCGAAAGCCTGGTAAGCTGTTCACGAACCTTTCGCAAGGCTTTGGCCACAGAGACCGGCTGTAATAATACCTTTGAACTAAAACTAATGGCTGTAAAAATACCTTTGAACTAAAACTAATGGTTGTTCGAATACCTTTGAACTGAAACTAATGGCTGTAAGAATATCTTTGAACTAAAACTAATGGCTGTAAGAATATCTTTGAACTAAAACTAATGGCTGTAAGAATACCTTTGAACTAAAACTAATGGTTGTACCAATACCCTTGATCTGAAACTAATGGCTGTAAGAATACCTTTGATCTGAAACTAATGGCTGTAAGAATACCTTTGAACTAAAACTAATGGTTGTAGGAATACCTTTGAACTAAAACTAATGACTGTAAGAATACCTTTGAACTAAAACTTATGGCTGTAAGAATACCTTTGAACTAAAACTAATGGTTGTAGGAATACCTTTGAACTAAAACTAATGACTGTAAGAATACCTTTGAACTAAAACTTATGGCTGTAAGAATACCTTTGAACTAAACCTAATGGCTGTAAGAATACCTTTGAACTAAAACTAATGGTTGTACCAATACCCTTGATCTGAAACTAATGGCTGTAAGAATACCTTTGATCTGAAACTAATGGCTGTAAGAATACCTTTGAACTAAAACTAATGGTTGTAGGAATACCTTTGAACTAAAACTAATGGCTGTAAGAATACCTTTGAACTAAAACTAATGGCTGTAAGAATACCTTTGAACTAAAACTAATGGCTGTAAGAATACCTTTGAACTAAAACTAATGGCTGTAAGAATACCTTTGAACTAAAACTAATGGCTGTAAGAATACCTTTGAACTAAAACTAATGGCTGTAAGAATACCTTTGAACTAAAACTAATGGTTGTAAGAATACCTTTGAACTAAAACTAATGGCTGTAAGAATACCTTTGAACTAAAACTAATGGTTGTAAGAATACCTTTGAACTAAAACTAATGGCTGTAAGAATACCTTTGTAGTTGACGAAGGAAGCCGGTCCCCTAATCAAGTTTTGAGCAACCCTCTCTGCGTTGGTCAGGAAATTGTTTGACGACAACGGCCCCGTCAATGATGGCGGCGGTGGTAGGCTGTAGAAGGTAAACTGAAAGTTTGTTAACTCGTCAAATGTCTATGCTTGTAGCACCTTACACTGGGGTATGTTACAAACATGATGTATCACACGCAGGACTGTATCACAGCACAACACGCAGAATTGCATCACACTGATGGTTACATATCACTGGGGACATATAACAAACATGGTTACATGAAACTGGTGAATTGTATCACATACATGCATAGAAAAGACACCGAAGAGAATCACACACATAGTTTCATAACACATCGGACACTATCACATAATGGTTAAATAACAAGGGGGACCGTATCATGTCCATGGTTACATAACACGGAAAAAAAAGGGGGGGGGGGGGTCTGTATCATATATATGTTTACATAACATGTGGGACAATATCACATACGTGGTTACATAACTCACTGGACTGTGTCACAAACATCGATACAAATCCATACGGATGTATCACATACATACTTATATCACACGCATTATTGTAACATACATGGCAGTATCACACGCAGGACTGCGTGGCAAGTGTGTTTGCATCACACGCAAGGTCGTATCATATAAGGGTTATATCACATCAATCAATCATGTGCCATGCCGGACAGAATCACATAATGGTTATATCACACAGGGGACAGAATCACATACATTGGTTATATCATACAGGGGACAGAATCATACATGGTTAAATCACATATGTGGATACATAACATGGCAACTGTTTCGCATAAATTGTTCTCAAACACGTACAACTGTCTGATTTACATGGTTACATGACATCCGTGACTGGTCACATGGATGGTTACATAACAGGATGAATCGTGTCACAGTGTTAAATAAAACACGGGGATCTGTCGCATAAATAATTGTTACATAACAGGAGTCTATATATAGCAAACATGATAACACTTCTTATAGTTCATACCACGTGGTGTTAGGGATCATGTCTGTCCAGACCCCACTGTCTTCTGTACTGCCAACCATTTCTGATACAAATGTTTCTCCTTGAGGTAATGTCAAATTGTCCAGCATTTTCTTACTTGGTCTCCTCCGACTATCCCTCGAACGTTCCCATTATGGCTACATACTCCAGCTGTCAAATTCTCACGACATGCCCTGAGTATATTGTGTGGTACGGGTATCCTCTATTAAAGGAGAAGAATGGTGCTTCCTTCCTTATACTAGCCCACTGGACACTCTTGGGGAAGGTAGAGTACCAACCAGTTTAGCCCCTTGATCAGCTTAACATAACACCACTCCAGGTGGATGGTTACATAACACACGTCTATATAAAACATACAATGTTAAATCTGTATACAATACAACATAATGGTTGCATAACACAAGACTCTATATCATCATTGTTACATAATACAGATCGCTGATGACATAGATCGTTACATAACACAGATCTCTATATAACATGCAATGTTACATAACACACGTTTCTATATAGCATACAATGTTACATAACATAGGTCCTATATAACATAACATCGAGCTCTATATAACATACAATATTACATAACTCGTGTATCTATATAACACACATTGTTACATAACACAAGTCTCTTTATAACATTAATTATTACATAATGCAGAAATGTAAATAATATATAACCTTACAGAAAACGACTATTTAAATAACATGCATGGTTACCTAACTCAGGTCTCTAAATAACATGCATGGTTACCTAACTCAGATCTCTAAATAACATACATGGTTACCTAACTCAGGTCTCTAAATAACATGCATGGTTACCTAACTCAGGTTTCTAAATAACATGCATAGTTAAATAACTTAGGTCTCTAAATAACATACATGGTTACCTAACTTAGGTCTCTAAATAACATGCATGGTTACCTAATTCAGACATCCATATAACATAGATGGTTGCCTAATACATTAGACAATATAACATACATTGTTACATAACATAGGTCTCTACGTAACACACATGGTTACATAATGCAGATATCTATATAACATGCATGCTTACATAACAAGCGTTTGTATAACAGACATGATTACATAATATAGATATCAATATAACATAACTTGATGATGATGATGATGATGATGATGATGATGATGATGATGATGATGATGATGATGATGATGATGATGATGATGATGATGATGATGATGATGATGATGATGATGATGTAACATATATTGTTACATAGCATAAATCTCTATATAACACATACTGTTACATAACAGGGTTCTCTATATACCATCAATCAATCAATCATGTGCCAAGCCGGAAAGCTTGGGCGGTCATGACCCGCCATTTCACTCGATCACCAGTGTCGTGGATCAGCTCAGTGTTCCTGCCTTGTCCATGCCATGTGGCCAAGCAATCCAGGTATTTTCCTCTCGGTCTTCCTCTTGGTCTGTTCCCTTCGATCTTGCCAGTTGTCACCAAGTTCTCCAATCCATTTCTTCTCATAACATGTCCAAAAAATTTTGACTGTCTACGTCTAATTTCTCTAATCAGTTTACGATGTTCATTTGTCATTGGTTTTTCTGTCTGTCCATGGTATTCTTTGCATTTTCCTCAGAAACCACATTTCTGCAGCCATCAGATGTTTTTCAGCTTGACTGCTCATTGTCCAAGTTTCACACCCATACAAAAGAACAGGCTCTATGTATCCCCTCAACACTCTTTTTCTCGTTTCAATTGACATCTTTTTATTGGTAAGAATATTTTTCATCTTGCTAAAGGCTACTTTCGCCATGGCGATTCTTGTTCTAATCTCTTCAAGGCATCTCCCATCAGATGTTATGACTGTTCCAAGATAATTGTACCGATTCACTTGTTGAAGAATATTTCCATTTACTTGTATATTACATTGTGGCACTTCTTTCTTCCTAGTGACGACCATAACCTGAGTCTTTTTACAATTTAATTCTAACCCCAGCTGCTCACTGTGTACAACAACCGCATCTACTAATTATTGCAGGTCCTGCGCATTGTCTGCAATTAATACTGTATCATCTGCATATCTAATGTTATTGATGTTTCGTCCTCCAATGCTGATTCCATTTATATCTTCTACATTTCTGAAAATATTTTCACTGTATAGGGAAAAAAGATCTGGAGACATCACACAACCCTGCCTAACACCTCTCTTAATTGGCTGATACTGTCCCACTTCATTATCAATCCTTATTGCAGCTTGTTGTTTCCAATATATGTTTTTTATAAGTCTAATGTCTTTCCCATCAATTTGTAGATCTGCAAGCATATCCACCATGTTGACATGTCTAACTCTATCAAAAGCCTTTGTATAATATACCATACCTGGTTACATAACACTTGTCTCTCTATATAATATGGCTACATAACTCAGATCGCATAGCTGTATCGTGTGCATAGCTTTAACATTAATAAATGCACACTGATGTGTGTGTGTGTGCGCGCGCGCGCGCGTGCGCACGAATGTCTGTATGTAGGAGTGTATGAATGTATGCACGTGCGTAAGTTAGTAAGTATGAAGGTCGGTCGGTCGGTCGGTCGGTCGGTGGGTGTGTTTGTGTGTGTGTGTGTATGTGTGTATGTATGTGTGTACGTGTGTGTGTGTCTGTCTGTCTGTCTGTGTAGGTAGGTAGGTAGGTCGGTCGGTCGGTCGGTCGGTCGGTCGGTCGGTCGGTCGGTAGGTAGGTAGGTAGGTAGGTAGGAAGGTAGGAAGGTATGTATGTATGTAAGTACACATCCGTGAGAGAGGGATAGAGAGATTGAGAGAGAACGAACGAACGAACGAACAGACTTTATTTTCAAAGGGTAACAAATTGGGCACGCAGGCCCGTCTTACATTCGGCCCTTCCATTCACTCATCTTTCTTTCATCAACAGTGCATAGGAAAAAACATTGTCACATGAATTTTGTAAACATAAACAATGCATATTACTATGTTATGAGACACATCCACCACCCACCCACACATATATATACGCACATACACACATATACACACGCACATACATATAAACACACGCACACATTTATGCACACATATAAACATACTTACACACACAAGCACACATACAAACACACATTTACACACACTTACACATACACACCCACATTCAGACGTGCACACACATACACACACATAAACACACGCATACACACATATGGACACACGTACACACCAACCCATCCACCCACACACTTACTCACACATACACGCTGCCTCAATAATCTCACCCTCTCACTCACTCATTTACTCTCTTAATCACACTAACTCACTCTCTTACAAGCACAGACAAGTACACAGACACACACACATTCACCCACTCTCTCTTTCTCACCCTTCAATCACCTGCACATCCCACACCTCCCCACCTCTCACACATCTCCCCTCCCACACAAAACTCCACCCATAAACACATTCCTCCCACACACACATCCCCCACATACCTTCCCCATACACATCCCCACCCACACATCTCCCCACCAACTCACACATCTTCCCCCTACAAACATTCTCACCACCCACACATACATCCTCCACCCACTCACATTTACCCCATCCACACTCACACACTCCCACCCACACAGACATATCCCATTCACAGACACCCCCACACTCATCCCCCACACCCATTACACACCCATCCTCCAACCCACACAATCTCCTACACACCCATTCACCAACCCAAACAAAAAAAAGCGTAAAAATTAGTGATACAATTCAACTCTCTCTCTCTCTCTCTCTCTCTCTCTCTCTCTCTCTCTCTCTCTTGCTCTCTCTCTCTCTCTTGCTCTCTCTCTCTCTCTCTCACTAACTCTCTCACTCACATCACAGTAATGTTATATTATACATGATAAAATCAAATGGCATACAAAATGATAAGATGAGAATAAACAAAACAAAACACAAACAAGAAACAAAAAAAACATATGGAATGGCATGTTACAGGACAATCAAGTGGCATTAAACGATACCTCGTAATATGAAAGATGAGAATACATAAAAAATATGGAATAGCATTTTACATGAAATGCGTGCACTCAACTCTCTCTCTCTCTCTCTCTCTCTATCTCTCTCTCTCTCTCTCTCTCTCTCTCTCTCTCTCTCTCTCTTCTCTCACACACATGTACATACACCCACCCACACACATCCATATACTTACTCACACGTACTCACATAACACCTGAATATACACTCCCTCGCATACACTGCATGCATGCACACTTACACATACAAAGATATACGATACATACACGAGCACACACACACACTCATCCATGCACACATATGCACACG
>OY992877.1:37884228-38429228 GCA_963921405.1 Cepaea hortensis
GAGGCACCCCAAAATTAAGTTGTGTGGGTCTTGATAGACAGTTATTGAAGGACACTACTTGTTGTCTGTCGGATAAAAATGACGTAATTAGGTTCACCATGTTGGTGCTAGTCTTCATGTGTTTTAATTTTCTAATTAAAATATCATGATCTACCATATCAAAGGCTTTTTTAAAGTCTACAAATACTGCTCCACAAATGTTGCCATTGTTGATACAAAGATGCCAGTTATCGGTCATTTTTGTAAGGGCACTATGGTAAGAATATTTAGGTCGAAACCCAGATTGACTGTCAATTATTAGATCGTTGTTAATTAAATGATGTAGTGTTATTTTATGCATGTGTTTTTCTAATGGCTTTGATAGCGACGATAGTAAGGAAATAGGTCTATAATTACCCAAGACGCTAATATTTAGAGAGATTGAGAGAGAGAGAGAGAGAGAGAGAGAGAGAGAGAGAGAGAGAGAGAGAGAGAGAGAGAGACTGTTTGAGGTAGCATATGTAACTATATCTTTTGTGGAGCTAAACCACAGGCATCACTACATAAGGATGTTGCGTAAATTACTACAAGTGTATGTAACATATACCGGCAATTATATCACACAAATAAGTGACTATGCCGAGCACATAGCTACATCACAGAGATTGCAATGTGGCAAGCATTATAATAGCTAAATACAGTAAAACCTCGGTTTTCGTCGATAATCCGTCCGAAAATAATCGGCGAATTCCGAAATCGACGAAAACCGAGGCATTTATTTTCATATGAATCAATGTAAATCCAAATAATTCGTTCTAGACACTTCAAAATATAATGGGCGTTCATTTGAAATCCGTTCGTGCCGCACCGCGGTTAATTGCGTTCGTTGAACATGATCATGTCATAGTGATGTGATAAGTACTGACCAATGAATAAAAGAGCACGTGCTTATCGTTCCATGATGCATAGGTTCTGTTTCTGACCGTTAAGAAAATGGCCTTGTTGATCCAAAATCCGTCCAAAGAAGCTCAAAGACTTTTGACCATGAATGGCTATTGTAGGCCGACTTTAAAGAACCTGGTGTCAACAGCATCTCTACCCACTACTTGCAAACACTAGACAAGCTGCAAAAAGCCATCAAGAATAAACGACCCGGCATGCTTTCTCGAAGTGTGATTTTGTTGCATGATAATATTCGTCCGCATGTCGTAAAGATTGTCCAAGAAGCATTAGCAAAGAAGTGGGAAATTCTGCAACATTCAGCCTATAGTCCTGATTTGTCACCATGTGATTTTAATTTGTTCGGACCTCTAAAAAAAAGCTCTCAATGGACAACGATTTCACACAGATGCAGACGTAAAGAACGCGGTAAACACTTGGTTCTGTGAGCAACCACAATCCTCTTTTGCGGACAGCATTTGCCGCCTACTTAAGCAATGGGATGTTTGCCTGAATGTCTACGGCGACTTCTTCTGACCAACCCATGGTGCATAATTCATTCATACTACCACACCTATTAATGTTTCTTTCGTGCTTTTGTAATAAAGCTATTGGAACGGGTTTCAAATGAACGTCCCTAATACATACTAAACACCGATTTTATAGAGAATAAATATAGTGTTTAATACTATTTTTCGGCTCCAGTTGTGTCCGAAGTCGCACCTTCGCAGTGCCTAGTAACATTGTGTATGCCCGTGCGCCTCTTGAATTTATTCAAACCATCCTCTGCTGGGCTTAAAATCACTAAGTACACTAGCACTCGTCGCAGGCATTTTCCTAATAAAATCGGCATGCAACAGTCTGGCCTTTTCTGGCTTGACACATGATTGCCTCCGAAACAGAATCGCAACCTAACTGTTTTTGATTTATCCAAATTAATAATAACTGTTCGACATCTTCAATTGTTTGCGATCTCTGTTTCGTTAGCACATTCATGTCTTTCGCTACATTAGCCTCCTTTGTTGCTTCCTAGCTCGCAACAATGGAAATTATTGTGGGTGGCGACTTCCCGTACATGCGGCCGATTTCAGCAATCTTAATGCCACTCTCGTATTTTATTATTAGCAAGTGATGCTCACACAATGGAAAACAACGCCAAGCTAAGCAGAAGTACGAGTGGGTCTCTATGTTTTCGCAAAATTAGCAGCGATGTCACGTGGACACGTCGACGAAGTACGAGGCAACCGACGAAAACCGAGACATTTTTTTCGCTGAAAAAAATCTACGAAAATAGAAACCAGCTATAACCGAAGGCAACGAAAACTGAGGTTTTATTCCGTTTTCTCATGTACAAAAGTATGTTTATCGCAGTGTTTTTCGTGTGCTTACTTTGAACTCAAGTGTAGTGCTACTACTAGTATTAGTTGGTACTATAGAGTGCACCGGACTGATGTTTTCGTGTGGGTTAGTTTTCCCTAATGCCAGTTCCCCCACTATCAGACTTCGACTTCTGAGGTAATTGTAATTAACATCCACAAGTCAAGATTGACTGCCATAAAGATTGATAATGAAGTAGGTCAATATCAGCCTATTACGATAGGTGTGCGAAAGGGATGTGTAATATTTCCAGATCCTTTTTTTTTCCCTATACAGTGAAGATATTTTGAGACATTTAGAAGATATGAGAGGAATCACCATTTGGGTTTCGTAACATCAATATCATTACCTATGCGGATGATACCGTCTCGATTGCAGACAATGAACAGGATCTGCAACATTTAGTAGATACGGTTATTGTACACAGTGAACAACTAGGGTTACAATTAAATTACGAGGGTAAGTTAATAAGTAAGTCACAAATGGCTGTAGAAAAATAACTAAAGATGATAACAACTTGAAACCAGTTTATTATTGTACATACAATGTCCCTTTATTTCTAAACATAATTTCCACCAACATTGATGCACTTATCGCATTGTTTTATCAGTCCTCCCAAATCGGCTGCATAGAACTTCATGTTTTGTTTTCATTGACCTACCATCCCACAGAACTGTGTGACTTACTTATTGACTTGTCCTCGTAACGTTTTCTACCCAACTATGCACCGCTTTACGGGACAAACATTCCTCAGCATAAACAGGAAACCCACCTTGGCTGGAGACATTTCGCGAATGACGCCGAAGTTAAATGTGAAGTGAAAATGTGGTTTAGAACACAGAGCACGCAGTTCTATGCAGCGCAACCGGTTTTGGAGGACTGATAAAACGATGGGATAAGTGCATCAATGTTGGTGGAAATTATGTTGAGAAATAAAGGGACAATGTATCTATAAAAATAAACTGGTTTCAAGTTGTTATCATATTTAGTTATTTTTCTACAACCATTTGTGATTTACTTATTAACTTACCCTCGTATAAGAAGGAAAAGATTAGAGTCGTCACTACAAAGAAAGAAATATCACAATGTAATATGCAGGTAAATGGTAATATTCTTAAACGAGTGGATTCGGTACAACTACCTAAGAACAGTCATAACATCTGATGGAAGGTACCTTAAAGAGATTAGAACAAGAATTGCTATGGCGAAGGTAGCCTTTTGAAAGGTGGTAAACGAATAAAAAGATGCTAATTGCAGCGAGAAGAATAGTGTTGCAGTGCTACGTAGAACTCTTGAAGAGATGTGAAGCGTAGACAATGAGCAAACAAGCTGAAAACCATCTAATGACAATGGAAATGTGGTTTCCGAGGAAACTGCAACAAATACCATGGACAGACAGAAAAACCAATGAGCAAGTCCCACAAGAAGCAAATGACAACAGTAAACTGATCAGAGAAATTAGACGTAGGCAGTAACAATGTTTGGACACATAATGAGAAGAAATAAACTATAAAACTTGGTGACAGCTGGCAAGATTGAGAGGAAAAGAACAGCTGAAGGCAGAAGAGTAAATACCTGGATTGCTTGACCACGTGGTACTTTTGAGACAAGAACACAGAGCTGATCCACGACTCTGGTGATTGTGTGAGTTGGCGAAACATGAATGCCCATGCCTATCGGCATGGCACATGATGATGATGAAGTCACGGACGAGAAATTGAAATTTAAGTCCAAATGACGGCCGTGCAGAATGAACCCCCTACCGCGGTCACCAGGGACAGTTTAAGCGCGTTTATGTTAAGTTTAAGTGTAAGTTTAAGTTTTGTTTAGCACTTAATCAGTTAAAAGACGAAAAGACCACAGCCACACAGTAGGTGCAGATGAGAATGTTCATTAAAGTGACATAAAATGTAAGGAGTTAACAGAGAGACACAGATTCACATAAATCTCCCCTTAGAACAAAGGTTCGTGACTCTGGGAAAAGAAGGGTCCACAATGTACTGTGTCGAAATACATTACAATTTGCATCATGGGGAATTTTCATTTCCGCAAGGTGACTTGATTGTGGGTACCTAGGATTCTTTTGTCTTGTGGTTTCTGTTGACATCTTGCCTTCTTTGACATATCTACAAAGTTGGCTTTTTTTCATTTTGGCTGGCATCGGAGAGTTTGTTTGACTTTTTAATGCAAAACTTATTTGTGTTCGTTTTTGGTGTCAGATATACCAACTAAAATAGTAAATGAAGACGAGAATCGCACGCACGGCTGATTAGATGTGCAAATATTGTAGACCTCGCGCCCATGCCATGTTGTCATTGTGTGTGTGTGTGTGTGTGTGTGTGTGTGTGTGTGTGTGTGTGTGTGTGTGTGTGTGTGTGTGTGCGAGTGTGTGTGTGTTTTTGTTTTTGTTTTTTGTTTTTTGTTCGTGTTCGCGTTCCCCCATAACGAAAATACTTTTGCAATTCTTGTGTTTCTTTTGCCTTTTAGGTACCCACTTAAGATAGGCCAAGAGCAAGTAAGTTAAGTCATTTTCCATTATTGCTTTATTTGCTTGCCCAGAGTGCAATGACGTCGACCTCTAATGACAATTACAATGAGAAAATAGTATAAATAAAGGATCATTGTTGAACACATTCTCCGTCCCGCACTGGGCTGAGTATTGCAGACCTAGACGGCGGCGGCGGAAAAAACTAACAGATGAATTAACAACATAGCTTGGGTGGTTACTGAATCACTAAGCTTCACCAGTAGCATTTGACCTTCAGGTAGGTTGCTTGTGAAAATGATTTGCGTCTATCGCAGTGAATTTGGAGCAGAAACTGTCCTCTCAACCAGGTGCCGAAATACACAAATTACGGAACTGCAATTCAGAGATCTCTATCCCCTCTCCAAGCTCATAAACCAGCAGGGTTTTCAATACCACTACTGGAAATACACATCTACAGAGAAGCAGATTAGGATGTAACTAGGTCATGGTTCAGCACAGCATGTAGGACTGGTGGGGATTATGCCCAGGTTGATCATGTGCCTTCCACAGAGATGTGGTGTTTCATTGTCAGCCCGGGGTGACACAATGAAAAATTTAATGCCCACGAATGAAGGTTGATTTAACGCGGAGAAACAGAATAAGAAATGTAAACATAAGAAAACAACATGTTGTAATACCAGTATTGGACATCGTCACAAAGCAGCAATTGAAACTTTTGGTAATGTACTACGACTACCATAAGACATGTTCCACAGAAAGTACATTTTTACAGATACAACGAGAACTATTAAAACTGTTCGTCCATAGTCTATGACTATTATCTCTCAGATAGAACCAGAACTACTAAAGCGGTATGGCCATGGTCTATGACTACCATTAGACAATACTATACCGAAAGTGTTATCTCTCGGATACAACTAAAACGCTTTGACCATATTCTTCAGAGATCTGTCTCTCAGAATCAACGAGAAGAACTAAACTGTTTGGTCATGTACTACGACTACCAGAACCAGAACACATCAAAAGGACTTAGCTCGCAATGGACAAACAGCAAACTTTTTGCATTAAACACCTTGATATACGACTGACTCACCAGAACTCGCCCCATAACTTTCTGCATATTCTAACGTCGTTAGATAGACATTTCCGGTTCAGTCGCTTTGTTGGATCACATGCGCTGACTTCGTAAAACACGTATCCAGTCCACAACAACGATACGGATGAGTAACTTTTGTATTTTCATTCATATTTTTTTCATGTAGTTGTATCGGTATGTGTTTATTGTTCCTGTGCTGACGAAGGATTTGGCCGCAACGTCCATTTTGTGACGTATGATCGTATTCTAGTAACGCTTACCGTTTACTTCTCGTTTGTTGGTGATCCATCCATAGACAGACAGGAAAAGACAAGAAGCAGAAGACGACCAACGAGTTTCCATACTGTACAATAAAACCAGTTTCTTACCTGAAAACAATAGGTCGGATCACTGGAGGTCTCTGGCCGCATGTTTTTGAAATCAAGTTGAGCACCAAACAGAATACTAAACTTTGAATGCGCTTCATTTTGTTTATGTTTTTAAGAGGTAATAAATTTGTTTGAATCTTTTATTCACAAAAGCAGGCCGCTGCTATGCGACTTAGCTGTCAGAACATGCTGTACAACAGAGAAATAGAAATTTGACCTGTAACGTTAAGACTAAGCCACATCTTACACAACTGTCATTTAAATTATACAAACAAAATCAAGTGATTGTCTAGACTTACACTTGAGACAACTATACGGTAAGAACCTGCCGTACAACAGAGAAACAGAAATTTGACCTGTAAGGTTAAAACTAAGCCACATCTTACACAACTGTCATTTAAATTATACAAACAAAATAAGACTTATAGTTGTGCCAGTTATACAGTAAGAACATACCACCTTATAGTTCGAAACTTGATGTCCATAGAACTAAACTTGGTGTAACTAATTCCTTAATTTATGTTTTTACCTTTTATTTTATTTTTTTGCTACAATTTAACAACTCTACAATCAAAATGTGCCTAGTCATTACGCACACATAAATCGAATGAGAAAGTCCTGCAAGAAACAAATGAAAACTGTAAATTCATTAGAGAAATTAGATGTAGACAGTTCAGATTTTAATTTCATGCCATGAAAAAAAAAAACTAAATTTGAAAATTTAGTAACAACTGCCAATCTTCATAGGACAAGAGCAAATTAAATACCTGAATGGGTTTGCCAAATTGCATAATGAGGACAAGAGCAGAGACCTAATGCAAACCTCTGGTGAACGTGTGAGATGGCGAACCACGACCGCCCACGGCCTATCGCTATGGCACATGATGATTGTGATGATACGCTTTATAAAATGGTTCCCACTTCAGTACAAATTTGTGCGAGCGATACTAGTTCCGTTACGGCAATTAATACACGTCTTCAGAACATGATGCACAACGAACCAAATATTGCATAACAATTACCGATGACATATTTCACACGATCTACTAGAAAACTGCGAAGCGCAAGATAGACTAAGAAATTTAGTATGCGTAAAATTGCGAGATTTAGCTGTTCTTCAGTTCCAACTGATATCTACATGACAACTGTACATAAAATGAGTTTTTAAAATTAAACTATTTTAACAAGAAGAATTCGTGTTACATTAAAGTGTGCCTTTAGGGCGCAAATGTTTAACGTACACCTAGACGGTATAAAATCTACAATTGTTACACTACAAAAGCTTGAAGGTTTATTTCTAACTGGCGCTTTAATGGCGATGCCACTCGCCTCACTATCTGTGGGGTGCCGACAGAGCTGTGAAGATAAACGGATTTATCAAGACAAAAGTGACGCTGTGCGGCAGAACACGTGACCGGTACTGGTTTCTTAAGTAATGCACAATTAGCATGACTGACAAGATAGGTCATTTCTTCCCATTGTTTTACTTTCGGCCAAACTGAAAATTAGAAGATGCAATATCATGGGTGGGGATAGATATCTTGCTCATGGGTGGTTTGATTTTGTGGCTGAATGTTTCTACGTGATGGGGTACCCTGCCCAAAGCACAACAAAAGAGTAAAATGCGGGAATAGACAGAGATTGAATTGAACTTTATTTTAAAAGGGTTACAAATTGGGCACGTAGGCCCGTCTTACATTCGGCCCCTCCAATCACTCATCTTTCGTTCATCAACAATGCATAATACATTCACATAGACAAAATAAACATTGATTATGTGGTTGTTTCGGGATTTGAAATTTAAATATTGAGCACAACCCACTACTGGCAACGCCGATCGCATTCTGGTATGAACTTAAGGCCTATCCACGTCAATATGGAAGCACTAGACTCGAGTTTCGCCCTCATTTGAGCTCGTCAGTAGTGCATATCCCTGACCGGATCCGGAAACAGTCCCGGATCACACATGTGAAGCGGGTGTGTAACCACGCGGCACACACTGGACACACCAAATTATCACAACAGAACATCACAACGCTACCCATCGTTACCCATCGTAGGCTATGCTCAAGATTGCCCAATCGCCGCGACCGACGTCCGTCAATCGATGGGACCCGAACGATCAGGACTTCTCACTGGCAAGGAACACCAGGCCTCCTAAATCCAGTGAGCAATAATCAATTGATTATGTGGTTGTTTCGGGATTTGAAATTTAAATATTGAGCACAACCCACTACTGGCAACGCCGATCGCATTCCGGTATGAACCTAAGGCCTATCCACGTCAATATGGAAGCACTAGACTCGAGTTTCGCCCTCACTTGAGCTCGTCAGTAGTGCATATCCCTGACCGGATCCGGAAACAGTCCCGGATCACACATGTGAAGCGGGTGTGTAACCACGCGGCACACACTGGACACACCAAATTATCACAACAGAACATCACAACGCTACCCATCGTAGGCTATGCTCAAGATTGCCCAATCGCCGCGACCGACGTCCGTCAATCGATGGGACCCAAACGATCAGGACTTCTCACTGGCAAGGAACACCAGGCCTCCTAAATCCAGTGAGCAATAATCAATTGATTATGTGGTTGTTTCGGGATTTGAAATTTAAATATTGAGCACAACCCACTACTGGCAACGCCGATCGCATTCTGGTATGAACCTAAGGCCTATCCACGTCAATATGGAAGCACTAGACTCGAGTTTCGCCCTCATTTGAGCTCGTCAGTAGTGCATATCCCTGACCGGATCCGGAAACAGTCCCGGATCACACATGTGAAGCGGGTGTGTAACCACGCGGCACACACTGGACACACCAAATTATCACAACAGAACATCACAACGCTACCCATCGTAGGCTATGCTCAAGATTGCCCAATCGCCGCGACCGACGTCCGTCAATCGATGGGACCCGAACGATCAGGACTTCTCACTGGCAAGGAACACCAGGCCTCCTAAATCCAGTGAGCAATAATCAATTGATTATGTGGTTGTTTCGGGATTTGAAATTTAAATATTGAGCACAACCCACTACTGGCAACGCCGATCGCATTCTGGTATGAACCTAAGGCCTATCCACGTCAATATGGAAGCACTAGACTCGAGTTTCGCCCTCATTTGAGCTCGTCAGTAGTGCATATCCCTGACCGGATCCGGAAACAGTCCCGGATCACACATGTGAAGCGGGTGTGTAACCACGCGGCACACACTGGACACACCAAATTATCACAACAGAACATCACAACGCTACCCATCGTAGGCTATGCTCAAGATTGCCCAATCGCCGCGACCGACGTCCGTCAATCGATGGGACCCGAACGATCAGGACTTCTCACTGGCAAGGAACACCAGGCCTCCTAAATCCAGTGAGCAATAATCAATTGATTATGTGGTTGTTTCGGGATTTGAAATTTAAATATTGAGCACAACCCACTACTGGCAACGCCGATCGCATTCTGGTATGAACCTAAGGCCTATCCACGTCAATATGGAAGCACTAGACTCGAGTTTCGCCCTCATTTGAGCTCGTCAGTAGTGCATATCCCTGACCGGATCCGGAAACAGTCCCGGATCACACATGTGAAGCGGGTGTGTAACCACGCGGCACACACTGGACACACCAAATTATCACAACAGAACATCACAACGCTACCCATCGTAGGCTATGCTCAAGATTGCCCAATCGCCGCGACCGACGTCCGTCAATCGATGGGACCCGAACGATCAGGACTTCTCACTGGCAAGGAACACCAGGCCTCCTAAATCCAGTGAGCAATAATCAATTGATTATGTGGTTCATACCAGAATGCGATCGGCGTTGCCAGTAGTGGGTTGTGCTCAATATTTAAAATAAACATTGTCAAATGAATGTTGTAAGCATAAACAATGCGTATTATCATGTTATGTAACACATCCCCCCTCCCACACACACACACATCCCGCACCAACCCATACACACATCCCTCACCCAATCACACATCACCCACTCATACCCACACATCTCCACCCACCACATCCCCCACCCACCACACATCCCTCCACTCACACACACATTCCCACAAAGACCCAGACATCTCGCACCCACCCACACACACATCCCTCACCCACATTCCCACCCACACACACTCACCCACACACACATGCTCCGCCACCCAACCATACACCCCCAACCACACACACACATACCCCTCCCACATACACACACATCCCGCATCAACCCACACACCCATACCTCACCCACTCACACATCACCCACCCATACCCACACATCTTCCCATCCACACACAGATCCTGACACACACATTTCGCCACCAACCCATACATTTCACATCCACCCACACACCCTACCAACCACACATACATCTCCCAGCCACACACATTCCCCCACGAACACACACATCCCCGACGCATACACACATGCCCACACACCCCTACACACGCCCCTACACACCCACCCAGACATCCCCCACCTACTAACACCCACACATCCCCCATCCGCCAACACCCACTCATACCATTATCCACCAACACCCACACAAACACACCAACCCAAACACACATCCCCCTCCCAAACATCCCTCACCCACCCATATAAGAATACAAAAAACTGTAGGAGTTTTCATGGCACTGGGAAGTTTATGGAAGTCAAAGGAAGTTAAACTTAGCACTAAATTTAGAATTTTAAACCCCAGTGCTAAATCAGTACTACTGCATGGGTCAGACACATTGAGAACAACTACAAGCATTATAAATAAACTACACAAATTTACTAAGTGATGTCTACGCAGGATAATGGGAATAAAACAGTATGACAGACAGATGGAAAGGCTATAATGTCGGTTCTTGATTCACTTGAATTCAACTAACTTCATCTCAACTATTGTCTCTTTCTTATTGTTGAATACAATGTTCTACATGTAAGCTAGAACGTATACTTCTTCTTCTTCTTCTTCTTCTTCTTCTTCTTCTTCTTCTTCTGCGTTCATCCGGAGTGTTTTTTTTTTTTTTTCAGACGTAATTGTGGTGTGTTTGTTATGCGCCCTTGGGCCAAAGCCCTTAGGCCAACACATCGACTTTAGCGTGCGTTATTTAGTCAGATTAGCATTCCTGGGAGACTCTCACTGTTGTGGTGCCCTCCACATCCCAGCTGATCAAGTTAGAACGGTCGAGGACATTACGGTCAATCCTCAAGGGAAGACAGGGACAGTCCATGGGTATTTACCGCCATCCAAGGAGGTTTCCATAAATGCAGAGCCGACACACGTCCTGCACATGGCTGCATTAATTCCTCACTTCCATGTACTGGGCATTTCGTTCGCCACAGGCCGCTCCCCGCACGAACCAGAAACGGTCAGTTTGCAGATGACTTTCACTCAGCAAACTTTCGATTTCGATATGTTCCCGGACGAAAATATTGTCAGAGCTGTTCCGGGCACGTGCCCGGAAGACAATATAGTCATAGCAGTTCCGGGCACGTACCGGGAAGACAAAATACTCAAAGCTGTCCTGACATGAAGGACATTTCACTCGGACGTAATTGCGTAGCGCCAGTTTTATTTGCCACCTTTAGGCCGCACATCCGACTTCGGTAGAAGTTTTTTAATGAGGTTAGCCTTCCTGGGATTTCGAGGGACATTCTGTTGTGATGACGTCCACATCTCAGCCGGTCAAGTTAGAACGGTCAATGGCATTACGGTCAACCCTCATGGGAAGGCAGGGGCAGGACATGGGCATTCCCCGCCATCAAAAGAGGCTTTCATAATTGCAGAACCGGCACATAGCGCTCTTGTACTGGGCTCACCCAAGGAATCGCCACGTCCTGCTCATGGCTGCTTTAATTCCTCAATTCCGTGTATTGGTCATTTCGTTCGCCGCCGGCCACTCCCCACGCAAACCGGTAACGGTCAGTCTGCAGACGACATCCATTCATTAAGCTTTCGCTTCTGACTTCCACGTAATGGATTCGCGAGCCAAGCGTTCCATTTTGTGTTAATGGGACTTTTTTCAACCTTTGATTACGCTCACTCATTGAGCTTTTCGTACAGACTTGCATCGTATCCACTGAGTGTGACTGGACCGCTTTTTCCACCTTTAGTAACGCTCACGGGGGTAGGCTACATGTACTGCCTGCTCAGGACCTTACCTCCATGCAGCAGAGAGCTAGTAACGGCCAGGCCCTCTCATCCGGGGATCCCTCTTATCCCTCAGCTGAGAGCCGTAGAACAAGTATCTGGACCAAGCATGTGGCAGGCTTAGCTTCTCACCTCCATTTAGCAATGAGTGGGTATCGGCCCGGCCCTCAAATCCGGGGGTATTGGCTTAGAGGTGTTCAGCCATATTCCCTCAATTGAGAGCCGTATAATATATGATTGGACCAAGAATGTAGTGGCTTCGTACGTCTGATTCGGACTTTGAGTGCAATGGATTTGCTTTGACTGCCTGTTCTCGGTCTACTGCAGAGCAGCAGGTGTGTGTCTCTGTTGGTCTGGTTCCAATCCCTTGAGCTGTGCTATCGTTGGCATAGCTCTCAGGGTTGGAACACGCAAGCCCCTCTACCACGGCAAGGTGGAGACACGTCAGAGGGGGAACGTATACGAAACTGTGGCCGTGCTAATCATTCTGCGTTCTACAATTTTATTCAAACAGAATATATTCTTCCTGCCATCAGATATAACAGGTGCCATGTGCTCCAAATAAAGAAGCCTTAGGATTGCAGCAGACAGGGAGCATCGTCTGTAGGAAGCTTTAGATGATACCACGGACGTAAGCTGGAATGAAACAGGTCTTGGATGGCACAAGCCGAAAAGACACTTAGGCGTGTGGATTTGGTAGCATAGTGCGTGGAGGCGACTGTATCAGGGTACTCCCTAACAAGAAAGCGCCGAAAAGTGTTACGGCTACTTTGGGCCAAAGTTGCCGAGAATGAGCAGCGGGTATTAGAGAGGTGTTTGTGCAATAATTGACAGCCGACAATTCCCATCCTTGTCATGTAATTTATCTACTGGTGGGTCTATGTTTAGAGGTAAAATTAATTGGTGAGATATTGAAAAGGCAAATGAAGCTGTTTAAAACAGAATAGTTTGGCATAGCTACTAAATCATCTAGCACGGAAATGAAAGTTGAGGCTGGGACGGCAGCCTTTCCATGGTTAGAGAACTGTACAGCCAAATATGTGTATATAACGGATTCACAGAGTAAGCTTCGGCAACTGGACACTGGCATGTTGCTAGTGGAATGGCATACAAACGTGTGAAGCAATAACAGGCTCGTCGATTCGCTGCTGCTGTCGCTCTGGGCGGAGAGCTACTCTACAATATATTTGATACGCTGAAGGCTCTCTGGGACCCCTAGGAAAGGGAAGCTGATCAAACGGAGTATCTATATCTAGAAAAACTGGCTCAGAAGAGATTGAATAGAGGATCTGGGCGATATTCAAAGCAAATAGGAAAAGACCTGAGGACATTTAATCAAAGCGCTACTGGAATAATCAGCATGGGAACTCTTCGCTTGTTGTTGAAGGGGGGGACAAACCATCTATGGGAATGCCCCGAGTGCAGTGATGTCGAATGGTCAATTAAGTAATACATTTATTCTACTTTCATATTTGTATGCATGCATGCAGTCAAGCAGGCAGGCGGGCAGGCAGGTAAGTAGGTAGGTAGGTAGGTAGGCCCGTGCATGAGTGCATACGTGCGTGTGTGTGTGTGTTAAGGATGTAAATATGTTTTGATGTACGTTTATGCGGATGTATGTATAAGTATACATATAAGGAGCACTGTCTTGAAACTCTCCCTATTGGGTCTGTGGGAGAAGACTAGAAAACATGGAACTATCTGTACGTAATGAAGGCGTTCTCGCACAAACCTAACAATACCAAATAAGTGTTCGAAATCTAGTCTTCACTTCCTAACCATGTAGAATTATTATTCCAAACCTCCTTATATTCTGTTCATGTAATATTATCATTCAAAAGTCCCGTATATTTGTTTTCCATGCATAATTATTACCTCAAATCCCATATACTTTCTCCCATGTAGAATTATTACCTCAGGCACCATATACGTTCTCGATTGTAGAATTGTTACCTCAGGCTCCATATACGTTCTCCAATGTAACCTCAATCCCCATTAACGTTCTCTGATATAGAATTATTATCTCAAGTCCCATAAATTTTCTCCCATGTAGAATTATTACCTCAAGCCCTCTACAGTTTCTCCCATGTAGAATTAATACCTCAAGACCCATACATTTTCTCCCATGTATAATTATCACCGTAAGCCCCATACATTTTCTCCCATGTAGAATTATCATCTCAAGAATCATACATTTTCTCCCATGTAAAATGATTATCCCAAGTCACTTATATTTCCAAGAGAGCCGCATAGCAGCTTACAGGCTTGCCTACCTGCCCGCTTCTCGTGTGTTCGAATCCTCATCAATGTGAATGTTTCTCTGATCCATCCAGTCTGAAATGAGTAACATGAAATATTTTTGGAAGTAAAGGCGGCCGACGTGGTATTGACCATATCCTCCATCTAGTGAAGGTTGGTATATGAAAATACAGGGCTAGCGCCATTTACACCATACGCCTAAATGCGTACAAATGATATGTCACTTACTTTCACTACATAGTTTCTCCCACACTCCCTGTCCCTAGGGAGCTGTGGAAGCCGAATGGCTAGACGCTCGCCTGTCGTACCGGTCGTCTTGGGTTCGATCCATATCAAGGCGGTTTGAAATTATTTTTAAAAAATTGAACTGGGCTCCAGAATCGACCAAACCTAAAAGGGTACAAGGAAATTTGTTGGGACGTAATGACGGGCGGCGTGATACGAACCACATCGCCCACACAGTGCCGTTTGGTGTATATAAATATAGGTTATGTCCCAGAAGCGCAATGCGCCTTAGGCTTGTAAACTTGACCTTAACTTACTTATTCCCAGTCCCCAGTTTAGCAGAATGATTAATGAGAACATCCGTTGCAGATTTATTGTATGCCTTCTTATATTCGTGTAACTTATTTTACGAGTGAAATTGAAATATGAAATATTCACACATTAGAATTAAAACTTGACTTTTAAATGTTACATAAAATACCTAATGCAAAAAGTATGTTAATACACTTCTATTTTAAGCTGTAATGGTTTTTCTCAAAGCAACGTTATCCCGATAGATGGCGTTAAACATATGTTTTTCTTTCTTGTTAGCTGTGCGTGTCATTGATCATTTCCAGTGTGTATGGAGCCCATGCACTTAATACAGCTATTTTCGCTTTGTAGCTGAATTTACATTATACAAAATTACCATGATTATTTTGTTTGGCTGGTTGGCTGGCTGGCTGCGAGGTTGGTTGGCGGGTTATTTGATTACTTGGTTGAATTGTTGGCCGGTTGGCTGACTGTGCTTTGTTGGTTGGTTTATTAGTTCTTTGGTAGGTTGCTTGGTTGGTTGGTTGGTTGGTTTGTAGGTTGGCTGGATGATTGATTGACTGGTTGGTTGGTTGGTTGTTTAGTTGTTTTGTTGGTTAGTTTGTGGGTTGGTTGACTGGATGGTTTGCTGGTTGAATGGCTGTTTCTTAGTTGGTTAGTTAGTTGGTTGGTTTGGTGGTTGGTTGGTTGATTGAATGACTAGCTAGCTGGTATGTTGGTTGGCTGGATGACTGGTTGATTGATTGGCTAACAGGTTGGTTAGTTTGGGCAGGTAGGTTGGCTGGTTGGTTGGTGGATTGTTTATATGATTGTTTTTTTTATGGTTGGATAGTTGGTGGCTTGGTTGGTTGGTTGACTGGTTGGTTAGTTGGTTGTCTCACTAGCTGGCTGGCTTGTTGGTTTGTTAGTTAATGGTTGGCTGATAGACTGACTGGCTCTTGGTTGGTTGGTTGGTTGGTTGATTGGTTCGTTGATTGGTTGGCTGGTCGGTTGGTTGAGTGGTTCGTTGATTGGTTGGCTGGTTGGTTGGCTGGTATGTTATCTTGATGCTTAGTTGCTTGGCTAGTAGTTTGCATAGTTGGTTAGTTGGCTGGCTGGCTGGCTGATTGGTTGGTTGGTTGTTTGGTTTGTTGGTTTGTTGGTTGGCTGGCTGGCTGTTTAGGAATCCGTGATCTTCCCTAACGTAACAACCTGCTCTATATCGCCTTCGTTTAATATGATACAAAAAAGAAGAAAATTATGTTAAATCGAAAAGTGGAAGCCAAGCTTGCAAGAGAAAGACAGGGGTTTAAAGGAAATATGGAAACCAAGAGCGAAAGAGACTGTAGGTTAATCAGTTATCAGTTATCAGTTGGGGTATCTTCGTTGCACTCCGGACATGTCCATAGGTGCTCAGATCCTCCCCCCAGCATATGCATCAGCGTCCGGTGGCTAATAGTGCAAGTTCTGTGTTGGTTGACGAGGCACTTTGTTTTCCCGATGCACCTCTCGCGTCTGGCTGTGCCGATTCTTACTCCCAGGTCTTTCATCCTGGACAGCGATGTGGAATCACTGACGTCAAAATCCTCTGTTCTCGCCAAATCTTTAAGGACGTTAATAACATCGGCACGATCCATGGGCTGGCCATCTACAGGGGGTGCAGAGCCAGCCAGTTTGTCAGCTCGTTCATTTCCCTCGACTCCCGCATGTCCCGGGACGAAGATGAAGGTGACTTTACGGACAACAGACTTCCGCAGCGATTCAGTCCACTGTCTACGTACAGATCCAGCTTCGACCTTCTGAATCATGCTCATTGAATCATTTAGTACACACACGTTGATATAATGCTGTGATTCCAGCCATATGAAAGCCTGTGTAACTGCCATCACCTGCATCGTCATGCTGCTCGTGGTCATAGAGTGGGCACCACTGGATTCTTGAACGGTTCGGCCCGCGGAACGGGCTGTAAATGCCCACGCACTTCTCTGCTGCTTTACAACAGATCCATCTGTATAGATGAGCACTTCGGTGCTATTTGAGTGTTCATAGATGAGCGCGTTAACCTCTGCATTGACAGCGGCAGGGTTCTGCTCTCTGCACCGTCTGTCGAGTGTGATAATGCAGGAGAAAGTGCACTTAAAGGCTGGAGGCACCGGCACCCATTCCTTGCCGGGGTTGATACTGGTAAGACTGCAGACCTGTCTGACGACATCTTCCGCCCGACCCATCCATGATTTGCCCCTCTTTAGCCTGTCATCCTTTTCTCTGAAAATAGCGTCATGCAGAGGGTGCTGCTCATCTGCACTTATTTTTAAGTATGCACGAGCTCTCCAGATCTTGATCCTGTGTTCCATTGTCGGGAAGTCAAGGAGGTATCTCATTGCTACACAGCTGGTGTCTCTCGTGCAGCCCGAAATGATGCGCATGGCTTCGTTTTGTACCTTTTCGAGTCTTCCAATCTGTGTAGGGCTGACAGTGAGGATGGCCAGGGCATACTCGATGCGTGAAAGTACAAGTCCTTGGAACAGAAGTATTAGCAGTCTTTGCTCGATATTGGCAGTCGCCATGACTCTCATTGCTGACAAACCTTTTCGAGCCTTTGTTATGACATAATCACTGTTGGTTCATGGAAAGGCGGAAGCAAAGAGCTCAAGAGACTATGGTTTACAGGAAAGGTGAAAGATATAGATGCATGAGGAAGACTGTGGTTTAATGGAAAGGTGGAAGACGGGTGTGCAAGAGCAAGGCAGTAGTGTGATTAAAAGAGGGAAGGCAGGCGTATGTATGTATGGTTTAATGTAAAAGTGCAAGACAAGCGTGCAAGAGGATGATAGTGAATGAATTAAATGTGGAAGCAATCGTGCAAGACGATAATAGTGGTTGAATGAAATGTGGAAGGCAGAATGCGAGACGAAGACGGATGTTTAATGGACAGGTCACAGGCAAGTTGGCCACAGGAAGAATGTTTTTCAATTTTAAAAAAAAAAAGCAGAAGGCAAGAAGAAGACAGTGGTTCAGTCTATATGTGGAAGGCTAGCGTACAAGAAGAAGACAGTGGTTCAGCCTATATGTGGAAGGCAAGAAGAAGACAATGGTTTAGTCTATATGTGGAAGGCTAGCGTACAAGAAGTAGACAGTGGTTCGGTCTATATGTGGAAGGCAAGAAGAAGACAATGGTTTAGTCTATATGTGGAAGGCTAGCGTACAAGAAGAAGACAGTGGTTCGGTCTATATGTGGAAGGCAAGCGTACAAGAAGAAGACAGTGGTTCAGCCTATATGTGGAAGGCAAGAAGAAGACAGTGGTTCAGTCTGTATGTGGAAGGCCAGCGTATAAGAAGAAGACAGTGGTTCGGTCTATATGTGGAAGGCAAGCGTACAAGAAGAAGACAGTGGTTCAGCCTATATGTGGAAGGCAAGAAGAAGACAGTGGTTTAGTCTATATTTGGAAGGCTAGCGTACAAAAAGAAGACAATGGTTCGGTCTATATGTGGAAGGCAAGCATGCGAGAAGAAGACAGTGGTTCACTCTACATGTGGAAGGCAAGCACGCGAGAAGAAGACAGTGCTTCAGTCTATATGTGGAAGGCAAATGTACACATCTATGTAAAAGAGGAAGGCAGTGGTTTAAAGGAAATGTGGAAGACAAGCTTGCACGATGTGGTTAAATGGAAAGGTGAAAGACAAGTCTGGAAGAGGACGACAATAGTTTCAATCGAAAGATTACATCAAAGGTTGGACTGCAACGGTGTTAGACTGTATCATCAAGGACAATGACAGACATTATTGAGGTCCTTTTCTTCCATCCATTATGTGCCATGCCGATAAGCGTGGGCGGTCATGTTCTGCCATCTCACTCGATCACCAGAGTCGTGGATCACTCCATGTTTCTGTCTAGACCATGCCATGTGGCCAAGCCATCCAGGTATTTAATTCTTGGTCTTCCCCTTGGTCTCTTCCCTTCGATCTTCCCAGTTGTCACCAAGTTCTCCAATTCATTTCTTCTCATAACATGCCCAAAAATTTTGACTGTCTACGTCTAATGTCTCTAATCAGTTTACGATCTTCATTTGTTTCTTGAAGGACTTGTTCATTGGTTTTTCTATCTGTCCATGGCATTCTTTGCATTTTCCTCAAAAACCACATTTCCACAGCCATCAGATGTTTTTCAGCTTGTCTGCTCATTGTCCACACCTCACATCCATATAAAAGTACAGGTTCTATGTAGCACTTCAACACTCTTTTTCTCGTTTCAATTTATATCTTTTTATTGGTAAGTATGTTTTCCATCTTAGTTAGTTAGTTAGTTAGTCGACAGATCATCCTCGTTGCACATCGAACCATTCAGTCCATAAGTGCTCGGATCCCCTCCTCAGCAAATCCCGCAGCGTGTAGCGGCTAACGATGCCAGTTCTGTGTTGGTTTATCAATCTTCTTTGGCTTCCTGTGTAGTGTTCTTGTTTGGCCACCCCTCTTTTAATTTGCTGCTCCCGCAGTCTGGCCATTGTTGTAGATTCACAGTCATCACTTGGTTCTCGCAAAAGTCTCACTTCTCGTAGAGCATTCAGAATGTCAGCCTGGTCCATGACGCGTCCGCCCTCCACAGTAGCCTCACCTGCGAGCTTGTCAGCCCGCTCATTTCCTTGTACTCCCGCATGACCTGGCACGAAGATGAAACTAATCTTTGCCAGCCGAGACCGCTTCAGAGGCAGCAACCATTCTCTTCGGATCGACCCCTTCTCTATCCTCTTGATCATGTTCATTGAGTCGCTAAGAAAACAAGCCCTAGTGAATGTCTGTGTCTCGAGCCATGTTATTGCTTTACTTACTGCCATGACTTCCATGGTCAGGCTACTTGTGGTTTCAGTGAAAGCACCAGAGTCCTCCTTCACAATTCTCCCTCCGGCCCGAGCTGTAAAGGCCCAAGAGCTTCTCACATGTCGGACGACCGACCCATCTGTGTAGATGACCGCGTCACCGTCTAGCGAATTCTCGAAAATCAACGCTTGTACTTCAGCCTCAACAGCAGCCGGATTTTCTTGTCTGCATTTTCTATCTAGTTGGATGCAAACTGAAAAGGATGTGCAGAAATCTGTTGGCACTTGCACCCACTCCTCGCCAGGTTCTAAGTCCTCAAGTGAACACACCTGTTGAAGAATGTCTTCGGCTTGACCCATCCACGACCGTCCTCTTTTTAACCTGCTGCCCTTCACCTTCCTAATTTCACTATGCAGTGGATGTTGTGTGTTTGCGTTAATTCTGAGGTAGGCGCGTGCCCTGCAAACTTGTATTCTCTCTTCAATGGTTGGAAAATCAAGAAGGTAGCGCATCGCCCTGAATGCTGTATCTCTTGTACATCCAAGAATAATGCGCATAGCTTCATTCTGTATCCTTTCCATCCTTTCTATCTGTTTATGGCTGAGAGTCAGGATTGCCATTGCATACTCCAAAACAGACATGACCAGCCCCTCGTACAGTAGACATAGATGGCGCTGCTCACAGTTTGCTGCCGCCACCACCCGCATCGCTGCCAAACCCCGCTTGGCCTTTGTTATCACCTGGTCTATGTGCACATTATAAGCAAGGCTTCGATCAAACCGTATCCCCAGGTACTTCATTGCCTGCGTTCTTTCCACCGTCTCTGAACACAGCATTACAGTTGGTGTTGGATTGTTGACAATATGATTATTCAACGAGAACCAAGTCACTGTTGCCTTTGTTGGGTTGACCATTGCCCCAGCTTCATCACACCAAGTACTTATGCGATTGAGTTCGGTTTGTAGTTCCACAGCAACCTCCTCTCTATCCTTACCCTGACGATACACTAAAACATCATCGGCATACGACAATGTCCTGCCAGGTCCAGTGATCTGCTCACTGGTTATTCTCACTGTGTAGGCGTTGAACAGTACCGGAGATAATGGTGATCCCTGTGGTAGGCCAGGATATATTGTTGTTGGTTCCGAAGTCCAACTGCCACATCTAAAAACTACTTTCCGTTGGTAGAGGGCTGCAGCGATCCAACTAAGGAGGAATGGACTTACGTCTAGTTCAAGAAGCTGAAACATTAAAAAATCCAGTGGTACTCTGTTGTATGCGTCCTCAAGATCAATCGCTGCAGCAACGGTGTCAGTGCCTGAGTGGAAACCTTCATAGACATCATGGGCAAAGACTGCTGCATTGGTCCAGGTTTCTCTTTTTGGACGGTACCCACCCAGGGTAGGTGGGAAAACACCTTGCCTCTCTAGTTGGCTTGATATTTTCCTGGCAATTACCTTCTCCAGCAGCTTGCCTATTGTATTCTACATGGTTATAATTCGATATCCCTGAATTTTTTTGTGGTCTTTGTCAGGCTTCGGCAAGGGAATCAGATAGCTGTGTAACCATTCCTCCTTGATGCTGGCACTCCCTATACTGTTGTTGTACATGTCTGCTAGTTTCTCTAGCTCATTGTCGGTACACCTATTTATGTCGTCGTATCTTATGCCATCAGGACCTGGAGCACTGTTTTTTGATCGTCGAAGCACAGCCTTGATTTCTTTCACTGTCACTGTGTCTTCCTCCGAAGTGTTCTGGGCCTTGCATCTGTCTGAGGTGACCTCCTTAGCCAGATTTCGGCCTCCCATGTCTGTCTGGTTGCTCTGCTCAAGGTAGCGTTCAAAGAGGGCTTTGCCCTTGTCCTCGTCAGTCCTCTGCCAGGTGAGGTCAGCACCTTGGAAGTCTGAAATGCTCTTATTCTTGACTACACCACTCATGCTTTTATGTAGTCGCCAGAACAATTTCAGTGACTTGTCTGTGCTTACTCTTTGACACACCTCTGCCCATTTTTCGCTTTTAACCACCTTGACCAGTTTTTTCAAATAGCTTACTTTTGTGTGCATCTCTCTTTCTAAGTGCAAGCAGGGACTATGATGGCCAGCTCTGTTCTTCTTGGCATTTTGCCATCTCCTTACAGCACTACGCTTATCCACCCAAGCCTTCTCCACCTCGAAACTCCACCACGGTGGCTGCTCCCAGCTTTTTTTCCTGCCCTGAAACGTTCTGCGCTTGTCACGTCTTATTTTACTCACCACATCTTGCCCTGTACTGTCATACTGGAACGTCTTTACCTTTAGCTTGTGCTGCCTGGTTCTGCCTTTCTCCACCAATATGCTGCATGGATGGTGGTCGCTGCCATGGTGTCCTAGGACACCCCATCTACACACTGTAGTGAGTGAAGGTGAAACTAGCGCCAGATCAATAGCACTGTCCTCATCGCCTGGACGGCTTGCTGTCCTGGTGACACAGCCACTGTTAATACAAACCAGGTCGATGGTTTCCAGTGCAGTCTCGAGCTCCTCCCCTTGTGTATTGGAGGAAGTGTTTCCCCATGCTCTGCCTTTAGCGTTGAAGTCACCACAGAAAATAACATTTCTCTCGTGGCCTAATATGCCACTTAAGCACTGCCACTTCTGGGCGTCCACACTGGCATTGCGGGCATAAACATTAACCACCACGAATGGTATACTGGAATGAACTCTCAACGCCTGTATTTGTATATCGTCACTGTCCCAACTGGACATGTCTAGCTCTGACGCCACCATGCTGTCGCGAACGAGAATCGCCGTTCCCAGATGTCGTCTGTTGTAGAAACATTTGAAGCCGGCAATTCGGAGTAGCTGATCTCCCAGTCTCGTCTCCTGGAGTGCTACAACGTCGTTCCTGTAAACTAGGGTTTCTAAAATAGAGCCCCGTTGTTTTACACTGGCACAGTTCCAATATAGAATACGGATATTCCTGAGTCCTAGTCCTGAGTTTTCCATCTTGCAAAAGGCTACCTTCGCCATGGCAATTCCTGTTTTAATCTCTTCAAGGCATCTCCCATCAGATGTTATGACTGCTCCGAGATAGTTTTACTGATTCACTTGTTGAAGAATATTCCCATTTACTTGTATATCACATTGTGGTATTTCTTCCTTCCTAGTGACGACCATAATCTGTGTCTTCTTACAATTCAATTCTAACCCTAGTTGTTCACTGTGTGTAATAACCGCATCTACTAAATTTTGCAGGTTCTGTTCATTGTCTGCAATCAAGACTGTATCGTCTGCGTATCTAATCTTATTGATGTATCTTCCCCCAATGTTGATTCCTTCCATATCTTCTATATTTCTGAAAATATGTTCACCTTTACTTAGATGTGAATAATCTAAAACTCTTCGTTTATATGGTATAGCGACGTTTCCATTTTCCTGTGTGACAATTTTCACACATTTCGTTGAAACAATGCAAACATTTAGTCGTGTCTCAACTTTAAGTGTTTGGAATTTACTAAATGAAGCGTAATAGCCTAATGTGTTTCGGGTTTGGCCTAGAGTTGTTTAATTGCACCTGTTATACACTACGTAAAGGTCGTGTAAGTAAAAGAATCCTTCCATGTTATATAGGACCGGTTTTAACATTCGGCTATGAATCAATGACAATTAGTAAGCAAGCAATACATCCCTAGAAGCTTCAGACATGTTATTGTACAAAAAATGCTGAAAATTCCATGGACAGTCAAGATTAGTAATCAAAATGTTTTGAGAGGGGATAAGAAAAATTATCAAAAGCATCAGAAAGAGACAGTCATCAGTTTGGTCACATTATGAGAAGACAAAAATAAGAACATATTGTGACAACTGGAAAGATTTGTGAAAAGACTGATAGAGGAAGACAGCGAGAGAAAATTCTTGACAGGCTTGTGTCATGGCACGAAAGGATGTCAGCACCCGAATTCATACATTGTTGGAGATCACATGCTCTGTCACGCCAGTTGACGGGGCATTTGATGATGGTAATGGATGATTGTATTACTGGCCGGCATGGCGAATAGGTAGGTGGACCATTAAGACCTTGGAGAGCTGACTGTCTCCGGGCACGGCATTATTGTTCCCATGTTGGGACTTGTGGGACTGGGTTTCCTCGGCCAGCTACAAAGTTTAATGCTTAGTGCGACACTGTGAACTGTAGATTTCTTTCTAAATGCTTTTCATTTGTGTCCAAGATAACTATATTGTACAGTAGATTCAGACAATGGCGGACGGCTTGTTTTTCGCACTCTGTGATAATGCGTGTGCGAGTTGATTGTTTGTTGGAACTCCTATCCACTTTGACAATGAATCGCATATTTAAGTGAAGGACGGCTTGTTGTCGGTGCTCTGGTGATTTCGTCTTGCCGATGCTACCATTTCCGTCACGGGTTCACATGGGGCAATGATGAGCATATCATGTGGTTCTTGCCAGAACAGCAGAGGATCAATTATGTGGCTATAAAGTGAGAACCGTACGTCTGCTATAACGCCTAAATTACAGCGTTCTTGTGTCTGTGACGCTGTTAACTCATTGTAAACTGTACGCACTTGAAGTGGTTAGAGTTGCTCCAACAGTTAACCCTCAACAAGTCCAGATTAAATACATAACATGTATATAATAATTTTTCTTGTGGTGGTTACGTCTGTCCACAGCCTTCAGTCACTTGTGATGCAAATATTTCTGATACAACATTCCTCCATGCTATGATGTCAAACAGTCCAACATTTTCTCTCTTGGTCTCCACCTGCCTCTCTTCCCCTGCAAAATTTCCTTTGTGACGAAATATCCAAGATTTCTTTTTCTGATAACTGTCCTGTTATTCCCGAGAGGAGATTGGAATCAACAAGCACATCTTTAAACTTAGTATCTGTTGGGATTATTGACTGACTTTGGTCTACACTCCTCTCTTCTGTCTTCCATTCCATATATCTATTTCTTTCTCTCTCTCTCTCTCTCTATTATTCCCTCAACACATACTCCGACAACAGTTCCTTTCAACGATAAGATAAAAGATTTATTAATAAAAAACTATGTCTGGTGTATGTATGGATATTGTCTATGTTGTTGGTATGTTCTTCTAGTGTGGTTGCCAGATATGAACTCTGAATGTCTATCAGCTGTGTTGCTTCTCGTCCTTTCATTCTTCAAGATCACAGGACAACACATCAAAAAGGACAGAGCTCACCCGGGATGATCCGTATGCTTGAATCTGATGGTAAATCCGTTATTGAATGAAACAAAAACTGTTCACCACTGAGTCAAGGTACCGTAATAAAAGTCCCGTAAGTTTATGAATGCTCCTGAATCTGTTTCATGACGGTAAGTATCCAACATCGGAAAACCACCACATCGTCACAGTTCTTCTTATAGTCTTTCCTTACTAATACTGTTTTACTTGTCTAATCTTTCTTCCCTATGCCTACACTACGTTTGTAGTTGTAAGTATCCCTGCTTGATACAGTTTAACCTCTTTTCCTTTTTTAAGGGTTTTAGTGGTATGTTCGTTTGAGCATACAGTGTTCTGTATTGGATTTAACTTATTTATTTCTTCATCTTAAAACCTGCTCATATTCTGTTTGGTCCCATGTAAGTACTTTGTTTACTCAAGGGTATTCCTCTTCATCTCTTCTCTGCTTTCACTAGGAGATTGGAACCTGGAGAAGTATAACAAATCCAGTGATAAGGGTCTGCCCCTTACTACTACTTATGCAAGTGTCCTTCTCCAGCCATAATGACAAGGCTTCCGAAGTGAACACCCGCATAAGACATATGAATTCACCAAAGTCTAAACTATCCACTAATAGAAAGCCATGGTAAATGCTATTCACTTACATCTATATTCCTATGCTAAACTATACTCTAATATATTAATACCTTATAAACATCCTAGTCTGAATTGGGAGTACTAATGCACAATAGATACACAAACGTTCATCCGAACGCAGCACAACCCTTGACATAATTCTTCTCTCCCGAAACCTCAGAAACACATTCTCTCGACACAAAGACGTAGCCACTCTTTTATAGGTCATCTTTGCCGCATAGTCCTTGACATTGCTGGACACCTCACATCCAGACTTCATTATCATGGTTAGTGGAAAATTACAGCTCTGAACCGTTTCACATCCATACCGCAATCTGCTGTCCAATAATACTGTCTGCCTTTGTCGCAAACCAATTTTTCCACTCGACAGTTTACTTGGGCGGTTAGCGGGCCCCTTCTGTCTCTTGACCTATAAACACATGTCTGGTCAACCCGTTGTTTGTTACCCTTACTGCTTCGTTTGTTAACCCTTCTTCTACCTGGTTAGTCGGTGTATACAGTCGTCTATCTGGGAATCATTAACTCTCAGTATTTCACGACATAGGCCCCCTCTTAAGAGATTAGACCGCGTCGAATCTTTCTCACTGTAGGTTTGATTCCCATGATCCACAACCCTAGTCTTCTTCCTCCGGAGCTGGATGTCTGGATAAGAAATCTGCTCATACCTTCTCCTTACCAAGGATGTATTCCATTGTGAAGTCCAGTTGCAGCAACAACGTCCATCACATCCACCGTGCGTTGAGCTTCTGCGAAGTAGCTATTAACATCACGTGTTGATGATATGATTGGATCCTCACATGGCTCACCTCATTATCCAGTAGGCGCTCTAATTGACACCCTACTATACTACTTACGACTGAAACTAGTGTTGGCTCCTCGCTCCTGTACGTCCGGTCGACCTACTTTCGACTTGCGTCAGCGACGGCTCACAATACAGACGGATTGTCCCATCCTGATTGTAACACTGCTTCCATGTCCTCTTGGTTTCCCCCGGCTTTGCCTCTGGGGATGTTTCGCCTCGTCCTCGTTGGACCGAGTCGTCTTTCCCAAACCTCCTGGGCTTTTGCTTCCAGGACCATCTTGGGCGATATTGTATCTGGTCAGCCAATCTTCGGTTGGAGTCCTGGGTAATTCTCGCTTTTCCCGACATTACCCACCCCTTCTGAACTTGGTTACCGGTGAAACTTTCACTCTTGTCCTTTCCCTGACTTGTGATTTCCCTTCTCCTGTCGTTGGGTAAATCTGACCTATCACGTACTGTCCCATAGGCCCTCCTAGGTTGTACTGGCGATCTCTGGTCTTCGTCTGGACTGGTAACCTTTGTCCCAATGGCTGCCATCACCATAAAGTGCGAAGCTTTGCTCCCGGATCTCTCTTCATATTTCCTAATGAGATGTCTGGGGAGATTTTTCTTCTCTTCCCCGATCCGTATTTTGTAGATGTTCTTGGACACCACCTTTTCCACAGGATAAGGTCCTTTCCATCCTACTTGGAGTATATTGGTCTCTGCTGGACTCCACACTTCCACTTTGTCTTCCACTTTAAGAGCTAGTTTCCTCTTAATTCGCTTGTTGGGTGGTGCTTTCTGGCACTCCGAACAAGACTTCACCCACCGGCGTACATCTCCGGTCATTTCTGGCCAGCAATAATGGCCGGAAATTTGCTGCAATGTCTCTCTGACACCCATATGTCGATTCTCGCCTATGATGTGTCCACTCTGAAGAATGTGAGGACGGTGGGTCTCTGGAACCACCCACTGCTCATGCATGTTATCTCCCCTCCCAGCTCTCCGATAGAGTAGTTGATTCTTCAGAAAGTACTGTCCCCGTTCTGGTGGCTCAGCACTTCTTTGCAGCTTCCTGTAGCAAGGATGCAACGTAGTATCCTTCCTCTGGGCAGTATGCAATTCTCCTATCCCTGAGTTGTCGCATAGTGTCTCTGCCTCTTTTTCCTTCCCTTGAGATCCACTGACTACTGTTCCCTTGTGGGTTGGCTGTTTGGGCATCCCCAAAAAGACATATTTCGTGCCAATGATCATTGGGAATAGGGAGTCAGCTAATACAGCAGCTGGAATAATGCCCGTGACGTACCTGGATTTAATCTCCACCTTGGCGATTGGCAGCGTCATGGTAACAGCACTCCTCATTGCCGGCTGTATTTCTATGGTCTCCCCTGTAAGTTGGTCCGGGCTTACCAAGCTGGCGTCCACCACCGCTTCCCCATCCAAACCTGTATCGTAGAGACAAGCAACCTGTTGGCCATTGACTTCAATCAGTTCAACCACAGGTGGTCTCTCTTGGTCCTGAGTGTCTTTCATCTCCTTGACCGTTTCCTTGCCTTCCTCTTTTAATTCCTCGAGGTTGGTTATGCAATTGGCATCGTTTGCCTTGCATCTGCAGTCCACAGTATTATGTGTTATCGACTGGCAGTGTGTGCACCATGTTCCTTTCCTAGGTTTCCGTGTGTCCTTTTTGTTCCTTTCTCCTTCGCCGACCTCAGCCTTGTCTGTGATCACCGATGTAGGAATCACTTTGCATGCTGCGAAGTAAGAACTTTTAGGTTTCGATCTGCAGTCTTTGGTGTTGTGAGAGGCCGCCTTGCAAAATGAACACCACTTCTCAGACCACTGTCGTTTCGCCTGAGAATTCGAGGTGCTCTGGTTTCCTACCTTCACCTTCTCTGAACTCTCCGTTGACGTCTTTTTATAAGGTTCCACTTTAGTTTCTTTTCCGTTCGTCGATTTCTTTCGGTCTTGTTTTTCCTGACCTTTTGTTTGTGTACTTAGTTCCGTCGCCTCCCCATGTACCTCTACGAATCTTTCCGCCAGCTTATTCACAGCCTCAATCCGTTCCGCCCCTTGTTCTCCCAAGAAGGTTCTGAGAGGTTTCGACATTTGCTTTCGCATCTGGTCGACCACCATCATCTCTTCGAGACTCTCATAATCCCTCTTGAATTCTGCCAAGTCCATCCATTTCTGGAGATAGGATTTCAGCCTTAGACTGTAGGCGGCGAATAGTTCTCCCGGCTCTCGTCTAGACGATCTAAACTTCTTCCTATACGTTTGTGCTGTGACTTCATAATGTTTCATCAAAGCGGCTTTCAATTCCTCATACTGATTTTCCTGTCCTGGTGGTAGGCGTGTGTAGACCTCGTACCCCGAACCACGTAAAGACTGGGATAATTTAAGAGCCCATCTGGTTCTATCCAGTCCCATAGCGACTGCCATAGCCTCGAACCGATCCAAAAACTGGTATATCTTCTCTTTACTTTCATCAAAGACCGCCAAGGGAAACTTCATGGCATGGTAACCCTGTCCACTCATGTGGGTTGCCCCAGGTGAAGATGAACTTCCTTCTGCTGCATCTACTTCACCCTTAGTTTGTGTCTTGAGTTCTAACTCTTTCAAGCGGTATTCATGTTCCATTTCTTGTCTCCTGGCAGTCTGTTCCATTTCCAGTTTCTTGGTCTCCTGGTCCATTTTCTTGGCCTCTTGTTCCATTTCCAGTCGCTTGGTCTCCTGGTCCATTTTCTTGGCCTCTTGTTCCCTTTTCCAGTCGCTTGGTCTCCACCTCTATTCTTCTCACTTCCCACTCGGTCTTGCGATCTTCTCGTTCCGCTTGACGAATCTCTCGCTCTCTTTCCTGGATGTAATCCGTTAGCTCGGAACCAGCTAAACCAATTTCTTCTCCGTTGGCCCTAAGTTCTGCTGTAGTTAGTTTGGGAGTGGCCATAGTTAAAGCAGGTAAGTCAGCACGTTGAGTAAAGACCCCTCAAGGCAGTAAAGAGTACTCACTATAACAGATAATCTACCTAGAACCTATATCATTTTCTATGCCTATCTACTATTATTAATCTACAACACCACACAGTACATCACAACCACTCTCTCATCCACAAGAGGAGATATAGGATAAAGACTTATGTAGACGTGTGACCGTGTGACTAGGTATGTAATGTGTCTTACCCCCTATCCACATTCACTCTGTCTGGAACTTTCTCACTGTAAAGTCACCAGCATTAATGAAATGTTTCCACCATAAATGTAATGGCACCATATATCCAATGGACGTCCTTCCATTAAAAGTCATCAATATACACTTATATTTCTTCCAAGCAGTATGTCCCAACATGCAGGTACTCCGCTATACCTGTGCCAATATGCAAGTACCCCTTTATGCATATGCCCTGTTATGCCCAGGTCATATGGGTATTTTTCCTACCCCGCTCGCTCCACCAATTATGTCCTGTTATTCCCGAGAGGAGATTGGAATCAACAAGCACATCTTTAAACTTAGTATCTGTTGGGATTATTGACTGACTTTGGTCTACACTCCTCTCTTCTGTCTTCCATTCCATATATCTATTTCTTTCTCTCTCTCTCTCTATTATTCCCTCAACACATACTCCGACAACAGTTCCTTTCAACGATAAGATAAAAGATTTATTAATAAAAAAACTATGTCTGGTGTATGTATGGATATTGTCTATGTTGTTGGTATGTTCTTCTAGTGTGGTTGCCAGATATGAACTCTGAATGTCTATCAGCTGTGTTGCTTCTCGTCCTTTCATTCTTCAAGATCACAGGACAACACATCAAACAGGACAGAGCTCACCCGGGATTATCCGTATGCTTGAATCTGATGGTAAATCCGTTATTGAATGAAACAAAAACTGTTCACCACTGAGTCAAGGTACCGTAATAAAAGTCCCGTAAGTTTATGAATGCTCCTGAATCTGTTTCATGACGGTAAGTATCCAACATCGGAAAACCACCACATCGTCACAGTTCTTCTTATAGTCTTTCCTTACTAATACTGTTTTACTTGTCTAATCTTTCTTCCCTATGCCTACACTACGTTTGTAGTTGTAAGTATCCCTGCTTGCCACAGTTTAACCTCTTTTCCTTTTTTAAGGGTTTTAGTGGTATGTTCGTTTGAGCATACAGTGTTCTGTATTGGATTTAACTTATTTATTTCTTCATCTTAAAACCTGCTCATATTCTGTTTGGTCCCATGTAAGTACTTTGTTTACTCAAGGGTATTCCTCTTCATCTCTTCTCTGCTTTCACTAGGAGATTGGAACCTGGAGAAGTATAACAAATCCAGTGATAAGGGTCTGCCCCTTACTACTACTTATGCAAGTGTCCTTCTCCAGCCATAATGACAAGGCTTCCGAAGTGAACACCCGCATAAGACATATGAATTCACCAAAGTCTAAACTATCCACTAATAGAAAGCCATGGTAAATGCTATTCACTTACATCTATATTCCTATGCTAAACTATACTCTAATATATTAATACCTTATAAACATCCTAGTCTGAATTGGGAGTACTAATGCACAATAGATACACAAACGTTCATCCGAACGCAGCACAACCCTTGACATAATTCTTCTCTCCCGAAACCTCAGAAACACATTCTCTCGACACAAAGACGTAGCCACTCTTTTATAGGACATCTTTGCCGCATAGTCCTTGACATTGCTGGACACCTCACATCCAGACTTCATTATCATGGTTAGTGGAAAATTACAGCTCTGAACCGTTTCACATCCATACCGCAATCTGCTGTCCAATAATACTGTCTGCCTTTGTCGCAAACCAATTTTTCCACTCGACAGTTTACTTGGGCGGTTAGCGGGCCCCTTCTGTCTCTTGACCTATAAACACATGTCTGGTCAACCCGTTGTTTGTTACCCTTACTGCTTCGTTTGTTAACCCTTCTTCTACCTGGTTAGTCGGTGTATACAGTCGTCTATCTGGGAATCATTAACTCTCAGTATTTCACGACAATAACATGTCCGAAGAATGTAGACTAGCTTCTTCGGATGTGAGCAGTCAGTTTGTTTTGTGGGTTAATTGCTTTCGATATGTTCCTTGCTATTTTTATCCGTCCACTGTGTTCTCATCATTCTTCTTTAGAACCACATCTTCTTATCATTCTTCTTTAAAACCACATCTTTTCATCTTTCTTCTATAAAACCACATCTTCTCATCATTCTTCTTTAAAACCACATCTTCTCATCATTCTTCTTTAAAACCACATCTTTTCATCTTTCTTCTATAAAACCACATCTTCTCATCATTCTTCATTAAAAGCACATCTTCTCATCATTCTTCTTTAAAACCACATCTTCTCATCATTCTTCTTAAAAACCACATCTTCTCATCATTCTTCTTTAAAATCACATCTTCTCATCTTTCTTCTTTAAAACCACATCTTCTCATCATTCTTCTATAAAACCACATCTTCTCATCTTCCTTCTTTAACACCACATTTTCTCATCATTCTTCCTTAAAACCACATCTTCTCATCATTCTTCTATAAAACCACACCTTCTCATTATTCTCCTTTAACACCACATCTTCTCATCATTCTTCTTAAAAACCACATCTTCTCATCATTCTTCTTTAAAATCACATCTTCTCATCTTTCTTCTTTAAAACCACATCTTCTCATCATTCTTCTATAAAACCACATCTTCTCATCTTCCTTCTTTAACACCACATTTTCTCATCATTCTTCCTTAAAACCACATCTTCTCATCATTCTTCTATAAAACCACACCTTCTCATTATTCTCCTTTAACACCACATCTTCTCGTCATTCTTCTTTAACACCACATCTTCTCATCATTCTTCTTTAACACCACATCTTCTCATCATTCTTCTTTAACACCACATCTTCTCATCATTCTTCTTTAACACTACATCTTCTCATCATTCTTCTTTAAAACCACATCTTGTCATCATTCTTCTTTAAAACCACATCTTCTCATCATTCTTCTTTAAAACCACATCTTTTCATCTTTCTTCTATAAAACCACATCTTCTCATCATTCTTCATTAAAAGCACATCTTCTCATCATTCTTCTTTAAAACCACATCTTCTCATCATTCTTATATAAAACCACACCTTCTCATCATTCTCCTTTAACACCACATCTTCTCATCATTATTCCTTAAAACCACATCGTCTCATCATTCTTCTTTAACACTACATCTTCTCATCATTCTTCTATAAAACCACATCTTCTCATCATTCTTCTTTAAAACCACATCTTCTCATCATTCTTCTTTAAAACCATGTCTTCTCAGCAAAGCAGAATGGATAAGACCGCTAGTTCTTAAACATCCGGTGTGCTGATGCCGAGGTAGCGGGTTCAACCCCGATACCGGACAGTTGGACTAAAATGTTGACTTCTTGTCCTTGACTTGAGGACGTAAATCACAAGTACCACAGAAGTCGGAGTGGATTCGCCTAATGGCTAGGGACACTAGTAATAGGGAAAGCAAGTCCACACGCGAAATTTAGTTCAGTGCTAATCCAAGTAGCATGTAAGGATTACGCTTGAGCTCAAAGCGAACGAGCGAAAAAAAAATATCCGTCAGTAATTTACACATGACTCCTGACTAGTCTGCTAATTGTCCGTGATGCGCTTCATGTATGTGGTTAGTTCCTGTATTTCTCGCAATTAATGATGATGATGAATGTATACCCAATAAAAAATCTACTGAAGGCAAGGTGTAATTAAAGTGATTGGCCGGCCCTGCGAAACTTGGTGGAGTATTGATGTATGACAAGGCAGACGTGGTTGCGGCCTTGTGGGAGCACGTGTACACCTCGGAGGAGCAAATGGATTACCATGGTCTGGCAAGAATGAGACAGCGAGGAGTGACGAGGGGATCTGGCCGACGCTCAACGCTCAGATGAAAGACGAGACGGACATATAATCAGATTGCTACTGGTACTATTGGTGTTGGAACTCTTTGCTGGCTGCTGAGGATGGGGACTGAGCGCTTATGGAAATGCCCCGAATGCTGTGATGGCGGTTCCTAAATCAATCAATCATCAATCAAGGATCTAAACTATTGAAATATATAAGTAGGTATTCAATTACAATTATTGTACTATACGAATGCGGGCTCTGTGGGATTACGGACGCTATTCGTAAAGGATACGCAACTAACTTTTATCTATATGAATGAACCCGGACTCATTCTGTTGATAAGTGAGGGTACTAACAACTACACGACCGCGAGTTTAATTACATGCCAGAAACATCAAAGGTGTAGATATTGTTCGGCTGCAGTAGTAGTTATGCTTGAAAGAACTCGACGGCAAAATATACGTTCACCTTTAAATCGTTGACATTGAAGAGGGGGGAGGAAGTGGGAAGGTACATCTTAGTTAAAGTGCAATATAAACGAAATCTGAATAGCAGATGTGCGCGCCTTTCCTGTTGGCCATTGTCACAAAGTGAATGTCATAAGCTAGAATTTGACAGTTACTCCTAAATTCCCATCTGATTAGCTTGTCAAGCTGGCTGGCTGTTTCCGTCACGATTTCCCGGTCTTTTCACAAACACAGGCCTGTGTGGGTGTATGTATCTGTGTGTGCTAGGACCCGTACAAAGCAAGGCAGCAAACAGGAGATCCTCTTGTTCGCCCATTGCACCCTGGTTTCTATTCCTAACCTTTTATCTTGCTATGGGATACGATGGAATCATTACGGTAGAGTGAGCCTAATGCTGCACAGATCTACCTCACTTAAATCCTATTCACGCGCAGATCTGGAAACAATGGGAGTAATGGTGGTGGTTAACAGTGGGAGTAATGGTGGTAGTCAACAGTGGGAGTAATCGTGGTGGTTAACAGTGGGAGAATTGGTGGTGGCCAACAATGGGAGTAATGGTGGTGGCCAACAGTGGGAGTAATGGTGGTGGCCAACAGTGGGAGTAATGGTAGTGGCCAACCGTGGGAGTCATGGTGGTGGCCAACAGTGGGAGTAATGGTGATGGCCAACAGTGGGAGTAATGGTGATGGCCAACAGTGGGAGTAATGGTGATGGCCAACAGAGGGAGTAATGGTGGTGATTAACCGTGGGAGTCATGGTGGTGGCCAACCGTGAGAGTCATGGTGGTGGCCAACAATGGGAGTAATGGTGATGGTGGTGGCCAACAGTGGGAGTAATGGTGATGGTGGTGGCCAACAATGGGAGTAATGGTGATGGTGGTGGCCAACAATGGGAGTAATGGTGATGGTGGTGGCCAACAGTGGGAGTAATGGTGATGGTGGTGGCCAACAATGGGAGTAATGGTGATGGTGGTGGCCAACAATGGGAGTAATGGTGATGGTGGTGGCCAACAGTGGGAGTAATGGTGATGGTGGTGGCCAACAATGGGAGTAATGGTGATGGTGGTGGCCAACAATGGGAGTAATGGTGATGGTGGTGGCCAACAATGGGAGTAATGGTGATGGTGGTGGCCAACAATGGGAGTAATGGTGATGGTGGTGGCCAACAATGGGAGTAATGTTGATGGTGGTGGCCAACAGTGGGAGTAATGGTGATGGTGGTGACCAACAGTGGGAGTAATGGTGATGGTGGTGGCCAACAATGGGAGTAATGGTGATGGTGGTGGCCAACAATGGGAGTAATGGTGATGGTGGTGGCCAACAGTGGGAGTAATGGTGATGGTGGTGGCCAACAGTGGGAGTAATGGTGATGGTGGTGGCCAACAGTGGGAGTAATGGTGATGGTGGTGGCCAACAGTGGGAGTAATGGTGATGGTGGTGGCCAACAGTGGGAGTAATGGTGATGGTGGTGGCCAACCGTGGGAGTAATGGTGATGGTGGTGGCCAACAGTGGGAGTAATGGTGATGGTGGTGGCCAACAGTGGGAGTAATGGTGATGGTGGTGGCCAACAGTGGGAGTAATGGTGATGGTGGTGGCCAACAGTGGGAGTAATGGTGATGGTGGTGGCCAACAGTGGGAGTAATGGTGATGGTGGTGGCCAACAGTGGGAGTAATGGTGATGGTGGTGTCCAACAATGGGAGGAATGGTGATGGTGGTGGCCAACAGTGGGAGTAATGGTGATGGTGGTGGCAAACAGTGGGAGTAATGGTGATGGTGGTGGTGGCCAACAGTGGGAGTAATGGTGATGGTGGTGGCCAACAGTGGTAGTAATGGTGATGGTGGTGGCCACCAATGGGAGTAATGGTGATGGTGGTGGCCAACAGTGGGAGTAATGGTGGGGGCCAACAATGGGAGTAATGGTGGTGGCCAACAGTGGGAGTAATGTTGGTGGTCAACAGTGGGAGTAATCGTGGTGATTAACCGTGGGAGTCATGGTGGTGGCCAACTGTGGGAGTCATGGTGGTGGCCAACAGTGGGAGTAATGTTGGTAGCCAACAGTGGGAGTAATGGTGGTGGCCAACAGTGGGAGTAATGTTGGTGGTCAACAGTGGGAGTAATGTTGGTGGCCAACAGTGGGAGTAATGGTGGTGGCCAACAGTGGGAGTAATGGTGGTGGACAACAGTGGGAGTAATGGTGGTGGCCAACAGTGGGAGTAATGGTGGTGGCCAACAGTGGGAGTCATGGTGGTGGCCAACAGTGGGAGTAATGGTGGTGGCCAACAGTGGGAGTAATGGTGGTGGCCAACAGTGGGAGTAATGGTGGTTAACAGTGGGAGTAATGGTGGTGGCCAACAGTGGGAGTAATGTTGGTGGCCAACAGTGGCAGTAATGGTGGAGGCCAACAGTGTAAGTAATGGTGATGGCGGTGGACAACAGTGGGAGTAATGTTCGAGGCCAACAGTGGGAGTCATGGTGGTGGCCAACAGTGGGAATAATGGTGATGGTGGTGGCCAACAGTGGGAGTAATGGTGGTGGCCAACAGTGGGAGTAATGTTGGTGGCGAACATTGGCAGTAATGGTGGTGGCCAACAGTGTGAGTAATGGTGATGGTGGTGGACAACAGTAGGAGTAATGTTCGTGGCCAACAGTGGGGGGAGTCATGGTGGTGGCCAACAGTGGGAGTAATGGTGATGGTGGTGGCCAACAGTGGGAGTAATGGTGGTGGCCAACAGTGGGAGTAATGTTGGTGGTTAACAGTGGGAGTAATGGTGGTGGACAACAGTGGGAGTAATTTTGGTCGCAACAGTGGGAGTAATGGTGGTGGACAACAGTTGGAGTAATGTTGGTGGTTAATAGTGGGAGCAATGGTAGTCGCCAATAGTGGGAGTAATGTTGGTGTCGAACAGTGGGAATAATGGTGGTGGACAACAGTGGGAGTAATTTTGGTCGCAACAGTGGGAGTAATGGTGGTGGCCAACAGTGGGAGTAATGGTGGTGGCCAACAGTGGGAGTAATGGTGGTGGTCAACAGTGGGAGTAATGTTGGTGGTCAACAGTGGGAGTAATGTTGGTGGTTAACAGTGGGAGTAATGGTGGTGGCCAACAGTGGGAGTAATGGGGTTAACAGTGGGAGTAATGTTGGTGGTTAACAGTGGGAGTAATGTTGGTGGTTAACAGTGGGAGTAATGTTTGTGGTTAACAGTGGGAGTAATGTTGGTGGACAACAGTGGGAGTAATATTGGTGGTTAACAGTGGGAGTCATGGTGGTGGTTAACCGTGGGAGTAATGTTGGTGGTTAACAGTGGGAGTAATGTTGGTGGACAACAGTGGGAGTAATGTTGGTGGTTAACCGTGGGAGTAATGTTGGTGGTTAACAGTGGGAGTAATGTTAGTGGACAACAGTGGGAGTAATGGTGGTGGACAACAATGAGAGTAATGGTGGTGGTTTACAGTGTGAGTAATGTTGATGGACAACAATGGGAGTAATGTTGGTGGACAACAGTGGGAGTAATGGTGGTGGACTACGTGGGAGTAATGTTGGTGGACAACAGTGGGGGTAATGGTGGTAGACAACAGGGGGAGTAATGGTGGTGGTTTACAGTGTGAGTAATGTTGGTGGACAACAATGGGAGTAATGTTGATGGACAACAGTGGGAGTAGTGTTGGTGGACAACAGTGGGAGTAATGTTGGTGGACAACAATAGGAGTAATGGTGGTGGACAACAATAGGAGTAATGGTGGTTAAAAATAGTGGGAGTAATTTTGGTGGACAACAATGGGAGTAATGGTGGTGAACAACAGTGGGAGTAATGTTGGTGGACAACAGTGAGAGTAATGTTGGTGGACAACAATGGGAGTAATGTTAGTGGACAACAATAGGAGTAATGTTGGTGGATAACAATGGGAGTAATGTTGGTGGACAACAGTGGGAGTAATGTTGGTAGCCAACAGTGGGAGTAATGGTGGTGGACAACAATGGAAGTAATGTTGGTAGCCAACAGTGGGAGTAATGGTGGTGGACAACAATGGAAGTAATAGTGGTGAACAACAGTGGGAGTAATTTTAGTGGACAACAGTGGGAGTAATGGTGGTGGACAACAGTGGGAGTAATGGTGGTGGACAACAGTGGGAGTAATGGTGGTGATCAACAGTGGGAGTAATGTTGGTGGTCAACAGTGGGAGTAATGGTGGTGGACAACAGTGGGAGTAATGGTGGTGGACAACAGTGGGAGTAATGTTGGTGGTTAACAGTGGGAGTAATAATGGTGGTGGACAACAGTGGGAGTAATTGTGGTGGACAACAGTGGGAGTAATGGTTGTAAACAACAGTGGGAGTAATGGTGGTAAACAACAGTGGGAGTAATAGTGGTGGTTAACAGTGGATGTAATGTTGGTGCTTAACCGTGGGAGTAATGGTGGTGGACAACAGTGGGAGTAATGTTGGTGGTTAAAAGTGGGAGTAATGGTGGCGGACAACAGTGGGATTAATGGTGGTGGACAACTGTGGGAGTAATGTTGGTGGTTAACAGTGGGAATAATGGTGGTGGTTAACCGTGGGAGTAATAGTGGTGGTTAACAGTGGGAGTAATAGTGGTGGTTAACATTGGGAGTAATGGTGGTGGCCAACAGTGGGAGTAATGTTGGTGGTTAACAGTGGGAGTAATTGTGGTGGTTAACATTGGGAGTAATGGTGTTGGTTGACCGTGGGAGTAATGCTGGTGGTTAACAGTGAGAGTAATGGTGGTGGCCACCAGTGGGAGTAATGTTGGTGGACAACAGTGGGAGTTATGTTGGTGGCCAACAGTGGAAGTACTTGTGGTGGCCAACATTGGGAGTAATGCTGGTGGTCAACAGTGGGAGTAATGTTGGTGGTTAACAGTGGGATTAATGGTGGTGGCCAACAGTGGGAGTAATGGGGTTAACAGTGGGAGTAATGTTGGTGGTTAACAGTGGGAGTAATGTTGGTGGTTAACAGTGGGAGTAATGTTTGTGGTTAACAGTGGGAGTAATGTTGGTGGACAACAGTGGGAGTAATATTGGTGGTTAACAGTGGGAGTCATGGTGGTGGTTAACCGTGGGAGTAATGTTGGTGGTTAACAGTGGGAGTAATGTTGGTGGACAACAGTGGGAGTAATGTTGGTGGTTAACCGTGGGAGTAATGTTGGTGGTTAACAGTGGGAGTAATGTTAGTGGACAACATTGGGAGTAATGGTGGAGGACAACAATGAGAGTAATGGTGGTGGTTTACAGTGTGAGTAATGTTGATGGACAACAATGGGAGTAATGTTGGTGGACAACAGTGGGAGTAATGGTGGTGGACTACGTGGGAGTAATATTGGTGGACAACAGTGGGGGTAATGGTGGTAGACAACAGGGGGAGTAATGGTGGTGGTTTACAGTGTGAGTAATGTTGGTGGACAACAATGGGAGTAATGTTGGTGGACAACAGTGGGAGTAATGTTGGTGGACAACAATAGGAGTAATGGTGGTGGACAACAATGGGAGTAATGTTGGTGGCCAACAGTGGGAGTAATGTTGGTTGCCAACAGTGGGAGTAATGTTGGTGGCCAACAATGGGAGTAATGGTGGTGGCCAACAGAGGCAGTAATGCTGGTGGACAACAGTGGGAGTAATGTTGGTGGATAACAGTGGGAGTAATGTTGGTCGACAACAATGGGAGTAATTGTGGTGGACAACAGTGGGAGTAATGGTGGTGGCTAACAATGGGAGTAATGTTGGTGGACAACAGTGGGAGTAATGGTGGTGGCCAACAGTGGGAGTAATGGTGGTGGACAATAGTTGGAGTAATGGTGGTGGACGACAGTGAGAGTAATGATGGTGGACAACAGTGGGAGTAATGGTGGTGGCCAACAGTGGGAGTAATGCTGGTGGTAATAGTGGGAGTAATGTTGGTGGACAACAGTGGGAGTAATGTTGATGGACAACAGTGGGAGTAATGGTGGTGGACACCAGTGGGAGTGATGGTGGTGGGCAACAGTGGGAGTAGTTTTGGTGGTTAACAGTGGGAGTAATGGTGGTGGGCAACAGTGGGAGTAATGGTAGTGGTTAACCGTGGGAGTAATTATTGTGGCCAACAGTGGGAGTGATGGTGGTGGCTAACCATGGGAGTAATGGTGGTGGTTAACAGTGGGAGTAATGGTGGTGGGCAACAGTGGGATTAATGGTGGTGGACAACAGTGGGAGTAATGGTGGTGGACAATAGTGGGAGTAATGGTGTTTGACAACAGTGGGAGTAATGTTGGTGGACAACAGTGAGAGTAATGGTGATGGTGGTGGCCAACAGTGGGAGTAATGGTGGTGGTGGTGGCCAACAGTGGGAGTAATGGTGGTGGCCAACAGTGGGAGTAATGGTGGTGGCCAACAGTGGGAGTAATGTTGGTGGCCAACAGTGGGAGTAATGGTGATGGTGGTGGCCAACAGTGTGAGTAATGGTGATGGTGGTGGCCAACAATGGGAGTAATGGTGGTGGCCAACAGTGGGAGTAATGGAAGTGGCCAACAGTGGGAGTAATGGTGATGGTGGTGGCCAACACTGGGAGTAATGGTGATCGTAGTGGCCAACAGTGGGAGTAATGGTGGTGGCCAACACTGGGAGTAATGGTGATGGTGGTGGCCAACAGTGGGAGTAATGGTGGTGGCCAACACTGTGAGTAATGGTGATTGTGGTGGCCAACAGTCGGAGTAATGGTGGTGGCCAACACTGTGAGTAATGGTGATTGTGGTGGCCAACAGTGGGCGTAATGGTGGTGGCCAACAGTGGGAGCTATGGTGGTGGCCAACACTGGGAGTTTTGGTGATGATGGTGGCCAACAGTGTGAGTAATGGTGGTGGCCAACAGTTGGATTAATGGTGGTGGCCAACAGCGGGAGTAATGGTGGTGGCCAACAGCAGGAGTAATGGTGGTTTCTAACAGTGGGAGTAATGGTGGTGGCCATCAGTGTGAGTAATGGTGATGGTGGTGGCCAACAGTGGGAGTGATGGTGGTGGCCAACAGTGGGAGTGATGGTTTTTGCCAACAGTGGGAGTAATGCTGGTGGTGGCCAACAATGGGAGTAATGGTGATGGTGGTGGCCAACAGTGTGAGTAATGGTGATAGTGGTGGCCATCAGTGGGAGTGATGGTGGTGGCCAACAGTGGGAGTGATGGTGGTGGCCAACAGTGGGAGCAATGGTGTTGGCCAACAGTGGGAGTAATGCTGGTAGTGGTTTCCAACAGTGGGAGTAATGGTTATGGTGGTGGCCAACAGTGTGAGTAATGGTGATGGTGGTGGCCAACAGTGGGAGTAATGGTGATGGTGGTGGCCAACAGTGGGAGTAATGGTGGTGGCCAACAGTGGGAGTAATGCTGGTGGTGGTGGCCAACAATGGGAGTAATGGTGGTGGCCATCAGTGGGAGGAATGGTGGTGGCCAACAATGGGAGTAATGGTGGTGGCCATAAGTGGGAGTAATGGTGATGGCCAACAGTGTGAGTAATGGTGATGGTGGTGGCCAACAGTGGGAGTAATGGTGGTGGCCAACAGTTGGAGTAATGGTGGTGGCCAACAGTGGGAGAAATGGTGGTGGCCAACAGTGGGAGTAATGGTGGTGGCCAACAGTGTGAGTAATGGTGATGGTTGTGGCCAACAGTGGGAGTAATGGGGGTGGCCATCAGTGAGAGTAATGGTGGTGGCCAACAGTGGGAGTAATTTTGGTGGTTAACAGTGGGAGTAATGGTGTGGCCAACAGTGGGAGTAATGGTGGTGGCCAACAGTGGGAGTAATAGTGGTGGCCAACAGTGGGAGTAATGGTGGTGGCCAACACTGTGAGTAATGGTGATTGTGGTGGCCAACAGTCGGAGTAATGGTGGTGGCCAACACTGTGAGTAATGGTGATTGTGGTGGCCAACAGTGGGCGTAATGGTGGTGGCCAACAGTGGGCGTAATGGTGGTGGCCAACAGTGGGAGCTATGGTGGTGGCCAACACTGGGAGTTATGGTGATGATGGTGGCCAACAGTGTGAGTAATGGTGGTGGCCAACAGTTGGATTAATGGTGGTGGCCAACAGCGGGAGTAATGGTGGTGGCCAACAGCAGGAGTAATGGTGGTTTCTAACAGTGGGAGTAATGGTGGTGGCCATCAGTGTGAGTAATGGTGATGTTGGTGGCCAACAGTGGGAGTGATGGTGGTGGCCAACAGTGGGAGTGATGGTTTTTGCCAACAGTGGGAGTAATGCTGGTGGTGGCCAACAATGGGAGTAATGGTGATGGTGGTGGCCAACAGTGTGAGTAATGGTGATAGTGGTGGCCATCAGTGGGAGTGATGGTGGTGGCCAACAGTGGGAGTGATGGTGGTGGCCAACAGTGGGAGCAATGGTGTTGGCCAACAGTGGGAGTAATGCTGGTAGTGGTTTCCAACAGTGGGAGTAATGGTTATGGTGGTGGCCAACAGTGTGAGTAATGGTGATGGTGGTGGCCAACAGTGGGAGTAATGGTGATGGTGGTGGCCAACAGTGGGAGTAATGGTGGTGGCCAACAGTGGGAGTAATGCTGGTGGTGGTGGCCAACAATGGGAGTAATGGTGGTGGCCATCAGTGGGAGGAATGGTGGTGGCCAACAATGGGAGTAATGGTGGTGGCCATCAGTGGGAGTAATGGTGATGGCCAACAGTGTGAGTAATGGTGATGGTGGTGGCCAACAGTGGGAGTAATGGTGGTGGCCAACAGTTGGAGTAATGGTGGTGGCCAACAGTGGGAGTAATGGTGGTGGCCAACAGTGGGAGTAATGGTGGTGGCCAACAGTGTGAGTAATGGTGATGGTTGTGGCCAACAGTGGGAGTAATGGTGGTGGCCATCAGTGGGAGTAATGGTGGTGGCCAACAGTGGGAGTAATTTTGGTGGTTAACAGTGGGAGTAATGGTGTGGCCAACAGTGGGAGTAATGGTGGTGGCCAACAGTGGGAGTAATAGTGGTGGCCAACAGTGGGAGTAATGGTGGTGGCCAACACTGTGAGTAATGGTGATTGTGGTGGCCAACAGTCGGAGTAATGGTGGTGGCCAACACTGTGAGTAATGGTGATTGTGGTGGCCAACAGTGGGCGTAATGGTGGTGGCCAACAGTGGGAGCAATGGTGGTGGCCAACACTGGGAGTTATGGTGATGATGGTGGCCAACAGTGTGAGTAATGGTGGTGGCCAACAGTGGGATTAATGGTGGTGGCCAACAGCGGGAGTAATGGTGGTGGCCAACAGCAGGAGTAATGGTGGTTTCTAACAGTGGGAGTAATGGTGGTGGCCATCAGTGTGAGTAATGGTGATGGTGGTGGCCAACAGTGGGAGTGATGGTGGTGGCCAACAGTGGGAGTAATGGTTTTTGACAACAGTGGGAGTAATGCTGGTGGTGGCCAACAATGGGAGTAATGGTGATGGTGGTGGCCAACAGTGTGAGTAAGGGTGATAGTGGTGGCCATCAGTGGGAGTGATGGTGGTGGCCAACAGTGGGAGTGATGGTGGTGGCAAACAGTGGGAGCAATGGTGTTGGCCAACAGTGGGAGTAATGCTGGTGGTGGTGGCCAACAGTGGGAGTAATGGTTATGGTGGTGGCCAACAGTGTGAGTAATGGTGATGGTGGTGGCCAACAGTGGGAGTAATGGTGATGGTGGTGGCCAACAGTGGGAGTAATGGTGGTGGCCAACAGTGGGAGTAATGCTGGTGGTGGTGGCCAACAATGGGAGTAATGGTGGTGGCCATCAGTGGGAGGAATGGTGGTGGCCAACAATGGGAGTAATGGTGGTGGCCATCAGTGGGAGTAATGGTGATGGCCAACAGTGTGAGTAATGGTGATGGTGGTGGCCAACAGTGGGAGTAATGGTGGTGGCCAACAGTTGGAGTAATGGTGGTGGCCAACAGTGGGAGTAATGGTGGTGGCCAACAGTGGGAGTAATGGTGGTGGCCAACAGTGTGAGTAATGGTGATGGTTGTGGCCAACAGTGGGAGTAATGGTGGTGGCCATCAGTGGGAGTAATGGTGGTGGCCAACAGTGGGAGTAATTTTGGTGGTTAACAGTGGGAGTAATGGTGTGGCCAACAGTGGGAGTAATGGTGGTGGCCAACAGTGGGAGTAATAGTGGTGGCCAACAGTGGGAGTAATGGTGGTGGCCAACACTGTGAGTAATGGTGATTGTGGTGGCCAACAGTCGGAGTAATGGTGGTGGCCAACACTGTGAGTAATGGTGATTGTGGTGGCCAACAGTGGGCGTAATGGTGGTGGCCAACAGTGGGAGCAATGGTGGTGGCCAACACTGGGAGTTATGGTGATGATGGTGGCCAACAGTGTGAGTAATGGTGGTGGCCAACAGTGGGATTAATGGTGGTGGCCAACAGCGGGAGTAATGGTGGTGGCCAACAGCAGGAGTAATGGTGGTTTCTAACAGTGGGAGTAATGGTGGTGGCCATCAGTGTGAGTAATGGTGATGGTGGTGGCCAACAGTGGGAGTGATGGTGGTGGCCAACAGTGGGAGTAATGGTTTTTGACAACAGTGGGAGTAATGCTGGTGGTGGCCAACAATGGGAGTAATGGTGATGGTGGTGGCCAACAGTGTGAGTAAGGGTGATAGTGGTGGCCATCAGTTGGAGTGATGGTGGTGGCCAACAGTGGGAGTGATGGTGGTGGCAAACAGTGGGAGCAATGGTGTTGGCCAACAGTGGGAGTAATGCTGGTGGTGGTGGCCAACAGTGGGAGTAATGGTTATGGTGGTGGCCAACAGTGTGAGTAATGGTGATGGTGGTGGCCAACAGTGGGAGTAATGGTGATGGTGGTGGCCAACAGTGGGAGTAATGGTGGTGGCCAACAGTGGGAGTAATGCTGGTGGTGGTGGCCAACAATGGGAGTAATGGTGGTGGCCATCAGTGGGAGTAATGGTGGTGGCCAACAATGGGAGTAATGGTGCTGGCCATCAGTGGGAGTAATGGTGGTGGCCAACAGTGTGAGTAATGGTGATGGTGGTGGCCAACAGTGGGAGTAATGGTGGTGGCCAACAGTTGGAGTAATGGTGGTGGCCAACAGTGGGAGTAATGGTGGTGGCCAACAGTGGGAGTAATGGTGGTGGCCAACAGTGTGAGTAATGGTGATGGTGGTGGCCAACAGTGGGAGTAATGGTGGTGGCCATCAGTGGGAGTAATGGTGGTGGTGGTGGTGGTGGTGGTGGCCAACAGTGGGAGTAATGATGGTGGTGGTGGTGGTGGTGTTGGCCAACAGTGGAAGTAATGTTGGTAGCCAACAGTGCGAGTAATGGTGGTGGCGAACATGGAGACACGTCAGTATGGTATTCTTTGGCAAGTACTGGTCATTTCAACTATGACGCCAAATACTCCATGGCGATCTTGCCGTGAGCCAGACGCAAATTGCAAGACTGGGGAGGATAGAAAATGTGGCTACACATATCATCCTCGAGTGCATTTGGGACATACATCATGTGGTGATGATGTTTCTTCTTGATCACGCGGTGTATCACGTGGTTTCTTCTACGACGGAGCACAGAATAAGTATAAGCAGGACACTCGCATATCTCAAAATAAGTGTTTAAAAGGAGAACCCATTGAGATAAAGGTGTTGTCGGAAACGAAAGGGTGGGTTGGCAACCAGCTTGATCAAGCCAACATTATGAACCCCTTAGAGAGGTCGGTTGAAACAAGGACTTTCAACTCAACGAATAGAAACAATGGTCAGGATGGAGGCGTTCGGACTGAAGATTGTATGATCAGAAAAGAGCAGCATACCAAGTGTTGCCAGGAATCGTGTCCATGAACATCGGATGGGCATTGTTAGTTGCTGTACGTTCTCCATGTCCAGATTGCACTGATGGTCATCTGATCTGAACATGTAAGTCCCATTTTGTCATCTGTGTATGTGCGTTTAACATTTTTCTGTGTAATCCCAAATTGGTACCATGAAATGTTCTGGTAAGTAAAGGCGGCAAGCGTGATTTTGACCACTCCCCCATCTGGTGTCGATGGTATATAGAAATATGGCTAGTATCATATAACGAATGTCTCAAGGCATAGGAAAGATTCCATGACCTTATTTATTACTTACGATTACCTCTTTGTATTTCTCCAATTTAAACTTATGACCTTCGCTTTAACTTTCTTGTGAGATTATATTGGTAATTTCCTTCGCTTTAACTTTCTGTTGTGATTATATTGGTAATTTCCTGTTATATGTCATTTCCATGGTGAAAACTGTGTCAATGGTGCACGTTACTTACCAGACTGATTTGCCAGGCCTACCTTATATAGCAGTGGCAAACTACTGAACATAAACTTGCCCATGAAACACAATCAAAATATGCTTGAGTCGACTGCTATGTCCCATAAAAGGAACTGTAGCTAACTTTTAACCTTGTATAACCTCCTATTACTTAACTGTTTAAGCGTATATGTGCTCTCTATCTATATACATGCATATACATATGCATCCATACTTCAAGAGTTGAATATCGAAGAAGGTTGGCTATTAAAGTCGATAAAACAAAGAAAATTGAAATATTTCGGTCACTTGAAACGTCACGAAAGTTTGGAGAGAACAATAATGGAAGGGTATATGCCTGGGTGAGATTATTATATTATAAGTGTTTAAAAGGAGAACCCATTGAGATAAAGGTGTTGTCGGAAACGAAAGGGTGGGTTGGCAACCAGCTTGATCAAGCCAACATTATGAACACCCTTAGAGAGGTCGGGACACCCTTGGGCAAGGTGGAGTACCCGTTTAGCCCCCCGATCAGGTTTACGTGAAGCCATGGGTGCAGGTGGTGGATGAAGATGGAGAGCAGCCGACAGATAGTTGTCGGTTATGGTCTCCACCTTCACGACGGTAGGCAGAGGATTTCTTTTTTGAGGAGACAATGGCTACGGTCACTGACCAGTATGGTCACTGCTGGGAAGGAAAGCAATGGCAAACTACCTTCTTTACAGGTGCCAAGAAAATCATGTTGTGTTCACTTATCGATAATCAGAGAAACGGCGTAAATGGGTGCTCCATAGGAGCAGCCTCGCCCGGTAGGGATAGTCATGCGCACCAGGTGACTCCAGACCGTCAACAGGCTACTAGGTGCAAAAGATTAATATCATTGAAAATAGGTACTTGGAATGTTAGAACAATGAATGCCTATGGAAAGTTAGAAGACATCAAAAAAGAAATGGAGAGAGAGAAGATTAACATATTAGGAATATCGGAAACGAGATGGAGAGGAGCAGGGATAAGGACAGGAGAGGATTGTAAGATTATTTACTCTGGGGGAGAAGAACAGCAAAGAGGTGTAGCCATTATATTAGATAAGCAAACATCAAATTCTGTCAAAGGATATTGGGCTGTGTCAGACAGAGTTATATTACACGATTTATTGCCTGGCATATTTCGCTGCATCTCGTCAGGTACATACTGCAGAAATCACACAACTTACGTGAAATTAACTAGATAAATCCTTCAAGTTGAAATATACACAATTTCGCACAGTAATGTCACTTATCTACCACGGTAATTTTAAGCTGACTAACATGTCTTTCTGTTTACACAATTCTGGCTTGCGTTGATAGATCATAATTGCTTCTGCAAATTTTAACAAGCGAGTATTTTGTGTTCTAAACAACACGCGAAATGCAGTGTCTCTGGACACAACGTGACCACTGGCGACAATGTGTCTGCCGATTGAAGACGCCGGGAGCTTCCGGTGTGTCGGCTCCTCGCGGCTAGCCACTCCTGTGTGTTGTATCTTGTTGACCCATTGAGGTATGTATTCTGACACCCGTTTGTTAAGCTGTCTCTCCGTTCGACCAATGTAAACGGCCTGGCATCTACATGTGAATTGGTAAATACAATTGTTTGTGGCGTACAGAGGAACAGGCTCTTTGACTGTTGGTGTAGGAATGGGTACGGTTTTACATCTAATGACTGGAGTTGCCGCACAGAATGTTCGACCTACTGCTGTAGTAAGCCGGTCTTGTAGACGTTGCATTACGTCATCCCCTCGAAAGGTTAGCTGGATGAATACCTTGAGTTTAGGGACTGTAGTTACGTCTGCTTTGGGTTTGGGCTGTTGGCAATGGTGCTTTATAAATCCTGTGGAGTACCCATTCAGGTTTAAGACATTCTTTAGAGTTTCAAATTCCTCTGTCAGTGTGTCCTGGGTGCATATCTTTCTAGCACGGTCAAACAAGGTCCGTACTAAGCCCCGTTTGTACTGGACAGGTGTGAAGCTCTGAAAATTTAGGTATTGGCCAGTCCATGTTTCTTTGCGGTACACCGATCTTTGAATTGTGCCGTCTGCTCTACGTCTCATTAGAATATCTAGGAACGGTAACGCTTCGTTGTGTTCGTGTTCCATAGATAGAGAGATGTTTTTATGCGTCTTGTTCATTGTGGCCTGAAACGATGTTGCTTGTAAAAGGCCAAGTTGTTGATGTCTGAGGATCTCTTTTCTTCTAAGTGTGCCATGAAGATGTCCGCTAGAATAGGACCAAGAGGACTCCCCATGGCCACTCCGTCAATTTGGCGGTATGACTTAGTTAGAAAATTGAATTGGATGTTGGCGGTACATAGTAGTAGTAGCCTCTCCAGAATAGGGTGTTGTGCGATACTGGTGTTCTAAATCTACCAGTTTGGCCTTCAGCCACCCGACCGACTCAGCAGAGGTAGGTGATAACTTGGAGACTTGATCGAACAACATTTCAAACTGTGCTTGCGACTCAACACGGTTGATGTGTTTAGGCTTTATGCAGAATTTTAATTCGTATGCAAGGGCCTCTGTTTCAATGTTGTTGAGTACGTATGACGATAAGTTCCTCACATACTTCTCTGGGTTGTCTAGTACTGACGTTGTTACCTTTTCAGTGCTCAGTGATTTCTTGAGGCGAGCATTCTCTGCGATTTTCACCTTGTACACTGTTTCTGTACAGAATTTAGTGAACTTCAAGTAGCCATACAAGCTCAATTCTTGGGTGACGTAGTAGGCAGAACTGTGTGTGCGCTTCAAGTTGGCCAGCTTGGCCTGGGTTTCTTCTATCTGGTTTTTTGTCAGTCGTCTCAGGTTTTCTCAGAGTTATATTAGTAAAATTAAACGGAAGACCTTTTAAAATAAATGTCATTCAAGTATATGCCCCAACAAGTGAAAGCAGTGAAGAAAGTATAGAGGAATTTTATAATGACATTGAATCTGCTTTGAAGAACTGTAAAAAATCAGAAATAAATATCATAATGGGTGATTTCAACGCAAAAATAGGAAAGCAAAGCGATGGATGCAGTGTAGGCAACCATGGTTTGGGAGAGAGAAATGAAAGAGGTTACAGACTTGTAGAATGGGCAAAAGAACAAGAAATGGTGGTAGGAAACACCTGGTTTAAACAACATCCTAGAAGATTATGGACATGGAGGAGTCCAGACAGCAGGATTAAAAACCAGATAGATTACATCCTGATTAGCAAAAGGTTTCGAAATGCGTTAACAGTTGTAAAAACAGTTCCAAATGCAGACTGTTACAGTGATCACAGATTAATTACTGGCACATTGAGGGTTAAGTTAAAGAAAGTCAAGTATACAGCAGGAAACCCTAAATATGACTTGTGCAAATTGAAAACTGACAAAGAAATACAAGATAATTTTAACATAGAAGTAAAGAACAAATTTGATTTATTGTCTGGTCTAGAGATCCTATTTCAAGATGTAGATGATCAATGGGAAATGCTGAAGAATTCAATCAGTTGTGCAGCAGAAAAAACTATTCCAAAAGTAAAGAAAGTGGACCGTAAGACATGGATGACTGAAGAAATTTTGCAACTAATGGAAACAAGAAGACAGAACAAAAATAATCCTGCCAAATATGAAGAAATTCACAGAAAAGTCAGAACCTTATGTAAGGAGGCAAAAGAAACATGGCTTGAGAAAAATTGCAGAGAAATTGAAAAACAATACAACAGTAAAAATGCGAAACTAATGCACAAAAGAATTCAGGAGCTTACCAATCAAAGAACACGTACATCAGCAGGCTGCCTAAAGACAAAAGATGGAAGAGTCATAATAGAAAAAGAACAGATTTTACATGTATGGTCAGATTACGTGAAAAACCTTTATGATGATAACAGAGACGAACAGTATGATGTTCAGAATAATAATGAAGGGCCAACAATTTTGAAGATGGAGGTTCAGAATGCTCTTAATCATATGAAATCTGGCAAGACCCCCGGTCTAGACAGCGTCACAACAGAAATGATTAATGCTTTAGAAGAATATGGAATAGATAAAGTTACCAGTCTGCTTAATACAATATATGATACTGGAGATATACCTCATGAGTTATGTAATTCTGTATTTATTGCAATCCCAAAGAAATCAGGAGCCTTGGAATGTGATCAACATCGAACAATTAGTATAATGAGTCACATCACGAAGATTTTGCTAAGAATTATCATGCAAAGAGTGAGGAGGAAAATACAACCTAAAATAGGAGAAGAACAATGTGGGTTTGTAGAAGGCAAGGGTACAGTAAATGCTGTGTATATACTGAGAACCGTAATCGAACGTTCTATAGAAGTAAACAAAGATCTACACCTTTGCTTTATTGACTACACAAAGGCTTTTGATAAAGTGAGACATGTCAACATGATAAGGATGCTTGAAGATCTACAAATTGATGGGAAAGACCTTAGACTTGTAAAAAACATATATTGGAAACAACAAGCTGCCATAAAAGTTGATAATGAAGTAAGCCAATATCAGCCTATTAAGAGAGGTGTGAGACAGGGATGTGTAATGTCTCCAGATCTGTTTTCCCTGTATAGTGAAAATATTTTCAGAAATATTGAAGATATGGAAGGAATCAACATTGGGGGACGATGCATCAATAACATTAGATATGCAGATGATACAGTATTAATTGCAGACAATGAACAGGACCTGCAAAATTTAGTAGATGCGGTTGTTACACACAGTGAACAACAAGGGTTAGAATTAAATTGTAAAATGACACAGATTATTGTCGTCACTAGGAAGAACGAAATACCACAGTGTAATATACAAGTAAATGGGAATATTCTTCAACAAGTGAATAGGTACAATTATCTTGGAACAGTGATAACATCTGATGGGAGATGCCTGGAAGAGATTAGAACAAGAATCGCCATGGCAAAAGTAGCCTTTAGCAAGATGAAAAACATACTGACCAATAAAAAGATGTCAATTGAAACGTGAAAAAGAGTGTTGAGGTGCTACATAGAACCTGTACTTTTATATGGATGTGAAGCTTGGACAATGAGCAGCCAGGCTGAAAAACATCTCATGGCTGTAGAAATGTGGTTTCTGAGGAAAATGCAAAGAATACCATGGACGGCCAGAAAGACCAATGAACAAGTCCTTCAAGAAACAAATGAAGATCGTAAACTGATTAGAGACATTAGACGTAGACAGTCACAATTTTTTGGACATGTTATGAGAAGAAATGATTTGGAGAACTTGGTGACAACTGGTAAGATCGAGGGAAACAGACCAAGGGGAAGACCTAGAAACAAGTATCTGGATGGCTTGGCCTTGTGGCATGGTCGAGACAGAAACACGGAACTGATCCACGACTCTGGTGATCGAGTGAGATGGCAGAACATGACCGCCCACGCTTACCGGCATGGCACATGATGGATGGATGGATGGATATGCCTGGGAAGAGAGGAAGAGGAAGGCCAAAGAGAAGATGGGTGCAGGATGTGGCGGATGATCTCCATATGGGTGTATCAGACGCGGGACATCTTGCTTATGATCGAGAGGTTTTCCCGAAGGTTGTTATGGGAGCGAGGTTCTCTAAAGGACATGCTACTGAATGAATGAATGAATCTATATACCTACCTGTCTGTTTGGAGAAGAAGGGCAGAATGTCAGACGGGCCTGCGTGCCCAATTCTTAACCCTTTGAAAATAAAGACTTATTATTCTTCTTCTTCTTCGTTCATCCGGAGTTTTTTTTCGGATGTGATTGCGTTGTGCCTGTTTACAGCAGAGCTGCGTTCTTGCGCCGTTAGGCCGACACATCCGACTTCTGCGGGCATTTGTTGACCGGGTTAACCTTCCCAGAAGACTTATTATTATTATTATTATTATTATTATTATTATTATTATTATTATTATTATTATTATTATTATTTGTCTGTCTAATCTATCTATCTTTCTATCTATCTATCCATCCATCCATCCATCCCTCCCTCCCTTCATCTCTCTCTCTCTCTGTCTCTCTCTCTCTGTCTCTCTCTCTCTCTCTCTCTCTCTCTCTCTCTCTCTGAGCAGTGACACTGTGACATTGTGACATGAAGACAGCGCATCGGAAATGATAACGTCAGGAATCCAGTGGGTGTCGTGTCAGCAATGGTTGTGATCGAGAGGCAGCGATTCAAGCAGCTTTTCCCAGAGGAGTTGATCACACCTAGCTATTCACTTCACAGGTCAGTGTGTCCGACTCTGGCATGCATTTGTTTAAGGCAGGGGTCACCAAACTACGGCCCGCGGGCCGGATCCGGCCCGCCGACGGTACTCGAACTTGCTTGATATGACGTATGGAACACGAGAGGTTGTGATACAATTTAAATGTAAATATTATGTTTAGAATAATAGGAGATCTTCACACGTGCGGAGACCTCCTGGCGGCTATGTGTCTGTACTATTTTCAATTATACATTACTGTATCTAGATTTTATTGTTTATTGTAATGTTTGCTTATTTCGCGCCATCCCAAGTCCTTCCCTGGTTCATGGTAGCGCCACCTACGCAATGACGTTACCATGGTTTCCATGGTAACACACACACACACACACACACACACACACACACACACACGCATCTTTCTCTTCTCCAGATGCGTCCGGCTGTCAACAGAGGTCCGATGCTCCAGAATTTTTTTTTTTTTTTTGGCCAATCATCCATTTTTATAGGTTTGTAACAAGGATTTCTTTGTTTAACAGTGATAGGTAAGTGAACTACAAGTGTTAATAGAGGCAATACAGCAGCAAACATAGCATAAAAATGCCATAGAAGCCTCGTGTTATTACGAAAATACTATCCCCAGCTCAGAAGAATTCCCCGGTCAAGGTGTTCATTGAGCTGGTCTCTAGGCCAGTGTTTTTCAACCTTTCTGCTGGAGCAGATCCTTACGCAAATGTTTACGTTTCTGAGGTAACTGTGCGATGATCCAAGTGTCTGTACTACTTTACGTAATAAACCAGATGGACAGAAACGTTGCATTTAGGCGATTTCGGTCTGTTTCGGCGGAACCCCTGGTTGTCACTCGCGGAACACCTGTTGAAAAACTCTGCTCTAAGTAGGCCGGCCCTATTTATATATTTGGCAAACCTTATTATGTGATATATTCTATTACCAAAGGTACCTATAAACTTTATATTTACTTTTGGTGAGCCATAGCTTCACCAGTGACCTATAGTCCTCTGCTTTTCCTGTGTTTCAAAATGATTTTAATTAAGTTCCTAATTCAATATCTTTTTCATTTTAAGATCCCGTGTACTTCACCCTTCATTGTGGCTACTAAGAAAAGAAAAGTGGACGCCGAGTGTCACGTTTTCAATTAAGAATGGGGAGTAAAGTACTTATTTGTGGAAACAAAGGACCAGAAAACCAATTGCGCTATATGCAGCGAAAGTGTTGCAGTTTTTAAAGAGTACAATCTTCGGCGTCACTGCGAAACAAAACATCTATCAACATATTCACAGTTTTCTGGAAAGCTACGCTCTGAGAAATGTGAGCCTATTAAACGTGGTTTAGAAACAAAAAGAGATCTCTTCGCAAGAACGTTTGCTGAAAATGAATCTGTCACTCGTACAAGTTACAAAATAGTACATCAGATGGCAGAACGAGGAAACCCGTTTACTGATGGCAACTTCGTCAAAGTAACAAATGTCTTGTGTCCTGAGAAAGCCGATTTGTTTTGAACTATCAGCCTTTCGGCAAGTTCAGTTGTGCGAAGAACAGTAGAACTTGGATAGAACATAGTGCTACAGATACGCGAAAAAACCATGAACTTTTCGAGGTATTCTTTGGCTCTGGATGAATCTACTGATTTCTCTAGTACGTCACAACTTCTCGTGTTCATTTGTGGTATCAATTTGGACTTTCAGATAACGGAAGAGTTGGCATCCGTTTGCAGCATGCATGGAACAACAACTGGAAAAGACATTTTCATGGAAGTGCAAAACGTTTTGCAAGACTATAACCTTCAGTGGAATCAGCTTCGAGGTGTTACAGTTGATGGAGGAAAATATATGGCTGGAGTGAGAAAAGGTCGGATGAGGAAGATCGGGACTCAGTTGGAAGATTTGCAAATTCCCGTCGATCTGTTCATACACTGCATCATACATCAACAAGCAATCTGTGGGAAAGACTTAGATATTTCTTGTGTACTGAAACCAGTCGTTTCTGCTGTGAACTTCATTCGATGACATGCACTCAGTCACCGTCAGTTCCAGGATTTTCTTGATGACATTGATTCTGAATTCTGTGACTTGCCTTATCACACATCAGTGAGGTGGCTCAGCTGTGGTAAAGTCATGTTTCGTTTTTATAAGCTCCGAAATGAAATAGATGTTTTCCTCACTGAAAAAGATAGAGCTGATCCCCAGCTGTCAGATCCTACCTGGCTGTCACAAAGTTGTCATGTTTGGTCGACATCATATCCCACATGAATAAACTGAATTTTAAACTTCAGGGACAGACAAACCTCGTCTGTGATCTCTACAGAATCATCAAAGGATTTCGGAGAAAGCTGTCAGTGTTTGAAGCACAACTGGAAGGAGAAAACTTTTCTCATTTTCAGTTTCAAAGAGTTTTGCGTTACAATCGCCGAAGATGTCAACCTCGAGTTTCCGAAAAATATATTCGTGACTTGAAAAAACATTTTTTGGAGAAATTTTCAGATATTGACATAACTGAGAGTGACATTCTTTTGTTCTAGAATCCGCTCAATGGTAACCTTGATGTGCCAGTTGAACTACCGTTGGAGCTCATTGATTTTCAAGCAAATGACTTGTTGAAAGAGAAGCACAGAGAAGGAACACTTGTTGAATTTTACCGCTGCTTATATGATGTTGAGTTTCCGAAAGTGAAGAAATTTGCCGCTGGTATGGTGTTTGGAACAACTTATGTCTGTGAGCACACATTTTCAAAAATGAAGTATGTGAAGTCAACACATCGAATGAGAATAATTGATGAACATTTGAAAGCAATTGTCTTGATTGGATGCAGCTATCCCAAACCAAACATTGATGATATCTTGAAAGCCAAATATCAGTTTCACAAATCTCACTAACCTTCTTTTGCTGCTTAGTTTGTTGTGGGTCTGATCTAACTATCTTTTTGCTAATGTCGCCTTCTTACATAACTTTTTTAAAGTAAATAAATATGTTGGTTGTCTTTGTTTTTGTGTGCATTGCACGCCACTCACCCATGATTAACTTAGTTTTTTGTCATTTTTCCCAGAGCTTTTGTTCTGGCTTGCAAGTATTGTTAAAGTTAGTTGCATATCCTTTACATGACGTTTGCAATCAACACCAGCATTTTTTGCTGTTGTTAATGTCTTAGCAAGTTTACGTTCTGTAGCTTTCCATTGCTTTCTGAAAAACCGGCACCCATACCACAGCGTAAAAAACCAGCGCAACGCGGTCTGCTGCCAAATCGCGGGCAGCTGTGTTTCGAACTCGGGTATACGGGATTACGAACCGCGTCGGTAACACCTTCGCCACGGAGCGGGCGTAAGTATTGTACAGAATGAGTATCCGGCCCGCGCTGTCATTTTATCAGTTATCCGGCCCGCCGTGAAAAAAAGTTTGGTGATCCCTGGTATAAGGTGCATCTCCCAGACAGCGACGGGGTGATCGAGTGTCGGAATCGATGGATCCAGTAGATGTCTTTGTTTAACGTAAATTTTATTTGCCGACTGAAATATCGCCCCAAATTAACCACCATCATACTGGCTCAAACTAAAATTGACTAGTGAGCAAACGCTGTGACATGTTTGTTACTTCCCGCAATTCTATTGCGAACATAATTTTTCTCTATTCGCAATTCTATTGTGAATCCATGAAAAATTCTACACTTCATCTGCTTATGTTGCCCTTATCAAGTGAGTTTTTGTGGGATCCCATAGTACCGCATCAGCCTTCAAGGGGATTCCCTATCAATGCTGTCAAAGGCCTTTTTATAATCCACAAATTCAAAATAAAGTGGAGAACGCAGTTTAGTATGTTGCTTTATTATTCTTAATGCAGCTTTCTGGTCAACGCAGAATCTGTTTGGTCATAATCCTGCACATAATAGGACTAATATGGTTTGACAATGATAATACAAAGCTCTTGGAAAGAGCTAAACAAATTCCAGTGAATAAAGAAGCGAGGGAAAAGCTGACAAGACAGGGCAAGCACTGAGAAAACATGTTACTACATGCAGTGTAACTGGGGGGGGGGGGGGGCGCCTTTCTCTGGAGCCTGCGCGGCAAATTAAAATAAAGACCAAAACACACGGAGAAGACAATTAAAGACAGGTGAATTGTGTGGAGAGGACATGGAGAAAGTTGCAGAAGGTGACCAAAGATAAGAAGGAGGTCTTGGCATGAATTGGTTGAGGGACTTTCCAGCATTCGGTTTAAAAGGCAGATGAAACCTAAGAAGAATGCAGATGCTGCAAGACAGTAGCACTATATTGGCACCTTTCCGTCTTGACAGACGATAGTTTGGTACATTGTGCTTCAAAAAGGCTTAATAACTACGACCCATGGCGGTGGCGAGTGTGGCTGATAAGGCCAATTCGCGCTGCAAATGTTTTCCACAGTGGATGCATGAGAAAACATGGTCATTTCCACCATCATGCACCATCTTACGTCTCTCACGCTCCGTGTGTGCTTTATCTGCAATCATTTTCGCCTTTGTCTTTATTCCATTTCTGATAATTGTCCTCCATACACCACGTTCAGCGGCGACTTGCTGCCAATGTGCATTATCAATGCCTGTGTCAATCATGTCCCGTTTACACACATCTTTGTATCGTAGTAGAGGCCGAGCCTGAAATCTCCTACCCATTTGTAATTCACAAAAAAAGATGTCCTTTGGTATTCTACCATCATCCATCCTCCTAACGTGTCCTATTCGTCTAAACCTACGAAGACTGAGCATGGAACACACCGTCACACAACCTGATCTTTCCAATACTTCAGTATTTGTGATTTTGTCTTGCCACTTAATACCAAGAATTCTTCGCAGACACCGCATATGAAAGCAGTTTAAACGTTTCTCTTGCTGTGAGTAAGTTGCCCATGTTTCACTGCCATAAAGAAGTGTACTATCACAACAAACTAAGATGTTCTCAACTACTCTCCTTATTGAAGATGTCCATGTTTACCATTTGTATTACTACAATAACTTCACCCATCTACTTATTAAGCAAATAACTGCATTATCATGTTCTTTATAATATTTATTATTAAACATTTAATTTGAGGATACCAACCAATCGGATTTTAGCAAAATAGTTTGTCAGAGAGCTTCTTTTTCTGTTCACGGTTGGATAATGTGCCAACAAAGTTGCTCTGCCTTCTACATTTTTCCCAGTTATGGTTTTCATTTTGGGAGTTTCTGTGGTGACGTGGTTACTATACCTGCCTTGCACTCCGAAGGCTGTGGGTTCGATACTGGACCAAATTGTTCAGTTTGCAAGTGCAATTTTCACGGAGACTTCTGGGAGATGTCTGGAGCTATAGAATTTGTGCTTTGTCTGATGCTTTCAGCAGGACACCCAACGGAAAAAGGCTGAGCCATATGGGATAAAACCTGGTGCAATGAAGTTGATACTCTTGCCCATTAAAAACAAGAAAACCATGTCTGGTGAAATTACACATCACTGTCTTCTTGTGTCATGTCATGCCAACATAATAGTTCACCTGTAACTTCTTCATCAGTCCGACACTGCCCACGTTCAGTTCTATTTGTCCCGATTTCACACTTACACTTCTCTGCATTATTGCTTTCCACGGTTGTATCACACTCATTCTTCACCTTTCCCTTTATAAATATTCTTATTATGTTTATTGTGTTTTAATTTCATTATCTCTTGTTTGTTTTGTTCCTGGCATAGGCAGTGACTACTGAAACGTAGGACTGTTGTGTTGCGTTTTATTCTGACTTACTTCATTTATATTTTTCTTGGTTTGTATTATATTATATTATTACATTATTTTCGTCTATTTCCCTCTATATTCATCTTATATTGTTTATGTGGATTGAGGCCCTAGAACTAGTAAGGTTTGTTTTTACTTGTGTCTTCAGGATTTAAAAAAAGTTTTGTTTCATTATATACCACGTTTAGGCTGAGTCATCTGGAAACAACTATTTTTTTTTTTTTTTTTTTTTGCATATCCTTTACAGGACATCGCTGTCATCAGCAGCATCTTTCAGCTGTCTGTTGATGTCTTGGCAAGATTACGCTCAGTAGTTTGCCATTGCTTTCTGAGCGGCCGGCTCAGTATCCCGCAAGTCACCAGCGGGGGTCGAACCGCTCCCAGTTCTCTCCCGCTAGGAGACTGCGAGATAAACGAGATTACGGAGAAAGTGTTGTAACCCCCTCAGCCAGAGAGACCGGCGGGAACAACTATGGGGATTTTAAATGTTAGAGCCACTGCGCAACCACTACCCGATAATCAGTACGCACGACAAGAGAAATCAAAGGGAAACAGCCTGTGCAAGACTATACGCAAATTATCTAACTGTATAATGGTGGAACACTAAATATGATTTGTGTACATTGAGTAATGATAAGGAAATACAAAACAAATTCAACATAGAAGTACAGAACAGATTTGAAATATTGTCTGATCTAGAGATCCTATTCCAGGATGTGGATGATCAATGGGAAATGTTAAAGAATTCAATCAATATGGCTGCAGAAACAACTATTCCAAAATTAAAGAAGGTGGGTCGTAAGAAATGGATGACTGAGGAAATTTTACACTTAATGGAAACAAGAAGACTCAACAAAAATAATCCTGCCAAATATGAAGAAATTCACAGACAAGTCAGAATATTATGTAGGAAGGCAAAAGAATCATGGCTTGAGGAAAAGTGCTTAGAAATTGAAAAACAACACAACAGTCAAAATACCAAATTAGTGCACAAAAGGATTCAGGAACTTACTAATAAAAGAACAAGTACATCAACAGGCTGTCTAAGAACTAAAGATGGCAAAATCATAATAGAAAAAGATCAGATTCTACATGTATGGACAGATTATGTGAAAGACCTGTATAATGATAACAGAGAGGAACAGTATGCTATTAGATTTAATAATGAAGGACCAGCAATTTTAAAGATGGAGGTTCAAAATGTTCTTAAGCATATGAAAGCTGGCAAGGCCCCCGGTGCAGATAACATCACAACAGAAATGATTAAAGCTTTAGAAGAATTTGGACTAGAGCAAGTCACTAGACTGCTGAACACATTATATGATACTGGAGATATACCTTCTGAATTATGTAATTCTGTATTTATTGCAATCCCAAAGAAATCAGGAACCTTAGAATGTGATCAACATAGAACAATTAGTATAATGAGTCACATCACAAAGATTTTGTTACGAATTATCATGCAAAGAGTGAGGAAGAAAATACAACCTGAAATAGGGGAAGAACAATGTGGTTTTGTAGAAGGAAAGGGTACAGTAAATGCTGTGTATATGCTGCGAACAGTTATTGAACGTGCTTTAGAAGTAAACAAGGATATACATCTTTGCTTTATTGACTACACAAAGGCTTTTGATAGAGTAAGACATGTCAACATTGTGGATATGCTTGCAGATCTACAAATTGATGGGAAAGACATTAGACTTATAAAAAACATATATTGGAAACAACAAGCTGCCATAAGAATTGATAATGAAGTAGGACAATACCAACCTATTAAGAGAGGTGTTAGGCAGGGATGTGTAATGTCTCCAGATCTTTTTTCCTTATACAGTGAAAATATTTTCAGAAATGTAGAAGACCTAAATGGAATCAGCATTGGAGGACGAAACATAAATAACATTAGATATGCAGATGATACAGTATTGATTGCAGACAATGCACAGGATCTGCAACAATTAGTAGACGCTGTGGTTGTACACAGTGAGCAGCTGGGGTTGGAATTAAATTGTAGGAAGACACAGGTTATGGTCGTCACTAGGAAGAACGAAGTACCACAATGTAATATACAAGTAAATGGGAATATTCTTCAACAAGTGAATCGGTTCAATTATCTCGGAACAGTCATAACATCTGATGGCAGATGCCTTGAAGAGATTAGAACAAGAATCGCCATTGCGAAAGTAGCCTTTAGCAAGATGAAAAACATTCTGACCAATAAATTGATGTCAATTGAAACGAGAAAAAGAGTGTTGAGGGGATACATAGAGCCTGTTCTTTTGTATGGATGTGAAACTTGGACAATGTGCAGTCAAGCTGAAAAACATCTGATGGCTGCAGAAATGTGGTTTCTGAGGAAAATGCAAAGAATACCATGGACAGATAGAAAAACCAATGACCAAGTACTACAAGAGACAAATGAAAATCGTAGATTGATTAGAGAAATTAGACGTAGACAGTCAAAATTTTTTGGACATGTTATGAGAAGAAATGGACTGGAGAACTTGGTGACAGCTGGCAAGATCGAGGGGAACAGACCAAGAGGAAGACCGAGAGGAAAATACCTGGATGGCTTGGCCACATGGCATGGACGAGACAGGAACACTGAGCTGATCCATGACTCTGGTGATCGAGTGAAATGGCGAATCATGACCGCCCACGCTTTCCGGCATGGCACATGATTGATTGATTGATAATGGTGGGAATATAACTCATTTAGTTAGTAAGGGACATAATTTGAACAAGTTTTTCGAAAAAAGCAATTAGATATAACTTTTATTTAATATTTAAGATTAGGACACTCACCATTCACAGTTAACAAAAAATGTTTCAATATATTGTTAGAATACTGTGATTACTAATAGTCAGTAAAATATATTTTCTAATGCAATATATACAATTTACTACCACTGTAGGCTACCTGCATGACTTAGGCGGTGGTCTCCCAATGCGCGACCTTTTCTTGTTACTCTGGTTTCTCTTCACAACGTATAAATCTTTCGCCTATTGACTTGTATGATGACTCCACCCAAGATCACGCCGAGGTAGCTGGCGGACCGGTGACCACGGAGACAGACGCAGAAACTCAAGCAAAAACAATTTCACAAGAAACCAACGACGAAGATTTCCAAACCGTCCTCTACGGCAGAAAAAGACAGAGGGCAGAGAGGAGAAATTCCTCAGGCAACAAAGACATGAGAGAAGAGGAAGGAAGATCTTCCCCTTCTCCTTCCAAACCATTCAAGAAAGCTGCTACAAAGCAGGATGAAAACAGCGACAACGAAGGACCACTTTTTATAAACACTGACGAAGACACCGGCGAAGAACACAAGGAAAACGAAAACTACAAACATACCATCAAACCCGAAGACGCAACCCAGAATTAAATTACTACATGAAAGATAAAGGTAACCACTTAATTTAACCACCATGTTGTTTAATTTTATTTTAAAAATGGCAGACAACTTATGTTTAATTAGTTTGAATATTCGTGGTATGACAATGAAATTACAACATATAGTCACACTCATACACAAACACAAGCCAGATTTTCTTTTATTACAAGAAACAAACATTAAAACAGACTTTCAAGCAGCAGATTTAGTGACACGGCTAGGATTAAGAAACTCGTGTTTCAGTTTGGCGAAACATAACGTAGGGTCAGGGACAGCCATTCTCCAAATTTCCGACACGTGGACTATTTTTAGAACACACACAGACGCACAAGGTAGAATTTCCACAGTTCAAGTTAAAAACGACACACACTCATTTGTCATTGTGAACATACACGCACCACCTAACTACAATTATCAACCTCTATTTTATGAAAATTTAGACGACTTACTAACACAGACATACAGGGGACAAAATATTGTTCTTGCCGGCGATTACAATTGTGTACTTGAAGATTTAGACGTGGTAGGTGGGGAGGTGAGAAAACAGCTGAGGAGAGCCGGCAGGGACAGCTTACATCAACTTGACACACTACGAAATATCATCGATACACACAACCTCACAGACGCATTCAGGCATACACACCCCGACAGTAGAGAAACGACATACACAAACAAAACACACAACAGGTCATCTAGATTAGACCGGATTTACACGCCCGCAACACATCACATCATACAAACCAAACACCTACGGGAAACATTAGATTACACAGACCACAAAGCAATACTAGTACACATCAGCACAAACACGCAGCCAAACAAAAGGTCACCTCACTGGAAGTTCAATAATTTATTATTGGAACACTCAGAATATGTAAAATATATGACACAGCTCATACACACGTACACAGACAATATACCGACTGAGAACATCACACAATACTGGGACTTATTGAAAAACACCATACGAAGCAGAACACAACATCTAGCAACCATGATCCACAAAGACAGACTAAGACAGGAGCGCATCATACAGACAGCCATACGACTAACAAAACAAATAGACAGAGACGCACATCACTTACACACATTAGAAGCACAACTAGAAGAACACCAACAACACAGATATCTGGGTGCTCTTCTCAGAACAAAACTCAACACAATTACACAAGAGTCAGCTACGAGGCAATATTTGGCAATAGAACAGAATGTACAACGTAACAGACAAATAAGCAAAATATCAGACATGCAAGGAAACATGCAGACAGAAACACCACACATAGAGACTGCTTTCCAACAACACTACACACAACCATTCACAGCAGAGACAATCGACACACAGATACAAGACAACTTCTTACAGTACACAAAGAAATTATCTGACACAGACAAAGACACACTGGACACAGAACTGACACTGACAGACATAACACAGGCACTAAGCACACTAAACAAAGACAAAACTCCAGGACCAGACGGTTTGACAGTAGAATTCTACCAACACTTCTTTCCTATTCTAGTCAATCTTCTCCTCAAAGTCTATCAGGAAGCCTTTGACAAAAAAAATCTTCCGGACAGCTGCAACATGTCTTACATTACACTCATATGCAAGGATAAAACTGACAAAACACAAATGAAGAACTACAGACCAATTTCCTTACTCAACACAGACTACAAGATACTCGCCAAATCACTCACCAACAAACTTAAACCTTTCATGCCAACACTAATACACCCAGACCAACAGTGCAGTGTCAAAGACAGAAATATACACAACCACACACATCTCATTAGAGATATTATCAACTACACACATGGAAAAGACTGTCCATCCTCCATCTTATCCTTGGATCAAGAGAAGGCCTTCGACAGAATTTCCCACACTTACCTGCATAGGACACTAGAACACTGTAACATAGGAGAGTACTACAGGCAGTGGATACAGATCTTGTACAAAAATCCTGAGAGCAGAGTGTTGGTGAACCATTCACTGACAGCTAGCTTCAGGCTCACGAGATCTGTAAGACAGGGATGTCCCTTATCACCACTCCTGTATGTGCTCACCCTAGAACCTTTATTAGAGAAGATAAGGCAAGACACTAGTATTAAAGGAACCTTCCTGCATGGGATAGGAGAGCAGAAGCTCATCGCCTATGCAGATGACACTGCCTTCTTTCCCACCAGCAACACATCAATAAGGAATATACTCCACACCTTTACCCATTTTGGAAAAGGCAGTGGAGCCAAAGTAAATATACAGAAGTCACAGATAATGGGCCTAGGAAAGTGGAAACAAAAGTCTGATTTCCCTCCAGACCTGAGACACACAGACACCATGAAGCTGTATGGGATCACATTTCCATGTGATCCCACAAAAACACACAAACAGACATGGCACTCACTGACTGAACAGATCATAGACATGTTACATAGGTACAGGTACAAAACATCCACAATATTTGGTAGAAGCACAATAGTCAACACATACGTAATACCCAAAATATTATACTTAGCGACAGTACTAGACCCTCCCAAACAGACCGTCACAAACATAAACATACAAATCAGACGCTTCATCTTCACCAACACAATACACAGCATCAAGCACAAAACTCTCATACAAGACAGGAAACAAGGCGGGATTGGACTACAAGACATCCAGACAAAAATACTGTCACTTAGAATCAGTCACATAGGTAAAATCATCAGACACCCAGAACAGAACAGACTAGCACTATACTACATAGGCCACAGCATCAAACATCTCACACCTCTTAACAATGCAACTGCACACTACCAGGGAAGACTGCCAACATTCTATCAGACATGCATACAGGCAATAAAAGGACATGAACAGTTAATACAGCAAACAACACACAAAATATACAAACATTTAGTTAGAGAACAAGCACCATCACTAAGACTTAGGATTAAAAGAGGACACAAATACTTCATGACAGACTTCACATGCACCTTTTCAAACCTACACAACAAACACATAACACCAAAAGCTAGGGAGATCACATATAGACTGTTATACAGTATGACCCCAACAACACAGGTAGAAGCATACATATCCAAACAATGTCAATTATGTAGAAACAACACACAAGAGACAGAGGAACACATCTATTATACATGTCCAACAATTACTGCCACACGCGCAACACTAAAACACCTCATACAAACACACACAGGCAAACAAACCGACATATATAAAGCAATTTTTCTCAATACTATACCACAGACAGCTAAGGACATACATACAAAACTACTTGTAGCGCTTTCTTACTACAGACAACTTATATGGACCTGCAGAAATTTTGCCAGATACAAACACCACACATATAACACACATTTAATTTCCTTTATGTACACACACAAGATATCACAACTATTTCCAGAGTAAATCATATGTACTCTTCCTTATTTTATTACAAATTTGGTATACATGAGGGCGAGAAAGAAAGTAGAAACTGTGAGTGAATGATTAAAAAAGATCACATATGGTCAAAAGACCAATGGAAAATCCCTTATGTAAAGAATAGTGGAAGTACAAATGCTTGTTTTATTTGTTCCAAAATGATGGTTTCACCCTTATATATTAGGGGAAAAAGGAAAAAAGAGAGAAGGAAACTAAACTCCTCCCATTCCAATGTACTAATAATGGAATGTTTGATTCAAATGAATTTGTTTGTGCTAAACTACCACCACAACTAAGATTATCATTTTAGAAAAGGAAATCACATATCTATTATATTATTATTATATTTATTATTATTATTGTTTTCATTATTATTATTATTATTATTATCACTATCATTATCATTTTTATTTTTTACTATCATTACCCTACCCCCTTTATCCTTAGTATCATTAATTTAATAAGTATTAATGATATCACCTTCATTATTTTACAAACTTCATCCCCCATGTTCCCCCCCCCCCCCCTTTGTTTAAGGTTTGTTGCTTTTGCTACTACCCCCACTAGTTTGTTTCAAACATTTGCCCTGCCTGTACCATCATTAGAGTGGTCATGGGGACATTGGTGATTGAAGCCAATCGGTGGGAGAGTAGAGAGGGAACAACATGTAAAGACTTTCCCCTATCCTTGCAGTCAATACTTACCCCATTGTCCTTAGTATCATTGATTTTACAAGTATTATTGATATCATCACTATTATTTTACAACTTCATCTCCCCTGCACCCCCTGTTGCTTATGTTTTGTTACCCTTGCTGCTACCCCAACTGGTTGGTTCAAACCCTTGTCCTGCCTGTACCATCATTAAGAGTTGGCATGAGGGTTTTGGTGGGGTGAAACCAGTTGAGGAGAGTATAGTGAGGGGGGGGGGGGGGAAACATGCAAGATTCCCCCTTTTCTTTGTATTCAGTATCTACCTTATTATCCTTAGTATCATTAATGTTATAAGTATTAGTGATAACATCATTATTATTATACAACTTCATCTCCCCTAGTTGCCCATTTTGCTCATGGTTTGTTGCCTTTGCTACCACCCCCACTGGTCAGTTCAAACATTTGTCCTGTCTGTACCATCAATAAGGGTGGTCGGAGGGGCATTGGAGTGAAAGCGATTAGTGGGAGTGCGGCAAGGTAAACAAAAATGTAAAGATTTCCCTTTCTCCTTGTCACCCCTTTTGAATCATGTGAGGGAGTGTGGAAGGAATAAATACAAAATCACATATGGTTACCAAATCAATAATACTGAAATAAATTTGTGCAAATACAAATGATTGAGGAAATGAGGGGGGGGGGGGGGGGAAACCAACTCCCTGTACTACAACTATTATTAAAAACTATATTTGGCTTGTGTATGTACACTGCTATGCTATGTTAACACCATTCCAAAGAAAATCATCCTAGCAAATGGAAACCACAATTTGCAAAAAGTTTATCATTTTCATAACCATTATCACCATTGCTAGTTTTTTTTTTAGATTGGCTATTATTACCCTCAGTATGTCTCTTCTTGTCATTATTATTATTGTCATCATTAGTAATAAACAAAATCCCTTTCCCATGTGCCCCCCATCCCCTTGCTCATGGTTTGTTGCTGCCTTTGCTGATACCCACACCGGTTTGGTTCAAATATCTATCCTGCCTTTACCATCATTGCCCAGATAGTGGTGATAAGGGCATTGATGGAGTGAAACAAATTGGTGAGAAGATGGCAAGGGAAACAAAAATGTAAAGATTGTTAAAATGTTGTGCAAATACTGATGCTTGTTTACTTTTTACATAAAGTTAAAAAAAAAAAAAAAAGAGGAAGGGAAAAAATGAATGAACCCTCACAAATAAGGAAGGAAAAAAAAAATAAGCAAGGAGAAAAAGATAACCAACTCCTTTTACTTCTACTATTATTGAACATTGCATGTTGCAAGTATATGTATAATTTAAAAAAAAAAAAAAAAAAAAAAAAAATAAGCAAGGAGAAAAAAAAGATAACCAACTCCTTTTTACACCTACTATATTATTGAACAGTGCAGGATGCAATTGTTATTGTAGGTACCTGCCATATTTTAACACTATGTCTAAGAAAATCATTTTAGCAAAGGGAATCACATGTTTGGAAAATGTGATCATTAATCATTAACAAAACAAATCCTACCATTGTGTTTATTAATATTAGCATCGCTGCCATCACCCTTAGTAGGTTTTATTCCTTGTCATTATAATTATAAGATGTATTCCATGTAAACACCATTCCTAAGGAAATCAATTTAGCACATAAAATCACATGCTAAAACTATTATTTATTATCATTGAGTCTATCACTAGTCTCAGCACTGTTATTCCTTGTCACTATGATATTTATTTATGTATTTGGTTGTTACTTTGCATTATTATCATGTAATCACTATTAATAGATATGGCTTTGTAAACGCGTATACTATCACATCCCCCTTTCCCACCCTTTTGATACTGTGATTGTTGTCTCTGCTGCCACCCTCATCGTTTTGTTTCAGTTCTACGCCGCCATGTTTATCATCACCGAGGGTGATGGTACTTGGTAGGAGTTTTTGGAGCTGGCAGGAGAGCGGGGAGGCAGGGGAAATAACAACGATACTGTTCGTTTTGATGCTGTTGCTGCCTTCACCGGTCGGTTTTAAACCAGTTTTACTGCCTTGTTCCTCATTACCAAGTGGTGATGATGGTATTGGTGGGGTTGGAGCTGACAGGTGAAAGGGTGGCAGAAAGAAAATAATGGTATACTACCGTCTTGTTGTTGTTTGTACTCGTTTACCGTTACCCTTCATTTCAAATGTAAAAATGTTGAAATAAATGTTGAAAAAATTTGCGCATATGTCACCTACACTTCCATATGCAACGCTCTGTAACAACACGAACAATACAAATGCAAATGTTTCTTAACACTCAATAAAAGGTTTAAAAAAAAATAAAAAAATATTGACTTGTATGTCATTTAGATTCACATTTAGTTTCCTTCATGTACACGCACAAAATATCACAACTCTTTCCAGAGTTGGTATAAATGGTATACCAACTCCGGCAATTTTGGAAATTTTTGGTAATTTTGGTATACATGAGTGAGAGAAAGAAAGAAGAAACAGTGAATGAATGGTGAGTGGATGATTAAAAAGATCACATATGGTCAAAAGACCAATGGAATTCCCATTCCAATGTACTATTTATGAAATGTTTTGCTTTAAATGAACTTGTTTGTGCTAAACTACCACCACAACTGAGATTATCATTTTAGTAAATAAAATCACATATCTATTATACAAATATTATTATTATTTTTATTATTATTATTATTATTTATTTTATTATTATTAGTATTACTATTACTATCATTAACATTATTATTTTTTACTATCATCACAATACCCTTTTTATCCTTAGTATCATTAATTAAATAAGTATTAATGATATCAACCGGTCTCTGTGGCTAAGGGCTTGCGAACACGGTTTGTGAGCCCGTATACCCAGGTTCGAAACACGGCGATGCTGGTTTTTCCGAAAAAGGTATAGGGGCCGGTCGTTCAAAAAGCAATGGCAAACTACTGAACGTAACACTTGCCTAGTACATCAACAGCAGCTGAAAATGCTGGTGTTGACTGCAACGTCCCGTAAGGGATACGCAACACTTTAAAATTAATGATATCACCATTATTATTTTACAACTTCATCCCCCATGTTCCCCCCCCCCCTTTTTTTTTTTTGTTTAAGGTTTGTTGCTTTTGCTACTACCCCCACTATTTTGTTTCAAACATCTGCCCTGCCTGCACCATCATTAGAGTGGTCATAGGGACATTGGTGCAGTGAAACCAATTGGTGAGAGTAGCGAGGAAACAACATGTAAAGACTTTCCCCTATCCTTGTAGTCAATACTTACCTTATCATCCTTAGTATCATTGATTTTATAAGTATTATTGATATCATCACTAATTATTTTACAACTTCATCTCCCCTGCGCCCCCTGTTGCCTTTGGTTTGTTACCCTTGCTGCTACCCCAACTGGTTGGTTCATACATGTGTCCTGCCTGTACCATCATTACCCTTTTCTTTGTATTCAGTATTTACCTTATTGTCCTTAGTATCATTAATGTTATAAGTATTAGTGATACCATCATTATTATTCTACAACTTCATCTCCCCTAGCATGAGGCTTGGGTGGGGTGAAACCAGTTGAGGAGAGTGTAGCGAGTGAGAAAATAATGTAAAGACTTCCCCCTTTCCTTGTATTCAGTATTTACCTTATTATTCTTATTAACATCTTTATTAATTTACAACTTCATCTCCCCTAGTGCCCCTTTTGCTTATGGTTTTGTTGCCTTTGCTACCACCCCACTGGTCAGTTCAAACATTTGTCCTGCCTGTACCATCATTAAGGGTGGTCAGAGGGGCATTGGAGTGGAAGCGATTGGTGGGAGTGTGGCAAAGTAAACAAAAATGTAAAGATTTCCCTTTCTCTTAGTCACCCCCTTTGAATCATGTGAGTGAGTGGTAAATGAATGAATGAATACAAAAACACATATGGTTATCAAACCAATAATACTGTAAAAACTTATGCAAATACAAATGTTTGGTAAATTTTTATTAAAAAAAGAAAGAGAGAGCAAAGAGGGAAATATGAATGAACCCCTACATTTAGGAAAAAAATAAGGAGGAAAATATAACCCACTCCTTTACTCCAAGTATTACTAAAAACTGCAGTTTGCATGTGTATGTACCTGCTAGGCTATGTTTAACACCATTCCAAAGAAAATCATCCTAGCAAATGGAATCACATATTGTAAAAATGTTTATCATTTTCATAACTATTATTACCATTGCTGGTTTTTTATAATTGCTGTTATTACCCTCAGTATGTCTCCTCCTGTCATTATTATTATTATCATCATTAGTAATAAACCAAAACCCCTTTCCAATGCGCCCCCCTCCCCTTGCTCGTGGTTTGTTGCTGCCTTTGCTGATACCCACACCGGTTTGGTTCAAATATTTATCCTACCTTTACCATCATTGCCCAGAGAGGGGGTAGTGGCATTGGTGGAGTGGGACCAAATTGGTGAGAGGGTGGCAAGGGAAACAAAATGTAAAGATTGTAAGAATTTGTGCTAATATTGATGCTTGTTTACTTTCTACAATAAGTTTTTTAAAAAAAAAAGAGGAAGGGAAAAAATGAATAAACCCTTACAAATAAGACCAAAAGAAAAAAAAATAAACAAGGAGAAAAAGATAACCAACTCCTTTTACTTCTGCTATTATTGAACATTGCATGTTGCAAGTATATGTAAAAATAAAAAATAAAAATAAGCAAGGAGAAAAAAAGATAACCAACTCCTTTTTACACCTACTATATTATTAAACAGTGCAGGATGCAATTGTTATTGTATGCACCAGCCATACTTTAACACCATTTCTAAGAAAATCATTTTAGCAAATGGAATCACATGTTTGGAAAATGTGATCATTATCAAAACAAAATCCTACCATTGTGTTTATTAATATTAGCATTGCTGTCATCACCCTTAGTAGTTTTTATTCCTTGTCATTATTATTATAAGATGTATTTCATGTAAACACCATTCCTAAGGTAATCAATTTAGCACATAAAATCACATGTTAAAACTATTATTTATTATCATTTAAATATCATTGAGTCTATCTGTCGTGTCCTCCTTTACAGTGTCGTCCCTGGAGTGAAGAGAGTCGACACCCACATTATAATATTTTTTTCCCTCTCAATATTCTGGAGAATCCACCAGCTTCCGTCCAACACACTCCATCAGCCTATGGACACCTTTTCCTATCACTCTCTCTCACTGTCGTACTATGCCCCCTTCTCATACTTCCCCAACGCAACGTATTCAACAACTCTTGCTTCTAAAAATTAATACAGCTTAATTTATTAAAAGAAAAGTGTAACGTATATGAGACGTGTATGCGAAGAAAATGTGTGACGTGTTCTATAAAGTGTGTAGAATCGGACTCTCAGACAACAACCCAGTCAGCTGATCCTAGCAAGGATAGACCACAGCACGTTACGTCAGAACAGGTACATCTCACCCAGTGCCGAAACCATCCTGCTGGATACTGATTTGCCTCTGTAGACCTCTGGTAATCCCATTTCATGATCATCCGAAATAGACACTGGTGGTATTAACAGTTAATCATGGACCGGTTGCACCCTACACAATGTCCGTTCCTATAGTTCCTAAAAAAAATGCACAAGTCCTTTGTAGTGTGTACACAGTTATTAATGTTAATTGTTAATGTACTTGATCCTCACTCGTGTCTATCTAGCCTCAAGTATCATGTCTTGTGTTCTATTACCCGAGATTATATCACACTAGGTAACTATTATCATTAATGTTCTCGGTTAGTTACTACTGTCTGATGCTGTGTGATGCATCAGTAATCATCACCCCTCTTTGGTGAAGCATCTTCCTTCTAGCTTTAGTTACGTTCTGTACGAAACTTTATTGACTATTCAACTGGTGTTCTTCCGAATGGGATTTGAACCTTTCCTAGAAACTTGTTGAGTTTCCTCGGATCTGGTAGGGAACCTAGGATAGAAACAACACATCTGGTGATAGTACTAGTCACTGATCCTATCGGCTGAGTGTAAGCCTATTGCCTTGCTTAATGATCTTTAGCTAACTAAACTTTGTCATAGAGCAGATTAGCTACCCACCTAGGGCCGAATTATGCTATGACAAAGAAAGACCCATACAGAGTGCAAAACCCCAGCGGGCAATTCCCCCGTCTCCCAATTATCCATCATTACTCGATTCTTAACTAGCATAGCTTATCACCACTACCCTACTCTATTCTTAACTAGCAGAGCTAATATCACTATTCTACTCTAACTAGTTTCCACTAACAGTGCTAATCATCACACTATAGTTTTAACAAGGCTACAGTCTATATTAATTAGAACTAATAGACTATATTGACTACCTTATGCAAAACCGCCTCATTCCCGGGATGGCTACTACACTTTGCCATAACGGCACATGCTAGTTAATCTTAAATAAATCTAACACTGTAGAGCTCTCCCACAAACACGTCCATCCTAATCCACGGTTTTGGTCAACTCCCCATCGCCAATCATGGTTTTCTGGCAAACCCCTAAAATTGGTCACGTGATATGGGTGACGTCCTGCAGGTGTTATTTTGCATATCAGCCATTGTCAAGAATCGATTCTCCCTTGCCTTAGTCACTGTCAAAGTTGTCATCACTTGTTTCGACTCCCCCAACAAACTAACGAGTTACTGTATGATCCCAACAACAGTTTTTCTCAACAAGCTGTCAATAGCAATCTGCCCATCTGCGTGATGTCCGGAAACTATATGACAGATGGACTGTTTACTTCCGTGCTGAATACTTCCGTTTTCCCTCTGATATGTTTATGACTGTCAAAGTGATGTATGATTCAGCGCAATCACTTCCTCTATACATCTGCCACTGTTACTTTGCCCGACAGGTGATGGCCAACATCCGATTGCCACTATGATCCCACGGGTTCCATCTTTATTCCAATGTTGACAAACTGTCAAAGCGATGCAGGAACCCGTCTCACTCATCACCGAGCGTTCCCAATATGTAGACCAGATGTACACGTGCAGCCACAAATATTGTCCTGGGATTTTGACATCCGCTTTGTTTATACTGTTAGTAAAATAGTTGTCGCTGGCAGATAGTCCGCTTTATCCGAAAGCCTCTATAATAATCAACTGGTTAAACACACGGTTTTATTTTGTGACATAGGCCCCCTCTTAAGAGAGTAGTCCATCTCACTCTTCTCCACCGTGAGTTTAATCCAGATGATTCATTCTTCTTCTTCAGGAGCTGGGTGTCTTGACAAGAAATCTGCTCCAACATTTTCCTTCCCAGGAATGTACTCCACTGTGAAATTATAAGGTTGAAGTAACAACGACCACCGCATCAAACGTGCGTTGAGCTTCTGAGAAGTAGACAGGAACATTAGGGGTTGATGATCCGACTGGACTCGAAACTTAACTCCATACAAACATGGCTGGAATTTTTGCACTGCCCATACGAGAGACAAGCACTCTCTCTCGACGGTTGAATAATTCCTCTCCGCCTGTAGTAATTTCTTGCTTGCGTATGCCACAGGTTTCAAAACCGAAGCATCGTCTTTTCCTTCCTGTAACAAAGCGGCTCCAATTCCAATCGCACTCGCATCCGTTCTCAACACAAATGGTTTGGAAAGGTCAGGGAGCTGTAATACAGGTTTGCTGACCAAGGCCTCCTTTAACTGACTATAGGCATTCTCACATTCTGGTGTCCAAATGATTTGATCCGGGAATCCCTTTTTCAAGGTTTCCGTCAACGGAGCTCCCAGTTCAGTGAAATGTGGGATAAATTTGTGGTAGAACCCACACAACGAGAGAAAAGATCGCACATCCTTCTTCGTTTTTGGCCTTGGTGCATTTCTGATTTTCTCCAGGTTCTTCTCTTCTGGGACAATGTGTCCTGGAGTGATGGTGTGACCTAGAAATTCCAGAGTCTGGTAACCAATCATGCACTTGGTTGAACGAGCAGTAAGCCCTGCTTCCTTGAGCCTATTAAACACTCTCTCCAAGGATTGTAAGTGGTCATCCAAGCTGTCACTGGAAATCAGAATATCATCCATGAATGAGATGATGGACGGATCCTGTAACGGATCTAGTAAAGTCCTCATCATGTGTAAACACACTAGGTGCATTGCTGAGTCCAAAGGGCATGACTTTGAATTCGTAGTGTCCACTGGGTGTACTGAAATCTAACAGTGGTCGAATCTCCGGTTTGACTGGTATCTGATAGTACCCCCGACTCAGATCCACCTTTGAAAAGTACCTAGCCTTATGGAGCCTAGCGAATAACTGAGTTGGATTCGGCAAAGGTTCCACCTGAAATTGTGTGTGACTGTTCAGAAGTCGGTAGTCTATACACAACCTGTGTTCTCCACTTGGTTTGCGTAACAAAACTACCCCCGCATTGTATGGGGATGTGGATGGTGCAATCACGTCATCCTCCAGCAGTTTTTGTATTTCCTCCTCCAGGGCCTTTTCTTTAGAGAATGGCACTGGGTACACCTTTTCGCGAACAGGCTCCTGTGTGGTCAAAGTCATCTCGAACTCAACCAACCTCGTTCGTCCTGGTTTATCAGTCAGTATCTCCTTATGAGACTTGAGAACCTGGGTTATCCTTTCCCTCTCCTGGGAGGTCAGATCAGGGTTCACTTGCACATCCCTATAGGTTTCCTGGTGTTCCAAGGGATATTCCCTGCCCTCGCTGGTTCCCACTTCTGTCTCCACTGCAACTGCCATTGCCATGAGGTGAGCTGCCTTGTCTCCGGGTCTCTCTTCGTATTTCCGCAAGAGATTTATATGGAAAATCTTCGACTTTCCCCGGATCCGGATCTGATAGTTGGTTCTGGATATCACCCTTTCCACGGGAAATGGTCCTTGCCAACCTATCTCCAGTTTGTTTTTTCCCGTTGGGAGTAGCAACAAGACTTTGTCTCCCACCTCTAGAGATCTGTCTTTAGACCTACGGTTGTAGTAAGCCGCATGTCTTTTCCTGGCCTTTTTCAAATTTTGATTTGCCAGAGTCCATCCCTTGTGGAGTTTTTCTTTCAGTTCCTCCACGTATTTATAGGATGAGATCACTTCTTCTGACGTCCCCTCTTCAGTCCAACTCCTCAACATGGCTTCCAACGATCCTTTGATTGGACGACCAAACAGCAACGTAGCGGGTGGTAGTCCTGTTGAGCCATGAGGAACTTCCCGATAGGCAAAGAGTGCTGCTGGGATATATTCATCCCACCTATCAGGTTTTTCCTGCGCTAGTTTCCTGAGCATTGTCATCAACGTGCCGTTGAAACGCTCCATTTTTCCATTGGCTTGAGGGTGGTAAGGGCTGGTATGTATGTGGTTAGAGTGAAACACCCTAAATACCTCCTCCATGAGTTTTCCACAAAACTGAGATCCATTGTCCGTCAGAATTTGATCCGGAAAGCCTAATCTGGTAAAGGCCTCCATCAGTGCGTCCGCCACTCTTTTCGAGTCAATCGTGGTCAACGGTATTGCTTCACCCCACATTGTACAGCAATCCATCATTGTGAGTATATACATGTTCCTCTTCCTAGTCCTGGGAAGTGGACCCACGATATCGATGGCTACCCTCTCGAAAGGAGAGTTCATGATGGGCATCTCACCCAACACCACCGGTGCTGTCCAGTGTTTCGGTGCCACCCTCTGGCACTCAGGGCATGACTTCACATACCAACGCACATCATCTGTCATTCCCGGCCAATAGTAGTGGCAGGAAATCAGCTGCATGGTGGCGGCAATACCCATGTGTCCACTAAAGGAGATGGTATGCCCCATATGAAGAATCTGGGACAGGTGAGCTTTCGGGACGACCAACTGACCGTATAGGTTGTCTCCCCTTCCTGCTCTCCTGTAGAGTATCCTATTCTTCATGTAGTACTGCCCCCATCCTGGTGGATCAGCACTTTTCTGCAGCTTTTTGTAGCAAGGACGTAAAGTATCATCCTCACTCTGGGCAGTTCGTAGCTCCCCCGGCATTGGGTTAGTCACAATTGCATCTGCCTCTTCCGTTTTCGTCTGAGAGCGAGTCTGCATTGCTCCCATATGGATTGGCTCCCTGGGCATTCCCAGAAAGACATACCGGCACCTAGGATGACTGGAAAAATGGGATCGGTCAATACAGCGGCCTTGATGGTGCCGGTGACGTACCTTGACCGAATCTCCACATTAGCAATAGGCACCTTCATGACTACAGCACTCTTCTGTGCAGGCTGTACATCCAATGTCTCACCTGTGAATTGTTCTGGATGTACCAGATCCGCAGAAATCACGGCCTCCCCGTCCAGTCCTGTGTCGTATAAACACTCCACTTGACGACCGTTAACCTCTACCAATTCCACTACAGGTGGTTTTTCCTGGTCTGGAGTCTCTTCCTCGGCCTCGACCTGTTCGGTGGGCTCCACCTTAGGTTTCCCTGAGCACACGACGAATTGAGTGTCTCCTGACTTTCCCCTGCAGTCAATAGCATTGTGCGTATTCGACTGGCATTGGTTGCACCATTTCCCTGTCCTAGATTTTCTAGTGCCGGACTTGAGTGAGCTCTCTTGATGGCGAGCTTCCTTGTTGACCTTGGCATTTTCCGTGACAACCTCCTTGGAAGTCACTTGACATGCTGCAAAGTGAGGGTTCTTAGCCTTCGATTTGCAGTCCCTCGTATTGTGAGAGGGTGACTTACAAATTGAACACCACTTCTCCGACCACGGTCGTTTTGGTGTAGAGCTTGAAGTGCTCTTGCTTCCCTCCTTCTTCTTCTCTGAACTATCCTCTGATTTTTGCACATAAGGTTCCCACTTTTTTGTTCCTGAGTTTTTGGCTTTCTTCTTGTCATGTTTCTCTTGACTTTTGGAGTTGGTGGAAAGGTTTTCCCCTGCCTCCCCATGTACCTCGACGAACCGTTCTGCTAATTTAGTCACGAGGTCAATACGTTCCGCTCCTTGTTCTCCCAGGAACGTCCTGAGAGGTTTAGACATTTGCTTCTTCAGCTGGTCGACCACCATGAGCTCTTCCAGACTCTCATAGTCATGTGCGAACCCAGCCAAATCCATCCACTTATGGAGATAAGATTTAAGACGCAAACTGTAGGCGGCAAACAACTCTCCTGTTTCTCGTTTCGCTGCTCGAAATTTTTTCCGGTAGGTATGTGACGTAACCTCGAATCGTTTCAGCAGAGCCGTCTTTAACTCGTCATAATTGTTCTCATGTCCTGGTGGCAGGCGAGAATAAACCTCGTATCCGGTCCTGCGTAAACCCTGGGATAGCTTAAGATTCCATTTGTTACGCTCCAGACCCATAGCAACTGACATAGCCTCGAAGCGTTGAAGGTACTGGTCAATCTTCTCTTTGTCCTCCTCGTAGACCGCCAAAGGAAACTTCATAGCATGGTACCCATGTCCACCTACTGGTGTTGAGCCTGGGATGGAGGAACCTCCAACTGCTCCCTCAGTTTCTCCATTAGATTGACTCTTCAACTCGAGTTCCCTCATCCGGTACTCGTGCTCCCTTTTCTGTGCTTCCTGTTCAGCTTCTAATTTCCTAGCTGTTTGCTCAGCTTCAAATTTCTTAGCTGCTTGCTCAGCTTCCAATTACATCCTTCTCAATTCCAACTCGGTCTTTCGATCTTCCCTTTCTGCTTGACGATACTCTCTCTCCACTTCCTGTATGTAATCCGTTAGAGCAGACCCCGACAATCCCATGTCTTCCCCCTTTGCCTTTAATTCTGCTGTGCTAAGTTTAGGAGTGGCCATTATACAGAGAGGTAAGCTAGCAGGTCGAGTACAATATAACTGCAAATTACTATACAGATATATGAACAAGTACTATAAATCTAGATATTACCACACACAGCACATTCACTCAGTGACAAGAGTAGAATCAGGACCACAGACCTATGCAGACGTGTGAAGTGTGAACAGGTAAGATATTTGTCCTAACCCCTATCCACATTCACTCTAGCTGGATTCTCCAATATGATATCTCCCTCTTATAACTAAGGATCCCGTGTCAAAAGACCCCGTTGTCAGAAGATCCCACTGTCAAAGGTTCCTGCTTGCAGGAGATCTCGCTGTCCAAGGATTCCGTTTACGGGAGATCCCGCTGTCCAAAGATCACGTTTACGAGAGATCCCGCTGTCCAAAGATTCCGTTTACGAGAGATCCCGCTGTCCAAAGATCACGTTTACGAGAGATCCCGCTGTCCAAAGATTCCGTTTACGAGAGATCCCGCTGTCCAAAGATCCCGGACGAGCCCCCAATAATGTCGTATCCTCCTTTACAGTGTCGTCCCTGGAGTGAAGAGAGTCGACACCCACATTATAATATTTTTTTCCCTCTCAATATTCTGGAGAATCCACCAGCTTCCGTCCAACACACTCCATCAGCCTATGGACACCTTTTCCTATCACTCTCTCTCACTGTCGTACTATGCCCCCTTCTCATACTTCCCCAACGCAACGTATTCAACAACTCTTGCTTCTAAAAATTAATACAGCTTAATCGACATCCGCTTGTGATGTATGATTCAGCGCACTCACTTCCTCTATACATCTGCCACTGTTACTTTTGCCCGACAGGTGATGGCCAACATTCGATTGCCACTATGATCCCACGGGTTCCATCTGTATTCCAATGTTGACAAACTGTCAAAGCGATGCAGGGACCTGTCTCACTCATCACCGAGCGTTCCCAATACGTAGACCAGATGTACACGTGCAGCCACAAATATTGTCCTGGGATTTTGACATCCGCTTTGTTTATACTGTTAGTAAAATAGTTGTCGCTGGCAGATAGTCCGCTTTATCCGAAAGCCTCTATAATAATCAACTGGTTAAACACATGGTTTTAATTTGTGACACTATCACTGGTCTCAGCACTGTTATTCCTTGTCACTATGATATTTATTTATGTATTTGGTTGTTACTTTGCATTATTATCATTGTAATCACTATTAATATATATGGCTTTGTAAACGCGTATACTATCACATCCCCCTTTCCCACCCTTTTGATACTGTGATTGTTTGTCTCTGCTGCCACCCTCACCGTTTTGTTTCAGTTCTGCACCGCCATGTTTATCATCACCGAGGGTGATGGTACTTGGTAGGAGTTTTTGGAGCCGACAGGAGAGCGGGGTATCAGGGGAAATAATAACAGCCCGCTACCATCACGCTTTTGATTTAAAATATTTCCTTACAACAATGTCAATGGAGAAATGTTTAAATGTATAAAATATTTGTAATTTTTGCGCATATGTCACCTACACGCCCACATGCAATGCTCTGTAAAAACACGCACACAAATACTGAACACACAGTACGCATGTAACAACACAAACAATACAAATGCAACAACTACCCCTCCTGCATTGTAAACTAGGATACTCCTTGACAACCCCCCCCCCCCCCCCACCTTTTCGATACTGTTGGTTTTGATGCTGCTGCTGCCTTCACCGGTCGGTTCTAACAAGTTTTACTGCCATTTTCCTCATTACCAAGTGGTGATGATGGTATTGGTGGGGTTGGAGCTGACAGGTGAAAGGGTGGCAGAGGGAAAATAATGGTATACTACCGTCTTGTTGTTGTTTGTACTCGTTTTTTCGTTACCCCCCATTTCAAATGTAAAAAGGTTGAAACAAATGTTGTAAAAATTTGCGCATATGTCACCTACACTTCCACATGCATCGCTCTGTAACAACACGAACAATACAAATGCAAATGTTTCTTAACACTCAATAAAAGTTTTATTGACTTGTATGTTTGGGTTGCTATAGATTAATAATTTTTGTCAACACCACGTGTAGATTTGGATTAACGATTTTCTGTTTCTCGAATTATTTAAAAATATCAGTGATTTTAATTTTGTGGAAGTGAATTCGATAGTGTATCACCACGTGTAGATCTGGATTAAAATTTCCTCTGTCACGGATTATTCAAATATATCAGTGATTTCAATTTTGTGGAAGTGTTTTCGATTGTTTTCACCACGTGTATCTGTATCTGTGCTTCCGTATTGAAGATTTCCTCTGTCACGGATTATCGAAGATGGAAAACCAAATTGTTAAACGTGTCAAAGTCAACACAAGTGAAGGTTTCGAAGGAGGAGCGTTCCATCAAGCGAACACACTTGTGTTTTCTATATCAGGACCTCATGTATTCCGGTTCAACTACTCGCTGATGGCGAGCGTCTTGAGGGGGCCTTGCGGGATTGGTAGGGAAGGGATAAAATCCATCTACCGCTTTCAGGACCCTAAAAGATGGTACGCTACGCTAACACCGGAAGCAAAGGCGGCTCATTATGAACGGCTTCACGGGATGAAGCATGAACTGCAGGATCCTAAAGTAACTATTGTAATTGAAAACATAGAGAAGGAAAAGACCAAGGCTATGATTCACTGCATGCCTACAACCACAGAGATTGAGACAGTGAAGCAAATAGCCGCGGATATTTCGGGAGATATAAACGCGGAAGTGCATAAACTGAAAAACAGCACGGACAAGTGGTTATTTCTTTGCAACCCGAAAGAACCTCTGCCACATTACGTGGACATGGAGTTGGACGGGGTAGAAGACAAGCTACACCGTCTCTTCATCACAGTTCCGGGGCGCCGTACGGTGTGTACAGTCTGTGGGGAAGACTCCCACTGAAGTAATAAATGTCCGGCCAAAGTACAAACCCAGAAGGCACCTATACGGGCACAAAAAGTCACTTCGAACTCCCAGACAGATCAACATAGTAAGGAGGATGAAGACGGTTTCCAGCTAGTCAGTCAGAAAAGGGGACGCTCAACCAAGAGCCTGTCTGACGGTGAGAGCTCGACACCTCCAGCCTGCCAAACACATGTTACCACGCTGCCGCCCCTCAACAACCACGACTACCCTACACCGCCTGAAGCGAACAGGTCAAACAAAAAGAAATGCGTAAGTAATTATACTGAACAGATAACGACCAGCGCCATGACCGAAATAGACAATGATAACATTAACACACCACCACGACAAAGAAACCTGTCAGATTCTTCACCACGCCTCGTTATTGACTGAGAGATTTCGAGCCCGGCGAAGGAATCTACTGACAATCTCCAGAAATGATAACAGGAATACAGACAGTTTTGAAACAAGAAACATAATTATGCTCAACCGTTTCTTATTTTACAACAAAAATGGCAGCGGAAATTAAAATAATGAGTATTAACATTCGAGGTATAAGATCAAAAATTAATCATCTTATACCACACATACACAAATATAAACCTGATTTTATACTCATTCAGGAAGCTAACGTTAAAACCGATGAACACGCATCATATATCACAACATGCTTAGGTCTAAGACATTCATGTTTTAGTCTTAGTACTCAACATATCGGATTGGGTACAGCAATAATACAGACATCGGACAGGTGGCAGATTATAGAGAAGGACAGGGACTGCCAGGGTAGGATAGCTATAGTACAGGTGAGAAATAACATAAATAAATACACAATTGTCAACATACACGCACCGCCTGACTACAGAAATCAGCCGCTCTTCTACCAAACACTGGAAAATTTATTATCACGCTCATATCGGGGTCACAACATCATTCTAGGGGGTGATTTTAATTAATCCTTATAAATGGAGATGTAAGAATGCAAATTAGAAACACAACGGGGGAGGAGGAACATCAATTAGACACATTGCAAACAATTTTAGATATCCATGGGCTAACAGACGCATACAGGCAGATGCACCCCCATGGAACAGATACAACACACACAAACAATGCGCATAACAGAGCAGCGCGATTAGATAGAATTTATGCGCCCATAACACATCATATAACACAAGTCAAGCATTTACAGGAGACACTGAACTTCACAGATCATAAGGCGGTAGTTGCAACAATAAACACAGTACAAGCAACACCACATCTTAGAAGATCTCCCCATTGGAAACTGAACTGCACACTTTTACAAAATCAGGACTATGTAGATTGCATAACAAAACTGATCCTCACATACACAAGCGATATACCGGAGGGTAAAGCGCGAGAACTCTGGGAAACACTTAAACAAACTATACGAGAGAGAACACAAACACTAGCAGCAGTAATACACAAGCAAAAACTACAACAAGAAAAAGTATTGGAAAATGCAATTAAGCTCTTACTACAGACAGACAAACATTCACCACACATCATAGCATTACAGGAAGAATTAGATCTCCACAGACATCATCGATTTCAGGGGTCTTTACTGCGAACAAAGTTACAAACTATAACACAAGAGATACCGAGTAAACAATACCTAGCTTTAGAACAAAACATACAGCGCAGCAGACAAATAGGCCAGATAATTGACAGGGATGGAAATATACAAGTCGAGCCACAACAAATAGCCTTAGCCTTTGAAGATTATTACAGGAACCTTTATGCAGAGGAAAACACACAGGCGCACGTGCAAGAACACTTTATGAAATTCACAAAAGAACTCACAGAGGAACAGAAACTAACACTAGATACTGAATTAACACTAACAGATATAACACAAGCGGTTCATGGAATGCAGAAGGGCAAATCGCCTGGCCCTGACGGTATTACTGCTGAATTCTATCAGTTTTTCTTTCCTCTTCTAGGTCCCCTTTTACTAGCAGTATTCTCTGAATCTTTCCACAAACATGAACTTCCATCCAGTTTCAACACGTCTTACATCACTCTTATTCCGAAGGAGAACACTGACAAGACACTTTTAAAGAGTTACAGACCTATCTCGCTTTTAAATGTAGACTACAAGATTTTAACAAAGACTTTGACGAATAAATTGAAACCAGTAATGGCATCTCTCATTCGTGAAGACCAGCAATGTAGTGTACAACACCGGAATATCCAGCAACACACACACTTCATAAGGGACATCATCAACTACACACATCTGAAAAACTGTCAGTCCTCAATTCTCTCTTTAGATCAAGAAAGAGCATTCGACAGAATATCTCACTCATACCTCCACAAAACTCTCTCACACTGCAACGTGGGAAATTATTTTCGGACATGGGTCAAAATTTTATATTTGAAACCGGAAAGTCGGATTCTATTAAACCATACCCTAACCAATTCTTTCAGGTTGACAAGGTCAGTGAGACAGGGATGTCCCTTGTCCCCTTTACTGTACGTTGTCGCTCTAGAGCCACTTCTAGAAAAGATACGACAGGACGACAATGTCAGGGGTACGTTCATACCAGGGAAGGGTGAACAAAAGCTGCGTGCTTATGCGGACGATACCATTTTCTTTCCGACCACTGAAAAATCTGTACGGATCATTTTGGAGACGTTCTCGTTTTTCGGCAAAGGGAGTGGGGCAAAATTAAACGTCCAAAAATCTACTATAATGGGCTTAGGCAAATGGAAAAATAAGGCCGATTTTCCATTTGACTTAACATCAAACAATCTTATAAAAGTGTACGGAATAGTCTTCCCATGTCAACCAAATCAGACACACAAAGACACTTGGCAAAATCTAGAGAAGAAAATAACAGATATGTTACAGAGATACAAATACAAAACAACTACCATATTTGGTAGAAGTACCATTGTTAATACATATATAATTCCAAAAATACTATATTTGTGCACAGTCCTAGATCCCCCACGTCAAACTGTCACAAACATAAACAAAGAGATTAGACGCTTTGTGTTTGGCCGCACCATCTACAGTATCAAACATACTACACTCATGCAAGACAAAAAAAGATGGAGGTATCGCCCTCCAAGACATAACAACCAAAATACAAGCACTTAGGATCAAACACGTAAGTGAAATCCTACAACACCCAGAAAAACACCCTTTAGCACACTATTACATTGGAATTAGGCTATCTTCTTTAAAACCTATTAGGAATACAACCTCACATTATTTTGGCACTCTCCCAACGTTCTACAAAACATGTATTTCAGCCATTAAAGGACATGAAAAATTACTACACAAGAAAACACATACAATCTACAGGCATTTAGTTAAATTACAAGCAACTCCCGTACATCTCAGAATTAAAAGAGGGCATAGATATTTCATAAAAGATTATACCGAAATTTTCTCTAATATTCACAACAAGCAGATTACTCCAAAAGCAAGGGAAATTACATATAGGCTTGTTTACAGCATGACCCCAACAACAGAGAGAACAGCAAAAATAACTAAACAAATACTACAGTGTCAGCTTTGTAGACGGAACGTCCAAGAATCAGAAGAGCACATCTATTACGAATGCAACACAATCATGCCAACAAGAAATCTCCTACAAAACATCCTAAACACTCATTCGAAACAAAGAACAGATGTTTACAAAGCAATCATGATAAATTCCATTCCTTACTCCACACAAGACACCCACACAAAGCTACTTGTTCTATTGGCAGAGTACAGAAATCTTATATGGACATTAAGAAACAAAGCACTATACAATTACAGAACAATCAACAAAGAAATTGTCCAACAACTTTATCAACAAAAAGTCGCAAACATTCTAATCTTAGCCCCACAAGCGCAAATCTCGTAAAATATTTGGCTGAAGACAGCACATATTACAGAAGAAGCAAATAACTTGTTTTAAATAAACGATACTACAACTGTAAATGTATTTATTGATGGTATTAATAATCTTACAATTATATTATTATTATTATTATTATTATTATTAATACCATTATTATTACTGCTACTATTATTATTAATTTTCCCATTATTATATTTGAATGTGCAACATGAAATATATTGTGGATGTGTGTCTGTGCCGTTGGCAGTAACATATGTATGCGTCTGTGTGTGGATGCAGGTGTGTGTGCGTGTGTGGTGCATGAATTTGCACGCGCATGTGTACGAGTGTGTGTGGGTCCGCACGCGAGCGTGCGTGCGTGTAGCAGTCTTTAAACCAAGTCGGTATCTTAAGTATTAAAATGATGTTATACGGTAATGATATGTTTCAAAAGAAAAATATGCACCACCATGTATAAACAAATTCGATGAGCCCTTTAAGTACCCAGTAAGCTAAGGTGGCTTTTAGTGGCCAGGTTTTTAAGTCCTTCCCATTGTATATAAAACCCAGACACTATCACAATTTTGGACCAATTATCTCCCTGGGGACAGACCATGGACCCTAATTGCTAGTAGTAAATCCCTGATTCTTGTCCCCCAAACAAAAGACATAATGGACTAGAGCGTCACCCTGAAATTTGTCATCAGGCAACAACACCAACGACCTTCGCCTCGGGAGCTTAGTGACACAGAAACTACAAGGAAGCCACATTTTAGTGGAAATGATAGTTTAAAGTTTATTGTCCAAGCGCGGGGTATTTAAATGTACTGCGGTCTCCAGAAAGCACAAGATTGTGTGTGCGTGTGTGTTTTTGTGTATGTGAGAGAGAGAGAGAGAGAGAGAGAGAGAGAGAGAGAGAGAGAGAGAGAGAGGAGAGGGAGAGATGGACAGGTGTTTCATGCATTCCGCTTGCGGAAGTGGAAGTGAAGCATATGCAAGGAATGTGTATCTACATGCACTATGCCACAAATGTCATATTATCATAACTGTATATATGTATGTATATGTTTTATTCACAATGTCACACGTAACACTAACAAACGGCAACGCTCTGTAATATACACAAACAAAAGAAACACACACTACAACTTGTAAATACACATTGCTTTGTATGAAATAAAAGTTGGAAAAAAAAGAAGAAGAAAAAATTACTCGGGTTCGCTCGAGAGATGAAATAAATCAATTTATGAAAAAAAAAAAAAAATATTGACTTGTTTGAAAAATATATGTGAATGTTGGTTAGTCTTTCCTCTTGAGCCTAAGGCGGCACATTCCAAAGAAAATCATCCTAGCAAATGGAATCACATGTAAAAATGTTATCATTTTCATTATTATTATTACCATTGCTGTTTTTTTATAATTGCTGTTATTACCCTCAGTATGTCTCTTCTTGTCATATTATTGTCGTTATTAGTAATAAAACAAAAACCCTTTTTCCATGTGCCCCCCCCCCCCTCGCTCATGGTTTGTTGTTGCCTTTGCTGACACCCACACCGGTTTGGTTCAAATATTTATCCTGCCTTTACCATCATTGCCCATAGAGGAGTGATAAAGGCATTGGTGGAGTGGAACCAAAGAGGGTGGCAAGGGAAACAAAAACGTTAACCCCCATTCACATGTAAATCTGTTCAAGGAATGGAATATGCTAATTGAAAATTTCCTATGTTGTAAACACAAAATATCACAGATATCCCCAGAGTAAACACAAGTACACTTCTTTATGATTGTAAAATTTAGTACACATGAGTGCGAGTAAGAAACAAGAAAATATGAGTGAATAACGAATGAATGAATACAAAACTACATATGTTTACCAAATCAATGAGATTGTAAAAATTTGTGTCTCCCCCGATGTGTCTCCACCTTGCCGTGGTGGGGGAGCTTGTGTGTCCCTCTGACCCCATGTGCTTGCCGATGGATGAAAACTACATATCGGACAGCTTATGGGATAGGGGCCAGACTAAGAGAGACACAACCTGCTGCTCTGCGGTTAGACTGAGGTGAGGATAACAGTCTGAAGCTTAAATCAGGCGCACAAAGGCAAAAGATTTGGTCCGGACAATAAGGCTCTCTGTCAAGGGTTGAGGCTGAACGCTCTAAGCCACAAACCCTCGGATCTGAGAGCCGGGCCGATACCCACCCTCCGAAAATAGAGGTGAAATACTGAGCAAGCTACAAGCCCAGGTCTGATACCTGTTCGAAGGCTCTCAGCTGGGGGATATGAGGGATTCCCGGATGAGAGGGCCTGGCCATTTCTCATTCACTGCTGCACGAAGGTAAGGTGCTGAGCCGGCAGCACATGTAGCCTACCTCGTGAGCGAGTACAAAAAGTCAAAAAAGTGCCCCAGTCGATTGAAATGGTTACGGAAACTGTCTGTATCTAACTCGTAGAGAGTGTAGACAAAAGTGGAAAAACGTCTCAATACCACGAAATGGAACGCACGGCTAGCGAATCCATTGCGTGGTCCGAAGCAACAGCAAAAGCTTACCGAGTGGATGTCGCCCGCAATCTGACCGTTCCTGGTGTGTGCTTGAGCGACCAGTGGCACACGAGATTCCCAAAACACGGAAGTGAGGAACTAAAGCAGCCATGAGCAGGACGTGGCAACTCCTTGGGTGAGCTCAGTCTCAGAGCAATATGTGCCGGCTCTGCAATTATGGAAGCCTCATTGGATAGCAAGGGAATGTCCATGGTCTGTCCCTGCCTTCCCTTGAGGGCCGACCACGATGTCGTTGATCGTTCTATCTTGACCAGCTGAGATGTGTGCGACACCACGACAATAAGTCTAACGTGCTTCGAAACCCGAGGAAGGCTAACCTCATTAAAAAATGCCCGCCGGAAGTCGGAAATGCCGTCCTACGGGTGGCAAACTAAAAATTGGCACTACGCATATACGTCCGAGTGAAATGTCTCGTCCGAATGTCTCTCGTGCTAGGAACAGCTCTGACTACCTAGTTTCCGAATGCCGCTCTTGTTCGGAACAGCTCTGACTAGGTAGTTTTCCGAATGTCTGTCGTGCCTGGAACAGCTCTGACGGACGCAACGGCAAGCACATGTCCGAAAACTCGCTGAGTGGATACACCAACTGTAGACCTGTCTGGTTTGTGCGGGAACGGCCCGGAGCGAACAAAATGCCCAATATACTGAAGTGAGGAATTAAAGCAACCATGAGCAGGACGTGACGATTCCCTCGGTAAGCCCAGCATCAGAGCGTTATGTGTCGGCTCTGCAATTATGGAAGCCACCCAGGATGGCGGAAAATGCTATGGACTGTCTCTGCCTTCATTTGAGGGATGACTGTGCAGACTTCGACTGTTTCAACTTGACCAGCTGGGCGGTGGATAGTACCACAAAAGTGAGTCTCCCAGGAATGCTAACCTGGTCAAAAATGCACGCTAAAAGCCGGATGTGTTGGTCTAAGGGTTTCGATCCAAGGGTGCCTAACCAGACACACCGCATTCACATTTGAAAAACACTCCGGATGAACAAAAAGAAGAAGAAGATTGTAAAAATTTGTGCTAATACAGATACTTGTTTACTTTTTACCAAAAAAAAAAAAAAAAAAAAAAAGGAAGGGAAAAAATGAATGAACCCTTACAAATAAGACCCAAAAAAAAATAAGCAAGGAGAAAAAGATAACCAACTCCTTTTACTTCTACTATTATTGAACATTGCATGTTGCAATTATATGTACCTGCTATGCTATGCTAACACCATTCCTAGGAAAATCATTCTAGCAAATGGAATCACAGTTTTGGAAAGTGGGATCATTATCATAACTATTATTATCATTGCTGTTACTATCAGTACTGTTTATCACCCTTAGTAGGTTAATGTTTGTCATAATTATTATTGATGTATTTGGTTTTATTTGCATTATTATTATTATAGTTACCTTTATTAATATATAACCTCATCTCCCATGTGACCCCCCCCCCCCCCCCATCCCTTGCTCATGGTTTGCTTGTTTGCCTTTGCTGATACAATCACCCTTTGGTTCCAAAAATTATCCCGCCTTTACCATCATTACCAGAGAGTGGTGATGAAGGAATTAGAGTGGTGGGTCCAAATGGGTGAGAGTGTGACAATGGAAACAAAAATGGAACGGTTTATCCTTCTCCCTATCAACCCCCCTTCACATGTAAATATGCCCAATGAATAAAATATGCACACGTCACATACACGCCCACATACAACGCTCCGTAAACACACCTACACAAATACTAAATACACAGAACGCATGTAACAACACAAACATTATAAATGCAACCACTACCCTTTCTGCCTTGTAAACCCCGATACTGTTTACACCTCCCATTCCCACCATCTTGATACTGTTTGTTTGTTGATGCTGCTGCCGCCATCTCTGATCGGTTCAGACTTTTTATACTGCCAGTTTCATCATTACCGAGTGGTGGTGATGGAATTGGAGGTTTTAGAGCCGACAGGAGAGGGAGGTGGCAGGGGAAATAATATCGGTGCACTATCATCATGCTGTTGTTTCAGTAAGGTTTTTACCCTACAACAAATTCAATGTAGAAATGTTAAAATGTATAAAATATTTGTATTTTTTGCGCATATGTCACCTACACGTCCACATGCAATGCTCTGTAAAAACACAAACAATACACTTTGCAACGATTTTAACACTCAATAAAAGTTTAAAAACAAAAAAATAAGGCGGCGCATAGGGCAGAAGTCCTGACTCTCCATACTTGGCGGTTCGCTGCTACCTGTTGTAGATCTTGGATGTTTACTTGGCCATTGAATGAGCCTTCTCTGATTATTGAACATTGCAGGTTGCAATTGGTTGTACCTGCTATGCTATGTTACCACCATCCCAAAGTTAATCATTTAGCAAATGGAATCACATGTTTGGAAAATGTGATCATTACCATAACTATTATTAATATTATCATTGCTATTTATTATCATTGCTATTATCACCCTTAGTGGGTTTGCTTTTTGTCATTATTATTATTATTGATGTATTTAGTGTTTATTTGCATTATTATTACTGTTATCATTATTAATATATAACCATCATCTCCCATGTTACCCCCCTTTCACATGTAAATCTGTTCAAGAAATGAAACATGCAAATGGGTATTTTCCTCCGCTATAAACACAAAATATCACAGATATCTCCAGAGTAATCACAAGTACTCTTCTTTAAGATATCGGCACTCTTCCGAATTCCGGTCCCAAATAGTTCCGCAGTGAATGTAGTGAATAAGAATCCCTTACAGGACCTCATTGTGTGATTACTTCCGTTTTGACTACTTCCTTAGTTACATATAAATAAATACGGAGATACCGATACTGATACAGAGGCTTTCAATACACTTGTTTCTACTTGATGTAAAGAAATATTATAATGCCAGGCAGACCATCAGCTCGGGTAGAGTGTTACAACTGGATGCTGCGTAACAATCCACTGTTGGGAGGATTTGATGCTCAGGGACAGTCAGTGGTCGTTGAAGCTGACGAGAGCTACTTTTTCCACCGAAAGTACCACCGTGGCCACTTTCGTCGTGGTCAATGGGTAGTTGGCCTGGTTGAACGTGGTAGTGGTCGTTGCTGGTTGGAAGTTGTGGAAAGGCGAGATGCGACAACACTGGAACGCATTATAAGTGATCACGTCTTACCAGGAACGACCATTGTCACCGATGCCTGGCGAGGCTACAACAACGTAGGTCAACTAAACCATGGCATCTACGATCATACAGTTGTTGTTCATGCCAATAACTTTGTTGACCCTGTACACAGTGACATTCACACCCAAACAATTGAAGGGTTGTGGATGCAAGTAAAAAGGAAACAAAGATACCAAGGTGGCACTAGTCGTACAGTGTTTAACACTTATTTAGCAGAATTTCAGTGGCGCCACAGTCACAAAGTACATGTTTTCGGACAATATTTACAACTTTTGTGCCACAGTTTCGAGATATAATTTCATATATTGATGCAGGCTGCTGTAGGTCTGATTGATCATTAGCATTGTCACCAGGCTGCTGTGGGTCTGATTGATCGTTATCATTGTCACCAGGCTGCTGTGGGTTTGATTGATCATTATCATTGTCAGCAGGCTACTGTGGGTTGATTGAACATTTGCATTGTCACCAGGCTGCTGTGGGTCTGATTGATCGTTATCATTGTCACCAGGCTGCTGTGGGTCTGATTGATCATTATCATTGTCACCAGGCTGCTGTAGGTCTGATTGATCGTTATCATTGTCAGCAGGCTGCTGTGGGTCTGATTGATCATTATCATTGTCACCAGGCTGCTGTGGGTCTGATTGATCGTTATCATTGTCAGCAGGCTGCTGTGGGTTTGATTGATCGTTATCATTGTCAGCAGGCTGCTGTGGGTTTGATTGATCATTATCATTGTCAGCAGGCTGCTGTGGGTCTGATTGATCATTATCATTGTCAGCAGGCTGCTGTGGGTCTGATTGATCATTATCATTGTCACCAGGCTGCTGTGGGTCTGATTGATCGTTATCATTGTCAGCAGGCTGCTGTGGGTTTGATTGATCATTATCATTGTCAGCAGGCTGCTGTGGGTCTGATTGATCATTATCATTGTCAGCAGGCTGCTGTGGGTCTGATTGATCATTATCATTGTCAGCAGGCTGCTGTGGGTCTGATTGATCATTATCATTGTCACCAGGCTGCTGTAGGTCTGATTGATCATTATCATTGTCACCAGGCTGCTGTAGGTCTGATTGATCATTAGCATTGTCACCAGGCTGCTGTAGGTCTGATTGATCATTAGCATTGTCACCAGGCTGCTGTGGGTTGATTGAACATTTGCATTGTCACCAGGCTGCTGTAGGTTTGATTGATCATTATCATTGTCACCAGGCTGCTGTGGGTCTGATTGAACATTATCATTGTCACCAGGCTGCTGTAGGTTTGATTGATCATTATCATTGTCACCAGGCTGCTGTGGGTCTGATTGATCATTATCATTGTCACCAGGCTGCTGTGGGTCTGATTGATCATTATCATTGTCACCAGGCTGCTGTGGGTCTGATTGATCATTATCATTGTCACCAGGCTGCTGTGGGTCTGATTGATCATTATCATTGTCAGCAGGCTACTGTGGGTCTGATTGATCATTAGCATTGTCAGCAGGCTGCTGTGGGTCTGATTGATCATTATCATTGTCACCAGGCTGCTGTGGGTCTGATTGATCATTATCATTGTCACCAGGCTGCTGTGGGTCTGATTGATCATTATCATTGTCAGCAGGCTACTGTGGGTCTGATTGATCATTAGCATTGTCACCAGGCTGCTGTGGGTCTGATTGATCATTATCATTGTCACCAGGCTGCTGTGGGTCTGATTGATCATTAGCATTGTCAGCAGGCTGCTGTGGGTCTGATTGATCATTATCATTGTCAGCAGGCTGCTGTGGGTCTGATTGATCATTATCATTGTCACCAGGCTGCTGTAGGTCTGATTGATCATTATCATTGTCACCAGGCTGCTGTAGGTCTGATTGATCATTAGCATTGTCACCAGGCTGCTGTGGGTTGATTGAACATTTGCATTGTCACCAGGCTGCTGTAGGTTTGATTGATCATTATCATTGTCACCAGGCTGCTGTGGGTCTGATTGAACATTATCATTGTCACCAGGCTGCTGTAGGTTTGATTGATCATTATCATTGTCACCAGGCTGCTGTGGGTCTGATTGATCATTATCATTGTCACCAGGCTGCTGTGGGTCTGATTGATCATTATCATTGTCAGCAGGCTACTGTGGGTCTGATTGATCATTAGCATTGTCAGCAGGCTGCTGTGGGTCTGATTGATCATTATCATTGTCACCAGGCTGCTGTGGGTCTGATTGATCATTAGCATTGTCACCAGGCTGCTGTGGGTCTGATTGATCATTATCATTGTCAGCAGGCTACTGTGGGTCTGATTGATCATTATCATTGTCAGCAGGCTGCTGTGGGTCTGATTGAACATTCTCTGAAGCATGATTTATATTTGCGCTCCCTTGCTTTGAACTCAAGCGTAGTCTATATGCAATACATATTCATGCATTGGACTGAACTTTGAACTCAAGTGTAGTCCATACACACTATTTCAAGTAATGCTGGAATGAACTTTGCATGTGGATTAGCTTCCCCTATTAACAGTGTCCCTTGCCATCAAGTGAATGCACTCCGACTTCAGAGGTACTTGTAATTTACATCTCCAAGCAAGGACGATAGGTCAGCATTTTGGTCAAACTGCCCGGTATAGGGGTTGAGCCCCTTACCTCGGCATCAGCACACCGGATGTTTAAGAACACGTGTTCTTATCCATTCGGCCATGCTGACCTACAAGTATGGAGTTGAACCCAGGGATCTGAGTCAGAGACCAAATATAACTAGAAAACATTGTCAAATGAATTTTGTAAACATAAACAATACATATTACCATGTTATGAGACACATCCACCACCCACCCACACATCCCCCATTCACCCCAACTCCCCAACCCAACCACACACACAACCCAGATACACATACATGCCTCCACCCATCCACCACATTGTGTGTGTAAGTGTGTATGCATGCAGTGTATGCGAGGGAGTGTATCTTCGGGTGTTATGTGAGTACGTGTGAGTAAGTATATGGATGTGTGTAAGTGTGTGTATGTGCGTGGGTATATGTGTGTACTTTGTATGTGAATGTGTGTATGTACATGTGTGAGAGAGAGAGGGAGAGAGAGAGAGAGCAAGAGAGAGAGAGAGCAAGAGAGAGAGAGAGAGAGAGAGAGAGAGAGAGAGAGAGAGAGTTCAATTGCATCACTAAAGTTTACGCTACATAATGTATATGTAAAATTATTTCTCCACTTCTTGCAATTGCGAGAATTCTCACGACAATCGTCATTGTCTCAATTGTGTGTAAAGTGTGGGAGTTTGTTCTTATTAGTTTCAGTGATCATGTGAGGCATCATGTATGTGTCTAGATGTGAGGATGTGTGTATGAGTGTGTATGTGAGGGATATGGGTGTGTGTGGGGATGTGGGGAATGTATGTGTGGAGGGGTTGTATGTGGGGGATGTGTATGGGGTAATGGGTGATGTGTGGATGTGTGAAGGGATTTGTAGTCGGTGTTGGATGTATGTGTATGTGAGGGATATGTGTGTGTGTGTGTGGGGGGGGGGGGATATTTGAGAGGATAGTTGGAAGTATGTGGGTGTTGGTGGGTTGGGAGGGGTGTGGGTAGGAAGTGTGTGTTTGGGTGGGTGAATGGGTGTGTAGGAGATTGTGTGGGTTGAGGGATGGGTGTGTAATCGGTGTGAGGGGTGTCTGTGAATGGGATATGTCTGAGTGGGTGGGAGTGTGTGAGTGTGGATGGGGTAAATGTGAGTAGGTGCAGGATGTATGTGTGGGTGGTGAGGATGTTTGTAGGTGGAGGATGTGTGAGTGGGTGGGGAGATGTGTGGGCGGAGATGTGTATGGGGAATGTATGTGGGGGATGTGTGTGTGGGGGGAATGCGTTTATGGGTGGAGTTTTGTGTGGGAGGGGAGATGTGGGGGATATGTGGGATGTGCAGGTGATTGAAGGATGCATGCGAGGATGGGGGATGTGTGTTTGGCTGGGTGGTTGGGGTATGTGTGGGTGGGAGGGTAGACGAGAGATGCATGTGTTGATGGGCACGTGGGTGATGTGTGTGTGTGAGTGGTTGATGGATGTGTACGTGAGTGGGTGGATGTGTGTGAGAGATGAGTGTATGGGTGGGGGAGGTGTGTAATTGTGAGAAGATGTGTGTGAGCGGCGGATGTGTGTTTGTGGGGTATATGTGGGTGGCGGGGTGTGTGTGGGTGGGAGGTGTGTGATTTTGGGTTATGGGTGGGGGTATGTGTGGGCAGGTGGGGAGATGTGTTTATGGGTGGGGATGTGTGTATAGGTAGGGATGTGTAGTTGAGAGATGGCAAATATTGGGTGGGTGGGTGTAGGTTGGCTGATGTGTGTGTGGGTGAGTGGGTGGGCAAAATTGTGAGAGTGCGGGATATGTGTGTGGATAGGTGCAGGATGTGTGGGTATGTGTGTGTGGTTTCTTCTTCTTCTTCTTCTTCTTCTTCTTCTTCTTCTTCTTCTTCTTCTTCTTCTTGGGGAAATGTGTGTGGGTGGGGGATCAGTGGATGTGTGGCGGCATGTATGTTCGCCTGGTTCTATGTGAGTGTGTGGAGGTATGTGTGGGTAGGTGGGGGAGGTTTGGTGGGTCGGGGATGTGTTGGTGGCTGCGGGATATGAAGGTGGATGGGAGATGTGTCTCACAACATGGCAATATGCACTGTTTATGGTTACAACTTTCATTTGATAATGTGTTTTTTTCTCATGTGAATGTATCATGCGTAATATGCATTGTTTATGCTTACAAACTCCATTTGACAATGTTTTTTCCCCTATGTTAATGTAACATGCACATTTGATGAATGAAAGATTAGTGATTGAAAGGGCCGAATGTAAGACGGGCCTGCGTGCCCAATTTGTTACCCTTTTAAAATAAAGTTTGTTCGTTCGTTCGTTCGTTCCTCCTCCCTCATCGTCCTCCCTCCTCCCTCCCCCTCCTAATCCCTCCTCCTCCCTCCTACTCCTGTCTCCTCCTCCTCCCTCCGCCTCCCTCTTCTTCCCTCCTCCACCTCCCTCTTCCTCCTCCTTCCTCTACTCCTCCTTTTTCTTCTTCTACTGCTGCTGCTGCCGCCGCTCCATTTACCCAAGTTAATTGTTGGGGGAAGATGTAAAGATCTTTCAAGTGCTCTTTCTAATACTTTTTGTAAGTTGGTCTTCGTTTACCTAAGGTTGTTCTAACTGCAACCAATAAATGATTAGACAGACAGGCAGGAAGGCAGACAGACAGACAGACAGACAGACAGACAGACAGACAGATAGACGGATAGATAGATAGATAGATAGATAGATAGATAGATAGATAGATAGATAGATAGATAGATAGATAGATAGGAGAGAGAGAGATGGAGGGAGAGAGAGAGAGAGAGAGAGAGAGAGAGAGGAAGAGGGTGGGAAGATTTCAGCAGAGGACAAAACATACGTCTCTGATAATATACCTGGAGAGAGAGAGAGGCAGAGAGAGAGAGAAAGAGAGAGATAGAGAGAGAGAGAGAGAGAGAGAGAGAGAGAGAGAGAGAGGAAGAGAGTGGGAGAATTTCAGCAGAGGACAAAACATACGTCTCTGATAATATACCTGGAGAGAGAGAGAGAGACAGACAGACAGACAGACAGACAGACAGACAGACAGACAGACAGACAGACAGAGAGGGAGAGAGGGAGAGAGAGAGAAACACAAGTGGGAAGATATCAGCAGATGACAGAACATACGTATCTGTCTGATAATATACCTGGAGAGTGAGAGAGAGAGAGAGGGGGGGGGAGAGGGAGAGGGAGAGATGGAGATAGAGAGGGGGAGAGAGGGAGAGAGATAGAGAGAGGGGGGAGAGAGAGGGAGACAGAGACAGAGAGAGATAGAGAGAGAGAGACAGCGACAGAGAGACAGAGAGAGATAGAAAGAGGGAAGAAAGATATCAAAAGATGAAAGAACATACATCTGTGATAATGTACCAGCAGAGCGGAAGATAGAGTGAGAGAGAGAGAGAGAGAGAGAGAGAGAGAGAGAGAGAGAGAAAGAGAAGAGCGGGATAGAGATAGGAAGAGGGTGGGAAGATATCAAAAGATGAAAGAACATACGTCTGTGATAATGCACCAGCGCAGAGAGAGAGAGAGAGAGAGAGAGAGAGAGAGAGAGAGAGCGACAGAGAGAGAGACAGAGAGAGACAGAGAGCGACAGATAGACAGTGATAATGTACCAGCAGAGAGAGAGAGAGAGAGAGCGACACAGAGAGAGACAGAGTGCGACAGAGAGAGAGAGCGCGCGCAGAGAGAGAGATAGAAAGAGAGAGAGAGACAGACAGGATAAGTGACGTAACACATATGTCCCATTTCCCACCATGAGATGTATTGGGTATATGGTATTGTGCATTACGTGTGTACACCAACCGGCACCCTATGGCTGATGTCGGCAATATCTCGACCACCGCCTTAGCCTCCCACTAAACTTCATGGTACACATGTCATAATGTGTTTACCTGGGTACCAAGGTTAATACATAAATAAAGGAAGAAATAAATAAAAGAAATCACGGTATTGAATGTGTGATTACCAGAGCGGCACGCAAACCTGAGAGACAGAAAGTGCTATAGACATATTGCATATTGTGTGTTTTTTGGGGATAGTTAATGGATTGAATGTATGTTTTTATACACTGTTGCTGGATTCCCCCTGACCATATTAAGAATCGGTAATTAACGTGCTATACTTTATCATAATTATCAACAGCATCACCAAGTGCCTTGACGATCATGTTGTATCTCATCTTGCGATTTCCACGCGACTGTATGAAGTGTGATCTGACATTTCTTCACGTCATGATGAAAGGTCATCAAACATTTTTTTTCGATGTCCTCTCCTATCCATCTCTCTTTTCATCTCTCTTTCCAGTTGTTCTGAACTGTTTCTGTTTTTCTTTTCTAATACTGTGACAAAAATGACTAACGCCTCTTTCTTGTGTTTGTGATACGTTGTCTTAGTGTCTTAGAAAGTAAGTTGTATGTCTCATGTCTTAGAAAGTAAGTTGTATGTCCCGTGTCTTACAAAAAAAGTTGTATGTCCAAAGTCTTAGAAAGTAAGTTGTATGTCCCTTATAGAACATGACAATCAACCCAAGCATGTATTAACTGTTTATGATTTTCTAGAGACTATTACTGTCGGTAACTGAATTTGTTTTCTGAACGGCCGACACTTATACCATTCAATGCAATGTTTTCCGTAAATAAATTGAAGAATAAAAACACCAAACATCAGGCTGCACACATTATTGCCAGGCTTATTTCACTGCATCTCGTCAGTTACATACTACAGCATTCTCACACCAGAAACTAAAGCAATAAGAACAATATTTCAAACTTAAATATAAATCACATATATTCCCACAGTAATTTGAATTATCTACCACTGGCAACTTACTGTCTGAACAGACGATAGATTTAAATATTGAGCACAACCCACCGCTGGCAGGTTGTGCTCAATGTTTATACCCTCCCAATTGCGCTCTTCCGCCCGAAGCCGTTGGCACAATGTGGGGTGTCGGGTTTGGTAAGCGCCGCCCAACGATCGAGGCTAACAGAAATGATGTTGGATGGACTGGTGCGGTGGTGTCGAGCGAATATCATCAGCAAAATAAGCGTTTAAAAGGCTTTAAAAAAAAGTCGCTTAAAAGTCGACAAGGTCTACTTCATTGCACCGGGTTTATCCCATATGGCTCGGTCTCTTCCCGCAGCGTCGGAAAGCGTCGCACAAAGCACGAACGCCGTAGCTTTTTTTTTAGCGACGACCCACAGGAGTCTCTGAATCATTTAACTCTTAAACCGAAGGGCGCGGCCCGGAATCGAACCCACAACCTTCGAAGCACGAGTCAAACGGCCTTGATCACTTCGCCACAGAGACAACGATACAAAGGATCTCTTCATTGAGTAAAATCTTCTAACAATACAAAATAACATTGATTACAAACAAGGCAATCAATAGTTAGCTAATTTTGTCAATATGCCGAATAACTGTCTTTGTACATAGTTATCTTGTCGCTTTCGCTTAATTAATTTATGAAAATTGAAAAAAAAAATTACCCCATTTCGCCGGTGGGGAATCGAACCACGGTCTCCTGCGTTACAGGCGGAGATACTTACCGCTATGCCACTGAGAACCCGACGAAAGTTTAACAAAAATATGTCATGTAGTTAGTCCCGATGACATCACATAGACTTGCCTTTGACCCATTGCCTTTGACCTATTACCTTTGACCCATTGAGGCTCTGTAAGATATACCAAAATCACGTATTCACTGCGGAACTATTTGGGACCGCAATTCGGAAGAGTGCATATCGAGATATCAAATTTAGCATACATGAGTGCGTGAAAGAAACAGGAAAAAGTGAGTGAATGTTGAATGAGTGAATAAAAAATCACAGATGGTTACCAAACCAATGAGATTGTAACTATTTATGTTGATACAACAAATGCTTGTTTATTTATTTATTTTTTTTTTAAAGGAAAGGGAAAAAATGAATGAACCCTTACAACTAAGACCCAAAAAAAAACATAAGCAAGGAGAAAAAAGATAACTAACTCCTTTTACACCTACTATATTATTGAACAATGCAGGTTGCAATTGTATGTACCTGCCATGTTCAACAACTTTTATTATCATTGCTGTTATTACTGCATTGCTGTTTTATCACCCTTAGTAGTTTTATTCTTTGTCATTATTATTATAGATGTATTTCATGTATACATCATTCCTAAGATAATCATTTAGCAAATGGAATCACGTGATTGGAAAATGTGATCCTTATCATAACTATTATTAAGTATTAAGGGACTTCGTAACTAGGGAAGGACGCTGTTTTCAGAAAGTTCAAGGTCATTGGGTTCACAGACGACTTCCTGTGGCTGGTGAGTATAGTAAATGAAAATTACCTTGTCGTGTTTCCTATTGGATAAATGCGAAACTATTTTTATGAAAATTGCGAATGACAACTTTAACGAGGGCCAAAAGGTTATTCTTCAAGCCTGCATGCTTTAGAGCGGTTGAAAGTGGCTTGTTTGAAAGATATTTCCCCTTGTTTGACAAAGGTAAGGAAGTTTATAGTTTGGCTTGTTTATTATCAAAGATATCCTAATTTAACCTGCATTTTTGAACTGCGCATCCAATTTTACATATAAATGTTGACTTTCAACAAGATTCGTTATGCTAGTGACTCACAATAAAATTTTAATGTCAGCAAGGTCGTCGTGTGTACTTTGTAAATTCATATAATGTCAGAATCATGGCATTTTGGATCATTGTCTGCCTCTTTTAATAATCAAGAAGCTTTACAGTCATGAAGCTAAACAAAATATGAATATACGTTTAAATTCTATTAAATATTTATTTTGTTGCTTTATATTTATTTTATTTTTATTTATTATATATATATAATAATTTTTTGAAAGTCAAGTCAGTTTTCATAGTTGTCCACGGTCCATTGCTGAAATTTAATTGACTGGTTCACAGTTTTATTTTCATTGATAAATGAATTATCAAGAGAATTATACTTTATTGTGCATTTATGGATGCTGCATCCATTTCTACACATAACTAAAGAGGTTCTGACAAGATTCGTTATACTAAGGTGTAGAAATTAAATGTTTTGTGAGACCACCCGGTTACATCTTTACAATAGGGAAAATTCACAATGGCGGCATCCCAGCAAATCCAGACTAGTCCTACTAGTGTATGTTTTATTAAAACACTGGGGATTTAGAATCATAATATACAAAGTATCAAATAATGTCTACAGATAATTTGTGTTGTTGATTTAATAATTTTTATTCATGTGACGTGGCTGAACCATTGTTGATATATTATATATATAAAGTCATTTTTCAAACCCGTCCGCTCACTTTGTATACTCAGCTCTGGCACCATATTTTATTTTAATTTAGTTTATATGTTAAATAATAATTTAAATTAAGAGAAGTTATATAATGTTTTTTGAAATCTCCAACCAGTTTAGCTTTTATTCTTGTCTTTCTGATTATATTTTTATACATATTTCTTTGGTAGTCTCTGTGGCGAAGTGTTCAAGCCGTTTGACTCATGCTCCGAAGGTTGTGGGTTTGATTCTGGGCCGCGTCCTTCAGTTTCGGAGACTCCTGTGGGTCATCGCTAAAAGCTACGGAGTTCATAGGCAGAGTTCGTAGGGAGGCATTATTTGCACCGCGCTCGTATAATCTTTTTTTTTTTGCATATCCTTTACAGGACATTGCTGTCAACACCAGCATCTTTCAGCTGTATGTTGATTTCTTGGCAAGATTACGCTCAGTAGTTTGCCATTGCTTTCTGAGCGGCAGGCTCACATACCCCGTAAGGTACCGATGTGATTCGAACCACTGCTGATTCTCACCGTCATCACGTCACCCACGAGAGTATACGAGATTATGGAGAAAAGTCGCTAACCTCTAAGCCACGAAGCCGGCATTGCGTATAATCACTTCGTTAAAAAAAAAAAATTCCTAAAGATCATAAGATGCATGTAATTTTTATTTACATTTTCTAAATCTCAATCTCCAACCATTTTCATTTTTATTTAATTGTTTGCTTTTATTTACTATTTCTCATTAGGTTTATCATGGCAAGAAAAAGGAATCTTGATCATCTGAGATCGCATCTATCAGTGTTTGAACCTGGATATCCCATTGAAAAAGGCTACATTGCCCAACTGTTGGTAGTGGATCATCGTTCTGTACCAGATGTACTTACACTTAAAGAAATACAACAAGAAACTGTAAGTACATTTTACTCTGTTGATACAGACCTGTATACAATCACACACAGTCATATAGGCAGATACGTAGTCATAGATGCCAGATCAGCTGTCATCACAACAATGTCATATAAATAAGATACAAAAGACACAAAATCGTAAACACAGATCATGCCTGTACTTTTTATTGCCAACCATTAATTAAACGTAGACAGTCCAACAACGATTTAATCTTTTATCTTCCATGACATTCTTCTTGCTTGGAGAAAATCAAATATACATCTAGCAATTTATGAATTAGTAATTAATTAGCGGACATTTATAATTGCTAATTAGGTCACCACACATCATAATGACACAGCAAAGAGACCATACGTTCTGTACGCTGTAGGTCCTCTGTACGCTGTTTTTGTTGTCAGCACTCTCATTACTCTTAGCGTGGCCGCGTTGAGGTACGTTTACGGCTGCTACTGTCACCGCCATCACTCAGTTGCGCAGGTTCGACTCCTGCCCCGGGCAAGCAAACGCTTGTCAGTTCTCAATTGTGGTAGTGGGTAAATGCGCCCGGGACCCACGGCTGAGTCGGTGGTGGTAGTAAAGACCGTATCGTACCTCGAGGGGTTCAGGGAGTGACAATGAAGGAAGTGTACAGAGGATGGAGAGAAGATATAAAGTCATTTTTCAAACCCGTCCGTGACCGACTTTATATACTCCGCTCTGGCAGCATATTTTATTTTAATTTAGTTGTAAATGTTAAATAATAGCTTAAACTGAGATCAGTTATATATTATTTATGTTTTTTAAATCTCCAACCAGTTTAGCTTTTATTCTTGTCTTTCTGATTATACACATTTCTTGGAAAATAAAATATACATCTTGCAATTTTGTAAAGCTTTCCGCATAAAACCATATACATCTCAAAATTTTGAAGCTAAAATTAAGAAAACGGAGGCCTATTCATGAATTAGTAATTAATTAGCGGGCATTTTAAATTGCTAATTAGGCCACCACACACACCATAAAAAAACAAAGTGATCATTAGGGCCGTAACATCATTCCGCATAACAACATGCATAACTTTTAATTTTTAAAAATAAAATTAATAAAACGCAGGCTAAATTCTGATTTAGTAATTAATTAGCGGCCATTTTTAATTGCTAATTAGGCCACCACACACACCATTAAAAAAAAAACAAAGTGACCATTAGATACGTAACATCATTCCGCATAAAACCATATACATCTCAAAATTTTTAAAGCTAAAATTAAGAAAACGGAGGCCTATTCATGAATTAGTAATTAATTAGCGGGCATTTTAAATTGCTAATTAGGCCACCACACACACCATAAAAAAAAACAAAGTGATCATTAGGGCCGTAACATCATTCCACATAACATCATGCATAACTTTTAATTTTTAAAGATAAAATTAATAAAACGCAGGCTAAATTCTGATTTAGTAATTAATTAGCGGCCATTTTTAATTGCTAATTAGGCCACCACACACACCATAAAAAAAAAACAAAGTGACCATTAGATACGTAACATCATTCCGCATAAAACCATATACATCTCAAAATTGTTAAAGCTAAAATTAAGAAAACGGAGGCCTATTCATGAATTAGTAATTAATTAGCGGGCATCTTAAATTGCTAATTAGGCCACCACACACACCATAAAAAAAAACAAAGTGACCATTAGGGCCGTAACATAATTCCACATAACAACATGCATAACTTTTAATTTTTAAAGATAAAATTAATAAAACGCAGGCTAAATTCTGATTTAGTAATTAATTAGCGGCCATTTTTACTTCCTAATTAGGTCACCAGACATCATATCAAAAAATAAATAACATGACCAGTTAGGCCTTGCAACCCCGATCGCAGTAATGTATGGTTGCTAAGATGTTCGTTTAAAAACAAAACAGATAGTCTCAAAAAACCAAAATTATGATAATCTGGGCTTTCATTTTGACCAGGACGCAAAAATTTCCTTAAGTGAGCACTCTTTTGTGAAAATTTTAGTCCAAAGGTCACGACACTCAAATTTACATAACTCAGCTTAGAATCGAGATACACAACTCATTGAGGTACCGTTAGATTTGGTTTTTCAAGGCCTATCTATCTGTGGTTCTCCCAATAGTAAATGATCAATTTGAAAATCATGATCAGAAATAAATAATAATTTATGTTTGTTATTATCATTGCTGTTATCACCCATAGTAGTTTTTATTTTTATTCTTTGTCATTATTATTATTGATGTACTTGGTTGTTATTTGCATTATTATCATTGTAATCATTATCAATATATATGGCTTTGTAAACCCGTATACTGTCACATCCCCCTTTCCCACCCTTTTGATACTGTGATTGTTGTTTCTGCTGCCGCCCTCACCGGTTGGTTCTTAATAGTTTTGCACCGCCATGTTCATCATCACCGAGGGGTGGTGAAGGTACTTGGTAGGAGTTTTGGAGCTGACAGGAGAGCGAGGCGGCAGGGGGAATGATAACGGTGCACTACCATTACGCGGCACTCTTCCGAATTGCGGTCCCAAATAGTTCCGCAGTGAATACGTGATTTGGTATATCTTACAGAGCCTCAATGGGTCAAAGGTAATGGGTCAAAGGCAAGTCTATGTGATGTCATCGGGACTAACTACATGACATATTTTTGTTAAACTTTCGTCGTGTTCTCAGTGGCATAGCGGTAAGTATCTCCGCCTGTAACGCAGGAGACCGTGGTTCGATTCCCCACCGGCAAAATGTGGTAATTTTTTTTTTCAATTTTCATAAATTAATTAAGCGAAAGCGACAAGATAACTATGTACAAAGACAGTTATTCGGCATATTGACAAAATTAGCTAACTTTTGATTGCCTTTTTTTGTAATCAATTTTATTTTGTATTGTTAGAAGAATTTACTCAATGAAGAGATCCTTTGTATCGTTTTGTTTACGTTACTTTATTTTTTTGTCTCTGTGGGAGTCTCTGTGGCCAAGTGATCAAGCCGTTTGACTCGTGCTTCGAAGGTTGTGGGTTCGATTCCGGGCCGCGCCCTTCGGTTTACGAGTTAAATGATTCAGAGACTCCTGTGGGTCGTCGCTAAAAAAAGCTACGGCGTTCGTGCTTTGTGCGACGCTTTCCGCGCTGCGGGAAGAGACCGAGCCAAATGGGATAGTTAGTTAGTTATTTATCAGTTGGAGTATCTTCGTTGCACTCCGGACATGTCCATAGGTGCTCAGATCCTCCCCCCCCCCCCAGCATATGCATCAGTGTCCGGTGGCTAATAGTGCCAGTTCTGTGTTGGTTGACGAGGCGATTTGTTTTCCCGATGTACCTCTCGCGTCTGGCTGTGCCGATTCTTACTCCCAGGTCTTTCATCCTGGAAAGTGATGTGGAATCACTGGCGTCAAAATCCTCTGTTCTCGCCATATCTTTAAGGGCGTTAATAACATCGGCACGATCCATGGGCTGGCCATCTACAGGGGGTGCAGAGCCAGCCAATTTATCAGCTCGTTCATTTCCCTCGACTCCCGCATGTCCCGAGACGAAGATGAAGGTGACTTTGCGGACAACAGACTTCCGCAGCGACTCAGTCCACTGTCTACGTACAGATCCAGCTTCGACCTTCTGAATCATGCTCATTGAATCTCTTAGTACACACACGTTGGTATAATGCTGTGATTCCAGCCATATGAAAGCCTGTGTAACTGCCATCACCTCCATCGTCATGCTGCTCGTTGTCATGGAGTGGGCACCACTGGATTCTTGAACGGTTCGGCCCGCTGAGCGGGCTGTAAATGCCCACGCACTTCTCTGCTGCTTTACAACAGATCCATCTGTATAGATGAGCACTTCGGGGCTATCTGAGTGATCATAGATGAGCGCGTTAACCTCTGCATTGACAGCGGCAGGGTTCTGCTCTCTGCACCGTCTGTCGAGTGTGATAATGCAGGAGAAGGTACACTTAAAAGCTGGAGGCACCGGCACCCATTCCTTGCCGGGGTTGATACTGGTAAGACTGCAGACCTGTCCGACGACATCTTCCGCCCGACCCATCCATGATTTGCCCCTCTTTAGCCTGTCACCCTTTTCTCTGAATACAGCGTCATGCAGAGGGTGCTGCTCATCTGCACTTATTTTTAAGTATGCACGAGCTCTCCAGATCTTGATCCTGTGTTCCATTGTCGGGAAGTCAAGGAGGTATCTCATTGCTACACAGCTGGTGTCTCTCGTGCAGCCCAAAATGATGCGCATGGCTTCGTTTTGTACCTTTTCAAGTCTTCCAATCTGTGTAGGGCTGACAGTGAGGATGGCCAGGGCATACTCGATGCGTGAAAGCACAAGTCCTTGGAACAGAAGTAATAGCAGTCTTTGCTCGATATTGGCACTCGCCATGACTCTCATTGCTGCCAAACCTTTTCGAGCCTTCGTTATGACATAATCGACATGATCTCTGAAGGACAGGCTACGATCAAGCCTCACGCCAAGATATGTCATTGACTGGGTCCTACTCAGAATGCTCCCATCCATTCTTACTGCCGGCAGGTCTGTTTTCACAATATGGTTGTTTAGTGAGAACCATGTAACCGTTGCCTTTGCAGGGTTGACAAGGGCATTGGCATCAGCACACCATGAGGAAATTCGATCTAGTTCGCCCTGCATATAGTTGGCAACCGCCTGTCTATCTCGACCCTGTCGATACACGAGGATGTCGTCAACGAATGATAGAGTCCTACCCTTCCCATCCAACTGTTGTTCAGTGATCGGCACCGTATACACGTTGAATAGTACTGGTGACAGTGGTGAACCCTGCGGCAATCCTGGACATATCGTTATCGGCTCAGAAGACCAACTCCCGCATCTTAGCACCACCTTCCTTTGGAGTAGAACTGCAGCTATCCATCGTACAAGGTGAGGGTGCACTTTCAGTCTGAGGAGGGTTTGCATCAAGTGCTCGAAAGATACTCTGTTATAAGCGTCCTCTAAGTCTATGGCGGCGGCACATGTCTCTTCTCTGACCTGAAATCCTTCGTAAACATCTTGAGCAAAGACCGCCGCATTCAGCCATGACTCTTTGTTGCGTCTGTATCCTCCAAGTGTGGGCGGGAAGCAGCCGAGCTGTTCCAAGTCCCAAGCAAGTCTGTGTGCTACAATTTTCTCCAGTAGCTTGCCAACAGTATTCTGCATCGTAATGATTCTGTAGCCGCTTATCTTGGAGTGGTCTTTGTTCGGTTTTGGCAGCGGCAGCAGGTAGCTGTGTAGCCATTCTTCTTTGACCTGACCCCTCTGGATACTGGTGTTGAATTCTCTGGCCAATTCTTCCATGTCATCATCTGATATCACCATTAGGTCACCATATCGGATGCCGTCTGGGCCTGGGGCGGTGTTAGGTGATTTCTTGAGCATCGCACACAATATGTCAACTGTGATCGTCCATTCTTCGTCTGTCCCGACCCCCTCGCACAACTGAGAGAGTGTTGTTGTGGTCCTCTGTCTGGCGGGCTCGTCTTTCTGGTCAGTCTGTTCTATGTAGCGTGCAAGAAGGGCCTTACCTTTATCCGCATCCGACTTTTTCCATGCGAGGTCTGTGCCTTGAAAGTCTGGAATACCCCTACGTTGTGCAGCACCGTTCATGCTCTTGTGGAGGCGCCAGAATGTCGTAAGAGATTGCTCGGAGCACACCTTCCTGCAGAACTCGTCCCATTTGTCGGCCTTGGCCTGTTTGGCGCAGGATTTGAATAAAGTCGTCGTCCTAACGACCTCAGTCTTCAGATTCGCCAATTCAACCTGTGGCATGTTAGCCTTTCTGGCCTTTTGCCAGTCTTTGACAGCCTGCCTCTTTCCCAGCCACACCTTCTCGACCTCTCCATTCCACCATGGTGGCTGCAGCCATCTTTCTTGTCTCCTACGGGAGGAAGTTAGTTTCCTTCTTCTGATCTTGCTTATGGCGTCTTGACCAGTGGTGTCGTACGGGAAGGCATTGGTCTTGTTTCTTTGACTCATGGCCCCGTCTTTCTTGATCAGGATGACACAAGGGTAGTGGTCACTATCGTGGTATCCCAGGGTGCCCCACCGGCACCTTGGTGCGATGGTGGGCGACACCAGAGCCAAGTCAATGATGCTGTCAGAGTCGCCTGGTCGAGTGGCCATTCTAGTGACCTTCCCATCATTCAGACAGATTAGGGCAGCAGATGCCAGGGCGTCCTCCAAATCTTCTCCCTGTCTATTGGTGATGCAATTCCCCCATTGACTGCCTCTGGCATTGAAGTCCCCGCAGTAGATGATATGCCTTTCATCCATATCGAACAAACTCTGCCATTGTCGCACGTCGACCTTCCCATTTCGCGCATAGACGTTAACGATTACAAGCTGCACTGGTGTCATTATTCTTAATGCCTGCACTTGCAGGGCATCGCTGTTCCAGGCGGACATATCGATCTCAGACACTAGTATGTTGTCGCGGACCAGAATGGCCTGTCCGAGGTGCCGCCTGTTAAGGAAACTCTGAAATCCGCCGGTGAGGTGTGTTTCTTGCAAGACTACAATATCGTTTCCGTAGAGTAGTTTTTCAAGAATGGGTCGGCGTTGACTAAATGATGCACAGTTCCAGTACAGTACTCGAACATTTCCGATACCCAATCTGTCACATTTTAAGCGCCTTCTGCGCGCGCCCGCCCTCTTACCACGTTGTGTCCTAGCTGGTCGTCTGGCCGTCATGTTAGGCTTAACTATCGCCACCGGGCGCCGATGATACGCCGAAAGAAGGCCGGACGCGCGTGCACGAACTCCGTTGCACGGTCCGAACTCCATTTCACCACGAAAAAAAACTTAATCCATACACATTTCGGAAAAAACACGTTCCATTTTACGGGACGAAGAAATGTCCCGCCATCTTGCTCAAGGGAACTCACTATCTATATCAAATGGGATAAACCCGGTGCAATGAAGTCGACCTTGTCGACTTTTAAGCGACTTTTTTTTAAAGCCTTTTAAACGCTTATTTTGCTGATGATATTCGCTCGACACCACCGCACCAGTCCATCCAACATCATTTCTGTTAGCCTCGATCGTTGGGCGGCGCTTACCAAACCCGACACCCCACAATTGTGCGGAAGAGCGCAATTGGGAGGGTATAAACATTGAGCACAACCTGCCAGCGGTGGGTTGTGCTCAATATTTAAATCTATCGTCTGTTAAGACAGTAAGTTGCCAGTGGTAGATAATTCAAATTACTGTGGGAATATATGTGATTTATATTTAAGTTTGAAATATTGTTCTTATTGCTTTAGTTAATGGTGTGAGAATGCTGTAGTATGCAACTGACGAGATGCAGTGAAATAAGCCTGGCAATAATGTGTGCAGCCTGATGTTTGGTGTTTTTATTCTCCAATTTATTTACGGAAAACATTGCATTGAATGGTATAAGTGTCGGCCGTTCAGAAAACAAATTCAGTTACCGAAAGTAATAGTCTCTAGAAAATCATAAACAGTTAATACATGCTTGGGTTGATTGTCATGTTCTGTAAGGGACATACAACTTACTTTCTAAGACTTTGGACATACAACTTTTTTTTGTAAGACACGGGACATACAACTTACTTTCTAAGACATGAGACATACAACTTACTTTCTAAGACACTAAGAAAGAGGCGTTAGTCATTTTTGTCACAGTATTAGAAAAGAAAAACAGAAACAGTTCAGAACAACTGGAAAGAGAGATGAAAAGAGAGATGGATAGGAGAGGACATCGAGAAAAAATGTTTGATGACCTTTCATCATGACGTGAAGAAATGTCAGATCACACTTCATACAGTCGCGTGGAAATCGCAAGATGAGATACAACATGATCGCCCATGATCGTCAAGGCACTTGGTGATGCTGATGATAATTATGATAAAGTATAGCACGTTAATTACCGATTCTTAATATGGTCAGGGGGAATCCAGCAACAGTGTATAAAAACATACATTCAATCCATTAACTATCCCCAAAAAACACACAATATGCAATATGTCTATAGCACTTTCTGTCTCTCAGGTTTGCGTGCCGCTCTGGTAATCACACATTCAATACCGTGATTTCTTTTATTTATTTCTTCCTTTATTTATGTATTAACCTTGGTACCCAGGTAAACACATTATGACATGTGTACCATGAAGTTTAGTGGGAGGCTAAGGCGGTGGTCGAGATATTGCCGACATCAGCCATAGGGTGCCGGTTGGTGTACACACGTGATGCACAATACCATATACCCAATACATCTCATGGTGGGAAATGGGACATATGTGTTACGTCACTTATCTTGTCTGTCTCTCTCTCTCTCTCTTTCTCTCTCTCTCTCTGCGCGCGCTCTCTCTCTCTCTCTCTGTCTCTCTCTGTGTCGCTCTCTCTCTCTCTCTCTGCTGGTACATTATCACTGTCTCTCTGTCTCTCTCTGTGTCGCTATCTCTCTCTCTCTCTCTCTCTCTCTCTCTCTCTCTCTCTCTCTCTCTCTCTCTCTCTCTCTGCGCTGGTGCATTATCACAGACGTATGTTCTTTCATCTTTTGATATCTTCCCACCCTCTTCCTATCTCTATCCCGCTCTTCTCTTTCTCTCACTCTCTCTTTCTCCCTCTCGCTCCCTCAGTTTCTCTCTCTCTCTCTCTCTCTCTCTCTCTCTCTCTCTCGCTCGCTCTCTCTCTCTCTCTCTCTCACTCTATCTTCCGCTCTGCTGGTACATTATCACAGATGTATGTTCTTTCATCTTTTGATATCTTTCTTCCCTCTTTCTATCTCTCTCTGTCGCTGTCTCTCTCTATCTCTCTCTGTCTCTGTCTCTGTCTCTCTGTCTCCCCCTCTCTCTCCCTCTCTCCCCCTCTCTCTCTATCTCTCCCTCTCTATCTCCATCTCTCCCTCTCTCCCCTCTCTCTCTATCTCTCTCCCTCTCCCTCTCTCCCACCCCCTCTCTCTCTCTCACTCTCCAGGTATATTATCAGACAGATACGTATGTTCTGTCATCTGCTGATATCTTCCCACTTGTGTTTCTCTCTCTCTCTCCCTTTCTGTCTGTCTGTCTGTCTGTCTGTCTGTCTGTCTGTCTGTCTGTCTCTCTCTCTCTCTCTCTCTCTCTCTCTCTCTCTCTCTCTCTCCAGGTATATTATCAGAGACGTATGTTTTGTCCTCTGCTGAAATCTTCCCACCCTCTTCCTCTCTCTCTCTCTCTCTCTATCTATCTCTCTCTTTCTCTCTCTCTCTGCCTCTCTCTCTCTCTCTCTCTCTCTCTCTCTCTCTCTCTCTCTCTCTCTCACTCTCCAGGTATATTATCAGAGACGTATGTTTTGTCCTCTGCTGAAATCTTCCCACCCTCTTCCTCTCTCTCTCCCTCTCCCTCTCTCTCATTCTCGCTCTCTCTCTCTCTCTCTTGCTCTCTTGCTCTCTCTCTCTCTTGCTCTCTCTCTCTCTCTCACACATGTACATACACACATTCACATAGAAAATACACACGCAAATACACACATATACCCACGCACATACACACACCTACACACATCCATATACTTACGCACACGTACTCACATAACACCCGAAGATACACCCCCTCGCATACACTGCATGCATGCACACTTACACACACAATGTGGTGGATGGGTGGAGGCATGTATGTGTATCTGGGTTGTGTGTGTGGATGGGTGGGGGAGTTGGGGTGAATGGGGGATGTGTGGGTGGGTGGTGGATGTGTCTCATAACATGGTAATATGTATTGTTTATGTTTACAAAATTCATTTGACAATGTTTTCTAGTTATATTTGGTCTCTGACTCAGATCCCTGGGTTCAACTCCATACATGTAGGTCAGCATGGCCGAATGGATAAGAACACGTGTTCTTAAACATCCGGTGTGCTGATGCCGAGGTAAGGGGCTCAACCCCTACACCGGGCAGTTTGACCAAAATGCTGACCTATCGTCCTTGCTTGGAGATGTAAATTACAAGTACCTCTGAAGTTGGAGTGCATTCACTTGATGGCAAGGGACACTGTTAATAGGGGAAGCTAATCCACATGCAAAGTTCATTCCAGCATTACTTGAAATAGTGTGTATGGACTACACTTGAGTTCAAAGTTCAGTCCAATGCATGAATATGTATTGTGTATGCACTACACTTGAGTTCAAAGTTCAGTCCAATGCATGAATATGTATTGCGTATAGACTCCGCTTGAGTTCAAAGCAAGGGAGCGCAAATAAAAATCATGCTTCAGAGAATGTTCAATCAGACCCACAGCAGCCTGCTGACAATGATAATGATCAATCAGACCTACAGCAGCCTGCTGACAATGATAATGATCAATCAGACCCACAGCAGCCTGCTGACAATGATAATGATCAATCAGACCCACAGCAGCCTGCTGACAATGATAATGATCAATCAGACCCACAGCAGCCTGCTGACAATGCTAATGATCAATCAGACCCACAGCAGCCTGCTGACAATGATAATGATCAATCAGACCCACAGCAGCCTGCTGACAATGATAATGATCAATCAGACCCACAGCAGCCTGCTGACAATGCTAATGATCAATCAAACCCATAGTAGCCTGCTGACATTGATAATGATCAATCAACCCACAGCAGCCTGGTGACAATGTTACTGTTCAATCATACCCACAGCAGCCTGCTGACAATGCTAATGATCAATCAACCCACAGCAGCCTGGTGACAATGTTACTGTTCAATCATACCCACAGCAGCCTGCTGACAATGCTAATGATCAATCAACCCACAGCAGCCTGGTGACAATGTTACTGTTCAATCATACCCACAGCAGCCTGCTGACAATGATAATGATCAATCAACCCACAGCAGCCTGGTGACAATATTACTGTTCAATCATACCCACAGTAGCCTGCTGACAATGATAATGATCAATCAACCCACAGCAGCCTGGTGACAATGTTAATGTTCAATCATACCCACAGTAGCCTGCTGACAATGATAATGATCAATCAACCCACAGCAGCCTGGTGACAATGTTACTGTTCAATCATACCCACAGTAGCCTGCTGACAATGATAATGATCAATCAACCCACAGCAGCCTGGTGACAATGTTACTGTTCAATCATACCCACAGCAGCCTGCTGACAATGATAATGATCAATCAACCCACAGCAGCCTGGTGACAATGTTACTGTTCAATCATACCCACAGCAGCCTGCTGACAATGATAATGATCAATCAACCCACAGCAGCCTGGTGACAATGTTACTGTTCAATCATACCCACAGCAGCCTGCTGACAATGCAAATGTTCAATCAACCCACAGCAGCCTGGTGACAATGTTACTTTTCAATCAAACCCACAGCAGCCTGCTGACAATGCTAATGATCAATCAAACCTACAGCAGCCTGCATCAATATATGAAATTATATCTCAAAATTGTGGCACAAAAGTTGTAAATATTGTCCGAAAACATGTACTTTGTGACTGTGGCGGCACTGAAATTCTGCTAAATAAGTGTTAAACACTGTACGACTAGTGCCACCTTGGTATCTTTGTTTCCTTTTTACTTGCATCCACAACCCTTCAATTGTTTGGGTGTGAATGTCACTGTGTACAGGGTCAACAAAGTTATTGGCATGAACAACTGCATGATCGTAGATGCCATGGTTTAGTTGACCTACGTTGTTGTAGCCTCGCCAGGCATCGGTGACAATGGTCGTTCCTGGTAAGACGTGATCACTTATAATGCGTTCCAGTGTTGTCGCATCTCGCCTTTCCACAACTTCCAACCAGCAACGACCACTACCACGTTCAACCAGGCCAACTACCCATTGACCACGACGAAAGTGGCCACGGTGGTACTTTCGGTGGAAAAAAGTAGCTCTCGTCAACTTCAACGACCACTGACTGTCCCTGAGCATCAAATCCTCCCAACAGTGGATTGTTACGCAGCATCCAGTTGTAACACTCTACCCGAGCTGATGGTCTGCCTGGCATTATAATATTTCTTTACATCAAGTAGAAACAAGTGTATTGAAAGCCTCTGTATCAGTATCGGTATCTCCGTATTTATTTATATGTAACTAAGGAAGTAGTCAAAACGGAAGTAATCACACAATGAGGTCCTGTAAGGGATTCTTATTCACTACATTCACTGCGGAACTATTTGGGACCGGAATTCGGAAGAGTGCCCGCGTTTTGTTTTAAAATATTTCCTTACAACAATGTCAATGAAGAAATGTTCAAATGTATAAAATGTTGGAAAATGTGCGCATATGTCACCCTACACGTCCACATGCAACGCCCTGTAAAAACACGAACAATACATTTTGCAACGATTTTAACACTCAATAAAAGTTTTTTTTTTTTTTTTAATTTGTTGATTTTTGCGTGTTGACGGACATAATGGACAGCGCTCTCGCTGTTCTTTTTTATCTTCCTGAATTGTGACGGTCACTTACGGTGTTGATGATATATGTGACATCCGCACCCACGAATGACAGTATGGAGCAGACGGATGCGAAAATCGAAAGCGGCTCCATGTTCCGCCTGAAAATCAATCCGAAGACAGACAATGTTATTATAGGCACTACTAAGGAAAGGTTACAGAAGCAAATTATGGCTTGTATATCTGGCCATGTGCCCCAGTTCTTGCCCAGTATGTTTCATTCATTCATTCATTCATTCAGTAGCATGTCCTTTGCAGAACCTCGCTCCCATAACAACCTTCCGGAAAACCTCTCGATCATGAGCAAGATGTCCCGCGTCTGATACACCCATCAGTTTGGCTGAACAGAAACGGAGTTATAGGAAAACATGTCATTGAGAGATCCCTGGGGACGTCTCTCCAGAGCTACCGAGTTTGTGCTTGACACCTTCGGCAGCCACTCTGCAAAAAGAAGACTGAGCTATATAGAATTGAACCTGGTGCAATGAAGCTGATCTTCTTGCCTTCAATCCCTGTAACCTTTTGTTCAAGGGGAGGCTCTGTGGCGAAGTGGTCAAGCCGTTTGACTTGTGCTTCGAAGGTTGTGGGTTCGATTCCGGGCCGCACCCTTCGGATTACGAGTTAAATGTTTCTGAGACTCCTGTGGGTCGTCGCTAAAAGCTACTGAGTTCGTGCTTTGTGCGACGGTTTCCATGCTGCGGAAAGAGACCGAGCCATATGGGATAAAACCCGGTGCAATGAAGTCGACCCTTTCGACTTCGACTTCAACCTTTTGTTCAAACAGGAAGCTTACAAAGCCATGCCAACACTGAACATAGCATGCCACAACAGAATGTGTGACTTCTTGCCTTCAATCCCTGTAACATTGTGTTCAAACAGGAAGCTTACAAAGCCATGCCATCACTGAACATAGCATGCCACAACACAATGTGTGACTTCGTGTGGTTCATAAAGTGGCACTTTTATGGTAAAAATTAAACAGCGCTGAATGGTCCTTAAAAATTTTTTTTTACTAAAGATTTCCATGGAGAGGAGCAATATAATGAGTCTAAATACTAATTTTCAAACCCTTCTTCGCAGGGTATTATGAATCAAACATTACGAATGGAATTTAGAAAAGCAAAAGATAGGGATTCATATCCCGTCTGCATTTGTCTCATTTCAGTGGACAGATCAACATCACGGCACATGGGGTATAATTGCTCCATTCTACTCCTAACTCAAGCCCTAGTCCGAAAAATCTCAGCTCAGTGCACAAACTCTGTAGCACCGCCGAGGATCCTGAAATACTTTGTTTCCAAATGCCAAGGGAATTTTTTTACATCCGCAACAATACACACGGGTGTCCGATCTCACTACCCCGAGACCAGGGGGAAATTTTGTTAATAGAAGTCCATGTAAAAAAAAATTCCGGCCCTCACTGGGAGTTAAACCTGGGACCCCCAGCACTCGAGGCAGACACCATACCTCGAGACCACTCAGCCCCGCCCCCCCCCCCCCTTAACTAGCTCGATTCTCTTTGATGATGCATGGGGGGGGGGGAGAACTATTAAAACATACCAACCCCCTATTTCTTCTCTTCCCTCCCTCTTTCCTCTAATCAGCTGCATCTTCCTTCAAAACCTGGCAGCTACATTCCCTTTCACAACAGTTATTTATGAGCATTGAACATTCTTTCCTAATTTAATAACACCTATTAAAACATACCAACCCCCTCTTTCTTCTCTTCCCCCCATCTCTCCCTAGGAGGACTCTTGAGAACATAGCAAAACATTTAAAATCCTTGGTGGCCCCTCTGCCGTGTGTCCACCTTGACGAGGTAGAGGGGCTTGCGCGTTCCAATGACCCCAAGAACTATGCCGACGGTAGCACAGCTACTGGTAGGGTCACCCATGTCAGACCAGACGAAGAGACACACAAACCTGCTGCCTTGTAGGTAAACTGGGGACAGTCAAAGGCTAGGGAAAGCATCCCGAAAAATGCTGAATGTACTGAGCCACAGGCTTGACTAAGTAGTGCAACGTAACTTTATCATTTCATGATGCCACAGATGAAAATTAATCGTTATGGTGCTAATCCCGCAAAGTGCCATCAGGCAGTGATAGTGCCGGGCCCCCTGCCTCCAGGGGGTCCACCCATGACTACTGGTGGTCACCTTCCCCTGTAGTCGCCAGAACAATTTCAGTGACTTGTCTGTGCTTACTCTTTGACACACCTCTGCCCATTTTTCGCTTTTAACCACCGTAACCAGTTTTTTGAAATGTCTTACTTTTGTGTGCATCTCTTTCTAAGTGCATGCAGGGACTAGGATGACAAGCTCTGTTCTTCTTGGCATTTTGCCATCTCCTTACAGCACTACGCTTATCCACCCAAGCCTTCTCCACCTCGAAATTCCACCAAGGTGGCTGCTCCCAGCTTTTTTTCTGCCCTGAAGCTTTCTGCGCTTGTCACGTCTTATTTTACTCACCACATCTTGCCCTGTACTGTCATACTGGAAAGTCTTTACCTTTAGCTTCTGCTGCCTGGTTCTGCCTTTCTCCACCAATATGCTGCAAGGGTGGTGGTCGCTGCCGTGGTGTCCTAGGATACCCCATCTACACACTGTAGTGAGTGAAGGTGAAACCAGCGCCAGATCAATAGCACTGTCCTCATCGCCTGGACGGCTTGCTATCCTGGTGACACAGCCACTGTTGATACAAACCAGGTCAATGGTTTCAAGTGCAGTCTCGAGCCCCTCTCCCTGTGTATTGGAGGAAATGTTTCCCCATGATCTGCCTTTAGCGTTGAAGTCGCCACAGAAAATAACATTTCTCTCGTGACCTAATATGCCACTTAAGCACTGCCACTTCTGGGCGTCCATACTCGCATTGCGGGCATAAACATTAACCAACACGAATGGTATAGTGGAATGAACTCTCAACGCCTGTATTTGTATATCGTCACTGTCCCAACTGGACATGGCTAGCTCTGACGCTACCATGCTGTCGCGAACGAGAATCGCCATTCCCAGATGTCATCTGTTGTAGAAACATTTGAAGCCGGCAATTCGGAGTAGCTGATCGCCCAGTCTCGTCTCCTGGAGTGCTACAATATCGTTCCTGTAAACTAGGGTTTCTAAAATAGAGCCCCGTTGTTTTACGCTGGCGCAGTTCCAATACAGAATACGGATATTCCTGAGTCCTAGACGGTGACACTTAAGTCTAAAACGTCTCAAACCACCACGCTTACCTTGCTTCTTTATGCCTGCGCGGCATTCACGCCGCCTCGTTAGGTTGACTACATAAAAGCATGAGTTGTGTAGTCAAGAATAAGAACATTTCTGACTTCCAAGGTGCTGACCTCATCTGGCAGAGGACTGACGAGGACAAGGGCAAAGCTCTCTTTGAACGCTATCTACAGCAGAGCAACCAGACAGACATGGGAGGCCGAAATCTGGCCAAGGAGGTCACCTCAGACAGGTGCAAGGCTCAAATCACTTCGGATGAAGACACAGTGACAGTGAAAGAAATCAAGGCTGTACTTCGACGATCAAAAAACAGCGCTCCAGGGCCTGATGGCATAAGATACGACGACATCAATAGGTGTACCGACAATGAGCTAGAGAAACTAGCAGACATGTACAACAACAGTATAGAGAGTGCTAGCATCAAGGAGGAGTGGTTACACAGCTATCTGATTCCCTTGCCGAAGCCTGACAAAGACCACAAAAAAATTCAGGGATATCGAATTATAACCATGCAGAATACAATAGGCAAGCTGCTGGAGAAGGTAATTGCCAGGAAAATATCAAGCCAGTTAGAGAGGCAAGGTGTTTTCCCACCTACCCTGGGTGGATACCGTCCAAAAAGAGAAACCTGCACCAATGCAGCAGTCTTTGCCCATGATGTCTATGAAGGTTTCCATTCAGGCATTGAAACCTTTGCTGCAGCGATTGATCTTGAGGACGCATACAACAGAGTACCATTGGATTTTTTAATGCTTCAGCTTCTTGAACTAAAAGTCCCCTCTGCTGTGTGTCCACCGTGACGAGGTAGAAGGGCTTGCGCGTCCCAATGACCCCAAGAGCTATGCCGACGGTAGCACAGCTACTGGTAGGGCCACCCATGTCGGACAGGTCAAGGGAGAGGGACTAGACGAAGAGACACGCAAACCTGCTGCCTTGTAGGTAGACTGGCGACAGTCAAAGGCTAGGGAAAGCACCCCGAATACATGCTTGTCGAAATCGGATGTACTGAGCCACAGGCTTGACAAAGCAGTGCAACGTAAAACCTGCTGCCTTGTAGGTAGACTGGGGACAGTCAAAGGCTAGGGAAAGCATCCCGAATAAATGCTTGTCGAAATCGGATGTACTGAGCCACAGGCTTGACAAAGCAGTGCAAAGTAACTTATTCATGATGTCACAAATGAAAATTAATCGTTATGGTGCTAATCCCGTGAAGTCCCATCAGGCGGCGATAGTGCCGGGCCCCCTGCCTCGAGGGGGTCCACCCATGACTACTGGTGGTCACCTTCCCCTGTGCTGTGGAGTCAAGGCACAGAGGAGTAGTTTAAGAGCTATTGACCAAATACCAAGGACACTCAACATACTACAGTGGAATGCCGAAGGAGTTTACAAGAAGAAAGACTCCCTAACACAGCGTCTTCATAAAGATAGAAAAGATGTGGCATGCATTCAAGAGACATACCTCAACGCCAATCACAAATTCTCAGTCAGAGGATATCAGGCCACACGTTTCGACCGCAAAGGACACAAAGGAGGAGTTCTAATACTTACACGAAATACAATACCTTGCAGCGAAGTATCTGTGATCTCTGACAACCAAACGGAAATTATAGGTGTTGATATAATGATAAAGGTCATGAAAATAAGAATCTCCAATCTGTATAGCCCAGCAGATAAGGACCTTACACTCTCAAACATGAAAATAACTGACACAAACTGCATTATTGTTGGAGACTTTAATAGCCGTTCAGAAAGATGGGGATACCCAGATACTGACAAAAGAGGAGATGAATTGGAGGACTGGGAAATAGACTCAAATCTCCATCTACTCAACAAAGCGGATGACACACCGAGCTTCTACTCCAGAAGATGGCTTACCACTTCTACTCCAGACTTAGCTTTCTGCACAGGAGACATCCTCCACAAAATTGATCGCCATGTGCTGGACCAATTAGCAGGTAGTGACCACAGACCAATCAAGCTTGTAATGAATATGGAGTATGTTCCACAGGAGCAAAAGCCCTTGCCCCGCTGGAATTACAAACGAGCAGATTGGGACAGATTTGCCATACTAACAGACAAATATTGTGAAACCATAAATACACGATATGGCAACATGAAGCAAATGGTGGAAAGTCTAAACAGAGCAATAATACATGCGGCCACTGAGTCTATTCCTAGAGGAGCGAGGAAAAATTACAAACCATACTGGACTGAAGAACTACAAATCTTGGAGGACAAAGTTGAAGATGCCAGGAAGACAGCAGAGAGAGAGACCAAACAACTGAAGCGAACATCTCTCTCAAAGCCATCTCAGCAAAATACAAAAGAACAGTAAATCAAACAACAAGAGATTGTTGGAGGGAAAATATAGAAAACCTGAATTTTGACAGGGATGGAAACAAACTATGGAAACTAGTGAAAGCCATGAACAATGAAGGACCTGGAAACAAACAAATAATCAAACAAGGAAATTCCTTGCTTACAGAGAAAAAGGCTGCAAATGCACTAATGGAACACTATGACAGTGCAAACCACATTGATATTACAAACGAACAGAAGAAAGCAATCAAAGACAAACAGATACATCATAGTAATACAGAGACAGCAGCAGAATATATGATGGTAAATCTAACAATGGAAGAAATGAAACAGGCAATGAATACCCTAAAGAAGAAATCACCAGGAAAGGATGGTATCACAAATGAAATTCTAATAGGACTAGGCACTAAGGCAAAACAGAAACTACTAGCAGTCCTAAATTACAGCTGGAAGAGAGGAATAGTCCCACAGGCATGGAAGGAAGCTATACTAATACCAGTCCCAAAGAAAGGAAAAGGCCTAGAAGAACCAAATGGCTATCGACCTGTGGCGAATATTGGGTGTGTGGGTGGGTGGGGAAAATTGTGAGAGTGCGGGATATGTGTGTGGATAGGTGTGGGTTGGTGTGCGTGGTTTCTTCTTCTTCTCCTCCTCCTCCTTCTTGGTGTGTGAGGATATGCGTGTGGGTGGGGAAATGTGTGTAGTGGGGGATCAGTGGGTGGGTGGCGGCATGTATGTTTGCCTGGTTCTGTGTGAGTGCGTGGAGGTATGTGTTGGTGGGTGGGGGATGTGTTGGTGGCTGCGGGATATGAGGGTGGATGGGGGATGTGTCTCACAACATTGCAATATGCACTGTTTATGTTTACAACTTTCATTTGACAATGTTTTTTTTTTTGTCTTCTCATGTGAATGTATCATGCATAATATGCATTGTTTATGCTTACAAAATCCATTTGACAATGTTTTTCCCCCTATGTTAATGTAACATGCACATTTGATGAATGAAAGATGAGTGATTGAAAGGGCCGAAGATAAGACGGGCCTGCGTGCCCAATTTGTTACCCTTTTAAAATAAAGTTTGTTCGTTCATTCGTTCAGTCTACTTAGCTGTGTAGGAAAATTAATGGAATGCATTATCAATGGCAGGCTAACATGGCATCTGAAAGAAAACAAACTCTTTAACACCACACCAATCAGGATTCAGAAAGTACAGATCCACTGAAGATCAAATAACTTATATAGCTCAGGAAATAGAGGATGCCTTCCAAGAGAAAAAACACACACTAGCGGTCTGGATAGATTTAGAAAAAGCATTTGATAAAGTATGGAAGGAAGGACTGAAAGTAAAACTGCAAAAAATGCATGTTTGTGGGAAAATGTATAAATGGATCAGCCATTACCTTGAGAACAGAACTGCCAGGACAAAAGTACAAGGACAAACCAGCAAAATGATGCTGTTGGAGCAAGGTGTCCTCCAAGGAGGAGTTCTTTCACCAACATTATTGTTTTTTTTTTTTTTGTTACATATCCTTTACAGGACTTAGCTGTCAACACCAGCATCTTTCAGCTGTATGTTGATCTCTTGGCAAGATTACGCTCAGTAGTTTGCCATTGCTTTCTGAGCGGCCGGCTCAGTATCCCGCAAGTCACGAGCGGGGGTCGAACCGCCTCAGCTCTCGCTCCGCTACAAGACTCTGCGTGATAAACGGGATTACAGAGAGAAAGTGTTGTAACCCCACAGCCAGAGAGACCGGCACCAACATTATTACTAGCATATATAAATGACATCACAGAAAATTTTCCAGCCAGAGTACACACATCCTCCTTGCAGATGACCTAGCCATATGGGCATCTGAAGAATATATTAGTACAGCTAACAGCAGAATATAGCAAGCCTTATTAGCGCTAGAGGCTTGATCAAAATCATGGCTAGTGAAGATAAGTGAGGAGAAAACAACATGCACAGTGTTCTCCCTCTCAAATAAAACTCAGCAACCTAAGCTGGTATTGAATGGAAAAATATTGTGCCATGAAGAAAGTCCAAACTATTTAGGAGTCACCTTTGATCGTCGCCTGACATGGAAGACACAAGTTGAGAAAAATCGAACAAGAGCAAGGCAAGGAAAGGCAATCATGAAAAAGCTTGCTAGTACAATGTGGGGAGCAGATGAGAAAGTTCTCAAGAAGTTATATACTGGACGGGTGAGGCCAGTACTGGAATATGGCATTGCAGCTTGGGCAATAGCAGCTAAGTCAAACTTTAACAAAATAAGTAGTCCAAAATCAAGGAATGCAATTTCTAACTGGAAGCCTGAAGACAACGCCTATTAATGAACTAGAAACGATCACTTGTTTACAACCAATGCAGGATAGAAGAGATAGCAGAGCCCAGCAGCAAGCAGAAAAATTCAGAAGATTGACAGATCACCCTATGTATAACAAGTTTAATGGTTTTGGAAAGGGAAGACTGAAGCGTGGCAACTTTGTAGAAACTGCAAAACAAAAGATTAGGGCAGATCCCATACTTAACATATCAACAGTCAAACCCATTTACAATGCACACAAGTTCCCAGCTTGGAGACAGCAGCAACTGCCTAAGATGATAGAAAACATTCCTGGTAATGAAAAAAAAGAACACTCAGAATGAAACCGAAAGAAGAAAAATAACCCTAAACTACATAAAAGAACATTACCCAAGCAGCAATTGGACCCATGCGTATACAGATGGATCAGCCAAATATTCAATAGAAAATGGAGGAGGAGGAATTCTCCTAATTTTAAATAATGGAATGGAAAAAAAAACAGTCAGTGGTAACTGGAAAATTTTCAAGTGACTTCAAAGCGGAGGTAGAAGCTTTAAAAACTGCAGCAGAAATGCTCTTGATGGAGGAAAATAAAGAGAAGCAAATAGCTATCTTCACAGATGCAAAGTCAGCTGTCTCAATACTGAAGAGCAATAACAGCACAGAACTAACTGACCTAAGAGCAGCACTCCATGGTCTATGCCAGAAATCCAAAAAAGTTGTAATACAGTGGATACCATCACATTGCAGTATACCTGGAAATGAAGAGGGTGGACGACTACCACAGCCTGACATAGACATAACCTATAATGAGGCAAAGAGGTTTATAAAAAGCACTTATAGAACCAAATGGGAATCAGAGCATCCAGGCCACCAGAAGGATGGTGCATATTACAAACCCGACCAGAGAGAACAAGTAGCAATCTTCAGACTCCGCACAGGACATAACAGGCTGAAATACCACTTGTTCAATAAACTAAAGATAGGAGATACCGATGAATGTAATTGTGGACCTGGTAAAATGACAGCTAAACATTTGCTGCAAGAGTGCCCAATATATGCAGAACAGAGAAAGATATTTTGGCCCACACCTGTTTCATTTGAGGACAAGCTCTATGGAGATATCAACAAGCTCAAGTTGACTGCAGCTTACATTAACTACATTCAGGTTGACATTTGAAGGGCATGAAGAAGTATTTAGACTGCCGCACTTCATACCACAGGTACGTCAGTAACAAAAGCGTCCCAGAAGCATGAAATGGAATATTGCTTGGACAGCAAATCCATTATGTGAAAGTCCGAACCAAAAGCTCACTGTGTGGGCTTCATAAAAGATGGAAAAAGTGTCCTTGTGGCACGAAATGGAATATTGCTTGGATAGCAAATCCATTACATGGAAAGTCTGAATCGAAAGCTCACTGTGTGGATGTCATCTGCAGACTGCATCCTTCTGGTTTCCGGAAGAACAGCCTATGGTGAACGGAAGGCCCAATATACAGAAGTGAGGCTAAACAGCCATGTGCAGGACAATGCAATTCCTTGGGTGAGCCCAGCACCAGAGCGCTGTATGTCGGCTCTGCAAGCATGGAAGCCTCCTTGGATGGCGGGGAATGCCCATGGTCTGCCCCTGCCTTCCCTTGAGGGTTGACCAGGATGTCTTTGGCTGTTCTATATGGGCCAGCTGGGATGGGGGATAACACCACAACAGTGAGAGTGAAACGTCTTAAGAAACCCCCGGGAAGGTTAACCCGGTCAACAAATGCCCGCAGAAGTCGGATGCGTCGGCCTAACGGTGCAATAACGCAGCTCTGCTGTAAACAGGCACAATGCAATCACGTCCGAAAAAAAAAAACTCCGGATGAGTGCAGAAGAAGTAGTAGTACCCTCCTAATTTTTTTCTTGACAGTAGCAAGTAATAAGAAACTAGTATAAACAGTTGTTAACTTTGAACAATATTTTATTTCTGGTTGTATCACAAATGTATAGAAACAAATATTTATACATAATGATTTCAAAGGTGCTGAACATGGTCAAGATAACTAACAAAGTCACCATGAATTGTTTCATAACAAACCAAATCTGGAAAATCTAACAGAACATGCAAACTAATACAGAAACAACTGATGAGTGAAATATTGGTGCCCTGAACAACACACACACACATAAGTCATGTGGGTGGAAAGTGAACAATGCTAGATGATCAGTAACTCAGTTTGCATCACCAGAAAGTGACAAGCTTGTTATCAACTACTGGGATCCAAATGCAGTCAAGTAATAATCTAAATTGTAAATCAGCAACACAAAAAGCTTGAGAGGATGTAATTCTAATTCATGACTACATTTTCTCAGGGTTGGATTCTGTTGACACATCACATACCTAACCCCTGTGGCTGTGGAGAAAACAAACGTTCACATAATCATCCAGTCCGTTATGTGCTGTCTTGAATTATGACCGGGTTAAATCCATGTATGCCTCCCGCACATTTGAAGTTTCAGTCTTGTACACCCCGCTAGTTTCTGGGCTTGGAGAGGAATAGCAGGGCTCTGGCAACAGTCACCATGTAGACAGTACACTGGTGCTCAGCAGAAGAGAGGTGTCTACACCAACCCCGCTCAGTCACAACAGTCACCATGTAGACAGTACACTGTTGCTCAGCAGAAGAGAAGTGTCCATACCAACCCCACTCAGAAAGATGCAACACCTTTTCAAGGCTTAGATTACCCGAACACCAGTGCAGACTTAAGACCTAATTTTCTTCTTCATGTGTTTTTAGGTCTGTGTATTTTCTTTTGCCTGTGGTTTTCAGAGAAAGACCTGTCCAATTATACTGTTAACAAATCATCTCAAACCATATTCTATCCAGTGCCAGTGTGATTTCCCCACCTCTTCATTCACTGGTTCAGTTCCCTCCATAAGCTTCACATCTGGTACGGTATGTTTGCTTAGAGCTTTATGTATATTCAAGAACCTGAATGCTCTAGAGAATAAATGCTCTCCATGCAACGCAATCTTATGCCAATTTATCAGAGTCAGTAATGCTGATAGAAAAATTCTGAATAAAGATAAGCAACCAGTCAAAGGTTGAAATAGCAGTGCTGTAAATGTATAGTATAAAATTCATTAAATAAAACAAGTCAAATCAACTCGTATTTGTCACTGTCCACACAGGCAGAGAGTTGAAAATATGAAGAAAAAAAAGAAAAAAACTAACAAAGATGTTTTCTCGACCTATCCTCCTCCATTCACTCTACAGCAGTGATGAAAGTGGATTTGAACAAATCAACTGCGAATCTCATCTGAACTAGGTAAAGTTTCAGGGAATTGAGGTCATGAGAGTGTCTGGACATAATTACCTCATCCAACCAAGCTTAACGTTACACATCACATATGAGGGCTATAAATTAACAACTAATCGTATTTCCTACACATGACAATGACTAAAACATGAAAATATACAATCTCATAACTGGGTAACTACTGCTGTATGACCAACAACAGTTCCGTCCTTCCACATTGAGAAAACAACATGTATCCTTGGTTATCAAACATACTTTTGCCAAGGTGATGATATAATTACTACTGGGGTTGTAACATTTTACATGTAAACCAGTATAATACAAGCATTCTAAGGTCCTTCATGCAGGTTTCTCTGTGCTGGCTCTGTTCAATTCTTGTCCTCCTTCTTGTCATCACTGCCACCTTCCTGGGGCTTGGAACTACCACCACTTCCACTCTCTCGGTCTGCAGCCATCTAAACAAACATTAACAGAGAATTAATCAATGTATTTATATTTACAATGTCTTAAGTTAGTTGCATATCCTTTACAGGATGACACGGTCAACTCCAGCATTTGTGGCTGTTGTTGATTTCTTGGCAAGTTTACATTCAGTAGTTTGCCATTGCTTTCTGAATGACTGGCATTAATAATTTTGTATGGGAAACCAACGAACGCGGTCTACTTCCAAATAGCCCACAGTTATGTTTTGAACGCGGTATGCAGGATTATGAATTGTGCTCATAACCCCTTCACCACAGAGACAACATCATAAACAGTGCTCATTCATTTGTAGTATTTCTAAACATACTACAGTGCTTTAGCCTGCTTTCTGTACATCTCACAGTACTGGTCACAGTTTAGTTTAGTTTAGTCTACTTCAACTTAGTCTACTTCAACTTAGTCAACTGGTCACAGTACTATGAGGAAAAGTCAGTCACACATTGAAATCTTCTTCTTCTTCTTCGTTCATCCGGAGTTTTTTTTTCGGACGTGATTGCGTTGTGCCTGTTTACAGCAGAGCTGCGTTCTTGCGCCATTAGGCCGACACATCCGACTTCTGCTGATCAGGTTAACCTTCCCGGGGGTTTCTTAGGACGTTAGACTCTCACTGTTGTGGTGTTATCTCCCATCCCAGCTGGCCCATATAGAACAGCCAAAGGCATCCTGGTCAGCCCTCAAGGGAAGGCAGGGGCAGACCATGGGCATTCCCCGCCATCCAAGGAGGCTTCCATAATTGCAGAGCCATCACACACCGCTCTGGTACTGGGCTCACCCAAGGAATCGTCACGTCCTGCACATGGCTGCTTAGCCTCACTTCCGTATATTGGGCCTTCCGTTCACCATAGGCTGTTCTTCCAGAAGCCAGAAGAATGCAGTTTGCAGATGACATCCACACAGTGAGGTTTCGATTCGGACTTTCCACGTAATGGATTTGCTATCCAAGCAATATTCTATTTTGTGCCACTAGGACACTTTTTCCACCTTTTTTGAAGCCCACACAGTGAGCTTTCGATTCGGACTTTCCACGTAATGGATTTGCTATCCAAGCAATATTCCATTTCATGCCTCTGGGAGGCTTGTGTAACCGACATGCCTGTGGTAATGAAGTGTGGCAGTCTAAATACTTCTTCATGTACATTTAAATGTCAACCTGAATACAGTTAAAGTAAGCTGCAGTCGACTTGAGCTTGTTGATATCTCCATAGAGCTTGTCCTCGAATGAAGCAGGTGTGGGCCAAAATATCTTTCTCTGTTCTGCATATATTGGGCACTCTTGCAGCAAATGTTTAGCTGTCATTTTACCAGTTCCACAATTACATTCATCTGTATCTCCTATCTTTAGTTTGTTGAACAAGTGGTATTTCAACCTGTTGTGTCCTGTGCGGAGTCTGAAGATTGCTACTTGTTCTCTTCGGTCGAGTTTGTAATATGCATCATCCTTCTGGTGGCCTGGATGCTCTGATTCCCATTTGGTTCTATAAGTGCTTTTTATCAACCTCTTTGCCTCATTATAGGTTATGTCTATGTCAGGCTGTGGTAGTCGTCCGCCCTCTTTTGCCAGTCTGTCAGCCTCTTCATTTCCAGGTATACTGCAATGTGATGGTATCCACTGTATTACAACTTTTTTGGATTTCTGGCATAGACCATGGAGTGCTGCTCTTAGGTCAGCTATTTCTGTGCTGTTATTGCTCTTCAGTATTGAGACAGCTGACTTTGCATCTGTAAAGATAGCTATTTGCGTCTCTTTATTTTCCTCCATCAAGAGCATTTCTGCTGCAGTTTTCAGAGCCTCTACCTCCGCTTTGAAGTTACTTGAAAACTTTCCAGTTGCCACTGAATGTGTTTTTTTCACTCCATTTTTTAAATTTAGGAGAATTCCTCCTCCTCCATTCTCTACTGAATTTTTGGCTGATCCATCTGTATATGCATGGGTCCAATTGCTGCTTGGGTAATGTTCTTTTATGTAGTTTAGGGTTATTTCTCTTCTTTCGGTTTCATGCTGAGTGTTCTTTTTCTCAATACCAGGAATGTTTTCTATCATCTCAGGCAGTAGCTGCTGTCTCCAAGCTGGGAACTTGTCTGCATTGTAAATGGGTTTGACTGTTGATATGTTAAGTATGGGATCTGCCCTAATCTTTCGTTTTGCAGTTTCTACAAAGTTGCTACGCTTCAGTCTTCCCTTTCCAAAACCACTAAACCTTTTATACATAGGGTGGTCTGTCAATCTTCTAAATTTTTCAGCTTGTTGCTGGGCTCTGCTATCTCTTCTATCCTGCATTGGTTGTAAACAAGTGATCTTTTCTAGTTCATTAATAGGCGTTGTCTTCAGGCTTCCAGTTATGATTCGCATTCCTTGATTTTGGACTCTGCTTATTTTGTTAAAGTTTGACTTAGCTGCTGTTGCCCAAGCTGCAATGCCATATTCCAGTACTGGCCTCACCCGTCCAGTATATAACTTCTTGAGAACTTTCTCATCTGCTCCCCACGTTGTACCAGCAAGCTTTTTCATGATTGCCATTCTTTGCCTTGCTCTTGTTCGATTTTTCTCAACCTGTGTCTTCCATGTCAGGCGACGATCAAAGGTGACTCCTAGATAGTTTGGATTTTCTTCATGGCGCAATATTTTTCCATTCAATACCAGCTTAGGTTGCTGAGTTTTAGTTGAGAGGGAGAATACTGTGCATGTTGTTTTCTCCTCACTTATCTTCACTAGCCATGATTTTGACCAGTCCTCTAGCGCTAATAGGGCTTGCTGTATTCTGCTGTTAGCTGTACTAATATATTCTTCAGATGTCCATATGGCTAGGTCATCTGCAAAGGATGATGTGTGTACTCTGGCTGGAAAATTTTCCGTGATGTCGTTTATATGTGCTAGGAATAATGTTGGTGAAAGAACTCCTCCTTGGGGGACACCTTGCTCCAACAGCATCATTTTGCTGGTTTGTCCTTGTACTTTTGTCCTGGCAGTTCTGTTCTCAAGGTAGTGGCTGTTCCATTTGTACATTTTCCCACAAACATGCATTTTTTGCAGTTTGACTTTCAGTCCTTCTTTCCATACTTTATCAAATGCTTTTTCTAAATCTATCCAGACCGCTAGTGTGTGCTTTTTCTCTTGGAAGACATCCTCTATTTCCTGAGCTATATAGGTTATTTGATCTTCAGTGGATCTGTACTTTCTGAATCCTGCTTGGTGAGGTGTTAAGAGTTGGTTTTCTTCCAGATGCCATGTTAGCCTGCCATTGATAATGCGTTCCATTGATTTTCCTACACAGCTAAGAAGACTAATAGGTCGATAGCCATTTGGTTCTTCCAGGTCTTTTCCTTTCTTTGGGACTGGTATTAGTATAGCTTCCTTCCATGCCTGTGGGACTATTCCCCTCTTCCAGCTGTAATTTAGGACTGCTAGTAGTTTCTTTTTTGCCTTAGTGCCTAGTCCTATTAGCATTTCATTTGTGATTCCATCCTTTCCTGGTGATGTCTTCTTTTTTAGGGTATTCATTGCTTGTTCCATTTCTTCCATTGTTAGATTTGCCATCATATATTCTGCTGCTGTCTCTGTATATCTATGATGTATCTGTTTGTCTTTGATTGCTTTCTTCTGTTCGGCTGTAATATCAATGTGGTTTGCACTGGCATAGTGTTCCATTAGTGCATTTGCAGCCTTTTTTCCTGTAAGCAAGGCATTTCCTTGTTTAATTGTTATTTGTTTGTTTCTAGGTCCTTCATTGTTCATGGCTTTCACTAGTTTCCATAGTTTGTTTCCATCCCTGTCAAAATTCAGGTTTTCTGTTTTTTCCCTCCAACAATCTCTTGTTGTTTGATTTACTGTTCTTTTATATTTTGCTGAGATGGCTTTGAGAGAGATGTTCGCTTCAATTGTTTGTTCTCTCTCTGCTGTCTTCCTGGCATCTTCAACTTTGTCCTCCAAACTTTGTAGTTCTTCAGTCCAGTATGGTTTGTAATTTTTCCTCGCTCCTCTTGGAATAGACTCAGTGGCCGCCTGTATTATCGCTCTGTTTAGACTTTCCACCATTTGCTTCATGTTGCCATATCGTGTATTTATGTTTTCACAATATTTGTCTGTTAGTATGGCAAATCTGTCCCAATCTGCTCGTTTGTAATTCCAGCGGGGCAAGGGCTTTTGCTCCTGTGGAACATACTCCATATTCATTACAACTTTGATTGGTCTGTGGTCACTACCTGCTAATTGGTCCAGCACATGGCGATCGATTTTGTGGAGGATGTCTCCTGTGCAGAAAGCTAAGTCTGGAGTAGAAGTGGTAAGCCATCTTCTGGAGTAGAAGCTCGGTGTGTCATCCGCTTTGTTGAGTAGATGGAGATTTGAGTCTATTTCTGTCAAAGACTGAAGTATAGAAGACCACCCTGAAGGAGTGGTCTACCTCAAGATAGAAGACCACCCTGAATGAGTGGTCTACCTCCAGTAGATTAGAGGTAACTCAGTGCCCCTACATGAGGGCAGGGTAGGCGTTTCCTTAGCCAAGTAGATAGAGTTAGCTGTAGGGATAGGATATGACTGGATAGGGAATTCTGTGTCTTTATGTGTGATTTAATAGCGACCGTTTTTGTGCAGTAATCTATTGTTAAAGAGCCAGTGACAATAAAATGCATCATCCATACCTCTCGTATGACTTGCAATATTTTTGTGTGGTACGGGAGAAGTTGATCCTGTAATGCCTGACGCATCGGTTGCTGACAATTTCCCAGTCCTCCACTTCATCTCCTCTTTTGTCAGTATCTGGGTATCCCCATCTTTCTGAACGGCTATTAAAGTCTCCGACGACAATGCAATTTGTGTCAGTTATTTTCATGTTTGAGAGTGTAAGATCCTTATCTGCCGGGCTATACAGATTGTAAATTCTTATTTTCACGTCCTTTATCATTATATCAACACCTATAATTTCCTTTTGGTTGTCAGAGATCACAGATACTTCGCTGCAAGGTATTGTATTTCGTGTAAGTATTACAACTCCTCCTTTGTGTCCTTCGCGGTCGAAACGTGTGGCCTGATATCCCTCGACTGAAAATGTGCGATTGGCGTTGAGGTGTGTCTCTTGAATGCATGCCACATCTATTCTATCTTTATGAAGACGCTGTGTTAGGGAGGCTTTCTTGTTATAAACTCCTTCGGCATTCCATTGTAGTATGTTGAGAGCCCGGGGTGTTTGGTCAATAGCTCTTAACCTACTCCTCTGTGCCTCGACTCCACAGCACAGGGGAAGGTGACCACCAGTAGTCATGGGTGGACCCCCTCGAGGCAGGGGGCCCGGCACTATCACCGCCTGATGGGACTTCACGGGATTAGCACCATAACGATTAATTTTCATCTGTGGCATCATGAAATGATAAAGTTACGTTGCACTTCTTTGTCAAGCCTGTGGCTCAGTACATCCGATTTCGACAAGCATTTGTTCGGGATGCTTTCCCTAGCCTTTGACTGTCCCCAGTCTACCTACAAGGCAGCAGGTTTGTGCGTCACTTCGTCTGGTCCCTCTCCCTTGACCTGTCCGACATGGGTGACCCTACCAGTAGCTGTGCTACCGTCGGCATAGCTCTTGGGGTCATTGGAACGCGGAAGCCCCTCTACCTCGTCAAGGTGGACGCACGGCAGAGGGGACAAATTGAAATGATAGGGAAGCTGAAAAGGGTAACTGATTTTTTGTAAAGGTGTCAACTGGTGGCAGCATCATCTAGTCAAATTAGCTGAGGTAACAGATTGTTCACTGTCACAAACACCCAGACCCACTGACTACAGGAAACACTGCTCCATCACAACAATGCCAGACCATTTGAGTCTGAAGTCACTCAGGAGACAACAACTAGAGTGACAAAATCTTGTTCATCTGCTCTAGAGACCCAACTTAGCTCTAAGTGTTTCCACATGTTTAGTCCACTAAAAGCTCACAATGGAAGTAAAAATTTGGTGAATGATAGTTGCTGAATGTGAGGTATGAATGCATCTTTATGCTGTATAGTTCTGAAGCACTGACACAGCAATGGGATAATTAAATCAATGTTGCAGAATAGGCTCAGAAATAAAGAGGAGATGTAAGTACAGTAATAAATGCTATTCAAGTCCGTACTACCTTATTGTTTTTAAATATTCATGTGTAGTTTACTGACCTCCCGTTGTATATACCCTGCTGTCTACAGTACTTCCCAACCATGCACTTCAAACTAAAGACAGCTCTACAACAGATAGGCTATTTAGATGTTATATTTGGCTTACTCAGTTCACAGCAGAAGTTGGCTCCCTATTTATTACATTCTGGTTTCTCATCTAACGAGGTACTTGGTGTGATGAAAACAATAGCGCAAAAAAATCAGATCACTAGGCAGCTGGCCTTGGATGGTATTTACACTGTATCTGTTTACAGAACAACTGGGGTATTTTCACTTTTCGCCAACATATCTGACCCAGTATTTCTTAACGCCCTTCATGGTAGTTCCGTAGGAAATTTCACTGCACCAAGGTGGTGGCGACACTTGTGTCGGTTCTATTTACAGGAATGCACCCCAACAAGCCTACCCAGAAGAGCCACAGGTGTCCCATTAGGTTTGTATGTGAAGGAAGGAGCAACATGTGGACATTCTCACCTATCAAAGAAGGTTTCCTTAAATGCAGAGCTAAAACAAAATGCTCTAGCCCACCCAACAAATTATTTCAGCACATGGTGGTTGCATCCCACTTTATATACTGGGCCACCCGTTCATCACATGCTGCATCTTTAGAGACCAGTAGTTGGCTGCCTGCTGACCAGCTGGGACTTAGGTGGCTTTCAACATAAACAGTTGTCTGATCCATCAGCATGGTATTTAGTTTATTTAGTACTGTGTCCTGGTTGTTCCTGCGCCCAAGGTTTTGGTTAATTCTGCACTGTTGTTCACAAAGAACTACGTACTTTAGGCAGAGCACCAACTCTGGAGAGATATGCCGTGTTTTCTTTGTTTTCTGGAAGATGGACTTGCTTTGGACATACACCTTGTGAAACAAAGTTGTGTGATGTCGGGGAAGAATTTCCACCTGAGAAATTTTTTAGTGGAGCAACTTTCTATTCAATGAATAACAAGACATTCTTTTCAACATAAATGCCTTAGTTCATTCAATGCAACCAATTTAGGACTATCCGGCCTTTCCTTCAGTTTTAAGTAATGTGCATGTGCAGCAAGGCTTGCTCATAGCACATTGTGATCATTTAGTAGGGCAGAGTTCAATAGCCATTTGAACCTATTTGTCATTTAGTATATTTGTATTCAATGAACATCAATTACCCAGTATTCTGGAGCATGGTGGTGCCGTGACGATGAGGTTTTGAATGCAATTTGCAATATCGAATATGGCGTTCAAAGCACAGCTGCAGGCAATTTGGAAGCAGACCACCTTGCGCTGGTTTTCATACAATTGTGAAAGGCGTAGAGTCTTTTCTGTCCAGGGAAAAAGAAAACTCTAACCTGCAGTTTGTGGCGACTGCACTAGCCATGCGGCCTTAATTCCTCAGGCTTAAGACACCCCCATGTCCTACACGCAAGGTACTGTAGGCGGTAAATGGTTTGTTTTTTTTCCTTCAGTGGAATAAGTCTTGTATGGGGTTCTATAAAACCAGCATACAGCAAGTTAGTGCCTGTAGTCAGGTACACAGTATCCCTTCATATATAACTTGTGTCTTCTCATTCGATCCACCCCCTCCCCCCAATCACTTCACTATGGCCTGTCTAAATGTTTGCAGTTCAAAGCATAACTATTGTGCACACATTATCACTTAAATTGATCCACACTCTCCCCCGATGTGTCTCCACCTTGCCGTGGTGGGGGAGCTTGAGTGTCCCACTGACCCCAAGCGCTATGCCGATGGATATTAACTACATATTGGATAGCTCTTTGGATAGGGACCAGACTAAGAGAGAGAGAACCTGCTGCTCTGCAGGTCGACTGAGGATAGCTGTCTAAATCAGGCGAACAATGCCAATAATCTCAGTCCGGATACCTCTAAGGCTCTCAGCCGAGGGGTATGACTGAACATCTCTAAGCCATAAACCCTCGGATATGAGAGCCTGGCCGACACATACTTAAATCAAAATTGAGGTGAGGTGCTGAGCACGCTACATGTTTGGTGCAGATACTCGTTCGATGGCTCTTAGCTAGGGGATATGAGGGATCCCTGGATAAGAGGGCCTGGCTGTTTCTCGCCCACAGACGTGGAGGTAAGGTGCTGAGCCGGCAGCACATGTAGCCTACCTCGTGAGCAAGTACTAAAGGTAGAAAAACACCTCGGTCGCACATTCCGATGAACGTCTGTAACCGTACTCATGGAGAGTGTAGTCAAAGGTGGAAAATTGTCTCGTTGACACGAAATGGAATGCTTGGCTTGCGAATCCATTACGTGGCAGCCCGAAGCAAACGCTTGCTGTGTGGAAGTTGAAATAAGAGTCTAACTTGTCTCGAAACCCGAGGAAGGCTAACCTCATTAAAAAATGCCCGCCAAAGACGGAAGTGCCAGCCTACGGACGGCAAAATAAAAATTATCACTATGCAACTACGTCCAAGTGAAATGTCTTTCGTGACCGAAAAAGCTCTAACTAGTCTTCCCTCGTGCTAGGAACAGCTACCTAGTTTCCTAATGCCACTCTTGTTCGGAACAGCTCTGACTAGGTAGTTTTCCGAATGTCTGACGTGTCTGGAACAGTTCTGACGGGCACAACAACAAGCACATGTCCGAACCTGAGTGGATACCGACTGCAGACCAGTCTGGTTTGTGCGGGAACGGTCCGGGGCGAACGAATTGCCCAATATATTGAAGTGAGGAATTAAAGCAGCCATGAGCAGGACATGACAATTCCCTCAGTGAGCCCAGAACCAGGGCGCTATGTGTCGGCCCTGCAAATATGGTAGCCTGGATGGCAGAAAATGCCATGGACTGTCCTTGCCTTCTTTTGAGGGATGACCGTTCCAACTTGGCCAGCTGGATTGTGGACGGTACCGCAAAGTGAGAGCCTCTCAGGAATGCTACCTGGTCAAAAAAGCACGCTAAAGCCGGATGTGTTGGCCTACGGGTTTCAGCCCAAGGGCGCATAACTTAGACACACCGCAATCACATCTGGAAAAACACTCCGGATGAACGCAAAGAAGAAGAAGATCCACACTGAAAGATGTTTGATAAGAATAGTGGCTGAAGATCATTCTCCATAAAACTGAAATGTACAATGTAGTTACCTTCTTATATGCCATCTCAAACAGTTTCAGTGATGCTTGTTGCAAATCTGATGTCTGCTGTCTTATTTCCTCAGCTGACTTGCTGTCCTTGTTTGCGATTACATCTTTAACAGCGGCAATTTTCTCTTTCAGCTTGTCACACTAAATCATAATAACAGTAACATCAGTAAACATTACATTTCTAATATATTTATTAACTAGCAAAATATTAAAGACTGCTCTACGCTAAACCATATATATTAAAATATTTGCTGTACACCAATTCTAGGTTCCAATTTCTCAAAACTACTAGAATTAATTATCTATTAGCATATAGGTGGGAAATAGGTGTATATTAAAGAATAAATCTCTACTACGTATTTTATTTCTGTGTTCACTTACTTTTAACAGAAGCGTTGTCCATATACTAGTAGTGACTTCTTGGCACTGAACTGATTTGTGTGTGGGGATCAGCTTTCCCTATTACCAGTATCCCTCATCATCCCACTTCAACTTAGGGGAAATTGTAATTTACGACCCCAGGTCAAGGACGAGAAGTCAACATTTCAGTCCAACTGACCGATGTAGGGTTGAACCCGCTACCTTGGCATCAGCACACTGAATGTTTAAGAACGAGTTATCTTATCCATTCCGCCATGCTGACCGCTTCTATGCATATATGTTATGTTCTTAGATAAGGTTATAGGAAGCTAACAATTATTAGGGTGGTTCCAGGTTACACTATCTCCAGGAAATGCCTGACAATGCAACTTTATGCCGGGCATGAGATTTGAACTCAGGCATAAACTCTGTGATACACATTGGGGAGGAGCAACTGAGTGAAAAGCTAGCTTGATTGTCCAGAACTGACTCACCATAAGACCACCTGTGTGGTGTGGTAACAGAGCATTCAGAAGTACCATCACCAAGTATAGTTATGGCATATCTAGTGTTTGTTATCACCAAGTATAGTTATGAAAGGTCTAGTATTTGTTATGCCAAGTCTTCATGTAATCACAAATATATCGGGTACTTATGTGTACCGAGTTCAACAGCTGTGGTATTTACGTGTGCTGCTCTACTAGAAGTATCAGATTACAACTAGAAATTATATTCTTCTCATGCTCAAGCAAATGTATTCCTCAAACATCAGTTGATAGCTGTATGGGTAGCAAGAACAGTTATATTCTATCATAACCTTGATCCTGTTACTCCTCAACCTCTAGCTGGGTATGTATACCACCACCTGACTCATTGCAATATAACTAGGGTGTTCCATCGTGCCACATTACCCGAAGTAAAAACAAACATCATGTACGGTGTCATCCCGCCAAAAAACCAAAAAAAAACCGTGTCCCGGAAGTCGCTATCTAAGTATTACCATGCATTCTTTCGACGTCATTCATTTCATCACATGGCAACAACATACGTCATCTGGGGTTTTCCAGGAAAGGTTAGCCTAGTATTCCGTGCACGGCGATTGGTTTAAATTATCATGACCTTTTAAATAAACATAATTATTTGACAAAAAGTAAGTACTTTTATATTTTAAAGCTTGTTTTCTTAATTTTTAATTACTTTTAGATGGATATTTGAATTATTCACCCATTTTTACATATATTTAGAGAGTTTCATTGCTTAAATAGCTTGAAATGTCGTTAAAAAAAAATCTTTGTCAATGGAACTCCAAGATGGCGCCTGCCGGTCTGGAACTGTTTAACGCTCAAACATGCAATTAAAACTACTAAAGTTAAAAATAATACAAGTTTAAAGATTATTAATAATTTATTTGTATACTTGTACTATTTTTTATCATTTAAACTGACGGATCATATGGATGAAGTCGGATTTAATATCCGTCAGCGGCCAGTCTAAGACAACCAATTGGGCCGGAAGTGGCAATAACAATGGACACGATTCTCCAGTCTCAAAGTTTAGGAATAGTAATGGCGAAATCTGTATCGAGATTTTGACACTCAGATGTAAATATCTACGCTCATAATTGACATCCAAGCATAATTGAGGTACCATTAGACTTCAAGGCCTATCTATCTGTCGTGGTCTCATTAGTAAATACTCAAAATTAAATTGATGATGGGGCTCGCTAAATTATAACTATGTTTCTATCCTATGTTTAAGATCCCACTAAAAGAACAAACAATGCATTTATGTACCTCTTCCTTGGGTAGCTGATCTTTGAATTCTTCCATTTTACTTTCAGTATCATGAATGATACCATCTGCCTGGTTGACAATCTCTATCATTTCCTGGAATCAATCAAACATAAACAATTGATGCATGTCAATATAATACACAATAATTAATGTAACTTACAATGAATACTTAAGTAGCGAAATATTTCAAAGTAGTTTTTATTTAAATTTTCCACAACAGATACTAATATACTTCATTCAGGGGTCAGTCAAATTTACCAAGATGTTTACAAGGGTTTTCAAGGTTTTCTCGCGGTAACTTTGAATTTTTCAGGGTTGTGTTGGCCATATGTAGCATCTGGAGTCCACACACAAATGTATGTCTGTGAGATACACACAACTGACACTAATACATTCAATACTTCACACAAACATAAAATTAATGTTGAAAACTTACCACAATAACCAGTCTTCTCTAAGAGATTCATAAATAATTCCTCGCCAAAGTGAATGACTACCTCATACATACATTAAAGTATTCAAAATAAATCAGTTATTGTACACATAAATCATGAAACAATACATTTTACAAAATGTACACGTGTGTAAACTTTAATTAGGATGTATAAGTAAGTGACAATGTTTCTATTACAATAAACCACTGAGAAAAATGAAGTAACAAAACGTACCTTCTTCTTTTTGTCTTCTTCAGCATGTAACTCAGCATTTCTAACCATATTCTCAATCTCATCCTTGGATAATCCACCAGAGGACTGAATAACAACTGAAATAAACCAACACAAACATTATAATGAGGGAAAACAATGAAATCTCGAGCATGAGCCTATCTAACATGTTGTTTATTATAGAAAATTACAGAACCAGTAATACTACACATATACCACTACTCTGATTGTGTCTATATTTAAAGAGCCAGAGATTGGTAAGAGCAATAATGAAAACAAAATAATTTCTGGCACACACTTCATATAAAGCAGGTGTCTAAATATTGGTTGTGCTCTCAGACCAGACCATCGCCACAATTCTTACTGCAGGTACTACACAACAGATGGTAAATAGAGATTGATTTCACTGCGTGAACTGATTTCACTGCGTGAACTAAACTACACATCATTTGATGAAATAGAAGTTGACCTTATACTGCTAACTAAAATAACTGATGAAATAGATGTTGCCCACACTGCAAGTACTACAGAGTAGTTGGTAAAATGGAGGTTAGCAAAAAATCATTGGAATGCAGACACTGAAGTGCTGAAGTCATGGTTTACACTGGCTAAGACCTTGATTCATCTTCATATGGGGCATCCTGGACAGACATTATTCTAGCTGGTGAGGGGGTGGAGTGTCTGAGGAGGGAAGAGAAAAAAAAAAGGGGGGGGGGAGAGAGAGAGAGAGAGAGAGAGAGAGAGAGAGAGAGAGAGAGAGAGAGAGAGAGAGAGAGAGAGAGAGAGAGAGAGAGAGAGAGAGACTGACCACTGACTCAGAGGTCTACAAACTGTACATGCTAAGATATAGTCAGTTATCCCCCATGATGATGGTAAACAACATCCTTGGAGCGCTCACAAGCATGCTCAGAATGAGCATGTTCTTGCCTGCCTATTGGAATGGAAGCGAGTCATCACATCGTTGACATCATTAAGTCATCATTAACCATAGTGAACCAATTATTCCACCCAGCTCAACAAAATAATTTCTCAAGGGACTGCAGAGGCTGAGATGATTGGTAAAGCACTACAGTGATGAGATGAAGAAATCTAGCTACAGCTAACAACTGATTATGAACCAAACAAAGTGGGTGGTTGGTTAGTCACCTGAATCCTCTGGAAGTCGTATGCGATGATGCTCAGGTTATCTGAGCCCTGAAAAGGGCCTGAGTCTATCAACGTGAAGAGATGCAGAAACTTTCTTCTAACCCAGTACCAAAGTATCGCCAAGGGGAATGTATTGTAGAGCTCTCCTCCCCCTCACCAAGCTCAGAAATCAGTGGGATATATATAAGACTGGTCCAGGAATGTCATATCTGCAGTGAGGCACAACAGGATGTAATGAAGTCTAGATTCAGCAGCATGTATGAGCAGGCTTACATTAGGCCTAGTTAGGTCATGCTTACTTCAGTTTAGGGTACTGCATTATCACAGACTCCAACCTAATGCCCTGAGAGAAGATAAGCAAGTAACTGGCTGCATCATCATTTAATGAATTGGGACACAATTTTATGGAAAGAACTAAAAAGATTATGATTCTGTTAGTTCAATCCATCAGATGCTACAATCCAAAAATGATTGTTTACACAAGTCCAAAGAATTTACCAAGCACAAAAATAATTTGCATCTAAAATAAAGTGTTAAAATGTTAACATACTTTGTTGTTCCTTTCCTGTTCCTTTGTCTCGTGCTGACACATTGACAATACCGTTGGCATCAATGTCAAAAGTGACTTCAATTTGTGGGACACCTCGTGGTGCTGGGGGAATGCCAACCTGGGAGTATGAAAGGCATTATTTTTAATAGAACTACTGGCACTAAAAATAAACAGCGTCAGTATTAGTGCTACTTTCAACGTATGTGCCAACAAATGTAAACTTTTCTTCTCCTCCCTCTCATTCCTCCACATGTGCACATGCAAACACACACATTTATGCATTGCATTATAGACATGTCAGAAAATATCTACTAACCAGAGTAAACTGTCCCAAAAGTTTGTTATCTGAAGCCATCTCTCGCTCTCCCTGGTGAACTTTGATCTCCACCTGAGTCTGGCCATCAGCAGCGGTGGAGAAAACCTGCAGAATGAAACAGTTAAACAGTTGACTTTTGTCCCTGACAGCTTCAGGGAGATTTAAACTTGTAATCATCTTATGATTGCCTTGAGATAATATGTGAAGGGTTATTACTTTACATTCTTACAGGGACTTTCCTTGACTAGCAAGAAAACTTAAACAGTGCTAATATTAAAGAACAGGATAATGCTAAAATGTGATGAAAATGCTAAAGCAAGTCAATAAATTCAAATATCTATGAGCAATTGTAACATCAGGTGGAAGACAATATAGAGCATAATAGGCCAGATAAATGTTGCACTTCAGAAGATAATGAGTGTTGTGTAATAAGTCTCACACATTAAATAGCAGCAAGAGACTACTGAACTATTATTGAAAACCTGTTCTGCTATATAGCAGTGAATCTTGCAATGTGAACAAACAAATTAGAAAGAACTTGAAAGCAACAGAGATGTGGTTTCTGAGACATATATTGCCAATACCTTGGAGTGCCAGAGTTTCTAATGAGTGCAAGAAAGTAGAACATTGTGTACAACTATAAGAAAGAGACAATGTTCTTTGGTCATGTGATGAGAAGAAAAGCACTGGAAAGACAAGTGGCAGAGGTAGACTGAAAGAAATAGGAATTGTGACACAAGACATGGCAGAATAACAACAGAACTGGTCAAGAACACCATGGTCAGTATATGGAGACACATGAATGCCTTTGCCTTTTGGCAGGGCATAAGTTGATGATGATCTTTAGGAGGAGACTGGAGTACTTATGGAGATATCCATATTTAATTAAAGTGATTCATATCAAACACCGAACTAGTAACAAAGGACAACATTAAAAACATTTAAAAATACTTTCAACTGCTCCCGTTAAGAGTACATTAAAATCTCTCACAAACATACTCCATTTCACTTGCCTGACTTTTCTTGGTTGGGATGGTTGTGTTTCTGTTGATAAGCTTGGTGAAGACACCACCCAGTGTCTCAATACCAAGAGACAATGGTGTCACATCCAACAGCAACACATCTGTAACATCACCAGCAAGAACACCACCCTAGAAAAGACAAGCACATAATTAGACTACTAGATTACGTCACAAACTGTAATCTGCTATGATATGTTTGTATGGGCGTGTATTTATGTATACAAACTTGTACTGTTCTTAAGTAAAAGCTGAAGACACATCGTGAAGAGAAAGACAAAATTAAAGCCTGACAGATCAAGAATGGACAGGATACACCATTATGACAGTTACACGTACTGCTGAAGACAGGCAGATATGGAAGACTTGGATACCAACACTTTGAAAATAGACATCCCAGAGATAGGGTTATGGGATAGAAAAATAATAGTAAAATCAGTATGGCAACAAATAACAAAACCAAACATCTTATAACCCCCCTCATTTTCAGTACAAATGCCTCTTCATATCACATGTCAAACAGTTCAGTATCTTCCCTATAGGTCTTTTAATTTCTTTTCCCCCTCCAACTTTCCTATTGTCAAATTTTCCACTTGACCCCTCCAACTTTCCTGTTGCCACATTTTTCACTTTACCCCTCCAACTTTCCACTCATCATATGTTCCACCTCATCCCTCCAACTTTCCTATTGGCAAATTTTCCGCTTGACCCCTCCAACTTTCCTGCTGCTACATTTTCTACTTTATCTCTCCAAACTTTCATGTTTCTATTTTTCATCTCCAACATTCTTCTTGCAACATTTTGCACTTTACCTCTTCAACTTTCCACTCATCATATTTTCCACCTCATCCCTCTAACTTTCCTCTAGTCACACACAATATCAAGTTATATTATTTTGTTTACAGAGCATTAAGTGGCTATCAGTGTTGCTTCTGCATACACATAACACAAAAAATACTATCAGCTTCTAATCTTATTTTACAGCATATTTTGCATGTGCTGGTATGTGACAAAAATACATTACCTGAATAGCTGCTCCAATTGCCACTGCTTCATCAGGATTGACAGATTTACTTGGTGTTCTACCAAACAATTCTTGCACTACTGTCTGCACCTGTAATGGAATAATATATAGAAAAATGCATTTTAAATACTGGGATTATAGGGAAATAAAAGCAGGTAGAAGAGAATCAGGAGAGAAATGTGGTATTCTAGTGAACACTTGGCAGAAGTGATGGAAATGGGAATGGTTATTTCCGTGACGAAATTTTTAAAAATGTGCACTAAATTGTTCCTCTTCTTCGTTCCTCTTTCGAGAGGTATGTGTCACACTTAATTATGCATCTCAATGGTCAACGTGTGCAACTTCGGCATGTATTTTAAGGTTCACTTCCTCTAGACAGACTTCACTCAAAGTACAAGCTCTATCTAGCTGTGAGTAGCTCTTCTTTGCTAAAACTTGTTGCCAAGGCAGCAACTGTCAGGGACCCAATTCCCTGTGTGACAGTGAGACAGGAGAACAGGTCAGATAGCCTGACATCCTGTAGCTGGGAGGCTGAGTGCGAGCCTAGTTTCAAGCAGGCGAAAGCTCGTGGTCACCGTACCACATCATCCCGCACGAACTGAGCAGCTGTGAACTGGCCAAACATACCTGTGTTGGTCATACGGGTTCAGGACAGCGAGACGGACAGACATAGAGCAGTGATAGTGTTTTGTGAGCATTGAGATATGATTGTAATATTGATGGCGTGGGCGAGTTGTGAAGCGAGTTGTGTTTGAGCGGAGACAGTATGAGAGCTATGTTATGCTACTAAATTATATTATTTCTCATGAATGACAATTACCCCATGATACTGATGATGTACAAGTTGGGACGCAGAGGTGTTTCCAAGGCACCAGGGCTGAGTTATATACTGGCCAAGACCTATTGACGCGTCCTCGTCGAGCGTCCTGGGCAACAGGTCCCTTCGGGGTCCTGGCTAAAGTCAGTAGGATCGCCGATTCCTCCGAAGTCGGAGAGTGTCTGCCTGTACGGCGAGGAACCACCAGTCTGCACACAAATAAGCCAGACATGGGACAACGGATACTCACGCAAACCTCAGGCCCTGTATGACATCACATTGATGTTGGACAACAGGATGCCTTCATCCGACATACAGGAGGACTTCGCGTTGGAGCTCAAGCCAACGAACACAAGCAAGCAAGCAAGCATGTACAAGTTGCGAGTTGCCAAGAGCGCAACTTCTGTGAGTTTGCTCATGCGTATTGTGTTGTAAATAAAACGGTTAAAACTGTTGTTGCCGTGCGTGAAAGTGTCATTCTTGAACACTTGTATTTATTTCACCTCTGTCTTGTAACGCGAGCCAGAAGTTATGTCCAAGTAGGACCATGACAGCGACCTTATGGCCTACTCTTATGATTTTCAACTGCAGTGGGATGTTTAACACTCAAAGCTTGCACATGGAACTTCCTGGTTCCCCCCATCTGAGATGTTTAACACTCAAAGCTTGCACATGGAACTTCCTGGTTCCCCCCCATCTGAGAAGGATGGGTATCCGATCTCACAACATAAGAGCTCAGGGCGATGTGTGATATCATTCAGTACCCCAATAGGAACATTCCAAATCTTATGCTGGGATTGTCAGCCTAAGGAGGACATGGTACTTTTCATCCAAGCTTTCTACACTGAACATATCTTAAATTACATCCAGTCTGTATTCTCTTAGCTAAACAAAAACATGCTTTTAACATTTCAGATCACTTGAATTTCTCACCTATTTATACGTAGAGTGAACACATTTAAATACAAAAACACTGACATACCCGGGGCATTCTGGTCATGCCACCAACTAGGATGACCTCTCCGATATCTGTCTTCTTGACATCTGCATCTTGCAGGGCCTTCTGACATGGTCCAACTGTTCGCTTGACCAAACCCTCTACAATCGACTCAAACTTTGATCTTGTTAATTTCAGATTCATGTGTTTAGGGCCAGAGGAGTCCACCGTCAGATAGGGTAAATTTATGTCAGTCTGTAAAACAAGGATAGTATTGATAAATATGTAAGACAACGCGTCAGCTGTACTTTTCTCAAACTAAATTTCACAAAAGTGAAATACTAACTTTAATGAAATACTTATACATAAATGTCGGCATCTGTCACTTAGAGGTTAGTGAATGCAGTTTCATGATTCCCCAGCAAACCGGGTCGAGAGTTCAAAATCATCCACAGGTGAACTGACAGCAGATCACCATGCACTGATTTCGATGATAGGATATCAGCCATTCAGAAAGTAATGGCAAATGCTGAACATAAAAGTGCCTAATAAATAAATAGCCAATACATTTTTTTTTTGCATATCCCTTATAGGACGTTGCAGTCAACATTAGCATTTTTCAGCTGCTGTTGATGTACTAGGCAAGATTACGCTCAGTAGTTTTCCACTGCTTTCTGAGCGACCAGCTCACATACCCCATAAGTTACCAACGTGGCGAGAACCTCTACCAAATTCTCGCACAGGTTACGTTACTCACGAGAATATACGGGATTACGGAGAAAGATGTTAACTCCTAGGCCAGGGAGACCGGCTTTAAATGCTGTCCTGTAAAAAGGACATGCAACTAACTTAACATGCATCATGTAATACACAATATACCCAAATGGCTTTACACATCAGTGTATTAACTGTTATTAGATTATTATTACTATAAAACTACACAACACGATTTAACTACACTCAAAAATGGTAAAACTGAGTTTACAAAACATCATTTAATATACTAAAATTTTGCTATAATCTATTATAATTTTATCAATTCTTCTCTGACAACACATTCTATCAGTATAGCAACATCTATCACAGTAATTACAAGACATAAATTTAAACTTCATAACTGTGCTTTCAAACATTTTTTCTTTTTTCTGTAACATTTGCTTCCCTGTTGCTCAGAAAATATATTTCACCATTTTGTACATAAAAGTACAATAGTGATGACGAAAAATTAAACATCATTGCAGGGCTAGCACACAAAAACTGATTTATAAATTGTGCAGCAATAAAACTTAATAAATACCTGCAGTGAAGAAGATAATTCACACTTGGCCTTCTCAGCAGCCTCCCTCAGTCTCTGCATGGCCATGGTGTCCTTGGTAAGGTCAATGCCTTGCTAAAAATAGATATACAAGCAGATTGTCACAATCGGGAATCCCTAATTACAAACCCTTATTCTGATAGACTACAAGAAAGCTTTTGATATAGAGTACAACATGAGTGACTAATTACATGCCTTCAAGACACAGGAGTAGACGGAAAGGACATCAGAATTATTAGTAACTTGGCCTGGGAAAAATTGGCATAAATTAGATGCGAAAATAATTATTTGTAGTCTATAGAGATAAAAAGAGGAGTACGGCAGGAATCCGTGTTGTCCCTAAGCCTCTTCAACTTATACAAAGAAAAAATCTTTAAACAAGTCAAAATGCCTGGACTTACCATCAATGGAAGAATCATAAACAATCTTAGATATGCTGATGATACTTCTTCTTCGTGTTCATCCGGAGTGTTTTTTCAGATGTGATTGTGGTGTGTCTAAGTTATGTGCCCTTGGGCCGAAACCTGTAGGCCAACACATCCGGCGTTAGCGTGCTTTTTTTACCAGGTAGCATTCCTGGGAGACTCACTTTTGCGGTAGCGTCCACAACCCAGCTGGCCAAGGTGGAACGGTCAAAGACTTAACGGTCATCCCTCAAAGGAAGGCAGGGACAGTCCATGGCATTTTCCGCCATCCAGGGTGGCTATGATATTTGCAGGGCTGACACATAGCGCCCTGGTGCTGGGCTCACCGAGGGAATCGTCACGTCCTGCTCATGGCTGCTTTAATTCCTCACTTCAATATATTGGGCATTTCGTTCGCCCCGGGCCGTTCCCGCACAAACCAGAAAGGTCTGCAGACGGTATCCACTCAACGAGTTTTCGGTTCGGACATGTGCTTGTCGTTGTGCCCGTCAGAGCTGTTCCAGACACGACGGAGATTCGGAAACTACCTAGTTAGAGCTGTTCCGAACAAGAGCGGCATTCGGAAACTAGGTAGTCAGAGCTGTACCTAGCACGAAAGACATTTTCACTCGGACGTTTTTTGCGCTGTGCCTGATTTATTTGCACCCGTAGGCCAGCACATCCGGCTTCAGCAGACATTTTTACGGGTTAGTCTTCCCGGGGTTTCGAGGGACGTTAGACTGTTAGTGTTGTGGTGTCGCTCACATCTCAGCTGGTAAAAGTAGAATGGTCATAGGCATCATGGTAACCCCTCAAGGGAAGGCAGGGGCAGACCATGGGCATTCCCCCGCTATCCAAGGAGGCTTCCATAATTGCAGAGCTGGCACATATTGCTCTGAGACTGGGCTCACCCGAGGATTTGCCACATCCTGCTCATGGCTGCTTTAATTCCTCACTTCCATGTGTTGGGCATTTCGCTTGCCACTGGTCGCTCAAGTACACACCAGGAACGGTCAGTCTGCGGGTGACATCCACTAGGTAAGCTTTCGCTTTGGACTTCGGGCCACGCAATGGATTCACTAGCCGTGCGTTCCATTTCGTGTTATTGAGACGTTTTTCCACCTTTGTCTACTCTCTATGAGTTAGATACAGTTTTCGTAACCAATTTCATTTGACTGGAGCACCTCTTCTACCTTTTTGCACTCGCTCACGAGGTAGGCTACATGTGCTGCTGGCTCAGCACCTTACCTCCGTGCAGAGGTGAGCGAGAAAAACGCCAGGGCCTCTCATCTGGGGACCCCTCATATCCCCCAACTGAGAGCCTTCGGACAAGTATCTGGACTGGGCATGTAACGTGCTCAGAATCTCACCTCCATTTTTCGGTAGGTGGGTATCGGCCAGGCTTTCACATCCGAGCGTTTTATGGCTTAGAGGCGTTCAGCCACAACCCTCGACAGAGCCTTAGAGTATGTGTCCGGAAAAAGAAATTCTGCCTTCGTGCGCCTGATTTAAACTTTTGACTGCTATCCTCAGTCTACCTGCAGAGCAGCAGGTTGTCTCTCTTAGTCTGGCCCCTATCCCATAAGCTGTCCGATATGTAGTTTTCATCCATCGGCAAGCACATGGGGTCAATAGGACACGCAAGCTCCCCCACCATGGCAAGGTGGAGACACATTGGGGGAGTGCTGATGATACGGTGTTACTAGCAGAAAGTGAGCAAGGGTTACAAAACCTAGTGGAATAAGTAAACAGGCATAGTGCAGAATGTGGTTAGATATTAACATCCTAAGAACAAAAATTATGATAATTAGCAATGATAAGGTTATCAATGAACATCAGAGTAAACAAAGAGATGCCAGAACAAATAACAAGTTTCTCCTATCTTGGACATGTAATAACAGATAATGGCAGAAGTGAAATAGAAACCAAAAAGAGAATAGGAATGGCCAAAAATTCTTTCAACAGCATGAAATCAATATTCACATCTAGAGAGATTAACAAAGCAATAAAAATGAGAATTGTCAAATGTTACGTATATTCAACACTACTGTACGGCGTGGAAGCCTGGACATTAAACAAGCAATTAGAAAGTCTAACAGAAGCCCTGGAGATGTGGATATACAAAAGAATGTGTTGTATTTCATGGAAACAGAAACAATCAAATACAGAGGTTCTAGACAAACTGGGAATGAAAAGAGAGTAGATCAAAGAAATAAAAAAAGAGGCAAGTGAAATATTTTGGCCATGTTAAAAGATGTAATACTCATAAAAACCATACTGGAGGGCAAGGTTGAGGGCATGCAAGCAAGAGGTAGACAACGATACAAGTGGGAAGATAACAAGGGATGGACGAACATCAGTCTGACAGAATGTACAGTCGAGGTGAGAGACAGAGATCCATTGCAGCCAACCTTCATTGTCGAGACAGCACCTGATTGATTGATTGATTCTAAATAGTAAATACTTCTCTTAATTAGCTAAGCAAACAATTCATAGAAGAATAATTCAGATTTGAGGTCAGTAAATATTTTACTTCAGTAATAACTGGAAAGATCAGCAGTAGAAGAGGCAGGGGCGGAGCAAGAGACAAGCTGCTGAGATGGTGGCATGGGGGAATGTCAGCAGTGGGATTGATTCAGAACACCAGGGACTGAGATCTGTGGATATGCATGAATGTCACACTCCCAGTTGGCAGGGCACATGATGAGTGAATATGTGCAAGTCAGGCAACACATGCACATACCTCTCTTTTGAACTCCGAACTCAAGAAATTGACAAGTGCATTGTCAAAATCCTCTCCACCGAGGAATGTGTCACCATTTGTTGATTTCACTTCGAACACCCCTTTCTGAATTTCCAGTATGGAGATGTCAAATGTCCCACCACCCAGATCATAAACTGCAATCCTAGAAACAGAAAACAGGAAATGCATTAACATATATTAGTAGTGATGAGTTGTTTACATTTCTGAACATTTTATCACCATGGTTACATAAACATAATTGGTGATACAGGTTAAAGAAGAAATGAATTAATTCCAGCAATCTCACTGCTGGTATTTCTTCAGTCTCCCAGACTCAAGCAAATAATTGTGCAGCAGAATGGGTTAGACGCATGGAGAACTAAGACAATTGAAAACAAACTATAAACATTGAACAATCTGTGCCTGAGCTGATTAAAGGGAATAAAATCTTATAATAGAATCACCAATGTAGAGCTCATGAAGAGAACTAAACACATTCCAGTGAACCTAGACGTGAGGAAAAGACGCTGGTGCTGGCTAGGACACATTGAGAAAACCTGAGGACAATGTAACTGGACATTCTCTTATCTGGAACCCATAAGGCAAACAAATTAGGGGGAGACCTAAAAATACACGGAGAAGAGTATTACAGAGATGAATAATATAGGAAGGACATGAAGGGAGCTGCAGGAGATAGCAAAAGATAGGATGTGTGTGGTTTGACTTGTGGAGGACTTACACCCTAATGGGAAATAAAGGGCAGAAGAAGTGGTACATTAAATATTGTATTTTAATACAGGCATTTTACGTACACACAAGATAACCATGACCTCAGCAATAAATACACACTTAATGAGAAATCTTCCTTGTGTAGAAAATTACATGGCAGAAGGAAATTTCTTATTTAGTTCCTCTTAATTTGCATTCATCAAACACTGGGTATTAGGCTCTGCCCCCCCCCCCCCCCATATCCTTGTTACAGAACATTGCAGTCAACACAGGCATTTTTCAGCTGCCGTTGACGTCTTGGCAAGTTTTACATTCAGTAGTTTGCCATTAGTCTCTATCGACTGATAAAATTAACAACTGCCACATTCATCTTTCACTGCAAAATTATTGGCTGCATATTTTAAAGACAACTTTAACACTCATTATACCTCCTGGGTAGAATCAAATAAACTGTCATAAAATAACTGGGTGTGGGGAAAGAGGATTGGAAAAGTGAGGTGTGACTGTTGTGACTATTCACACTGAAGGATTTTAATGTGAAAGACATTCTATGTAAGTGAAGTATATATGCATATCTGAGTGAGAGCTCACATGAGTATGTAAGAAAAGTATGAGAGCTTGTAACTACTATTTTTACAGCTTTGTGACTTTTGAATAAATCATGTGTGTTTATACATGACAGTTAATAATTTAATCTTTCTTCTTATTACCATATTTTACAGTCTGCAAAAAAAACCTCTACATATCTGTTCACAAATGAGGTAATACTCTGTATAAGCAATAATTATATATGATAATTTTATAGTATAAAAAAAAACAGCAGAACAAATATTAGAGTATTTACAGTATTTTGGTAGATATCTGAACGAAACATTTCTTAGCAGACTGTTAATGGTTGCAGGCTAAAATAGGTCACAATCATACAAAATACAGTCATCAAAACCTCACAAACAATGTACAATGCAGGAGATTCTGTTGTTAATGTCTAGTTAATATGTAGTATGTACTTCTAAATTATTTCTTAATATTCTGTCTTCTCCATTATATAATGATGATGTGAAGCACTCTTCCTCAGAAGATTTTGTTTAGTAACCACATGCTGAAACTAGTTTCCTCTACTCACATTACCACAGCCAGATTCAGTCACTCCATGATTTTCTGTCCAACACTAACCCAGTTGTGCCAACAATTTCTAACATAATAGTGCAACCTATCTCCTCACTAAAATATTCCAAAAGATCTCTTAAAAACTGTTCTAATCCCATCTGTTTATAATTTAGATTTAACAGCCTGTAATCATCAATGATATACATTTTACTAAAATATAATGTTGCAGAATATAAATAAGATTACTACTGAACATTCTAGACATTTTGATATGTAATATTCTACATGTTATTGCTGTTTACTTATTAACTACCCTGATTTATACATGTTAGTCTTGCTCAGAACTAAAGTGTCACCATTTTGATTACAAGTTCAATAGTGATGACGAAAAATTCAACATCACTGCAAGATCTAACGATGAGCTGTTTACTATAGTTTGTTAAAAGAAAGAATTCCTTCTAGCACACTGTTAATGACTGCATTAAAATAAGGTCATAACCTTACAAAATACAATCATCAAAGCCTCACAACGTTCACTGTGGGAGATTCTGCTTCAACACCCGGTGTTATTTATAAGGTACTATAAAACTTCTTTTTTATTTCTTAGTCTTTTTTGTTCTCCCAAACATCAATCACTATTAATGAAACAATGGTTTCCTAAAGTCATTCTTGTCTGTGTGTTACAGAGGCTCATAAGGGAAGCAAAGGACAGTAACACTACAATCTACCAGGCATGTCTAAGTGGCAACTAAGGAGGGTTGGGGTGGGACTCCACCTGACCCTGTAGAAAATTTTTATCTGCAAACTTCAACCAATCATGAATAAGTTTATAAAGAGTTCGGCATGAGCTGGTTGAGGCCCTATGCTCCATTGGGAGATGAAAGGCAGAAGAATAACAACCTCTCTTGCTCAGAACCTACACTGTCACCATTTTGTTCACATATACAATGCTGATGATGAAAAATTCAACATCACTGCAAGAGCTGTAACAATGGACCTCACAATAAACTATTTACTATTGGTTAGTAAGCTTACTCTAAAACTACTTTTCTCTCCATTAACATGACCATAGCCAGATTCAGAGTTTCTATGCCCAACACAAACCAAGTTGTGCTAACAATTTTTAACTTAACAGTGTAGTCAATCTCCTCAATAAGTTCCACCAGATGTCTTAAATACTGCTCTAGACCATTCTGTTTGTAATTTAGCTGAATAGGCCATAATCATAAATAATCATTTACACATTTAAACAGAATATAATTTTGCATAATATAAATGTGACTACTGTATATTCAAGACATTCTTTTTTTAATAAAGTGTATTATTCTAGACCAGAGGTTCCCAAACCACGGCCCGCGGGCCACTTGTGGCCCGCCAGCTGTCAGAAAGTGGCACGCGAGGTCTTGTTATTTAATATAATATATGTTAATATTTTCAAAAATGCACTCGAAGCGTCCCGTCAGCGTGCGGTAATTTACTCTGCTCGTGGTTGTTATGCTCAGATATTATCGAATGCGCCTGTTCAATTCGGAACGAAACGTTGTGAAGTTCCCATATCCCAGCCTTGTCGACCAATCAGAGTGAGCAAGGAGCCATGTTGTCGTCTTTTACAACTGTTTAGCAGTCGGTAGTATTGTGTTGAAATTATATTTTTTCAAATACAAATTTACCGTTAAAGCCTATAAACATGAGTGTTGAACTGGCGTGAGTTCAGACAGTTTCTATCAGACCTGAACGAGAAATACGGTGAGCTACTGTTACACTGTGATGTTAGATGGCTATCTAAAGGGAAAGTTCTGTCACGTTTCTGGGCACTGAAAAATAGTGTCTACCTGTTTCTGACTGAAATAAATGAAGTGCCTACAGAACGGGAATGTCTGCTGAACGATGACTGGCTTAATGACTTGGCATTTTTGGTGGATATCATGTCTCATTTAAGCCCTTTATATGCGAGCATCCAGGGAAAAACTATTCACAAATTTGTGTGACAACATTTCTTCATTTAAAATGAGACTACGACTGTTTAAGGGACAGCTGACTGAAAGGACTTAAGAGGCGTTTCCAACTCTAAAGACGATTGGGGTGGACAAGAAATGTGACTTGTTACAGTACAAAGTAAAAGTTGAAAGTCTTCTGGATATCTTTCAGTCGAAATTTCAAGAGTTCACAACAGAGGATAATGTTGCCCTCTTCATAAATCTGTTCGTATTTCCTGATGCCAAGCTCTGTCAATTAAAGCAAAACCTTCAGCACGAAGTAATTGATTTAAAATGCAGTTCTGCACTCAGATATAAATTTCTGGAGCTGCCTGCTTAACCTTCAGCTGGTCATATGATTTCATTCTGGCGATGTTTGCCTGGCGAACAATTTGAATACTTGCCTTCATTCGCCCAGAGATACGTTTGTCGTTTCGGTTCGTCTTACAAATGCAAGAGGTCATTTTCCGCAATGACCGTTATTACAAAACAAAAAAACAAGCAACGTTCCAGACTCATCGACAGTAATCTAGCTGTGCTTATGACTTTGGGCACGACGGATTTGTACCCAGACATTGAATAACTGGCATCTGAACTTAAGTAACTGGTTATGAAGAACAGTAACAATTGTAAATTAATTACACTTATAGCGATTTTCGAAACTGATTTAACATTTATTGTGAAATTAACTTTTGATTTTAAAAAAAAAAAAAAAAAAAAAAAAAAAACACACACACACACACACAAATGACAGCAGTGTAGATATGGCCCTCTGCTTGAAAAGCTTGGGAACCACTGTTCTAGACACTTCTACATTGTATATTATTTCTGTGATGGATTTAAATGCTGACTTCTCGTTCAGAAAGCAATGGCAAACTACTGAGCATAAAATGCCATATAAATCAACCTGGGGGTGATCGACAACCTCCTGCAAAGGACTTTACTACTCAGTCATGCTGTATTTCACTCTATAAAGAATTGTTCCATATTTTATGTCAAGGATTATTCAACTTTCAGGATATGCTTTGTAAGGAATTATTTAAATGTCTCATCTAAAAGAAAATGTGTACCCCTCAGATAATGTTTTTGACATAACAAGCAATGATACAAATGTGAAAAGATACAAATGTGAAAAGTTTTAAAAAAAGAAAACCACACCATTCACTGAACAGAAATTCTGAATTTTTAACTAAATTTTGACGGTTGGTCTGAAATTTGAAAACCAACTGTTAAAATAATTTCATTACTGACAAATATTTACAAACAATTTTTCCAAATGCCACACAATTTTATAAAAACTATACTCATGCTCAGAACAAATTATGTCACCATTTTGCTGTCTAGTACAATACTGATGACGAAAAATTAAACATCACTGCATGAGTTGCATTATATAACTTCTTAAAGCTTTCAGTCCCATGTTTTGTACACACAAATGTGTTCATTAAATAGTCACATGAAAATAAACTACTACACACACATGTATTGTATGAATTTACATGGAACAGAAGTTGCCACTGTGGTAGCCAGCTATTTTTAGTATGCGGTGACAAAATGTAAAAGGTCAGATGAAGCATGATATTTGGGATTCATGGGGGAAGAGCTAATCACACAACACACACAGCTTGAAACAATGGGTTTATATAACCTTCAGCAGTACGTTGTGTATACAACAATATGGCATCCATTTTTCCCTAACATACAAATGAGAATGTCCATGTAGCACAACAGCAGCCCACTGGCATGTCACAGATGTTCTAGATTGAGACAACCATAAAGCAGCAGCAAGTCTTGGTCAGAGAGTTTGTTTATATACACAAGTGGTTTGTCAAACACACAAGACCACAATTGTTTACACAAGCTTACTTGTTCTCTTACATATATAAAGACAACTCTGGCCTCTGCAGTTACAATGAAATAGCAAATATAGTGATGTTTCAAGAATTTGCCTATTCTTATCTTCAATCACTAAACATTTGTGTCTTCTAAACATTAATATTATGTGTCAGCAGAACATGAAAGGGAGGCCAAGAAATTTCTTGAAACATCACTACTACGCTTTCCTTTTTCCTTGTGACAACAATACACACCAGCATTAACTTTAAATACATAATACCAGTAGTCTTATTTCCCTCTACAAATTCTTAGGAAGAAGTGCAGCAACAAAGAGAGAACACCCGTTAAGATGAACAGACTGGATGATAAATATACTTCTTTTCTATACCAACTCTTTTTCTCTACATACTACGATAAAGGTAATCCCATATTTGATATGCTACAGGAGTGTGGAGTGTTAGGCCTGTATGTACTCTAGGTCATGAAATAATCACCTTTTCATCCTACACAATTCCAAGAAAATTGTCAATATTATCCTATATCCATTTCATAAGACAGTTAACCACAAAGTCATAGTGGTCCAAAAAAAAAGAATTGTGCTACTGTTGAGGATTGAATCCAAACTACTTGCTTGGTAAGCAAATGCACTAAACACTATGCCATAACCACTCCTGTACTAGAATAGTGGAGCCATTAAGAGAAATACCTTAGAAGAATACAAACTAAAGGATTAATATGAGTTTATCAAGTTGTTTTCCCCAACGTCAATTACAACAACACATCTTACAAAATGAGTTTTATATAAATACTGAGCAATTGTTTGTGAAAAGCAAATAGCTTCATGAAACAAATTCACACAAGGGGTTCTGCAATAGCATTATAGTTTTACTGAAAATATGCATCTACTAAATTAAATTACTTTGTTTACCAGACAAACATACAGTATTGTGATACAGCTGTAAATATCTTTTTTGTTTTTCAAATGTGGACTACAATGTAATGTATCCATACTGGAAATTATATGATGATTTTTTTTTAACATTAAAAGAGGATGTAAATGAACTTACACTTTATCTTCAGTCTTGTCCATGCCATATGCGAGAGCAGCAGCTGTAGGCTCATTGATTACACGTAGCACATTCAAGCCAGCAATTTGTCCAGCATCTTTGGTTGCCTGTATATTCAGAAATAAGTTACTCATCCATATTTTTTGGTACAGGCCTACAACATCATTCTTGGATCAATGAAGATTTGTTTGCAAACCAAATACACTGCACAGACATAAATTAGTACTGTCAAACTGATCCTGAGTAGGTGTTCATTCTTGCATGAAATCTGACGCCAATATTGTTTATGAATATATGGTGGCTGTTTCATTACACATGTGTATATAGTACGAACACTGCCTAAGAAGACAAATGAAACAAGCAAGCACAGCAATGTTTCAGAGAGGCCTCTCTTTGTCTTCAGACACACATAGTTAGTTAGTCGACAGATCATCCTCATTGCACATTGAACCATTCAGTCCATAAGTGCTCGGATCTCTTCCTCAGTAAATTCTGCAGCGTATGGTGCCAAACGACACCAGTACTGTGTTGTTTTTCAATCATCTACATAGTGTTCTTGTTTGGCCACACCTCTTTTAATTTGCTGTTCTTGCATCCTGACCATGGTTGTAGATTCAGTCATCACTTAGTTCTTGCGAACGATTTACTTCTTGTTAAGCATTCAGAATGTCAGCCTGGTCCACGGCGTGTCCACCTTCCACGACAGCCTTACCTGCGAGCTTGTCAACCTGCTCATTTCCTTGTACACTGTATGCCCTGGCATGAAAATGAAACTATTCTTTACCAGTCGAGACCGCTCCAGAGACAGCAACTACTCTCTTCAGATCCACACCATCTCTATCTTCTTGAGCATGCTGAGTCGCTAAGGAAACATGCCCTAGTGAATGTCTGTGTCTCGAGCCATGTTATTGCTTTACTTACTGCCATGACTTACACAGTCAGGCTACTTGTGGTCAAAGCAAAAGTACCAGAATCCTCCTTCACAATTCTCCCTCCGGCCTGAGCTGTAAAGGCCCTTGAATTTCTCACTCATCGAACGACCGACCCATCTGTGTAACTGACAGCATCACCGTCTAACGAATTCTCAACGCTTGTACTTCCTCCTCCACAGTAACTGATTTTCTTGTCTAAAGACACACATATTCGCATATATAAAAAAGTTAGTTGCATATTCTTTACAGGACATTGCAATAAACTCCAACATTCTTTAGCTGTTTGTAATTTATCAGGCATTTTTTTAATGTTCAGTAGTTTGCCACTGAAGCATCATTACCTTGGGAAAATACATCGATGGTTTCCCCTTGCCTTTTGCATTATGAGAGGAAAAAAAACTAGAACATGTTGTGATAACCGGAAAGACTTGTGAAAACAGAGATAGAGGAAGACAGCAAGAGAAAATTCTTGACAGTCTTGTGTCATGGCACAGAAGGGAGTCAATACATGATCTGATCCGTGCCATCAGAGATCAGAATCTGTGTAGAAATTAGGGGTGTACCGGATTTCGGCTCCGGCTCCGGAAAATCCGGAATCCGGCCATTTTTACAAATCCGGCTTCGGCTCTGGCTCCGGCCGGATCTCACTTCATAAATCCAGCCAAATCCGGCTCCAGCCGGATTTCAAAAATTTGAATCCGGTACAGCCCTAGTGAAAACACTCATGGCTTTCCTCCAGAAAGAAGGTAGTGATGCTGGGATCAAAACTATGAAAGCAGCCCTGCTTGAAGCTGTTAGCAGCAGATTTGAGGACATTGAATCCAACAGTATTTACACCTGTGCTACACTACTGGATCCTCGATTCAAGCTGTGCTTCTTCTTCGAACGTGGTAGAAGTGATGCACGAGCCCATCTGCTGTTAGCAGCTAACTCCATTATTGATTCAGCAAACACTGTCAGTCCACAGGATCCATCAGCTACTAGTAGTAGTAGTAGTAGTACTAGTGTTTTGACTTCTGTGAGCACTGCCACACAGTACGAGTCCAGCCTATGGAGCTGTTTTGACACAATTGTTGAGGAAAATCCCACCACAGATCGTTCTGCAAGTGCCGAAGGCAACAGCATTAACACTGAGGTGACACAGTACCTGTCAGAGCCACTTCAAACTCGACAGTCAGATCCAGTTTCATGGTGGCATGCCAATAAGCAAAGATTTCCAAGTATGGCTAGACTGTCGCAGGCATTTCTTGCACCACCACCTACAAGTGTGCCATCGGAAAGGCTGTTCAGTACTGCAGGAGACATTATCACTGACCACAGTAATAGCCTTTTACCACAAAATGCGGAGACGATTTTCCTGAAATACAACTCGTCCCTTCTTGACAGAGTTCAACTTCACAGCCATAATGAAGACTGACTGACTGAAATAGTGAAATTACTGAATGAATGTATTTCAATAAATTCAATCTGTTCAATGTACTGTTGTTGTGAGTTGTAACTGAGCTGCCAATTTGGCAACTGAAAACAATGTGAAAACTAAAAACTCAAAACTAAAAATTAAAATTACTAAATTAGCATTATGTGCTTATGTATTATGTTTCATCTTGAACTTATGGAACTTAATATTACTTAATTACTTATTCTAATGTAAATGTAATTATTTTACATTTAAATGATTTAATATGAGTATATGTCATCATTGTCATGTCTATAGTAATGAACTGCAGTAATGAACAGTCGAGTGACTCCACTCACCTAAGTCAAGTGATGTAGTAAGTTATTTTTTTTAAATTTTTTTATTTGTAAATCCGGCTCCGGATGGATCTCACTTCATAAATCCGGCTCCGGCCGGATCTCACTTCATAAATCCGGCTCTGGCCGGATCTCACTTCATAAATCCGGCTCTGGCCGGATTTCAAACATTTGAATCCGGTACAGCCCTAGTAGAAATATTAGCACCAACGCCAGTCGGCAAGGCACTAGATGATGATGATGAAGTTGCCATTGCTTTTTTAAAAACTGACACCTCATACCATCAAAATCAATGCAAGGAGTGTGTTTCCAAATTGTCGCTGCTGGTTTCAAACCCTCGACTCTGCATGTCGGGGAATTGGGAAGCACTTTCACTATCAAGAGGAAAAACTACACTCCACCAAAGCATTTATAGAATTAATTTGCTCCAATCTAACTGGACTAACTGCATAGCGAATGTGAATGCTATTAAATATGGTTACAATATGACAATATAGTACCTGTCTCTGGGAGTCATTGAAATAGGCTGGCACTGTGACAACTGCGTTCTTGACTTTTGTGCCCAAGTAGTTCTCTGCAATAAAACAAGTATAGGGCAGTGTAAAAAAAAATTTTAGTTACTAATGATGCCAAAACTGAGGAAGTAATTAACAAAATTGAACATAATAAAACATGTAGCTACACATGCAGCTCCAGAATTCATTTCAGCAAATAATGCACTTGCAATGAGGAACTAGCAGCCTATAACAATTTACAATGTATACAACTTGCTACTAGTAGACTATAATAATTTATTATGTGTATACAACATGCTACTAGTAAACTGTTATACGGAATGCTTCTGTGAGCTTACAACAATTTAGCATGTGTATATGAAATGCAACAAAGAATGACTCACCAGCAGTTTCTTTCATTTTAGTCAGAACAAAAGCACCGATCTGACTTGGGGAGTACAACTTGCCTTGAGCTTGCAGCCATGCATCACCATTTGAGGATTTCACAATTTTATATGGGACTGTTTTTCTACAATAACAACAACACACAAGCATGTAAAAGCAAACTTACTTACATTACAGCAGCTTCTACCTTTAACACAGAAAAGACTGAATGTTTACATTATGATACAATACTCATACTGCTATAGTAATAGTCTTCGTCTTCTGCCCATTCTCCCCCCATTTTAGCATAAGCCTTCAGCCAACACATGCCAAGCTGTGCCATTCTTTGCTATCCCCAAAATGTCCTCCATGTCCTTGTCATATTATTCATGTCTCATTCTCTTCTCCGTGTGTTTTTGGGTCTCCCTCTATTAAACTGGCCCTGTGGGTTACAAATGACTTTCTAGTTATATCATCAAGCGTTTTCATTGTGTCCCCTATCCAGCACCAGCCTCTGTTCTTCACTTCGTGATTCACTGGTATTTGTTTTCTCCATGAGCTCCATATTGGTGCTGTCATACTGTTTGTTTACTCTGTGCTGGCACCAATTAATAATGAATGTTTATAGTTTCCTAGTAAATGTTTTAGTCATTTATGTTTCTGATCCAAAAACAATAAAGAAATAGTTTTATAGTGAAATCTTCTAAGTGTATATTTTACAATCACTTTGTACAATGCTAATAAGCAAGAAAGGATGCAGATCTATAATTAATAAAGCCACAGTGCACATATGCAAGCCCATCAGTCTTAATGTCTATATATTCTTCTATGATGTGTTTTGTGGGCAAGAGAATCAAGTATCAGTTGCGATGGTCTCTAAAACTTCAAACAAGTCCACAACCCCAGTAAACCAAAAATTCACATTTATCCGAGGGAACACTTTTAAAGACCAGTCTGTAAAATGAATTTTTGACAGCCAAGAAATGGTGCCCCTCATGTCTCAGCCTTCAAACTATTGTTATAAAGTGTAAAGGAGGTTCAACTTATTGTACTGGCTAACACCTTTATTCACCTTAAAGCCAAATTAAACAAATCGATTACAATTTTTGAAAAATTATATTGCAACCATCAGTCTCCTTGGAGAACACAGAAAACAAGATCTGTGACATTGTGCCTATGCTAAGTTAAGTCTTTCTGAATACAATCAACTCTTCTCAATAGTATTTCTCATATGAAAAACAGGGAGGTATGGTTGAGAGGGTATGGTATCTGCCTCAAGGTTCCAATCATAGCACAGATTGTGAATGTTTACAAGCATTGTTTCTAATGATATTGTGTATCCCGATCTGTTGGGTAGTAAGATTGGATACTTAGTTTACTCAGAAAAGGGTGAAAAATAAACCCAGACAGGAGTGTGCAAGCTGCACACATTAAAACACCCAGCGCTGGTGGAAACTGCAAAGAGCAGGATGTGTGGTTAAATCAACAGAAAAGAAAATCTACCTGCAGGTAGACAGACAGAACCCTGTTACCTTGGATGTAATGTCTAAAGAAAGTAAACCTAACCTTACAGGAATACATGAAGTCCACACACTGACCTCTGAGCCAGAGTGGTGCATAATTAAATGTCACACATACAACTCAAAAGAAGAAAAGATGTGAAAGAAAAAAAAAGCATAAAATATCTTATATTAGCAAAAGTAATCAAATTTAAACAAAAATAAAGATGTAAACTCACATGTCTTTTTGTACTTCTGAATCATCAAAACGACGGCCAATTAAACGCTTAGTTGCATGAAGGGTGTTTTCTGCATTGGTTACTGCCTGGCGTTTTGCTGGCATGCCAACAAGCCTTTCCCCATCTTTGGTAAAAGCCACAACTGAAGGTGTTGTTCTGGAACCTTCTGAATTCTCCAACACTTTTGCCTGCTTACCTTCCATCACCGCCACACAACTATTTGTTGTGCCCAAATCAATGCCAACAACATGGCCCTTCACCTTGTCTGACCTGATGAATGCAGAAGATGACATAAATAACTATAACTTAAAAGAGTAGGTTTATAAGTCAGCTAGAGATTTGTTTCTGGCATGATACTAAAGGGAAAAATGCATAATTATATTTGCAACAGAAATATATAAACAATATAAATGACTTCAAGTTGATTTAGAAGGGTAAAAAGAAAACCCTAGCCTGCACAGTCCGCTGCGACTGCACTAGCCGGGTGGCCTTAATTTTCCTTGTCCTACACCGCAAGGTACTTCTTCTTCTTCCTTCTGCGTTCATACGGATTTTTTTTCCGGATGTGACTGTGTTGTCCCTGTTTACAGCAGAGCTGCGTTCTTGCGCCGTTAGGCCGACACATCCGACTTCTGCGGGCATTTGTTGACCGGGTTAACCTTCCCGGGGGTTTCTTAGGACGTTTGAATCTCACTGTTGTGGTGTTATCCCCCATCCTAGCTGGCCCATATAGAACAGCCAAAGACATCCTGGTCAACCCTCAAGGGAAGGCAGGGGCAGACCCTGGGCATTCCCCGCCATCCAAGGAGGCTTCCATACTTGCAGAGCCAACACACAGCACTCTGGTACTGGGCTCACCCAAGGAATTGTCACGTCCTGCACATGGCTGCTTAGCCTCACTTCCGTATATTGGGCCTTCCGTTCACCATAGGCTGTTCTTCCGGAAACCAGAAGAATGCAGTCTGCAGATGACATCCACACAGTGAGCTTTCGATTCAGACTTTCCAGATAATGGATTTGCTATCCAAGCAATATTCCATTTCGTGCCACTAGGACACTTTTTCCACCTTTTATGAAGCCCACACAGTGAGATTTCGATTCGGACTTTCCACGTAATGGATTTGCTATCCAAGCAATATTCCATTTCGTGCCACTAAGACACTTTTTCCACCTTTTATGAAGCCCACACAGTGAGCTTTTGGTTCGGACTTTCACATAATGGATTTGCTGTCCAAGCAATATTCCATTTCATGCTTCTGGGACGCTTTTGTTACTGACGTACCTGTGGTATGAAGTGCGGCAGTCTAAATACTTCTTCATGCCCTTCAAATGTCAACCTGAATGTAGTTAAAGTAAGCTGCAGTCGACTTGAGCTTGTTGATATCTCCATAGAGCTTGTCCTCAAATGAAGCAGGCGTGGGCCCACCGCAAGGTACAATAACTATAGGCAGTAGATACTTTTTTCTATTCAAAGTAAGGTTATTAATCAGGCTTATTGGAAGGAAGAGGAGGGGGAGGCAGACAGACCAGACCAGACAGACAGACAGACAGACAGACAGAGGGGGAGAGAACAAATACTGGCAGTAATACTTACTTGAATCTTTTGTGACTCCAACATCGTCTAAATGCGCCATTAAAAATCACAATCTGAGGAGGAATGGAGATACATTATGTGAACTGTTTCAATGTCAGAAACAAAAGTATTTCTGATTAAAATAATGGAAAATGTTATCTATCTAACGTTACAACACCACAGTTAGTTGCACATCCTTTAGGACGTTGCAGTCAAACCCAAACTTTTTTGGCTGTTTGTGATTTCTTGGCAAGTTTACATTCAGTAGTTGGTCATCGCTTTCTGAACGACCAGCACTCATACCATTTTCATGAAAACCAACTAAGGCGGTCTGCTGCCAAATCGCCCGCAGCTGTGTTTCGAACCGAGCCGTAACCCCTTCGCCACAGAGCCGGTTACAAACAAGATGCCCTTAATACCTTAGCCAGCCCTTACATAGTTCTAACAATATTAGACTATCAAATATACACAGTGTCCATAAGCTACAGGTATCAATGTCAACTAATGAAGTAAACAAAAGTATTAAATAGAGGGGAATGTTAGCGTTGGCAACTTTTCAACATGTAATACTTTCACTGTATATTTGTCAACATTACTTAACCAAAGAAAGTTGACAAGTTTCCAACTCATCAATATTTAGTTTTCAAACTAAAAGAGAAAACTGTTCAAACACTACTGGTAGAACCAACACCCCCTCTGCTGTGTGTCCACCGTGACGAGGTAGAGGGGCTTGTGCGTCCCAATGACCCCAAGAGCTATGCCGACGGTAGCACAGCTACTGGTAGGGCCACCCATGTCGGACAGGTCAAGGGAGAGGGACCAGACGAAGAGACACACAAACCTGCTGCCTTGTAGGTAGACTGGGGACAGTCAAAGGCTAGGGAAAGCACCCCGAATACATGCTTGTCGAAATCGGATGTACTGAGCCATGACAAAGCAGTGCAACGTAAAACCTGCTGCCTTGTAGGTAGACTGGGGACAGTCAAAGGCTAGGGAAAGCATCCCGAATAAATGCTTGTCGAAATCGGATGTACTGAGCCACAGGCTTGACAAAGCAGTGCAACGTAACTTAATTCATGATGTCACAAATCAAAATTAATCGTTATGGTGCTAATCCCGTAAAGTCTCATCAGGCGGCGATAGTGCCGGGCCCCCTGCCTCAAGGGGGTCCACCCATGACTACTGGTGGTCACCTTCCCCTGTGCTGTGGAGTCAAGGCACAGAGGAGTAGGTTAAGAGCTATTGACCAAATACCCCGGACACTCAACATACTGCAGTGGAATGCCGAAGGAGTTTACAAGAAGAAAGACTCCCTAACACAGCGTCTTCATAAAGATAGAATAGATGTGGCATGCATTCAAGAGACACACCTCAACGCCATTCACAAATTCTCAGTCAGAGGATATCAGGCCACACGTTTCGACCGCGAAGGACACAAAGGAGGAGTTCTAATACTTACACGAAATACAATACCTTGCAGCGAAGTATCTGTGATCTCTGACAACCAAACGGAAATTATAGGTGTTGATATAATGATAAAGGACGTGAAAAAAAGAATCTACAATCTGCATAGCCCAGCAGATAAGGACCTTACACTCTCAAACATGAAAATAACTGACACAAACTGCATTATTGTCGGAGACTTTAATAGCCGTTCAGAAAGATGGGGATACCCAGATACTGACAAAAGAGGAGATGAATTGGAGGACTGGGAAATAGACTCAAATCTCCATCTACTCAACAAAGCGGATGACACACCGAGCTTCTACTCCAGAAGATGGCTTACCACTTCTACTCCAGACTTAGCTTTCTGCACAGGAGACATCCTCCACAAAATCGATCGCCATGTGCTGGACCAATTAGCAGGTAGTGACCACAGACCAATCAAAGTTGTAATGAATATGGAGTATGTTCCACAGGAGCAAAAGCCCTTGCCCCGCTGGAATTACAAACGAGCAGATTGGGACAGATTTGCCATACTAACAGACAAATATTGTGAAAACATAAATACACGATATGGCAACATAAAGCAAATGGTGGAAAGTCTAAACAGAGCGATAATACAGGCAGCCACTGAGTCCATTCCTAGAGGAGCGAGGAAAAATTACAAACCATACTGGACTGAAGAACTACAAAGTTTGGAGGACAAAGTTGAAGATGCTAGGAAGACAGCAGAGAGAGAACAAACAATTGAAGCGAACATCTCTCTCAAAGCCATCTCAGCAAAATATAAAAGAACAGTAAAACAACAAGAGATTGTTGGAGGGGAAAAAACAGAAAACCTGAATTTTGACAGGGATGGAAACAAACTATGGAAACTAGTGAAAGCCATGAACAATGAAGGACCTAGAAACAAACAAATAACAATTAAACAAGGAAATGCCTTGCTTACAGGAAAAAAGGCTGCAAATGCACTAATGGAACACTATGCAAATGCAAACCACATTGATATCACAACCGAACAGAAGAAAGCAATCAAAGACAAACAGATACATCATAGAAATACAGAGACAGCAGCAGAATATATGATGGCAAATCTAACAATGGAAGAAATGGAACAGGCAATGAATACCCTAAAAAAGAAGAAATCACCAGGAAAGGATGGAATCACAAATGAAATGCTAATAGGACTAGGCACCAAGGCAAAGAAGAAACTACTAGCAGTCCTAAATAACAGCTGGAAGAGAGGAATAGTCCCACAGGCATGGAAGGAAGCTATACTAATACCAGTCCCAAAGAAAGGAAAAGACCTGGAAGAACCAAATGGCTATCGACCTATCAGTCTACTTAGCTGTGTAGGAAAATTAATGGAACGCATTATCAATGGCAGGCTAACATGGCATCTGGAAGAAAACAAACTCTTAACACCACACCAAGCAGGATTCAGAAAGTACAGATCCACTGAAGATCAAATAACCTATATAGCTCAGGAAATAGAGGATGCCTTCCAAGAGAAAAAGCACACACTAGCAGTCTGGATAGATTTAGAAAAAGCATTTGATAAAGTATGGAAGGAAGGACTGAAAGTAAAACTGCAAAACATGCATGTTTGTGGAAAAATGTATAAATGGATCAGCCACTACCTTGAGAACAGAACTGCCAGGACAAAAGTACAAGGACAAACAAGCAAAATGATGCTGTTGGAGCAAGGTGTCCCCCAAGGAGGAGTTCTTTCACCAACATTATTCCTAGCATATATAAATGACATCACAGAAAATTTTCCAGCCAGAGTACACACATCCTCCTTTGCAGATGACCTAGCCATATGGACATCTGAAGAATATATTAGTACAGCTAACAGCAGAATACAGCAAGCCTTATTAGCGCTAGAGGACTGGTCAAAATCATGGCTCGTGAAGATAAGTGAGGAGAAAACAACATGCACAGTTTCTCCCTCTCAAATAAAACTCAGCAACCTAAGCTGGTATTGAATGGAAAAATATTGCGCCATGAAGAAAATCCAAACTATCTAGGAGTCACCTTTGATCGTCGCCTGACATGGAAGACACAGGTTGAGAAAAATCGAACAAGAGCAAGGCAGAGAATGGCAATCATGAAAAAGCTTGCTGGTACAACGTGGGGAGCAGATGAGAAAGTTCTCAAGAAGTTATATACTGGACGGGTGAGGCCAGTACTGGAATATGGCATTGCAGCTTGGGCAACAGCAGCCAAGTCAAACTTTAACAAAATAAGTAGAGTCCAAAACCAAGGAATGCGAATCATAACTGGAAGCCTGAAGACAACGCCTATTAATGAACTAGAAAAGATCACTTGTTTATAACCAATGCAGGACAGAAGAGATAGCAGAGCCCAGCAACAAGCTGAAAAATTTAGAAGATTGACAGACCACCCTATGTATAACAGGTTTAGTGGTTTTGGAAAAAGAAGACTGAAGCATAGCAACTTTGTAGAAACTGCAAAACGAAAGATTAGGGCAGATCCCATACTTAACATATCAACAGTCAAGCCCATTTACAATGCACACAACTTCCCAGCTTGGAGACAGCAGCAACTGCCTGAGATGATAGAAAACATTCCTGGTATTGAGAAAAAGAACACTCAGAATGAAACCGAAAGAAGAAAAATAACCCTCAACTACATAAAAGAACATTACCTAAGCAGCAATTGGACCCATGCGTATACAGATGGATCAGCCAAAAATTCAATTAAAAATGGAGGAGGAGGAATTCTCCTTAATTTAAAAAATGGAGTGATAAAAACAGTCAGTGGCAACTGGAAAATTTTCAAGTAACTTCAAAGCGGAGGTAGAGGCTTTGAAAACTGCAGCAGAAATGCTCTTGATGGAGGAAAATAAAGAGAAGCAAATAGCTATCTTCACAGATGCAAAGTCAACTGTCTCAATACTGAAGAGCAAAAACAGCACAGAACTAGCTGACCTAAGAGCAGCACTCCATGGTCTATGCCAGAAATCCAAAAAAGATGTAATACAGTGGATCCCATCACATTGCAGTATACCTGGAAATGAAGAGGCTGACAGACTAGCAAAAGAGGGTGGACGATTACCACAGCCTGACATAGACATAACCTATGAGGCAAAAAGGTTTATAAAAAGCACTTATAGAACCAAATGGGAATCAGAGCATCCAGGCTACCAGAAGGATGATGCATATTACAAACTCGACCAAGAATCCATTATTCTTGGATGTACAAGAGATACAGCATGCAGGGCGATGCGCTACCTTCTTGACTTTCCAACCATTGAAGCGAGAATACAAGGTTGCAAGGCACGCGCCTACCTCAGAATTAACGCAAACACACAACATCCACTGCATAGTGAAATTAGGAAGGTGAAGGGCAGCAGGTTAAAAAGAGGACGGTCGTGGATGGGTCAAGCCTAAGACATTCTTCAACAGGTGTGTTCACTTGAGGACTTAGAACCTGGCGAGGAGTGGGTGCAAGTGCCAACAGACTTCTGCACATCCTTTTCAGTTTGCATCCAACTAGATAGAAAATGCAGACAAGAAAATCCGGCTGCTGTTAAGGCTGAAGTACAAGCGTTGATTTTCGAGAATTCGCTAGACGGTGACGCGGTCATCTACACAGATGGGTCAGTCGTCCGACATGTGAGAAGCTCATGGGCCTTTACAGCTCGGGCCGGAGGGAGAATTGTGAAGGAGGACTCTGGTGCTTTCACTGAAACTACAAGTAGCCTGACCATGGAAGTCATGGCAGTAAGCAAAGCAATAACATGGCTCGAGACACAGACATTCACTAGGGCTTGTTTCCTTAGCGACTCAATGAACATGATCAAGAGGATAGAGGAGGGGTCGATCTGAAGAGAATGGTTGCTGCCTCTGGAGCGGTCTCGACTGGCAAAGATTAGTTTCATCTTCGTGCCAGGGCATGCGGGAGTACAAGGAAATGAGCGGGCTGACAAGCTCGCAGGTGAGGCTACTGTGGAGGGCGGACGCGCCATGGACCAGGCCGACATTCTAAATGCTCTACGAGATGTAAGACTTTTGCGAGAACCAAGTGATGACTGTGAATCTACAACAATGGCCAGACTGCGAGAGCAGCAAATTAAAAGAGGGGTGGCCAAACAAGAACACTACGCAGGAAGCGTCATTTGAGGACAAGCTCTATGGAGATATCAACAAGCTCAAGTCGACTGCAGCTTACTTTAACTACATTCATCTCATCTCATCATGTTCCTCTTGTACCTTGCGGTGTCGAGGTGAAGTATAAACTTCGTGAGAGTGCCCGGTTATGGGCTTCGTATATCGACATTCCCATGGATTCTGTTATTCCCTCCGTCCAGCGTTTACGTGGTCGGCCTCTTCCTCTGTTTCCATCTGGTCTGTACGTCATTGCCTGTTGTGGCATGCTGTTGACTGGTAGCCTACTTGCATGGCCAAACCATTTGACTTGCTGCTTTCTAATAAAATCTAGAGCAGCTTTAACCCCCACTTTAGTCCTGATTTCTTCATTTCTGATCTTATCTCTTCTTGATACGTTGAGTATTCTTCTCAGGAACCTCATTTCTGTTGTTGTGATTTTTCTTTTCTCTTTTTCTGTCATTGTCCAGGTTTGGCATTGGTAGCACAGAGTTGGTAGGAAGATTGTGTTGTAAAGTGCTTTCTTAGTAGTTATTGATACATGTTTGTTCTTTAGTATTGGTGCCATTTGTCCAATGAGTTGATTTGCCTTATTGCACCTATTTTCGATCTCGTCTTCTGATCTGCCATTTGATGATATTATACTTCCTAGGTACTTGAAGCTCTTTACTTGTTTCAAGGGATGTTCGTTTAGGTGAATTATGTTCCCTACACATTTCGTTTAGACTATTCATGTGGTCTTGTAATTCAGCTTCTGATTTTGCTATTAGTGCTTGGTCGTCCGCAAACAGGAGTTCTCTAATGGTTAGATTTGCAGATGGTTCTTCTTCTGTGTTCTCGTCATGCGGTATTCTTGCTGTCTCTGCTTGGCTGGTTTCTTTACATATGTTGTCTATATATGTTATGAACAAGAGAGGGGACAGGACACAACCTTGTCGTACTCCAGATCTTATGGTGAAGGGTTCTGAGTGTCCTCCAGTTGCTCTCACTATGCATTCACTGTTGTCGTATAAACTTCTACATAGGTTTGTTAGATGTGTGCTCACTCCATATTGTTTAAGGATTTCCCACAGCTTGTTTCTATCTACCCTATCAAATGCCTTTTCTTGGTCAACAAAGGCTAAGTAGAGTGTTTCATTGAATTCAATTGATTTTTCTATAAGTTGTCTAAGAGCAAAAATGGCGTCTGTGCATCCTTTGTTTTTCCTAAATCCAAGCTGCGTTTCGCTTAGCTGGGGTTCTAAAGTAGTTCGTAATCTTTTTTCAAGAATTTTGCAAAATATTTTCCCAGTATGACTCAACAGTGAAATGCCTCTGTATTGTGTGCAATCTCTTTTGCTGCCTTTGTTTTTCCAAATTGGGATAATTATGGCGTTTCCCCAGTCTCGTGGTGTCTGTTGTTCTACCCAAACATGGTTGAATAGTCTATGTAGCCAAGCTGTTCCTACTTCCCTTGCTGCTTTAATTAGTTCATTTGGTATTTCATCCTGTCCTGGTGATTTGTTCAATGGGGCTAATCTGATGGCTTCTATAATTTCTTCTTTTAGTATGTCTGGTTCTAGTTCCTCGGTGACATCTGTGTAGGTCTCTTGAATTCCTGTGACATCTGATGGGATGTTGAGAAGTTGTTCGAAATACTGCTTCCATCTTATTAGGATGTGTTTTTGTTCACTTATTGGTTCTCCATTTTCGCTGTTAATTATTTCAGTTGGGTCAAAGGGTACTCCTCTGGTTCGCATTGCACTTATCTTTTTGTAGAAGTTTCTGGTTGCCTCCTTGTAGTTTTTATTTAGGGTTTCTCCATACTCTTCCCAGTCTTTCTGTTTTTCCCTCTTTACTATTCTACTCACATGTCTTCTCGATATTCTGTATTCTATGAGATCACATTCCTGTTTGCTCTTCAACCACTTTTTATATTTTTCCTTTTTTTCTTTTACCGCTTTCTTTACTTCTGCGTTCCACCAACTTGTTATTTTCTTTATCCGTGTTTTGCATTTTTTCGTGGTTCCGCATGTTATTTTTGCAGTATTTAAAACGCTTGATTTGAACGTCTCCCATTCTTCTTCCACTGTTTTTCTTTCCGTAGGTAATTTTACAAAGAGTTCAGTTAGTTCTTTCTCATAATTTTCCCTTACTGCCTCGTCTTTAAGGTTTTTTAAGTTTACTGATTCGCATGGCATTCGCAACTACATTCAGGTTGACATTTAAAGGTGCATGAAGAAGTATTTAGACTGCCGCACTTCATACCACAGGTATGTCAGTTACAAAAAGCGTCCCAGAGGCATAAAATGGATTATTGCTTGGATAGCAAATCCATTACGTGGAAAGTCCGAATCAAAAGCTCACTGTGTGGGCTTCATAAAAGGTGGAAAGTGTCCTAGTGGCACGATATGGAATATTGCTTGGATAGCAAATCCATTACGTGGAAAGTCCGAATCAAAAGCTCACTGTGTGGGCTTCATAAAAGGTGGAAAAAGTGTCCTAGTGGCACGAAATGGAATATTGCTCGGATAGCAAATCCATTACACGGAAAGTCCGAATCGAAAGCTCACTGTGTGGATGTCATCTGCAGACTGCATTCTTCTGGTTTCCGGAGGAACAGCCTATGGTGAACGGAAGGCCCAATATACGGAAGTGAAGCTAAGCAGCCATGTGCAGGACGTGACGATTCCTTGGGTGAGCCCAGTACCAGGGCGCTGTGTGATGGCTCTGCAAGTATGGAAGCCTCCTTGGATGGCGGGGAATGCCCATGGTCTGCCCCTGCCTTCCCTTGAGGGTTGACCAGGATGTCTTTGGCTGTTCTATATGGGCCAGTTAGGATGGGGGATAACACCACAACAGTGAGATTCAAACGTCCTAAGAAACCCCCGGGAAGGTGAACCCGGTCAACAAATGCCCGCAGAAGTCGGATGTGTCGGCCTGACGGCGCAAGAACGCAGCTCTGCTGTAAACAGGCACAACGCAGTCACATCCGGAAAAAAATCTGGATGAACGCAGAAGAAGAAGAAGAAGAAGAAGAAGAAGAAGAAGAAGAAGAAGAAGAAGAAGAAGAAGAAGAACCAACACAGGGCTAATGTTGTCAGCCACTATATGTTGAGGGAGATACTGGGAGAGGATGTGAGCACTTATGGAATGAATGGCTCGATGTACAGTGACAATCTGATAACTGACTCATTCATTCCGTAGCATGTCATTTACAGAACTTCACTCCCATAACAACCTTCCGGAAAACCTCTCGATCATAAGCAAGATGTTCCGCGTTCGATACACCCATCTGGAGATCATCCACCACATCCTGCACCCATCTTCTCTTTGGGCTTCCTCTTTCTAGGCATATACCCCTCCATTATTGTTCTCTCCAAACTTTCATGACGTTTCAAGTGACTGACTGGTAAGATTTGCTTGAAATGTAGAAAATCGTACGCCATATATTTTGTATACTCAAAACCCCAGGAAGGTAACCCGGCCAACAAATGCCTGAAGAAGAATGTGTCGGTCGAAAGGTTCAAATATCACAGCTCTGCTGTAAATTGGCACAACGCAATTACGTCTAAAACAACATTCCAGGCGAGCGCAGAAGAAGAAGAAGAAGAAGAAGAAGAAGAAGAAGAAGAAGAAGAAGAAGAAGAAGAAGAAGACTCATAACAAAGGAGGTTATATTTTGATCCATTAATTCCTGAAAAAAGCAGGCTATTTTATTATTTTCATGTATATGAAGCTCAAGCCGGCTTCCTGGCATAGAGGTTAGCAACTTTTCTCCGTAATCTCGTATATGCTCTAAGTAACGTGACGACGGTGAGAATCAGCAGTGGTTCGAATCGCGTCAGTGACTTACAGGGTATGTGAGTCGGCCGCTCAGAAAGCAATGGCAAACTAATGAGAGTAATTTTGCCAAGAAATCAACAATCAGCTGAAAGATGCTGATGTTGACAGCGATGTCCAGTAAAGGATATGCAAACAATTTTTTTTTTTTATGAAGCTCAGCACAGACGAATGGATAAGAGCACTTGTTCTTAAATATCTAGTGTGCTGTCACTGAGGTAGCGAGTTCAACCCCTACACAGACTAAAATGACTTCTCGTCTTTGACTTGGCTATGTAAATTACAAGTACCTCTGAAGTCAGAGCGGGTTCCCCTGAAGGCGACTGACACTGCTAAAAAGGATAACTAATTCACAGTCAAAAATCAGTCCAGTGCACAAGAAGTAGTAGCATGTGTATGGACTACGCTTGGGTTCAAAGCGAGTGAATGCAGAAGAAGAAAAAAAGAATGCAAAATGACAAACAATGTGTTTGTACAAGGCGAATTCAAAATAGAAATATAAACTAAACTGTTCAATGATATTGACAAAAGTGGATACATACTTAGTGATGTGCTGAAATCTGCATTTATAGCTTTACCTAAGAGACAGAAGCAATCGAATGCAAAGAACTATACAGTGAAACTCATACAATGCCACTAAATTTCAACTCAGAATTGTGAGAGGAACAAGAAGGTATATAAGCATGGAAATTAATTAAGAACAGTATGGTCTGAGGGAAGAAAAAGAACAAATAATGCAAAATATGCATTCAGAGCACTAATAGAGAACAATTAAAATGGGAAATAAAGTAAACAATTATTATAACATAAAGGAGTATGACAATGTTCTCTGTCACCGAATCACTTCTCTACAGAGACAAACCAGGAATCTCAGTCGGATGTTTATAATATAAATTATCTGAATTATGCAGATGAAACAGTATTGATACCTGTAAAGCAAAAGACTATTAAATTATATTTTTTAAATGGTGCATGTTCTATACAGGATGCTGCGATTAACCCCAGGTTGATTTTCTCAGCAATATAATATTCAGTAGTTTGCCACTGCTTTCTGAATGAGAAGTCAACCCTGAAGTCCAACTGACAGATGTGTGAAATGAACCCACTACCTTGCCATCAGCCAATAAAAAGTTAGATCGAAAGTGATAAACTTCTCGGCCACACTAACCTCTAAACATTGTAATGTTTTGTAAGTGTAAACAAGAAAAGAACAAAACAATACAATAAAACCAATCAGTATATAAAGAAAAAGAAACCACCACAATGTGGTGTGATATATATGATAAGAAAATCATCTCCCATGAATTTATTCATTTACAAAAATATATCTGACTAGCAGTGAATCAGATGAGTGTTCAGACTTTACTACGACGAGTCTAAAATGGCTATTTCCTCATACTTCTCTCTAAGTGGCATATTTGTGTCCAGGTTGTGTAACCCGTCTTTGTTCAGTTATTCTTAATTATTGTTGTAAAGATAATGCTGCAAAGCGAGGGAACAATCTATAAATCATCTGTGACACACTAAAAACAGAAAGCTTGGATTCTCTTGTTTAGAGGTGCAAACATATGTTTGCCACACCAAAAAAAAAAACATATCTAACCATCGAATGTTCATTACTTATGCCAGTGATTCTCAACCTTTTTTTGTCCCATGCACCCTCACACACATAATTCAAGAAAGGGGGACGATCGCGTTTTGTGTAATCATGAAACCATTTTGAGTCTGCCAATCTGTGGTCTTAATACCTGACCTCGGGAGTCTGCCCTCACATGCCTGACCTCACATACCTGACCTCAGGGGTCTGCCCTCACAGGCCTGACCTCACATGCCTGACCTCACAGACCTGACCTCGGGAGTCTGCCCTCACATGCCTGACCTCACAGGCCTGACCTCACATGCCTGACCTCACAGGCCTGACCTCACAGGCCTGACCTCACAGGCCTGACCTCACAGGCCTGACCTCACATACCTGACCTCACAGGCCTGACCTCACATACCTGACCTCACAGGTCTGACCTCACATGCCTGACCTCACAGGCCTGACCTCACATGCCTGACCTCACAGGCCTGACCTCACAGGCCTGACCTCACATGCCTGACCTCACAGGCCTGACCTCACATGCCTGACCTCACATGCCTGACCTCACATGCCTGACCTCACATGCCTGACCTCACATGCCTGACCTCACATGCCTGACCTCACATGCCTGACCTCACATGCCTGACCTCAGGGGTCTGACCTCACATGCCTGACCTCGGGAGTCTGCCCTCACACGCCTGACCTCAGGGGTCTGCCCTCATACGCCTGCCCATGACTGGACACCTGCCCATGACTGGACACCTGCCCATGACTGGACACCTGCCCATGACTGGACACCTGCCCATGACTGGACACTTGTCCTCACATCCCAATATATGACCCTCCCCTTCCTGTCAATCTGACCCTAAACCAGTCTCCATACCTGTCCTAATAAAAATATGGAACCCAGCATATGGAACCCTGCACAATCTCCTACCAACCCTACAATCCACACTCATCTTGATAGGCCATACAAAATAAGTATCCAATATTTAAAGTATGTATCTAGTATTTAAACTACTTTAAATGGAAATTAATCTGTGAGTTAGAGAATGGACTGCCGCCACACCAGATCTTTATGGAACTACTGCGTAGTTAATATAATTTTTAAATGAAACCAAATATCATATATGCAGGTATTAGTTGAAAATTTGTGTAAGCTGAAAACTGTACTACAGAAAGCTAGTTTATAATATTATAATAATTAATAATAGTTTATGAATGTTGAGGAGCAGCTGGCCGAGTGGCTAGAACACCGGACTCTCATTTGGGAGACCCGGGTTCGATCCCGCGGTAAGGTGTGGGATTTTTTTTCTGTCGGAGGCAAAAAGAAAATCCTAACCTGCACAGTTTGCGGCAACTGCACTGGCCAGGCGGCCTTAATTCCTCAGGCTCAAAGACCCCTCTGCCATACACCGCAAGGTACTATATTGGCAGTAAATGACGAGTTTAAAATGACAGTTATGAATGCAGACTGTTCTCTGCAATTGGTTGGGGATGGGGGGGGGGGGGGGGTGTTTAGTGGGTGAGAGATAACATCTGCCTCAGGATCAGAAGATATTGGGTTTGATTGGGCTAAGAATTTTTCAGAGAACCATAATCACCCTGATCTCTTCAAATTCTCTTGGATAGGATAGTGAGATAGATTAGAACGATCCCAATCGAATACATTGAATTCATTGATTGATAAAGATATTCAATTCATGGTTTTTATTTTTACTCTCATCTGCTGACTTCCAACTTTCAATTGCATCTTCATCTAGCAAATTATATTCCTTGACATTCTAGTCTGTATGATTACTATGCTAATCATAGATTAACCTACATATTTCTCGCACTTCAAATTACTGAAGTAAGTCGACTTGCCAGTCCGACTCGCAGGACGCAATAGAGAGTTTCAGTTGACAGACAGGATACCCTTCATAGATAGAAGATTAGTTAGTAAATTCGGTGCCAATATCTCCATGAATACTCACATTTTTAGATATTCCTGACATGTTTAATGTTGGATTTTCGTAAATGCTATAGCGCGGTCACAATCTTCAACGGCTTCTATTTGCACGTGTTATGTAACCGAACTTCTCAGAGAAGAAATGGCAAAAGCGTGCAAGGTCAATGTGCGCTTGCGTCAGGTGCAGTCGTTTCCGGCGTAGAAAGTACGACAGGGGAGATCACTCTTTAACTGGGAGGTCGGCGGTGTCAATCCAGGCCAGTACATTTCCTAGTACACACTTTATGCCAGGTTAACCTGGAAGCCCAGGTCAGTTTGCACAACTCCCTGCTCGAATGCATGATCACCGGACCGAAAAGCAAGCATACTATAGCTACTGTACTACCACCGCGGCTCCCTCTTTACCTGTCATCACATGTAAAATAACAGTAATGTCTCATGAAATTAATTGATTAGTGATGATTGTCATCATTGCACTTAAGACGGGTCCACAGATGCTCCGAGCGCCTCCTTACTTAACATCACCTCCAACGTATAGAATGAAAAAGTTAATTGCATATTCTTTGCGGACCTAACAATCAACCCCAGCATTTTTGGCTGCTCGTGATTCCTGGGCAAGTTTACGCTCGTTCAGTGGTTTGCCAATGCTTTCTGGACGGCCGGCACCCATAGGCCTACCATTTCATAAACAACCAACACAGCTGTGTTTTGAACGCGGTATGCGGGATTACGAACTGCATCCGTAACACCTTCACCACGAAGCCGGCGTATAGAGTACAGAGTATAGAGTGCAGCACAATATAAAATAACACAAAGTAATGCAACATTACATTACATTGGCACCTTTCCGTCTTGACAGACGATAGTTTGGTACATTGTGCTTCAAAAAGGCTTAATAACTACGATCCATGGCGGTGGCCAGTGTGGCTGGTAAGGCCAATTCTTGCTGCAAATGTTTGCCCACAGTAGGTGCATGTGAAAACATGGTCATTTCCACCATTTTGCACCATCTTACGTCTCTCACGCTCTATGTGTGCTTTATCTGCAATCATTTTCTCCTTTGTCTTTATTCCATTTCTGATAGTTGCCCTCCATGCAACACGTTCAGCGGCGACGTGCTCCCAATGTGCATTATCAATGCCTATATCAATCTTGTCCCGCTTACACACGTCTTTGTATCGTAGTAGAGGCCGACCCTGAGATCTCCTACCCGTCTGTAATTCACCAAAAAAGATGTCCTTTGGTATTCTACCATCATCCATCCTCCTAACTTGTCCTATCCATCTAAGTCTACGAAGACTGAGCATGGAATACACCGTCACACAACCTGATCTTTCCAATACTTCAGTATTTGTGATTTTGTCTTGCCACGTAATACCAAGTATTCTTCGCAGACACCGCATATGAAAGCTGTTTAAACGTTTCTCTTGGCGTGAGTAAGTTGTCCATGTTTCACTGCCATAAAGAAGAGTACTAAGGACACAGGCTTGGTAGACGAGGACTTGTGTTTTGGCAGTAAGCTTCCTGTTCTCCCAGACTCTTTTTGCTAACATGTTCATTGTTGTTGCTGCCTTGCCAATCCTGATGTTGATTTCCTGATCGAGGGATAATTTGCTATTTACCTCTGATTCTAGATATGTAAAATGGTCTACTATCTCCAGTTCGGCGTCGTCAATAAAGATTGATGGTACACCATGTGCACCTTGTGACATAATCTGTGTCTTCTTTTTGTTAATTGTTAAACCAAATTCAGAACAAGCATTGGAGAATGCAGATAGTAGATGTTGTAATTCTTCCTCAGAGTGGGTCGTAATCGCAGCATCATCCGCAAAAAGCAACTCTCTGATAAGTACCCTGCTAATTTTGGTCTTGGCCTTCAATCTCTGAGCATTATAGAGGCCACCATCTGAGCGTGAGTGAATGTATATACCGTCATCCTGATCACGAAAGGCATATTTCAGTAGAAGTGAAAAGTATATCCCAAAGAGGGTGGGGGATAGTACACAACCTTGCTTAACTCCACTCTTGATTTCAAACTCTTCTGAAGTTGAGCCATCAAACTTGATTATACCCTTCATGCCTGTGTGGAACGATTCCACAATGGACAGAAGAGTTGGTGGGCAGCCAATCTTCTTTAGTGCTTTGAACAGACCCTCACGACTGACCAAATCGAATGCCTTTCTGAGGTCGATGAAGGCAATAAACAGTGGCTGATTTTGTTCCCGGCATTTTTCTTGCATCTGTCGCAATGAGAATATCATATCAATGGTAGACCGGTTCTGGCGGAAGCCGCACTGTGATTCGGGGTAGACTTGATCTCACAGGACTTGAAGTCTGCGCAGGACAATTCTGGCAAATACTTTCCCAACAATACACAGAAGTGAGACACCCCTATAGTTGTTACAGTCGCTCCGATCTCCCTTGTTCTTGTACAGCGTTATGATTTTTGAATATTTGAAATCCTGTGGGACTTGTCCTTCTCGCCAGCATAGCTCTATTAGCTGGTGGATCTGTAGAGCGAGTGTGTCTTGCCCACTCCTGATTACCTCTATTGGAATCCCATCCTTACCTGGAGCCTTGCCAGATGCAAGCTCATTTATAGCACACTTAACTTCTGTTAAAGTCGGAAGTGTGTCCAGGTGGTCAAGAGTTGGCAGGGCCTCTATGGCGTTGAGGGCATCATCCGCTAGCTTGGTCTCACTTGAGTAAAGCTCTAAATAGTGCTCTACCCATCTATCCATCTGCTGTTTCTTATCAGTGATGATTTCTCCAGTCAAGGTTTTCAGCGGTTTGCACTTCTTTTGATAATTGGACCACAGGCTTTCTTTATCCCTTCATACATGCTTCTGATGTTTCCCTTATCACTTGCGATTTAAATGGACTCACATAACTTGATCCAATAGTCATTCGCACACTGCCTGGCAGCCTTTTGTACATCCTTCCTCGCTTGCTTCACACTCACATAACTTGATCCAATAGTCATTCGCACACTGCCTGGCAGCCTTTTGTGCATCCTTCCTCGCTTGCTTCAGCTCACTCAGAGTGTTATGCGTTGGTCTTTCCTTGTTTCTTAAGAGAGCTATCTTCTTTTTATCAATCAAGGGCTGCAGTATCTGGCTGTTTGCCGCAAACCAGTCCTGCCTCTTATGATCCACAGTGCCGTAAACCCCCACCTCTGTTTTATAAATAGTTTCCTTAAGTTTACTCCAGTTATCATTTACTATACAATTTTCTGATGTATCATTGAAAGCGTCTTCAAGTTGCTGTTGAAATGCAGCATTACAGAACAGAATTACGAACAATACAAGGACGTAGCGGCGACTGGCATAAAAACACACGAAAATACTAGTTGATGACACCACGTACTGTGTTGGTCGACTATTCTTCTTTGGCCCCTCAGCATAGCGCTTTTGTTTGGCTTCACTCCTTTTGACTAGATGTTTTTGCATTCTGGTCAAGGTTGCAGATTCACAGTCGTCTCTTGATTCATTTAATCGCCCTGCCTCTCCTACGGCATTCAATGTATCATTCCGGTCCATTGCTCGTCCGCTTCCCATAGTAGCCCAGCTGGCAAGATTACTAGTCTCGCTCTTCCCTTTTACGTCCAAGTGGTCTGGACACGAAAGCAAACATTTTCATCAGGCTTGACCTCCTCAAAGTTTCCAGCCACTGTCTTCGAGCACAGTCCATATCGATCTCCCTGAGCAGAATTATTGAATCACCGAGAAAGCATGCCTGGGTGAAAGTCTTTGTCTCCAGCCAGGCTATTATTATAGTTAGTGCCTTGACCTCCATACCCAGGCTAACTACTAGTTGTCACTGTGAATCTACCCCAGTCCTCCTTCACAATTCTTCCTCCGATCTGATCCGTAAAATCCCATGAGCTCCTCACGTGTCAAACATCTGACTCGTCTGTGCAGATGACTACTTCACCTTTCGGGAGAATTCTCATCTATAAAGGCCTGAACTCCTGGCCTCATAGTTACCGGATTTTGCTTTCGGCACTCCCTATCCAGTCGGACGCATACTGAATAGGACGTACAGCACTGGGTTGACATCTGTATTCATTCTTCGCCAGGTTCTGTGTCCTCAAGAGAACAGACCTTTTGAATAATGATCTTGGCCTTACTCATCCCGGATTTTCTTCTTGTCAGCCTTCTTCCTTTCATCTTCTTGACTCACTGAGCAGATTATGCTGGGTGTCGGCACTGACTCGGATATAGTCACATAGGCAAGTACTCTGCAAATACTGATTTCATAGTTAAAAAATCAAGGAAATGATATTAGCATAGCTGGTGCTTTATCTGTAGAAATACTGTAAACATTTTCCACTTCCCGTTATCCATATTATTGGGCGGTATCATTGCAAAAATAACACAAAACACACTGGTTAATCTTCAGCTGCGCTATGGAGCAACTGAATTGTATTCATTTGTCCGCACTTGACGATGTTATTCAAACATTGAGACGCTAAGGAATCGCATTTGATAATAAATGGTACTTTATTGTAAATAGTTTTTTGTAAACAATGCCCTGATTCTTTGAACCCAGTGACTGATTGTACTCCTATCGACTGCAAAACTTCCATACACATCACATAGACGCTTGTGAATGTTCACAACAGTTTCCTTCTCTGGAACGAGAAATTCTATCACAATTCGCTGCTTATAACGTAAGTTGCTAATACGCTCCATTTCAACGGTTTAAGTCAGCCATATTATTTGACCTGCTGGGTTGCAATTCGGTGCACACAATCTGCTCATGCCATGGGAATATCGATACATGAAGCCTATAAGCGGGCATTCTCCCGCTGTTTATACTTCACCTCGACACCGCAAGGTACAAGAGGAACATGATGAGGTGAGATGCGAATCTGCTCATGCCATATTTGAAGTGTTAAAAAATGTAATGCTTCTATCTTCATTTTTAGCTGAGAAAAACGATGTGATGCATTACTTTTTAACAACCCTCGTATAACATAGAGACAATAACAGGTAAATTAAAATTCGGCTCAGAAACATTATCAGACACACTATGTGCTATATTCACAAAGATATCTATGGTTTTGATTTCTCAGCAGGATCTATGGATACCTTATTTTGTCTGAATATTATACTTCCCTAGCCTGCTACAGACAACAACGTCCTTATTCTTCCATTTAAGTAGGCGAGACGTCGGGGCACAGACCCTACATGAAGTCCAGGAGAGTCAGAATATATGCGCCAAATATGGCTCTGTATAACTACCTGCCGGGCCGGTAGTCACGGGTTTGAATCCGTATTGAGACGGATGCTTTAAAAATGTAAGCCTAGGTGGACCCAGCCTATAATGAGTACCAAGGAATGTCATGGGAAGTAAAGGCGACCGACCTGATATTGGCCACACCATCCGTAGAGTGTTGATTGGTCTATATGGGATTAACACCATATGCCCGATGCGCCCTAAGTTGCGTAAAAGGGTCTTTTACTTACTTATGACTCTGTATAGCATTTTGTGGTAACAATATCATATTATGTGTTATATGTTATCATGGCCGAATGGATAAGAACGCGTGTTCTTAAACATCTTGTGAGCTGATGCCGAGGTAGGGAGTTCAACCTATCGTCCTTGAGATTAATTACAAGTACCTGTAAAGTCGGAGTGGGTTCACCTGATGACGAGGGACACTTAGTAGAGAAAGCTAATCCACACTCAAAATTCAGTCTAGCGGGACGAAGAGGTGTTTTCAAGGCACCAGGGATGGGTTCTATATCTATACTGGCCAAGACCTGCTGACACGTCCACGCCGGCGTCCTGGGCAACAGGTCCCTTCGGGGACCTGGCTAACATCAGTAGGATCGATTATTCCTCCGAAGTCGGAGAGTATCTGCCTGTACGGCGAGGAACTACCAGTCTGCACACCAATAAGCCAGACATGGGACAACGGATACTCACGCAAACCTCAGGTCCCGTATGACATCACACTGATGTTGGACAGCAGGATGTCTTCATCCGACATACAGGACTTCACGCTGGGGTTCACAGCCAGCGAACACAAGCAAGCAAGCAAGCATTCAGTCTAGCGCTACTAGAGGTTGTGTGTATGGACTACGAGTTCAACGCGATTGAGCGCACACAAAAATGTATATTGTGTGGCAAACCCGGCTATGGGGACCTAGTATCCACATAATGAGGGCTGGTCTGGCTCGCATGATCAGTTCCGTGTCTGGCGTTCGTTGTCTCGGATGGCACTCAATCTGGAACTTCCCAGCCAACGCTAGAGAGGCAGGCGTTTCGAGAATGTGACCATAGCACGAAGACAGAATGGCTAATTAAATCAGCCGTGGTTCCTAAGATGACACGATCCTACTTGGATACCTGTGACAATTGTATAGCTAATACATGCTTACCAAGCTCTGACCCTCGCGGAAAGAGAACTGTTATTAGTTCAAAACCAATCCTCGTTGCCCTTCGCGGGGCACGGCGTTCCCACTGATGACTCTGAACAACTGTGTGCAGTTCGCATGGCCTTATGTGACGGCGACGCATCTTTCAAATGTCTGCCCTATCAAATGTCGATGGTACGTGACATACCTACCATGTTTGTAAACAGGTAACGGGGAATCAGGGTTCGATTCCGGAGAGGGAGCATGAGAAACGGCTACCACATCCATGGAAGGCAGCAGGCGCGCAACTTACCCACTCCCGGCACGGGGAGTTAGTGACGGAAAATAACAACACGGGACTCTAACGAGGCCCCGTAATTGGAATGAGTACACTTTAAAGCAGAGGTGGCCAACAGGAGGCCCGCGGGCCGCATGCGGCCCGCCGGACGTCATGTTGCCGCCCGCGGAGTGCGAAGCGATGATGTGGTCGAGGCTGTAGCACGCTTGCTTGTTTACTTTAATTTAAAAAAAAAAAAAATTGGTGCGTGGCCCGACAGAAAATATTATTTCTGAAATTTGGCCCGCCAGCTGAAAAAGTTGGCCACCCCTGCTTTAAGGCCTTTAACGAGATTCTACTGGAGGACAAGTCTGGTGCCAGCAGCCGTGGTAATTCCAGCTCCAATAGCGTATATTAAAGTTGTTGCAGTTAAAAAGCTCGCAGGTTGATCGCAGGTGCAGGAGGGCGGTCCGGCTGGCGCCGGTTCACTGCCCGTTGTTCCTGCCCTACCGGCTGCTGGCTCTCTCCCGTGGGTGATCTTTGCTGAGCGTCCAGGGTTGCCGGCGCGTTTACCTTAAAAGAAGAATAGATTGTTCAAAGCAGGCCTCGGCTGCCTGAATAATGGTGCATGGAACAGTGGCATAGGGCCTCGGTTCTATTTTGTTGGTTTTCGGAACTGGAGGTAATGATTAACAAGGACAAACTGGGGCATGCATTCCTATTGCGGCGTTAGAGTTGAAATTCTTGGATCGCCGTGTGGGAAGCGACCAGAGGCGAACGAAATGCCCAACATACGGAAGTGAGGTCATGAAGGAGCCATGCGCAGGACGTGACGACCCCTTGGGTGAGCCCAGTACCAGAGCGCTATGAGTCGGCTCTGCAATTATGGAAGCCTCCTTGGATAGCGGGGAATGCCCATGGTCTGCCCCTACCTTCCCGTGAGGGTTGACCGTGATGTCTTTGGCCGTTCTAACCAGCTGGGATGTGGACGACACCGCAACAGTGAGAGTCGAATGTCCCTCGAAACCCCGGGAAGGTTAACCCGGTCAACAAACACCCACAGAAGTCGAATGTGTCGGTCTAAGGGCGCAAAACCTGGAACAATGCAAAAACGTCTGAAAAACACTCCGGATGATGATGATGATAATGAAGAAGAAGAAGAAGAAGAAGAAGAAGAAGAAGAAGAAGAAGAAGAAGAAGAAGAAGAAGAAGAATCCATGGGGATAAGTGAACATTACTGTGGTGTTCTTTGCTGTTGGCGAGAATACCACAGAGAAGGGCACCCACTTACTCTAGCAGCTTAAAAGGTTGCTAGCCAACAGACATGAGAATCTGGAAACAAGCAGAAGCTGCCACATTATACATCCCAAGAAAGTGTCCTAGTGGCACGAAATGGAATATTGCTTGGATAGCAAATCCATTACGTGGAAAGTCCGAATCGAAAGCTCACTGTGTGGATGTCATCTGCAGACTGCATACCTCTGGTAGAACAGCCTATGGTGAACGGAAGGCCCAATATTCGGAAGTGAGGCTAAGCAGCCATGTGCAGGACGTGACGATTCCTTGGGTGAGCCCAGTACCAGAGCGCTGTGTGTCGGCTCTGCAAGTATGGAAGCCTCCTTGGATGGCGGGGAATGCCCATGGTCTGCCCCTGCCTTCCCTTGAGGGCTGACCAGCATGTCTTTGGCTGTTCTATATGGGCCAGCTGGGATGGGGGATAACATCACAACAGTGAGAGTCAAACGTCCTAAGAAACCCCCGGGAAGGTTAACCCGGTCAACAAATGCCCGCAGAAGTCGGATGTGTCGGCCTAACGGCGCAAGAACGCAGCTCTGCTGTAAACAGGCACAACGCAATCACGTCCGAAAAAAAAACTCCGGATGAACGCAAAAGAAGAAGAAGAAGATACATCCCAAGAAACTTAACATTCAGCCCAAAAATAAGACAATTTTTCGCCGGATCATAATGAGGGAGATGTTCTGCAAAGGACGTGAAACAAGATGCTAGTAACAATATTTAAGATAGAATTGGAACATGTTCACTTCTAATTACCTTGAAAACACATTGACAACGGCTGTAACGCCATGAATAATTATTAGTGAAGTTTCTTGTAAATGGGGATTTACGTGTTCTAAATAGGGAAAACACTACAAATAATTTATTAATAAGCATTGCGTGTCGTTACGGCACTTGATCATGTGCACGGGTGTAACTTGTGCCAATTAAGATGTTTTCATTTGATTGCTTTGTTAACTTTATTACCACTAGTACAGCAAAGTATGCAGACATAAAACGGGAACAATTAGAAAGATATTTTGGAACTAGTTTTGTTCATATTATTTTGTCTAATAAATTAAAGAGACGTTTTATAATACAATAAGTAGAATCAGCAAGAGTGGATGGTAGTGGAAGTTTCAGCTTCCTGGCCACATGGCAGACGGCTGTTTTTAACAATAATAATCTGATGGCAACAGGCGATTCGTGTTGAGTTTTATCTTTCCTTAATAAATGTTTTGACCGCCAAATGGAAAACATGGAAGACAGCGGGATAGACAGTGATCAGAGATCACACGTAAGAATATAATTTACATATATGCAAACATGGCTGAAAACTGTTAAAATCTGATAATTATCCCTCTCACTCACTCACCCAGTGACAGTCACACTCCTCAATCAGCTTTTGAGTTTTTCTAGAGTTTTGGTTTCAGTTCAGTTACTACTTCTACTTTCTTCTATCTCTGTCCTGTCTACTCTTATTTCGTATAATATTGGTGTTATATATATTTTCTTATATTAATTATTATATATAAATCAGAAGTCACTTTTTAAAGCGACTCTTTTGCTATTTGAAATAGTATTTCATATTCATATCATATTGAATATTGTGTAGATTACTTACTCTGATTACATTAAATCATTAATCATGTCTGCCATACAACAATACAGCTGTGATATTCATAAATATTAATTAATTATTTATGGTTAATAATTTAAGACATTTAATTATAACATTATAACAATATTATAACTTATTGAAAAGCAGTAAATTGTAAATATATTAACATTACAGTAACACTAGTAATTTAACTATAGTATGTCCACATTTGTTTGCCTTCATTCACGATCAATTATTTTGAAAACTGTCTGTTGCATTGTTATGAAATTTTTCCAGCCGTCTTATATTTACCCCCACCCAAGGAATATGTCTTTGATAGGTCCAAAAACAACTTAAATCATTGAAAGCGGCGACATTCCTTTGATGTTTTGCTTAACAACTAGTGATTTCTCGCTAAAAAAGTTATGTTTACGGTAATGGGGACCTGCAAATTCAGATGACAAACAAAGGCGTATCCGGATTCGTATGGGAGTGGGTGCAATGAAAGAAGTAGCTTACAATGGACAGGGTCGGCTGCATTGCACAGGGTTTTTATCCCATATCGCTCAGTTTCTTTCCGCAGCGCGGAAAGCGTCGCACAAAGCACGAACTCCGTAGCTCCAGCGACGACCCTCGGGAGTGTCCGGAAAAAAATGCACTCTTGAAATGGATGCGGCCCGGAATCGAACATACAACCTTCAATCCATCCTTTCTCCAATAGTCCTCTTCCTCTTTCAACACATGGTCCTGACGTTTTTTCCAGTAACTTTTATCAATATTTAAAAGCGCAGAAAGACAGACAGACAGAAAGGTAGGTAGGTAGGTAGGTAGGCAGAAAAGTGGGTAGGTGGGTGGATGGCTGGCTGACTGGGTGGGTGGCTGGCTGACTGGGTGGGTCGGCCGGCCGGCAGGCAGGCAGGTAGGCAGATAGATAGATATCGGTCGGTTGGTCGGCCGGCAGGCAGGGAGGTAGGCAGATAGATAGATATCGGTCGGTTGGCCGGCAGGCAGGCAGGCAGATAGATAGATAAGCAGGCAGACAGATAGATAGATAGATAAGCAGGCAGGCGGGCAGGCAGGCAGATAGATAGATAGATAGATAAGCAGGCAGGCAGATAGATAGATAAGCAGGCAGGCGGGCAGGCAGATAGATAGATAGATAGATAGATAAGCAGGCGGGCAGGCAGGCAGGTAGGCAGATAGATAGATTTATAGATAAGCAGGCAGGCAGATAGATAGATAGATAGATCCCCACCAGAAGCCGGGCCTTGTCAGCTAGTTTATTTATATAATCACGTTTCATGAAAGAACCCCTATTTGGAGACACCTCTGAATCTTCGCGCTGTTTGTTTCAAAACGGAAATCACGTGAAAATTTCAAAAAATGCCCGGACGTCTCTTGGTGAAGCTGTAATACTGTTAAAATCATGGAGGTAATCTCTATGTCGTAATTAATATACCGCATATAAACTAACTTTGAAATCTGCTGTAAAATCTCCAGAACAAAATTTTTTTTGTTGGGTGGACATAATGATAAGGTTATAGACTAAATCTCATCATTTTCCCTGAGTTGGTTAATAAGATATTGAATTTTATATTGAGGCAAAAAAAACACACACACTATAGTAACAGTCTTCATTCAGGAGATAGCAGGGTAGCACAATAATAATAATATTATTTATGAATATTATCCTACTCACAATAATAATAATATTTATTATTGTGCTATCATTTTCACTCCTGAATTATATTGTAATATGTCATATCCAGTTAGTCATATTGCAATACAATACTGTTAGTATCCTTTGCAGTGCATATTTCATGCAGTCCAGTAAATGATCATATCATGCATATTAAATTATTATAGAATATATTAATTATTATGATTCTGGCATTCAACACAGCGGTCTTCTTTTCTAGTTAATAAATAGTCCAAATTGTAACCTAAATAATTTGTTTATTTCTCAGGAATATTAAGTTCATTTGCTACTGGCACATTCTTATTTGAAATTTTAACAATCTGTATGCGTGTTTACGTTTCAAGCTTTGATTCCACATTTGTGATCATTCTGTTTTTAATTGCTGATTGAATGTCATCTTTACTCATGCTACATGTAATTTGTTATTTGTACTGCCTTTCCTTATTCTTTATCCACCATTTCAATACCATCCATTTCATCTTGTGCCAGTATCCACACAATAACCTCAATAACCACTGAACAACTTCTGGTACTTATTTGTAGTAGCTAAGAAGATCTCTTCTGATCTTCTGTATCTGGTCTACTACACACCATGTTTGTTAGAGCCAGAATTGTCAATAGTCAATCTGTTTAAACATCAGCTTCTGGGGAGAGTTATATTATATTTCTAGTGTTTTTAGTACAGCAGCCATTTCTGCAGTAAAAATATTATGTTTGAAATTTCTCTTTATTTTCCATTATGGAATGCATATTCCTATTCCCAACAGTAATCTTTCCGTTGGATCCATCTATGTAAAACATTAATACACTCTTTTGATATTTGTAGAGGAATTTTATAATGACATAGAGTCTGCCTTAAAGAAATGTAAAAATTCAGAAATAAACATCATAATAGGGGACTTCAATGCAAAAGTAGGAAATCAAGGGGATAGATACACAATAGGAAACTATGGTTTAGGAGAGAGAAATGAAAGAGGATACAGACTAGTAGAGTGGGCAAAAGAACAGGAAATGATTGTAGGAAACACCTGGTTCAAGCAACACCCTAGAAGATTATGGACCTGGAGGAGTCCTGATAGCAGGATTAGAAACCAGATTGACTACATTCTCATTAGCAGAAGATTTAGAAACGCGCTAACAGTAGCAAAAACAGTTCCCAGTGCTGATTGTTATAGGGACCACAGACTACTCACAGGAACATTGAGGATAAAGTTGAAGAAAGTCAAGTATACAACAGGGAACACTAAATATGATTTGTGTACATTGAGTAATGACAAGGAAATACAAAACAAATTCAGCATAGAAGTACAGAACAGATTTGAAATATTGTCTGATCTAGAGATCCTATTCCAGGATGTGGATGATCAATGGGAAATGTTAAAGAATTCAATCAATGTGGCGCAGAAACAACTATTCCAAAATTAAAGAAGGTGGGTCGTAAGAAATGGATGACTGAGGAAATTTTACACTTAATGGAAACAAGAAGACTCAACAAAAATAATCCTGCCAAATATGAAGAAATTCACAGACAAGTCAGAATATTATGTAGGAAGGCAAAAGAATCATGGCTTGAGGAAAAGTGCTTAGAAATTGAAAAACAACACAACAGTCAAAATACCAAATTAGTGCACAAAAAAATTCAGCAACTTACTAATAAAAGAACAAGTACATCAACAGGCTGTCTAAAAACTAAAGATGGCAAAGTCATAATAGAAAAAGATCAGATTCTACATGTATAGACAGATTATGTGAAAGACCTGTATAATGATAACAGAGAGGAACAGTATGCTATTAGATTTAACAATGAAGGACCTGCAATTTTAAAGATGGAGGTTCAAAATGTTCTTAAGCATATGAAAGCTGGCAAGGCCCCCGGTGCAGATAACATCACAACAGAAATGATTAAAGCTCTAGAAGAATTTGGACTAGAGCAAGTCACTAGACTGCTGAAAACATCATATGATACTGGAGATATACCTTCTGAATTATGTAATTCTGTATTTATTGCAATCCCAAAGAAATCAGGAGCCTTAGAATGTGATCAACATAGAACAATTAGTATAATGAGTCACATCACAAAGATTTTGTTACGAATTATCATGCAAAGAGTGAGGAAGAAAATACAACCTGAAATAGGGGAAGAACAATGTGGTTTTGTAGAAGGAAAGGGTACAGTAAATGCTGCGTATATGCTGCGAACAGTTATTGAACGTGCTTTAGAAGTAAACAAGGATATACATCTTTGCTTTATTGACTACACAAAGGCTTTTGATAGAGTTAGACATGTCAACATTGTGGATATGCTTGCAGATCTACAAATTGATGGGAAAGACATTAGACTTATAAAAAACATATATTGGAAACAACAAGCTGCCATAAGGATTGATAATGAAGTAGGACAATACCAACCTATTAAGAGAGGTGTTAGGCAGGGATGTGTAATGTCTCCAGATCTTTTTTCCCTATACAGTGAAAATATTTTCAGAAATGTAGAAGACCTAAATGGAATCAGCATTGGAGGACGAAACATAAATAACATTAGATATGCAGATGATACAGTATTGATTGCAGACAATGCACAGGATCTGCAACAATTAGTAGACGCTGTGGTTGTACACAGTGAGCAGCTGGGGTTGGAATTAAATTGTAGGAAGACACAGGTTATGGTCGTCACTAGGAAGAACGAAGTACCACAATGTAATATACAAGTAAATGGGAATAATCTTCAACAAGTGAATCGGTTCAATTATCTCGGAACAGTCATAACATCTGATGGCAGATGCCTTGAAGAGATTAGAACAAGAATCGCCATTGCGAAAGTAGCCTTTAGCAAGATGAAAAACATTCTGACCAATAAAATGATGTCAATTGAAACGAGAAAAAGAGTGTTGAGAGGATACATAGAGCCTGTTCTTTTGTATGGATGTGAAACTTGGACAATGTGCAGTCAAGCTGAAAAACATCTGATGGCTGCAGAAATGTGGTTTCTGAGAAAAATGCAAAGAATACCATGGACAGATAGAAAAACCAACGACCAAGTACTACAAGAGACAAATGAAAATCGTAGATTGATTAGAGAAATTAGACGTAGACAGTCAAAATTTTTTGGACATGTTATGAGAAGAAATGGACTGGAGAACTTAGTGACAGCTGGCAAGATCGAAGGGAACAGACCAAGAGGAAGACCGAGAGGAAAATACCTGGATGGCTTGGCCACATGGCATGGACGAGACAGGAACGTTGAGCTGATCCACGACTCTGGTGATCGAGTGAAATGGCGAATCATGACCGCCCACGCTTTCCGGCATGGCACATGATTGATTGATTGTATGTGACTATAGGCATTATCTTTCATTATTTTGGGATCAGACTCCTTATTTAGTGTAACTGCTAGTTGATAGTCATTTTCCGGTTCTATTAATTGTCGTGACTGAATCATACTTTTAAATTCTGGTTATTAGTTTATTCAAGGTTTCTGAAAACCTCAGTTTTAATTTGCCATCACATGTTGTTGTGACTATATCTTTAGTCTTATTTGAGTTTGCATCTGATTATTGTGTATGCTTAAAAGTTGCGTATGCAGGGTAAGTATTGTCTTTGGTTATTGTGATAGTGTCATTTAATCTTAGTTCTTTTCTAAGTAGTGCTAGTGCTTCTACTGATGTTCTCCTTTGTTTGCTTGCTATTATATATAGAGCTAGGTGTTGTGGTTTGCCTAATTTAGACTTGCTGCGTTTAGCTGCTTGAATCATGAATGAAGATTTCGTAGTCTTTAAATATTTTTCTTCTACTAATTAATTATAAGTAGTATTAATACTAGCAATCCATGCATTTCCTTTTAGACATCTCAGCATATTTAGTGGTCATCAAAACACCTGTAAAAAGTTATCTGTGTGTATGTGTATTTTTTTTTTGGTTCAGTTAAGTTTAAGCCTAGAATTATTCCCAAATATTTAACTGTTTGCTTTGTATTTTTCGTCAGTGTAAATGTATGTCAGTTAATCTGTTTTTAGCGAATGGCTGAATGATAAGGGATAAGAACGTGTGTTCTCAAACATCTGTTGTGCTGATGCTGAGGTAAGGGGTTTAGCCCCTACACCGGACAATTGGACTAAAATGTTGACCTATCATCCTTGACTTGGGAACGTAAATTACAAGTACCTTTGAAGTTGGAGTGGGTTCATCTGATAACGAGGGACATTGTTAATAGGGAAAACTAATCCACACACAAAATTCAGCCCAGCACTACTAGAAGTAGTGTTATGGACTACGCTTAAGTTCAAAGTGAGCGAGCGCAAACAAATCTATGTTTAGCAATTCTACCATTGCCAAATACCATCTCAACTGTTTATGATACATTTAATTGGAAACCACATCTTGTTATCCACTCTTAAACTTTCCTTATGTGCACTTGTAGTTCTTTAAATAAACTTAGGAGATTTTGTCCTAACCTTCATAAGGCAGCAACTTCAGCATATTGACAGCTTATTTTTAATATCTGTAAATTCCTCTCTGAAATCATTAATAATTATAGTGAAGATTGTTAGTAACTGTCCTCAACCTTGGGAAATAACATTTTGTTGCTTATGTAGTTCTGAATGCATTGCTTACATTTATTGTCAGACATTACTTTTGAAGAACATAGAACCTGCCTCAATATGAGAGATAGACTATCTTCCAGCTTGGCTGCTTCTGTATGTCCTTCCATTAGGACTATCAGTTCTTTCACATGGATGTGTCCTGCTCTGTCTTTTGCGCCTTTGAGAACCAATAAAAACAAAAATGTATGTGCAGTTCCTTTTGACTTCACTTATAAAGATAAGTACAGTGGAACCTCGGTTTTCGTCGATAATCCGTCCGAAAACAATCGGTGAAATCCGAAACTGACGAAATCCGAGGCAATTATTTCCAAATGAATCAATATACGAGGGCGAGTCAATAAGTAAGTCGCACAGTTTTGTGAGATGGCATGTAAATGTAGTTGGTGTTTTCTACAGGTGTCATTAGGTGACAGCAAAATTGAACTTTATATTCCCGTTCATCAGGTTGCGCTAGGTGTCTCATGCGCATGCACAGTTCATAAACAAAATGGCGACTGTACTTACGGAGTGTACAACCAAAGAGCAACATGCTGTTGTGCGTTCTTGTGGGCAAAAGGACTGCCTCCAAATGACATTCATAAGGAAATGCTTCCTGTTTATGCTGACAAATGTTTATCCCATAAAGTGGTGCATAGCTGGGTAGAAAAATTTTCTCAAGGACGCTCTAAAATTGGTGATGAAATCCGATCTGGTCATCCTGTTGAGATTGCAACATAAGCATCTGTGCAGCGGGTGGAGGAGATGATTAGGGGTGACAGGCGAGTAACGATAGACTCTGTAGTATCGGCAATAGGGTGCTCACATGGTTCAGCATATAGCATAATGCATGATCGATTGAAATTTCCAGGACTACCGACTAGAGGAGTGTAGCTTCTTCATGACAATGCTAGACCACATACAGCTCGATTAACTCAGGAGAAAATTAACCAACCAAGGTGGGAAGTTCTGGAACATCCACCTTACAGCCCCGACTTAGCCCCTAGCGATTTCCATCTTTTTGGTCCACTGAAAACCCACCTTGGCGGGAGACATTTCGTGAATGATGCCGAAGTTGAGTGTGAAGTGAAAACGTGGTTTAGAAAACAGAGCACGCAGTTCTTTGCAGCCGGTTTGGGAGGGCTGATAAAACGATGGGATAAGTGCATCAATGTTGGTGGAAATTATGTTGAGAAATAAAGGGGCAATAAACTGGTTTCAAGTTGTTATCATAATTAGTTATTTTTCTACAGCCATTTGTGACTTATTTATTTCCCCTCTTAAATCTAATTAATTCTTTTTAGACATTCCAAAATACATACCAAACACACATTTTATAGAGAATAAATATAGTTTTTAATACTAAAAACCAATAAGAAATTAATATAAAATTAATATAAAAGACTAATGTAAAGAATAAATGACCAGTTAATATGGCATTTACCTTTCTGAAGACTCTTCTTGGCGTGTGGAAGATGGCGATAAGGGAAGAGAGAGATGCAGATATTATTGTTTGGAAGGGAATCCCTCTCCATAAGGACCGTAGGTATCAAGGCACTATCTGGGGTCAATTCCCTTCTTGGTCTTCTTGTCTTTTGTATGCCATTGCACCACCTGCATTTTTGAAACCATCCTCTGCTGGCCTTAAAATCACTAAGTCACTGTCTCAGGCATTTTCTTAATGAGGTCAGCATTCAACAGTCTGGCCTTTTCACATATATTTGCCTTCGAAACAGAATCACCATTTAACTGTTTTCGATGTGTCCAAATTAATAAATTCTATTCGACATCTTCAATTGTTTACGATCTTTGTTTCATTAGCACATTCAAGCCTTTCACTACATTAGCCTCGAAAAGGTTTGTCATGGCAACTGCCAATATTTAGCAAAGACTGTTAATACTTCTACTCCAAGGACTGGTACTTTCACCAATCGAGTATGCCCTGGCCATCCTCACTGTCAGCCCTACACAGATTGGAAGACTTGAAAAGGTACAAAACGCATCATTTTGAGCTGCACGAGAGACACCAGCTGTGTAGCAGTGAGATACCTCCTTGACTTTCCGACCACGAACCACAGGATCAAGGTCTGGAGAGCTCGCGCATACTTAAAAATAAGTGCAGATGAGCAGCACCCTCTGCATGAGAATATATTCAGAGAAAAGGGTGACAGGCTAAAGAGGGGCAAATCATGGATAGGTCGGCCGGAAGATGTCATCAGACAGGTCTGCAGTCCTACCAGTATCAACCCTGGCAAGGAATGGGTGCCTATGCTTCCAGCTTTTAAGTGCACCTTCTCCTGCATTATCACACTTGACAGACGGTGCAGAGAACAGAACTCTGCCGCTGTCAATGCAGAGGTCAACACGCTCATCAATGAACACTCAGACAACCCCGAAGTGCTCATCTATACAGATGGATCTGTTGTAAAGCAGCAGAGAAGTGTGTGAGTATTTACAGCCTGTTCAGCGGGCCGAACCATTCAAGAACCCAGTGGTGCCTACTCCATGACCTCGAGCAGCATGACGATGGAAGTGATGGCAGTAACACAGGCTTTCATATGGCTAGAATCACAGCATTATACCAACGTGTGTGTACTGCGTGATTCGGAAGGTCGATGCAGGATCTGTGTTTAGACAGTGGACTGATTCGCTGTGGAAGTCCGTTGTCCGTAAGGTCACCTTCTTTTTCGTCCCGGGACATGCGGGAGTCGAGGGAAATGAATGAGCTGATAAACTGGCTGGCTCTGCATCCCCTACAGATGGCCAGCCCATGGATTGTGCCAATGTTATTAACATCCTTAAAGAGATGTCGAGAACAGAGGACTTTGACGTCAGTGAATCCACATCATTGTCCAGGATGAGACTTGGGAGTAAGAATTGGCTTGGCCAGACACGAGAGGTACATCAGGAAAATGAGGGGCCTCGTCAACCAACACAAAACTGGCACTATTAGCCACCGGACGCTGATGCATATGCTGGGGGAGGATCTGAGCACCTATAGACCTGTCCGGAGTGCAATGACGATACCCCAACTGATAACTACATTAGCCTCCTTTATTGCTCTTTTTTCACCACAGTCGAACTTAACGTGAATGGTGACTTCCTGTACATGTGACCGATTTCAGCAATCTTAGTGCCGCTCTCATATTTTTCAATTATTTCCTTCTTCAACTTGATCATGTTTCTGGCCTTCTGCTTCGAAGAGCTGCTGGCTCTGGAAACTTTCTTTGGTCCCATGATGGAGCTAAAAGGAAAGTGTGAACTTATAAGCAAGTGATACTCACACAATGAGAAACAACGCCAAACTGAGCAGAAGAAAGCATGGGCCCTTTTGTTTTTGCAAAATTAGCAGTGAAGCCATGTGGGCACGCTGACGAAATCCGAGGCAACCGACGAAAACCAAGCCTGAAAGTTTCCGGTGTCCACCTCAGGCTCATAAGGTTAAATGGTTCGATCCCACCTGATATTAGATATCCCCCTCATCGTTTGTGTAGTGAAATAGGATACCTAACCTTTTCTGATAAGGGTGGGGAAAAATGGAGGTCCTATGTGCAAGTTTCAAACATGTAATAAATCCCAAGGCAGCTGGAAAAGGCTAAGAGTAAATTTCACAGCTGCAGACCTGGGAAAATTAGGATAAACCCTACCAACAGGTGGATAGAGCCGGTGACCTTGGATGGAATCTGTCTAGAGGAAGCAGACCAGACAGAAATGCATGTGGAAATCAGACAAGTTGGCCTTTGAGATTCATCACCAGGTTTGATGCACTGCCTTCAACAGAGGAACGAAGAAGAAGACATCCTGCCACCACCGAGGAATTATTCCATGACCACTTTTCTAGTGAGTGCATTTAACAACTATGTCACCACAGCTCCTATTTTAATATAATTCAAATCAGATCAAATCAAATCAAATCAACTTTATTTTAAAAGGGTCACAAATTAGGCACACAGGCCCGTATTACATTCAGCCCTTCCAATCACTCATCTTTCGTTCATCAAGAGCATTATACATTCGCATGGGAAGAAAAAAAAACATTGTGAAATGAATGTTGTAAACATAAACAAGGCAAATTACCATGTTATGAGGCCCATATCCCACCTACCCACACATCACCCCACCCATCACCCCACCCATACACACACACCCACCTACCAACACACACACACCCAGGGACACATACATACCCCACCAACCGACCCATCCACACACTGCCCTCACCTGTTACCCCAACCCAAACACACTCGCCACCCACACAAGCATCCCCCACCAACCCAAACATCCCAAGACCCCCACATACATATCCTAACCCACACACCCATCCCCCAACCACACCTCCAACCACCCATCCCCCAACCACACCTCCATCGACCACATATTCTCCACCAACCCACACATCGCACATCCACTCACACATCCCCAAACCATACACACACATCCACATAAACTGACATCTCCCTATCCACACACACACACACACCTCCCTAACCACCTATACATCCCCATTCCACTCACACACACACACCCTACCACCCACACATACATCCTTCACCCACCCACACATGCCCTAACCCACATCCCTTACCACACTCACCCCCCCCCCCCCCCCCCCCCACACCCGCACATCACACACATCCCCTACCACACAATATTCCCAACCCACGCACCACACACATATTCCTCACCCACACATCCTACACCCACATACCACCCATGCTGTAGAGCTTGTTAAAATCTCTCAAATAGTCATGGGCTTGTGGCCATATTTCATGAGGTTTTTTAAAAACTATAATTTTGGTTTGCTCTGAATGTTTTCATTTCTACAGCCAATGGGGCATTCATAAATGATTGTAGTCCTAAAAGGTTAAAATGTTGTTTATATGTGTCACAATTTGTAACATATATAGACTAGTGATAGATCTCTCATTTTTATACTTTGTTACAATGGTGTTGTAAAATATGTTTTTAAAATATTCTCTAGAAATGCAGATTGTGCTGTTTTTTTTTTTTTTTTTTTCATCTTTCTCTGTCGCCTGTCTAATTTTCAACTAATGCTTTGTTTAAAAACAAAATCATAGTTATAATTTTATTATCATGTTGTATTTTGCAATCCTTTGGAAAGTGACCTAGGACCTTCATTGTTTAATTACTTTTAAAATAATTAATTGTTTGTATATAGTTGTTTCTGTGGCTTAAGGGTAGTTGAGTTGAGTTGAGTTTGGTTTGTATATAGTTGTTTCTGTGGCTTAAATGTAGTGAATGTAGTTTCACAGTCCCAACAGACCGGGTTGGAAGTTGGGAGCAGGCTCGCTTTGCTTTATTTGTCACATTGGTTTGAGTGTTGGCCGCTCAAAAAGCAAAGGCAAACTACTCATTGTAAAATTTCTTAGAAAATCTAACAGAAGTTGATAGCTATGTCCTGTAAAAAAATATAGGATACCCAACAAACTAATATACTGTTATATTATAAAAGTAGAGCCCAGACACATGCCTACTACAACGGATATGGTGTTAAACGCATATTTTCAGTGACACAAAGGATGATGTGGTCAGTATTATTCTGGTCAACTAACATTTGCCAGATGTGTCTCTGGTATCAATGTTATGTTGCTGGGTTAACCCTAGGGTTCCTTATTGTGAGTTGAACCTAGAATAACTATATTTGTAGGTTTGTGCTGCGGCCACTATGTTACAATGATGCATATGGTTGTATAATGAATAAAAACAAGGCTAGTTTAATGCTGCGGAATCTTTTAATTCATGAGTCTGTAGTATACTTCTTGGGGGGGGGGGGGGGGGGGTCTTGTTCTATGGGGGGAAGTGGTTCAACCATCCCCCTCATGCTTAGAAAATCGTAGGCTCTGTTGTGGATTCTGTCGTTTGTTTCAAGAGTGCAGTTGTTTCAGAAATATTCTGGTGTCATCACCAGAGCTATGACGTTCGTGCTAGGAGCATGCCATCGACAGGCGGTGGTTATCTGCCCTGCAAAGAGAGACCAAGCTATATGGAATAAAATCTAGTGTAATAAAGTCGATTCTCTTACATTCAGCCCCACTTTTTTTAGTATACCCTGTGGAATAGTTCGAACAGGAAGAATTTATTTGTTTGAAAATAAAAATGGCCGTGTCCTCAGTGCCACATTGCACTTGGAGTTGTACTTTGGGATAGTCACATTTGCAGTCAGTTCTGGGTTGTGTCACACCGCAACATATTTGACCAAGATGTGACTTCCAAATGCTGGTGTGTTATTCAAAGCAGAATATGAACATATATTTTGTGAATTCCGTTTGTTCAAAAATTAATTATTTTTAAAAAATTCATCAACTCTTTTAACTTTCAGTATTGATTAAATTGTTTCTATATTTAATGTGTACATAAGTAGTGGGAATGTTTAATTTGTCCATTACCAGTTTCATTTGGTGATTTAAAAATCTTCCGGCTTTCATAAATTTATATAATAGCTTGTAGAAATGTTAATTGCAAATTAATTATGCCATTCATTTTCAATTTAATGGTTTTACTATTATTCATTAATTCATAGCAGGCTGCTTCCTTCTATTAACAGACTAGCTGATGAAAGTGTATCTATACCCATGGTTGACTCCTCCTTTTGTGGGTTGCAGAAGCAGTGGATAATTTAATCATCTTCTCTTCTGATGTCTCCTCACCTTGTAGTGGGGTTGGCGTGTTCCAATGTTCCCAAAAGCTATGTGACGCAGCAAACGCAGCGCAGTACTGGTAGGGCTTCCCATGTTGGAAAGGTCAAAGATAGGAATCAGATGAAGAGAGACACATACCAGCTGCCTTGTAGGTAGACTAGGGACAGTCAAAGGCTAGGAAAAACAAACTCAGAAACTCAAAAAAACATGCTTGTCAAGGTCGGATGTACTGAGCCACTTGCTTGACGAAACTGCAATGCAATTTACCAAATGATGTCACATTTAAGCCGCTTTAATTTTCATATCTTTTCTAGAGTTGACTTATGAAAGTGTTTTATTTATTTCCAGAATGGCTACCAGTCAGTTCCATCTAAACCGGCTTCATATAAAGCTTTGAAAAAGCCGTCAGAGCTGCAGAAAAAGATAGGTAATGTACAATTTAATTGGGTTGGTTTGATTTGTAAAGTATCACCTTCATTGCACACATGGATACCCCACATAAGTGTGACAGTCTCCTCTGATAGACCACACAAGAGGTTCTCAGAACAGTGCGTGAACTCTGTAGTACCAGTGGTCCAGATATGTATGTACCAGAAATATACATGCTATAAATATTTATTTTTGTGGAGAGAATTTATAATTGTAATATTTAGCCTGGGCAGTAGTAACCTACAACAGTGAATGCACTGTAAGAATAAATGGAGGATACTCAGAACCCTTCACCATAAGATCCAGAGTTCAACAAGGTTGTGTCCTGTTCCCCCCTCTTGTTCACAACCTATATAGACAGAATATGTAAAGAAACCGACCAGAGAGAGACTGTAACAACACTGCATGAAGAACAGACCACAGAAGAAGAACCAACAACAAATCACACCATTAAAGAACTCCTATTTGCGGACGATCAAGCATTAATATCAAAATCAAAATTACATGTAAAACAGAGGTAATGACTACAACCAAAGAAGAAATAACAACAAATATTTATCTAGAAGAACAACCCCAGAATCAAATAAAGAGTTTCAAGTACCTAGGAAGTATAATATCATCAATGGCAAATCAGAAGACGAGATCGAAAATAGATGCAATAAGGCAAACAAACTCATTGGACAAATGGCACCAATACTAAAGAACAAACGTATCAATAATTACTAAGAAAGCACTCTACTACACAATCTTTCTAACAACTCTATGCTACCAATGCCAAACCTGGACAGAAAAAGAGAAAAGAAAAATCACAACAGAAATGAGATTCCTGTGAAGAATACTCAATATATCAAGAAGAGAGAAAATCAGAAATAAAGAAATCAGGACTAAATTGGGGGTTATAGCAGTGCTAGATTTCACCAGAAAACAGCAAGTTGAATGGTTTAGCGATATAACTAGATTACCAACTAACAGTATACCACAACAAGCAATGATGAGCAAACGGAAGCAGGGAAAGAAGTTGGCCACGTAAACGATGGGCAGAGGGAATTACACAGAGTCCATGGAAATCTCCATGCATGAAGCCTATAAATGTGCACTCTCCTGCTGTTTATGCTTCATCTCCACACCACAAGGTACAAGAAGAACCAGATGAGATGAGTAACCTACTTGGATTTCTCTTAGTAATTTCAAACCACCAAGGATTTTTCATGTTTGCTATGTTCTCAAGAATCCTAATATTTTGTATTTTGTTCCTTATCTGAGAAGGGTGTTTGGTCCTGATTTTGTCCGTCCACAATTCTTCTGGTTTTTTTTTTGTTTGGGTTAGAGGAGGGCTCTTAGTCCCTATCCCCTCCCCTGGCAGAGTTTAATTTTGTTATTAAATTAGGAAAAAATGTTCAGTGCTCATAAATAACTGTTGTGAAAGGGGATGTAGCTCCCCGGGTTTGAAGGAAGATGCAGCTGATTGGGGAAGAGGGGGGGGGGGGGAAGAAGAGAAGAAAGAGGGTGTTGGTATGTTTTAATAGTTCTCTCCCCCCCCACCCCCACCCCAATGCATCATCAAAGAGAATAAAGGCAGTTGTGGGGGGGGGGGGGGGGGGCTGAGTGGTCTCGAGGTATGGTGTCTGCCTTGAGTGTTGAGGGTTCCAGGTTTAACTCCCAGTGAGGGCCAGGATCTTTTTCACATGGGCTTCTAGTAACACAAAATTTCCCCCTGGTCTCTAGGTAGTGAGATCGGATGCCCCTGTGTATTGTTGTGCATGTGAAAAATACCTTGGCATTTGGAAAGTATTACTCGCCGGTGCTACAGAGTTTGTGCACTGAGCTGGGATTCTGCAGACTAGGGCTTGAGTTAGAAGTAGAATGGAGCAATTATACCCGTGTGCCGTGATGTTGATCTGTCCACTAAAATGAGACAAATTCAGACGGGATATGAATCCCTATCATTGACTTTTCTAAAGCCCATTCACAATATTTGATCCATAATACCCTACAAAGTAGGGTTTGAAAAATAGTCTTTAGACTCATTATATTGCTCCTCTCCACGGAAATCTTTAGTAAAATTTTTTTTTTTTTTTTTTTTTTTTTTATAAAACTTTTATTGAGTGTTAAAATCGTTGCAAAGTGTATTGTTCGTGTTGTTACAGAGCGTTGCATATGGAAGTGTAGGTGACATATGCGCAAATTTTTACAACATTTGTTTCAACATTTTTACATTTGAAATTGGGGGTAACGAAAAACGAGTACAAACAACAACAAGACGATAGTATACCATTTTTTTTTTTAACCTCTGCCACCCCCTCACCTGTCAGCTCCAACCCCACCAATACCATCATCACCACTTGGTAATGAGGAAAATGGCAGTAAAACTTGTTAGAACCGACCGGTGAAGGCAGCAGCAGCATCAAAAACCAACAGTATTTAAAGGGTGGGGGGAAGGGGGGGGGGGGTTGTCAAGGAGTATCATAGTTTACAATGCAGGAGGGGTAGTTGTTGCATTGTATTGTTTGTGTTGTTACATGCGTACTGTGTGTTCAGTATTTGTGTGCGTGTTTTTACAGAGCGTTGCATGTGGGCGTGTAGGTGACATATGCGCAAAAATTACAAATATTTTATACATTTAAACATTTCTCCATTGACATTGTTGTAAGGGAATATTTTAAATAGGAAGCGTGATGGTAGCAGGCTGTGTTTATTTCCTCTGCCGCCCCGCTCTCCTGTCAGCTCCAAAAACTCCTACCAAGTACCATCACCACCGCTCGGTGGTGATAAAACATGGCGGTGCAAAACTGTTTACAAAACAACCGGCGAGGGTGGCAGCAGAGACAAAAATCACAGTATCAAAAGGGTGGGGAAGGGGGATGTGATAGTATACGCGTTTACAAAGCCATATATATTAATAGTGATTACATGATAATAATGCAAAGTAACAACCAAATACATAAATAAATATCATAGTGACAAGGAATAAACAGTGCTGAGACTAGTGATAGACTCAATGATAATAAATAATAGTTTTAACATGTGATTTTATGTGCTAAATTTATTACCTTAGGAATGGTGTTTACATGAAATACATCTTATAATAATAATGACAAGGAATAAAAACCTACTAAGAGTGATGACAGCAATGCTAATATTAATAAACACAATGGTAGGATTTGTTTTGATTAATGATCACATTTTCCAAACATGTGATTCCATTTGATGATTTGCTAAAATGATTTTCTTAGACATGGTGTTAAAATATGGCAGGTACCTACAATAACAATTGCATCCTGCACTGTTAAATAATATAGTAGGTGTAAAAAGGAGTTGGTTATCTTTTTTTCTCCTTGCTTATTGTGTTTTTTTTGTTTGTTTGTTTGTTTGTTTGTTTTTTTTTTTTTTTTTCCTATGCATGCAATGTTCAATAATAGTAGAAGTAAAAGGAGTTGGTTATCTTTTTCTCCTTGCTTATTTTTTTTTTTTTCTTATTTGTAAGGGTTCATTCATTTTTTCCCTTCCTCTTTTTTTTTTACTTTATGTAAAAAGTAAACAAGCATCAGTATTTGCACAATCATTTTAACAATTTTTACATTTTTGTTTCCCTTGCCATCCTCTCACCAATTTGTTTCATTCCACCAATGCCTTCATCAAACCTTATCCGGGCAATGATGGTAAAGGCAGGATAATTATTTGAACCAAACCGGTGTGGGTATCAGCAAAGGCAGCAACAAGCCATGAGCAAGGGGAGGGGGGCACATGGGAAAGGGTTTTTTGTTTATTACTAATGATGACAATAATAATAATGGCAAGAAGAGGCATACTGAGGGTAATAACAGCAATTATAAAAGCAGCAAGGGTACTAATAGTTATGAAAAGGATAAACATTTTTACAATATGTGATTCCATTTGCTAGGATGGTTTTCTTTGTAATGGTGTTAAACATGGCCTAGCAGGTACATACACTTGCAAACTGCAGTTTTTAGTAATACTTGGAGTATAGGAGTGGGTTATATTTTCCTACTTGTTTTTTTCCTAAATGTAGAGGTTCATTCATATTTTCCTCTGTGTTCTCTCTTTCTTTTGTTTTTTAAATAAAAATTTAACCAAGCATTTGTATTGACACAAGTGTTTACAGTATCATTGGTTTGGTAACCATTTGTGATTTTGTATTCATTCATTGAACACTCACTCACATGATTCAAAGGGGGTGACAAGGAGAGGAAGGGACATGACCACTCTCTATGATGGTACAGGCTGGACAAATGTTTGGAAACAAAATAGTGGGGGTAGTAGCAAAAGCAACAAACCTTAAGCAAAGGTGGGGGGGGGGGGGGAACATGGGAGATGAAGTTGTAAATTTATAATGATGATATCCTTAATACTTTTCAAATTAATGATACTAAAGATAATAAAGGTAAGGTAATGATAGTAATAATAATAATGATCATAATAATAGTAGACATTTCCATAATAATAAAATAATAAATAAACAACAAACATATAATAATAGTAATAATAATAATAATAAATAGTATAACAGATATGTGATTTTGTTTACTAAAGTGATAATCTCAGTAGTGGTGGTGGTATAGCACAACAAGTGCATTTAAAGCAAACCATTCCATAAATAGTAATTTGGAATGGGAGGAGTTGATTTTCTTTTCTCCTTTTTTCTTTTCCCCTTATCTATAAGGGTTGAAACCATCATTTTGAAGCAAATAAAACAAGCATTTATACTTTCACTATTCTTTACATAAGGGATTTTCCATTGGTCTTTTGACCATATGTGATCTTTTTTAATCATTTTCTCACCATTCACTCACAGTTTCTACTTTCTTTCTCGCCCTCATGTATACCAAATTTGTAATAAAATAAGGAAGAGTACATATGATTTACTCTGGAAATAGTTGTGATATCTTGTGTGTGTACATAAAGGAAATTAAATGTGTGTTATATGTGTGGTGTTTGTATCTGGCAAAATTTCTGCAGGTCCATATAAGTTGTCTGTAGTAAGAAAGTGCTACAAGTAGTTTTGTATGTATGTCCTTAGCTGTCTGTGGTATAGTATTGAGAAAAATTGCTTTATATATGTCGGTTTGTTTGCCTGTGTGTGTTTGTATGAGGTGTTTTAGTGTTGCGCGTGTGGCGGTAATTGTTGGACATGTATAATAGATGTGTTCCTCTGTCTCTTGTGTGTTGTTTCTACATAATTGACATTGTTTGGATATGTATGCTTCTACCTGTGTTGTTGGGGTCATACTGTATAACAGTCTATATGTGATCTCCCTAGCTTTTGGTGTTATGTGTTTGTTGTGTAGGTTTGAAAAGGTGCATGTGAAGTCTGTCATGAAGTATTTGTGTCCTCTTTTAATCCTAAGTCTTAGTGATGGTGCTTGTTCTCTAACTAAATGTTTGTATATTTTGTGTGTTGTTTGCTGTATTAAATGTTCATGTCCTTTTATTGCCTGTATGCATGTCTGATAGAATGTTGGCAGTCTTCCCTGGTAGTGTGCAGTTGCATTGTTAAGAGGTGTGAGATGTTTGATGTTGTGGCCTATGTAGTATAGTGCTAGTCTGTTCTGTTCTGGGTGTCTGATGATTTTACCTATGTGACTGATTCTAAGTGACAGTATTTTTGTCTGGATGTCTTGTAGTCCAATCCCGCCTTGTTTCCTGTCTTGTATGAGAGTTTTGTGCTTGATGCTGTGTATTGTGTTGGTGAAGATGAAGCGTCTGATTTGTATGTTTATGTTTGTGACGGTCTGTTTGGGAGGGTCTAGTACTGTTGCTAAGTATAATATTTTGGGTATTATGTATGTGTTGACTATTGTGCTTCTACCAAATATTGTGGATGTTTTGTACCTGTACCTATGTAACATGTCTATGATCTGTTCAGTCAGTGAGTGCCATGTCTGTTTGTGTGTTTTTGTGGGATCACATGGGAATGTGATCCCATACAGCTTCATGGTGTCTGTGTGTCTCAGGTCTGGAGGGAAATCAGACTTTTGTTTCCACTTTCCTAGGCCCATTATCTGTGACTTCTGTATATTTACTTTGGCTCCACTGCCTTTTCCAAAATGGGTAAAGGTGTGGAGTATATTCCTTATTGATGTGTTGCTGGTGGGAAAGAAGGCAGTGTCATCTGCATAGGCGATGAGCTTCTGCTCTCCTATCCCATGCAGGAAGGTTCCTTTAATACTAGTGTCTTGCCTTATCTTCTCTAATAAAGGTTCTAGGGTGAGCACATACAGGAGTGGTGATAAGGGACATCCCTGTCTTACAGATCTCGTGAGCCTGAAGCTAGCTGTCAGTGAATGGTTCACCAACACTCTGCTCTCAGGATTTTTGTACAGGATCTGTATCCACTGCCTGTAGTACTCTCCTATGTTACAGTGTTCTAGTGTCCTATGCAGGTAAGTGTGGGAAATTCTGTCGAAGGCCTTCTCTTGATCCAAGGATAAGATGGAGGATGGACAGTCTTTTCCATGTGTGTAGTTGATAATATCTCTAATGAGATGTGTGTGGTTGTGTATATTTCTGTCTTTGACACTGCACTGTTGGTCTGGGTGTATTAGTGTTGGCATGAAAGGTTTAAGTTTGTTGGTGAGTGATTTGGCGAGTATCTTGTAGTCTGTGTTGAGTAAGGAAATTGGTCTGTAGTTCTTCATTTGTGTTTTGTCAGTTTTATCCTTGCATATGAGTGTAATGTAAGACATGTTGCAGCTGTCCGGAAGATATTTTTTGTCAAAGGCTTCCTGATAGACTTTGAGGAGAAGATTGCCTAGAATAGGAAAGAAGTGTTGGTAGAATTCTACTGTCAAACCGTCTGGTCCTGGAGTTTTGTCTTTGTTTAGTGTGCTTAGAGCCTGTGTTATGTCTGTCAGTGTCAGTTCTGTGTCCAGTGTGTCTTTGTCTATGTCAGATAATTTCTTTGTGTACTGTAAGAAGTTGTCTTGTATCTGTGTGTCGATTGTCTCTGCTGTGAATAGTTGTGTGTAGTGTTGTTGGAAAGCAGTCTCTATGTGTGGTGTTTCTGTCTGCATGTTTCCTTGCATGTCTGATATTTTGCTTATTTGTCTGTTACGTTGTACATTCTGTTCTATTGCCAAATATTGCCTCGTAGCTGACTCTTGTGTAATTGTGTTGAGTTTTGTTCTGAGAAGAGCACCCAGATATCTGTGTTGTTGGTGTTCTTCTAGTTGTGCTTCTAATGTGTGTAAGTGATGTGCGTCTCTGTCTGTTTGTTTTGTTAGTCGTATGGCTGTCTGTATGATGCGCTCCTGTCTTAGTCTGTCTTTGTGGATCATGGTTGCTAGATGTTGTGTTCTGCTTCGTATGGTGTTTTTCAATAAGTCCCAGTATTGTGTGATGTTCTCAGTCGGTATATTGTCTGTGTACGTGTGTATGAGCTGTGTCATATATTTTACATATTCTGAGTGTTCCAATAGTGAATTATTATACTTCCAGTGAGGTGACCTTTTGTTTGGCTGCGTGTTTGTGCTGTTTGTGCTGATGTGTGCTAGTATTGCTTTGTGGTCTGTGTAATCTAAAGTTTCCCGTAGGTGTTTGGTTTGTATGATGTGATGTGTTGCGGGCGTATAAATCCGGTCTAATCTAGATGATCTGTTGTGTGTTTTGTTTGTGTATGTCGTTTCTCTACTGTCGGGGTGTGTATGCCTGAATGCGTCTGTGAGGTTGTGTGTGTCGATGATATTTCGTAGTGTGTCAAGTTGATGTAAGCTGTCCCTGCCGGCTCTCCTCAGCTGTTTTTTCACCTCCCCACCCACCAAGTCTAAATCTTCAAGAACACAATTGTAATCACCGGCAAGAACAATATTTTGTCCTCTGTATGTCTGTGTTAGTAAGTCGTCTAAATGTTCATAAAAAAGAGGTTGATAATTGTAGTTAGGTGGTGCGTGTATGTTGACTATGACAAAGGAGTGTGTGTCGTTTTTAACTTGAACTGCGGAAATTCTACCATGTGGGTCTGTGTGTGTTCTAAAAATAGTCCACGTGTCGGAAATTTGAAGAATGGCTGTCCCTGACCCTACGTTATGTTTGGCCAAACTGAAACACGAATTTCTTAATCCTAGCCGTGTTACAAGTTCTGCTGCTTGAAAGTCTGTTTTAATGTTTGTTTCTTGTAGTAAAATAAAATCGGGTTTGTGTTTGTGTATGAGTGTGACTATGTGTTGTAATTTCATTGTCATACCACGAATATTCAAACTAATTAAACATAAGTTGTCTGCCATTTTTAAAATAAAATAAAACAACATGGTGGTTAAAATAAGTGATTACCTTTATCTTTCCTGTAGTAATTTAATTCTGGGTTGTGTCTTCGGGTTTGATGGTATGTTTGTAGTTTTCGTTTCCCTCGTGTTCTTCGTCGGTGTCTTCGTCAGTGTTTATAAAAAGTGGTCCTTCGTTGTCGCTGTTTTCATCCTGCTTTGTAGCAGGTTTCTTGCATGGTTTAGAAGGAGAAGGGGAAAGTCTTTCTTCCTCTTCTCTCATGTCGTTGTTGCCTGAGGAATTTCTCCTCTCTGCCCACTGTCTTTTTCTGCCGTAGTGGACGGTTTTGAAACCGTCGTCGTTGGTTTCTTGTGAAATTGTTTTTGTTTGGGTTTCTGCGGCTGTCTCCGTGGTCACCGTTCTGCCAGTTACCTCGACGTCATCTTGGACAGCGTTGTTTTTCTTTGTGTCGGCCTTACCGGTGATTGCCGGGAAATCCTCTTGTGTTGGTTCGGAAGTTTTCTTGTTATTGTCTTTCTTCTGCCGCCTTGTCGGGCATTTGTTTGACCAGTGGTCGTCTTGGCTGCAAAATGGACATTGGGTCCGGCGACCTGGTATAGTGAAAAGTATGCGGTGGTCGCCTGTTATTTTCCCTGGCGCCGTGATCTTTGCGTAGTGCGGCACCGGTTTTGTGGGGGTGCACAGCACGCCCCACTTGCCGCCACCGTATTGGATTCTGAAGACTTCCGCGTTTTCGTCTCCAATTGTCTTTTCGACTATGAACTTTACTCCCTGTGGAGAAATAGTGTTGGGGAGCCAATGAATCGTAACTCGGTCCCTTTCTCGTTCCAGGTGCTCTATTGATAGCTCCAGTCCCTCCGCCGGCAGCTTAACTGTTTTGCCATGAAGGCCTTTGTACACTGCCACATGGGCCGCCTGGGTTAGGTTTACGTACCACCGAGTAGGTACTTCGTACCGGTATACGTCAGTAATACCGCCATGTGGTACTCCACATGGGCCCAGCAGCGTGCTGTAGATTAACGAAGGCGTGGCCTTGGCCGCAGCGCCAGGGCCAGTAAATGTAATTACCAACGTACCTTTGTTGTGTAGTGGTCTTCCTTCGAGAAAATGGTCGATGTCGAGTGAATCCATGCTCTTGACTGGTACCATGTCTGCTGTTTATGAAGTTCCGGAAATATAAACACAATGAAAAATCTAAAAGGCGAAAGATTTGTTCGTTTGTGAAGAGAAACCAGAGTAACAAGAATAGGCCGTGCATTGGGAGACCATCGTCTAAGTCATGCAGGTAGTCTACAGTGGTAGTGCATTGTATATATTGCATTAGAAAATATATTTGACTGACTATTAGTATTCACAGTATTCTAACAATATATTGAAACATTATCTTGTTAACTGTGAAGGGTGGGTGTCCTCATCTTAAACATTAAAGAAAAATTGCATCTAATTGCTTTTTTCGAAAAACGAGGATGAGTTATGCCCCTTACTAATATAAAATGAGTATTATGTTCCCACCATTATACAGGTAGATAATTTGCGTATAGTCTTGTACAGGTTATTTCCCTTTGATTTCTCTTGCCGCGCGTACTGATTATCTGGTAGTGGTGTCGCAGTGGCTCTAACATTTCAAATCAAATCCCCATAGTTGTTCCCAGATAGACTCAGGCTAAACTTGGTATATAATGAAACACAACTTTTTTTAAATCCTGAAGACACCAGTAAAACCAAACATGTACATACCTTACTAGTTCTTGGGCCTCAATCCACATAAACAATATTATATTATTATTAATATACAATATATAATGAATATAGAAGGGAAATAGACAAAAATAATGTAATAATATAATACAAACCAAGAAAAATATAAATGAAGTAATTCAGAGTAAAACACAACACAACAGACCTACGTTTCAGTAGTCACTGCCTATGCCAGGAACAAAACAAACGAGATAATGAAATCAAAAGACTATAAACATCATAAGAATATTTATAAAGGGGAAGGTGAAGAATGAGTGTGATACAACCGTGGAAAGCAATAAAGTAGAGAAGTGTAAGTGTGAAATCGGGACAAATAGAACTGAACGTGGGCAGTGTCGGACTGATGAAGTAGTTACAGGTGAACTATTATATGGGCATGACATGACACAAGAAGACAGTGATGTGTAATTTCACCAGACAGTGATGTGTAATTTCACCAGACAGTGATGTGTAATTTCACCAGACAGTGATGTGTAATTTCACCAGACAGTGATGTGTAATTTCACCAGACAGTGATGTGTAATTTCACCAGACCTGTTTTCCTTGTTTTTAATGGGCAAGATTATCAACTTCATTGCACCAGGTTTTATCCCATATGGTTCAGCCTCTTTCTGTAGTGCGTCCCGCTGAAAGCATCAGACAAAGCATGAATTCTATAGCTCCAGACATCTCCCAGAAGTCTCCCCGAAAATTGCACTTGCAAACTGAATAATTTGGTCCAGAATTGAACCCGCAGCCTTCGGAGTGCAAGGCAGGTGTAGTAACCACGTCACCACAGAAACTCCCATAATGAAAACCATAATTTGGACAAATGTAGAAGGCAGAACAACTTTGTTGGGAGATTATCCAACTATGAACAGAAAAAGAAGCTCTCTGACAAACTATTTTTCTAAAATCTGATTGGTCGGTATCCTCAAATTAAATGTTTAATAATAAATGTTATAAAGAACATGATAATGCAGTTATTTGCTTAATAAGTATATGGGTGAAATTATGGTAGTAATACAAATGGTAAACATGGACATCTTCAATAAGGAGAGTAGTTGAGAAAATGTTAGTTTGTTGTGTTGTTATGTGCTACAGGTTTCTAATACATATAAAAATCAAACCATATTTAATAATGTATTGTTCAATTAGGCAGTTTTCCATGCAGATTTTAAACAAATGATCTCTAACTTGTAATTCAGAGCGGCAGCGTGATATGGCCAGGCGGTCCACTTCAGTCCCCGTTGAACAGCAGCCAAAGAAAAGCACTTTTGTGCCTCGATCAAGGTACTGGTTACTATGGTTACGTAAATAGTTTTAAGGAATATTTATTTCATTACGTTAATGAATTTTATTTGGTTGGTGTCTTTTTTTCCTGATAACTGTACTAATTTCATGTCTTATTTCTCTGATTATTGCCATTTTGAATGAGCACCATATTTTTGCCAAGATTTAGTTCTGCAGTTGATGTTGTGAGCTTATTAGTTGAAATTGTATAAGAAATGTTGGTTTGCTGTATCGACTAGTTAAAAAAAAAACATAGTTAGTTAGTTAGTTAGTCGACAGATCATCCTCGTTGCACATCGAACCATTCAGTCCATAAGTGCTCGGATCCCCTCCTCAGCAAATCCCGCAGCGTGTAGCGGCTAACGACGCCAGTTCTGTGTTGGTTTATCAATCTTCTTTGGCTTCCTGCGTAGTGTTCTTGTTTGGCCACCCCTCTTTTAATTTGCTGCTCTCGCAGTCTGGCCATTGTTGTAGATTCACAGTCATCACTTGGTTCTCGCAAAAGTCTCACTTCACGTAGAGCATTCAGAATGTCAGCCTGGTCCATGGCGCGTCCGCCCTCCACAGTAGCCTCACCTGCGAGCTTGTCAGCCCGCTCATTTCCTTGTACTCCCGCATGCCCTGGCACGAAGATGAAACTAATCTTTGCCAGCCGAGACTGCTTCAGAGGCAGCAACCATTCTCTTCGGATCGACCCCTCCTCTATCCTCTATATCATGTTCATTGAGTCGCTAAGGAAACAAGCCCTAGTGAATGTCTGTGTCTCGAGCCATGTTATTGCTTTACTTACTGCCATGACTTCCATGGTCAGGCTACTTGTGGTTTCAGTGAAAGCACCAGAGTCCTCCTTCACAATTCTCCCTCAGGCCCGAGCTGTAAAGGCCCATGAGCTTCTCACATGTCGGACGACCGACCCATCTGTGTAGATGACCGCGTCACCGTCTAGCGAATTCTCGAAAATCAACGCTTGTACTTCAGCCTCAACAGCAGCCGGATTTTCTTGTCTGCATTTTCTATCTAGTTAGATGCAAACTGAAAAGGATGTGCAGAAGTCTGTTGGCACTTGCACCCACTCCTCGCCAGGTTCTAAGTCCTCAAGTGAACACACCTGTTGAAGAATGTCTTCGGCTTGACCCATCCACGACCGTCCTCTTTTTAACCTGCTGCCCTTCACCTTCCTAATTTCACTGTGCAGTGGATGTTGTGTGTTTGCGTTAATTCTGAGGTAGGCGCGTGCCCTGCAAACTTGTATTCTCTCTTCAATGGTTGGAAAATCAAGAAGGTAGCGCATCGCCCTGCATGCTGTATCTCTTGTACATCCAAGAATAATGCGCATAGCTTCATTCTGTATCCTTTCCATCCTTTCTATCTGCTTATGGCTGAGAGTCAAGATTGCCATTGCATACTCCAAAACAGACATGACCAGCCCCTCGTACAGAAGACATAGATGGCGCTGCTCACAGTTTGCTGCCGCCATCACCCGCATCGCTGCCAAACCCCGCTTGGCCTTTGTTATCACCTGGTCTATGTGCACATTATAAGCAAGGCTTCGATCAAACCGTATCCCCAGGTAATTCATTGCCTGCGTTCTTTCCACCGTCTCTGAACACAGCATTACAGTTGGTGTTGGATTGTTGACAATATGATTATTCAACGAGAACCAAGTCACTGTTGCCTTTGTTGGGTTGACCATTGCCCCAGCTTCATCACACCAAGTACTTATGCGATTGAGTTCGGTTTGTAGTTCCACAGCAACCTCCTCTCTATCCTTACCCTGACGATACACTAAAACATCATCGGCATATGACAATGTCCTGCCAGGTCCAGTGATCTGCTCACTGGTGATTCTCACTGTGTAGGCGTTGAACAGTACCGGAGATAATGGTGATCCCTGTGGTAGGCCAGGATATATTGTTGTTGGTTCCGAAGTCCAACTGCCACATCTAAAAACTACTTTCCGTTGGAAGAGGGCTGCAGCGATCCAACTAAGGAGGAATGGACACGTTTAGTTCAAGAAGCTGAAACATTAAAAAATCCATTGGTACTCTGTTGTATGCGTCCTCAAGATCAATTGCTGCAGCAACGGTTTCAGTGCCTGAGTGGAAACCTTCATAGACATCATGGGCAAAGACTGCTGCATTGGTCCAGGTTTCTCTTTTTGGACGGTACCCACCCAGGGTAGGTGGGAAAACACCTTGCCTCTCTAGTTGGCTTGATATTTTCCTGGCAATTACCTTCTCCAGCAGCTTGCCTATTGTATTCTGCATGGTTATAATTTGATATCCCTGAATTTTTGTGTGGTCTTTGTCAGGCTTCGGCAAGGGAATCAGATAGCTGTGTAACCATTCCTCCTTGATGCTAGCACTCCCTATACTGTTGTTGTACATGTCTGCTAGTTTCTCTAGCTCATTGTCGGTACACCTATTTATGTCGTATCTTATGCCATCAGGACCTGGAGCACTGTTTTTTGATCGTCGAAGCACAGCCTTGATTTCTTTCACTGTCACTGTGTCTTCATCCGAAGTGTTCTGGGCCTTGCATCTGTCTGAGGTGACCTCCTTGGCCAGATTTCGGCCTCCCATGTCTGTCTGGTTGCTCTGCTCAAGGTAGCGTTCAAAGAGGGCTTTGCCCTTGTCCTCGTCAGTCCTCTGCCAGATGAGGTCAGCACCTTGGAAGTCAGAAATGCTCTTATTCTTGACTACACCACTCATGCTTTTATGTAGTCGCCAGAACAATTTCAGTGACTTGTCTGTGCTTACTCTTTGACACACCTCTGCCCATTTTTCGCTTTTAACCACCGTGACCAGTTTTTTGAAATAGCTTACTTTTGTGTGCATCTCTCTTTCTAAGTGCAAGCAGGGACTAGGATGACCAGCTCTGTTCTTCTTGGCATTTTGCCATCTCCTTACAGCACTACGCTTATCCACCCAAGCCTTCTCCACCTCGAAACTCCACCACGGTGGCTGCTCCCAGCTTTTTTTCCTGCCCTGAAACGTTCTGCGCTTGTCACGTCTTATTTTACTCACCACATCTTGCCCTGTACTGTCATACTGGAACGTCTTTACCTTTAGCTTGTGCTGCCTGGTTCTGCCTTTCTCCACCAATATGCTGCAAGGGTGGTGGTCGCTGCCATGGTGTCCTAGGACACCCCATCTACACACTGTAGTGAGTAAAGGTGAAACTAGCGCCAGATCAATAGGACTGTCCTCATCGCCTGGACGGCTTGCTGTCCTGGTGACACAGCCACTGTTGATACAAACCAGGTCGATGGTTTCCAGTGCAGTCTCGAGCTCCTCCCCTTGTGTATTGGAGGAAGTGTTTCCCCATGATCTGCCTTTAGCGTTGAAGTCACCACAGAAAATAACATTTCTCTCGTGGCCTAATATGCCACTTAAGCACTGCCACTTCTGGGCGTCCACACTCGCATTGCGGGCATAAACATTAACCAACACGAATGGTATACTGGAATGAACTCTCAATGCCTGTATTTGTATATCGTCACTGTCCCAACTGGACATGTCTAGCTCTGACGCCACCATGCTGTCGCGAACGAGAATCGCCGTTCCCAGATGTCGTCTGTTGTAGAAACATTTGAAGCCGGCAATTCGGAGTGGCTGATCGCCCAGTCTCGTCTCCTGGAGTGCTACAATGTCGTTCCTGTAAACTAGGGTTTCTAAAATAGAGCCCCGTTGTTTTACACTGGCACAGTTCCAATATAGAATACGGATGTTCCTGAGTCCTAGACGGTGACACTTTAGTCTAAAACGTCTCAAACCACCGCGCTTACCTTGCTTCTTCCTCCCTGCGCGGCTACCCCGCCGCTTCGTTATGTTGACTGCTGACCGCTCAGAAAACACACGTTGTTCCGCCATGTTGAAAAAACGTAAACACAGACTGCTGAGAACCACACACGCTGCTGAAAATTCACTCAAGGAAGGCTTCGCTCGATGCACGAACTCCGTAGCACCTGCGCAGATCTTGAGTAGAAACTCCTGGTTTTACATCCTGGCACACCAATTACACGCAAGAGATGAATAAATCCATCCCCTACGCGAAAAAGTTAACGAACACAAAACAACACGACCGTCCGTCGCCATCTTGAAACCCTAAAAAAAAATATATAGTTGAACATTACGATTGTAACCATGCTTCTTTACTGAGTCAAAATTAATACATAAAATGTTTATTCAACATTTGTATAATGATGCAATTTGTAGTGCAGATGAATCAAATACAAGTGCCCCTTGTATTATAGATTAAAAGGAAAAACAATTACTGACTGCTGAAACAAAGATTACATTTTATTGCAGCAGAGAGCAAGGTTTTCTTCCATTCTTTTGTAAAGAAGCAACCATAACTGGCTGGTTTGTGTATATCTTAAAATTATGAACTTCTTGCTTAGCCAGAAAAGGGTATTCACCAAATATCAATACTTTATATGTTTGTGGGATATCAGGGCAAAAGATAGGCACTTGACAAAGAAACAGTGGCCATTGAAGGATGAGTTGCTTGCTTGCTTGCTTGTGTTCGTTGGCTTGAGCTCCAACGCGAAGTCCTGTATGTCGGATGAAGGCATCGTGCAGGACCTGAGGTTTGCGTGAGTATCCGTTGTCCCATGTCTGGCTTATTGGTGTGCAGACTGGTGGTCCCTCGCCGTATAGGCAGACACTCTCCGACTTCGGAGGAATCGGCGATCCTACTGACTTTAGCCAGGACCCCGAAGGGACCTGTTGCCCAGGATGCTCGACAAGGACGCGTCAATAGGTTTTCGCCAGTATATAACCCGGCCCTGGTGCCTTGGAAACACCTCTGCGTCCCGAAGGATGAATTTAAAGCCAGCGAAAAAAAAATATTGTCAACAATCTGTTGAGTTTTTGTAAGCTTAAAATTTCACTACTTCCATAACCATATACACTTCTTTCCCGGGATCTTGCAGAGTTTAGTGAGGAGCAAGGTGAAAAATTTCACCAAGATATAAAAACAACGGAAGACAGATACCAGGGACTTTAGGATGCCCACGTGATGACAGATTCTGTTGGACCCTTAAACGAGACACTGTCCAGGCATATCACAGTCCAGGAAGTTCTCAAAAAGAAGCTTTTTGTGTGTTGAATATATATTAAAAAATGCTGGTGATAAAGTGGTAATACATTTTTTGATGTTTTATATGACAGTAATAAATGCACAGTAAGTATGTATAATATGAATGCAGATTACAGTCATAATGCCACTGATGACACCTAACTCTAGGCTTGTACATAATAATTGCCTACATAAGAAGGTCATTCTTAGTATCTCAAAAACTTGAGCTGATAGAATCATATATGATTACATTTTGTGTACAATTGTGTGTAAATCAGTGTCATTTGTAGACATTATTAGTCTCTCTTGCTCAATCTCAGTGTTTCCCCTGGATGTGCCATGAAGGCCAGCCATTCGGCTCTTTCATCTCCACACATACCGTCATGGCCTGGATAGTAGAGTCGCTTCAGCTCATGTAGGTGTCATGGCACTTTGTATATCAGCCATTATTGCCAGAAATATCCAGATTGAATCTTCCAGAGCATTGAGCAAGAGTTAATTATGATGAATGCCTTATTGAATGCCTTATACATCCATCTACTTACGCTCTCATGCTGGATGTCATATAAGTATGCTCCACAACTCTCTGATGATCTTGCCCATCCATCTACTTCCGCTGTCATGCTGGATGTCATATAAGTATGCTCAACTCCACTCTGTGATGATCTTGCCCATCCATCTACTTCCGCTATCATGCTGGATGTCATATAAGTATGCTCAACTCCACTCTGTGATGATCTTGCCCATCCATCTACTTCCTCTCTCATGCTGGATGTCATATAAGTATGCTCCACAACTCTCTGATGATCTTGCCCATCCATCTACTTCCGCTGTCATGCTGGATGTCATATAAGTATGCTCCACTACTCTCTGATGATCTTGTCCATCCATCTACTTCCGCTCTCATGCTGGATGTCATATAAGTATGCTCCACTACTCTCTGATGATCTTGTCCATCCATCTACTTCCCCTGTCAAGCTGGATGTCATATAAGTATGCTCAACTCCACTCTGTGATGATCTTGTGCATCCATCTACTTCCGCTCTCATGCTGGATGTCATATAAGTATGCTCAACCCCACTCTGTGATGATCTTGTCCATCCATCTAACTGTGAAGACCCCCATCCCAATCTCTCGCCTCACTGCACTGATCTCTTAGTTTATACTATTAATTCATCCTCTCCAGTGATGTCCTGTAGCGTTTATACATTATCTGGTTACAGTATATTATGTTGAAAATTTCAGGCTTACAGTACCTAGTGGTCACACTCGACTGACACAGAAAGATTTGAACATGACAAGCACATCAACAGACCAGCAGCCTCTTGTAGCAATTATGTCAGATGAAAGGTGAGCGCACGTTTAGTTGAATCAATTTTTTTGTTTAAGGTTACTATTCATGTCCTGCTTGCAAAATCCTGTATGTTTAAAAAACAAATAATAATCACAAATAAATAAAAGAATGTAATTTTAGATGGCAAAATCCCAACACATTGAAAAAGCTGCTATAGTACGTTCAGAAATGTTTTCCCTTATTTACGTTAAATTTTTTAAAAATGTATCAGTTGCATCATTATGAAATGTTTCCTTTCGTCTTATATTTACTCCCACTCAAGGAATATAACATAGAATATGTACAGAATTCAAGTCTTTTATGTGGATATTGAAGAAAATAGGAAACCACCCAATCAAATTTCTAATAAAATCTGTTCATGGGCAACAGTTTGTGTGATCTTTGTGTGATCAAGAGAAAAGAGAAAGGGGGAAGAAGAGAGAGGAGGGAGGGAGTAGAGAGAGAAGAGAGAGAAAAGAATGATGAGGGAAATGATGTAAATAGTGTGAAGCCTAAAAGTTCGTTCCTCAGTCGAACTCTGCCTACTACACACTACCTTAGATAGTAAAGAAAGATGAAGAGAGAGGAGGAGAAAAAGAGGATGAGAGTGAGGGATACGACAGATGTAGGTTCGTGTCTCCGCGTGAGAACAATAGTTAATTACTATTGCACCATCAATGTCTCGTGGTGTAGGTTATCAGGTTATAGAAGAGAGGTACAGCCTCACAAGGTCTCTAAACTACTCTACTTATATTACTTCAGACTGACAAGTCGAAATAAAAGGCAACTCAAACATATTTATTTTCTTCTGAACAGTAACCGAGTGACAACCTACAGCATAATCACATAAAGTAACCAGTACATGCATTGAAGACACATCTACGTATAATCGACTCCAAAAACCAACACAATACTGCATGTCATCACAAGGGGAGGTAGACAATATAATAAACTATGCAACCAGATGTTAGAGAAATTATTACCTACTATCACCTCCTAACCGCATGAAGAAAAGGACTAAATCTAGGAATTACACCGGCCTTTGTTTCATAACTATCTCTCCGTAGGCTTATCAGTGGTACATGTATTCAGCCCAAACACCCATTGATCCACAGATTGATCCATCAATCCATATACCCAGGGATTTAATTCGCTCCCATCCAACTTGTTCAGCGGGTAACTGTTTATTCAGCTATGCCTGGTTTATCCAGGCGACTCCAGTTTACCCAGACGATGTATTCAACTTCTGCCATCCAGTGGGTTTTCTGGTCGTCCTTCTGGGTTTCATATTTGAAATACGATTGCTCTCTTCAACCTCGTTTGCCGTGGATCCCACCACCGGTTTCCAGTCGTATTTGACATTAGTCTCCTGTGTGGTTCCAACCGCAGTGTCCCTGGCTAGTGGTTGTCCTATTTGACGTTTAGCCATCTACTGCAACTAACGAGCGGTCTCCTTAGCTGGCGGTCCTCTTAACTCAAGTGGCTTTCTTGCACTTTAACGACCCTCGGACTCTGCGTGTCTTTCCCTTCTTTGGCTTATCTGCCTTGGGTAGGTTCCGTTCACAGATCCTTAGTCGCTCTCACTCCTATCAGTGATTCAGACGAATTCTAGCATGAGCGCTTGTCCGTCTTCCTTCACTTCCTCCTCCTACAGATACTATACAGACTTGGGCACGGATTAGCCACAATTTCTGAAGTCCTGTTACTATGTTCCTTGGGCTGTCCCAAGAGGGCCCAGGCCCCGCCGCTCCCGGAGTCCACTATTAACTGTCCTCTCTCCTGCTCGACTCTTCTAACTGACTGGATCCTCAAGTATATATTCCTTCTCGAGTTGGCGCCTTTCTTGAATCACGTGACGTCGCTGTCCCTTGTCATCCAATCAGTACTTCGCGTACCCTGCTTCAATTTGCATCTTATTATTAATCTAACTACCTTCACCCCAATACGACCTTGTTTTTGAGTTCATAGTCCTTGTTTGAGTTCATGCTCCTTGAAGTAGATTTCTCAGCTCAAGCACGTTCCCACTGCTATAAATCTGCCCCTCCGTTGTATTTCTTGCCCAAACTGACAGTTCCCGACAAAGCCTATGCTAAGTTTGGCTTCATGTTTCCTGAATTTCTCATTTCACTAACAACTAAAGGTAAACCGTCGGTCAGCGGGCTGCACTAGAGTCATTGCCCGACCACTCACTAATTTTGAACTTACTGGTCGGTGAACTCTTTGTCGAACCAAAAATATCCCAGTTAATGCTTTCCAGTAAACTCAGGCGCCTAGAGACAATGAAAGCATACTGTCTCATACCCACCTACCAAAAGTTGATGGGTCCCACCATCAATATAGCGTCATTCCTCCTTGAGATCGAAGCCCTGGCTCCGCATCTGACATTCCTCATAAACAATATTGGATGCCTAAGGGGAAAACTCTTTTTGGAACTTCCACCCCAAATAATAATAATAATAAAAAATACTGGTTGCATCCCCTGCTCTCCCAGTGCACAAGGCAGTTAAATCTTGTTCGTCTTCTGACGTGCATCATCACAAAATAGTAACTAACTAATATTATTAATAAAGACAGTTCAATCCCTTGCATGCTGGGGGTTCCCCAGAAAACAAAATCATCAATCAATGGATGCAATACTTAGGGGCACCAAAATTAATAAAACAGTGTCAATATAGGCATTCATTTAATATGCTACTCCCCTGTAACAACAAAACAACAATCAGATTCACATAGGTGCTACCCACTAGGACATCTGTAAATCAATGTGCCCAGTCATCCTTGAATCTGAAAAACATTGTAACCATTCCTGTGACACCACAGGCAAATGCCTGTTCACACATAATAAAACCAATTCTCCCCTATTCGCAAGGACACATCAGCATGAAGCTGCAATCTTCACAATCGCCGCCGCTGTACACAAAAACAAATCAGCCCCTGCTGTAAGTAGACAACATTTAGTGGCCACAGACACAAACCAAACTTATATCATGAAATAGCTTTTGACATAAAAAAAAATGTGCGCCCAGTCGTTGGACATCGTGCTCCATTGTCTTGGCGCTGAAATAACTCTGGAAAAAATATGGTATGCCCAGTTCTTGGACATTATGCTTTATTCTCTTGGCGCTGGAATAACTCTGAAAAAAAATGTGTGCCCAGTTCTTGGACACCCTGGCGCTGAAATAACTCCAAAAAAAAACATTTGTTTGCCCAGTTCCCGGACATGGCGCTAACATATATTCTTCGCCATGCCCCTTCACATTAAAACCAACATGTACCGGCATTAACATCTACTCGGGCAATCTCAGATTATAAATGGTCTCCTTGGCCTCCTGACACGACATTGAACTATGTGTAGTCCTTATGACACCTAATACTGCAGTTGTGTCTGCCCTTGAACACAATAGAGTGAGGCCCAGACAAAAATAAAAGGCTTCGCGTACCCGACTTGACAACTTCCGCTATGGAAATAACAAGGGAGCTAACTGCTCCACAACAGTTGATCCCCTCAAGTAGTCATATTCATTTAAACAACAAAATAACATGTTTCTAACTAAGTTCGACCTGTAAAACAAACAAAGGATGGCTAAACGTGACTACACCAAAATTGTCATTCAATTATGAACCAACACTACACCACGAACGTTTAACTAATTATTAAACTACTGTTCATTGCGTCATGCTGAAATAAATATATAAAGAATATGTTTCTGCTTGCGGGTGCTCTCTGGATTCCGTTTTCTTCTTCACTGAATTTCTACGATTGTTTTCTTTAAAGTGTCTATTCTATATGCATGGGCAGAAATATAGGGCGTCACTGGTCGTTCACTGCCCAACACCGTTAACATGTCTATCATGAAACTTGAACACGCCGGTACACTGAATTCCACCTCTGTTCCCGCCTAAAAAAAAAGGGATATTCTAACTACCACGAGTGACACTGTCATCTGTCTCTTCACAACAGCCATAATTGACTCACTGCATAAAACAGAGGGGAACAACCCCGCTTGGTGATGTAATTGTTCATGCATTAATTTCTTTTGCGCCACGTGTGCCATTGATAACGTTCGGCACAGCCCGTCTCGCTCTGTTCTCTTCTGCAGAAGAAAAAAAAAGGGGGGGGAGGGACATATTGTCCTGATGGCTTCAGATGTTGCCACTGCCCCCTGGCGTATTGAGTTCAGCCAGGCAAACAGCTGCCTTCCCGACAAACTAAGTCACACTCGTCCCCGTACAGCCACAGGTTTGGCATGCTCTACATGTCAGGTGTGGGAATTGTTCTTTTACTTTGCATGGCTCTGGGTTTCGCCTGCCATGCCCTGTCATCAATTATGACTCTTGACTTCCTGGACGAAGAGTGGGTGACCTTTGTATAACGGTGGAGTATTTTATTCTGATACTCTTCAATGATGAAAAGATAAGGCCACCTTTACGTTGTCTTGCACTGCTCAGCTGTTGTCTGAGCTCATTTCGGACAGATTCCGCTGCGCTGACTCTCCTTCTGAGTTGGCTATCCCTGGGTATTTTGTTGTAGTGGGTCTTGCCGATGTTCTTGTAGCAAGGTGGTTTGGCCGGTGTACTTTACACAAGAGTTTCTAACTGAACAGACTTAGTAGAAACCTCGCCGACAGATAGTTCAGACAATTTACCAACCAGCTATGAGATACGTAGCCTAGTAAAGGAACACTTACTGAGACAACTATCGAGCAGGCAATCACGAACTACTGACTGTAAGCGACAAATCTATGTATACGATCTCACTATGTAGTAGAACCTGACACCACAGAAACAAAGTTCACATGGAATCTCCTGGGAGCTCCCGGACTAAGCTGGAAGGTCCCAGAAAATTCTGGAAACATATCCTTGCCAGACGACGCCATTTGTGATCAAGAGAAAAGAGAAAGGGGGAAAGAAGGGAGAGGAGGGAGGGAGTAGAGAGAGAAGAGAGAGAAAAGAATGATGAGGGAAATGATGTAAATAGTGTGAAGCCTAAAAGTTCGTTCCTCAGTCGAACTCTGCCTACTACACACTACCTTTGATAGTAAAGAAAGATGAAGAGAGAGGAGGAGAAAAAGAGGATGAGAGTGAGGGATACGACAGATGTAGGTTCGTGTCTCCGCGTGAGAACAATAGTTAATTACTATTGCACCATCAATGTCTCGTGGTGTAGGTTATCAGGTTATAGAAGAGAGGTACAGCCTCACAAGGTCTCTAAACTACTCTACTTATATTACTTCAGACTGACAAGTCGAAATAAAAGGCAACTCAAACATATTTATTTTCTTCTGAACAGTAACCGAGTGACAACCTACAGCATAATCACATAAAGTAACCAGTACATGCATTGAAGACACATCTACGTATAATCGACTCCAAAAAACAACACAATACTGCATGTCGTCACAAGGGGAGGTAGACAATATAATAAACTATGCAACCAGATGTTAGAGAAATTATTACCTACTATCACCTCCTAACCGCATGAAGAAAAGGACTAAATCTAGGAATTACACCGGCCTTTGTTTCATAACTATCTCTCCGTAGGCTTATCAGTGGTACATGTATTCAGCCCAAACACCCATTGATCCACAGATTGATCCATCAATCCATATACCCAGGGATTTAATTCGCTCCCATCCAACTTGTTCAGCGGGTAACTGTTTATTCAGCTATGCCTGGTTTATCCAGGCGACTCCAGTTTACCCAGACGATGTATTCAACTTCTGCCATCCAGTGGGTTTTCTGGTCGTCCTTCTGGGTTTCATATTTGAAATACGATTGCTCTCTTCAACCTCGTTTGCCGTGGATCCCACCACCGGTTTCCAGTCGTATTTGACATTAGTCTCCTGTGTGGTTCCAACCGCAGTGTCCCTGGCTAGTGGTTGTCCTATTTGACGTTTAGCCATCTACTGCAACTAACGAGCGGTCTCCTTAGCTGGCGGTCCTCTTAACTCAAGTGGCTTTCTTGCACTTTAACGACCCTCGGACTCTGCGTGTCTTTCCCTTCTTTGGCTTATCTGCCTTGGGTAGGTTCCGTTCACAGATCCTTAGTCGCTCTCACTCCTATCAGTGATTCAGACGAATTCTAGCATGAGCGCTTGTCCGTCTTCCTTCACTTCCTCCTCCTACAGATACTATACAGACTTGGGCACGGATTAGCCACAATTTCTGAAGTCCTGTTACTATGTTCCTTGGGCTGTCCCAAGAGGGCCCAGGCCCCGCCGCTCCCGGAGTCCACTATTAACTGTCCTCTCTCCTGCTCGACTCTTCTAACTGACTGGATCCTCAAGTATATATTCCTTCTCGAGTTGGCGCCTTTCTTGAATCACGTGACGTCGCTGTCCCTTGTCATCCAATCAGTACTTCGCGTACCCTGCTTCAATTTGCATCTTATTATTAATCTAACTACCTTCACCCCAATACGACCTTGTTTTTGAGTTCATAGTCCTTGTTTGAGTTCATGCTCCTTGAAGTAGATTTCTCAGCTCAAGCACGTTCCCACTGCTATAAATCTGCCCCTCCGTTGTATTTCTTGCCCAAACTGACAGTTCCCGACAAAGCCTATGCTAAGTTTGGCTTCATGTTTCCTGAATTTCTCATTTCACTAACAACTAAAGGTAAACCGTCGGTCAGCGGGCTGCACTAGAGTCATTGCCCGACCACTCACTAATTTTGAACTTACTGGTCGGTGAACTCTTTGTCGAACCAAAAATATCCCAGTTAATGCTTTCCAGTAAACTCAGGCGCCTAGAGACAATGAAAGCATACTGTCTCATTTGGAAATGAGGCTAGAGCAGTTATGGATGTATCCATGCGAGGTGAAGTTGATCCATCTAGTTTATGAGCTATATTTGTTGGGTTATGATATGTTAAAAGAAACTGTACCGAGCTTTGAATGTAATAACTAAGTGAGGCTAAGCAGCCATGTGCAGGTCGTGACGATTCCTTGGGTGAGCCCTGTACCAGAGCGCTGTGTGTCGGCTCTGCAATTATGGAAGCCTCCTTGGATGGCGGGGAATGCCCATGGTCTGCCCCTGCCTTCCCTTGAGGGCTGACCAGGATGTCTTAGCTGTTCTAAATGGGCCAGCTGGAATGGGGGATAACACCACATCAGTGAGAGTCAAACGTCCTAAGAAACCACCGGGAAGGTTAACCCGGTCAACAAATGCCAGCAGAAGTCAGATGTGTCGGCCTAACGGCGCAAGGACGCAGCTCTGCTGTAAACAGGCACAACACAATCATGTCCGGAAAAAAACTCTGGATGAACGTAGAAGAAAAAGAAGAAGAAGAAGAAGAATGTAATAACTTTACAAAGCATGACACATGATGAGCTTAGACGAACCACTTTCTAATTCAAGTATTTGTTAATATCTTACGAAGGCAGTTAAATAATAATATATTAACATCTAGAGACGTAGTGAACAAGCATTTGTAAAGTCGAATTGAAGCCATTGAAATGTGGATATACAGAAGAGTATGTCATATTTTATGGAAACAAAAACAGTCGAATACAGGGGTTCTAGAGAAGCTGGGAAAAGAAAGTTAATGAAAGAAATAAAGAAACAAGTGAAATATTCTGATCAATTAAAATACAGTGTTTTTGTAAAACCATACTGTAGTGAAGAGTTGAAGGTAGGTGAGCAAGGGGTAGACAGCAATAAATGAGAGAAGATGATAACATCAAGTGATGGACGGACACCAGTCTGTAAAAGTGCACAACAAGGGTGAGAGACAGAATGTTAGAACATTGTTAATTAACCTACATTGTGGAGACAGTACCTAGTTGTTTAGCATAAGACAGTACCTAGTTGTTTAGCATGAGACAGTACCTAGTTGTTTAGCAAAGGCACTTGATTGGTTGAGATTCATCAGGAAGACAGAGTTTGAACTCTCAAGTCCAGTGCATTACTGTACACAGCTGCACCCTGAAAAGGTCTTGGCCAGTGCATTACTGTACACAGGTGCACCCTGAAAAGGTCTTGGCCAGTGCGGGACTTGGTCTGGTCCCTGCTCTTGCCACCTGAGCAGCCTATGAAGGTTATCAGCTGCAATGTCTTTTCCTCCTGCATGTAATGTAAGGAAAAATGTAATGTGTTTGTTGCTTCATATTTGAAGAACATGACACGTCTCTGCCTTGCTTTTACTTGACTTTACATTAAATGTCTCTCTTCTCCTTTATTACTTAATTCCTCTTCTAGCCTAGACCTAGAACTCAGATACAGTTGCCTGAAATTGCCACTAGCAACTCTCTGTGTTGCACCTTTCTATAGTTTATAACCACTTTATTACTTTACGTTTAAAGTCAGTCCAGTGTGTTCTCTTGTTATTTCACGTTATCACAATTTTATTATGAACCTGTAACTGACTTTTTTGTATCTTATTGTGTGGTCCTAGACCTGGTATCGAAGCTCCGACAGGCGGACAGTTAGAGCATTGCATTGCTGATCCGGCAGTTTCTGCAGCTTGTCTTGTTCCAGATTATAGGTGTCAACTTTCCTCTGGAGTGAACTAGGCAGGCCGAGAGAGGGATCATGCTGCATGGGCAACACATGGTTTCTTTATTTTAGCCCAGGCTTTGTGCTATGGAGAGGCAATAACTCCATCCCTGGTCTTAACCGGTCTCGGAATCAAAGCGAGAGGCAACTGTTACGGGTTATAAGTCCTTGTCAGTTGGCGTAGACATGGGGCGCCACGCGTTGCCTCTGACGGTGGGAGACACCTACAGGTGTCACTGATCAGCTACCGCCCGCCTCAAGCTGGGCAGCCCCCAGCCAATTGGGTGCTGATCCGCCACAGCCTGCCTGCTTCAATGGGTGCTTGGGGCTAGGACAAAATCTGAATTGCAGGCTGTAAAACCAATGCACCAGGTACTAATAAAAAGAATAGAAACCTCAAGCTACGGCTTGCAACCTGGAACGTGAGAACCATGTGTCCAGGATTTTCCACTGACTTGACAAATATTGACGATGTGAGAAAAACGGCTGTGATTGATGCTGAACTCAATCGTCTTAACATTGATATTGCTGGCCTGCAGGAGACTCGCCTCGCTGAGGAAGGGTCACTCAGGGAAAACAATTACACCTTTTTTTGGAAGGGAAGAGGGCAGGCAGAAAAAAGGCAACATGGTGTGGGCTTTGTGGTGAAGAATTCGCTACTGGGAATGATTGATATCCCAGCTGGAGGTAATGAAAGATTATTATCACTGCGCTTGGCAACCTCTTGTGGTTTTGCCACCATTCTCACTGCATATGCACCGACACTCGCTTCCTCTGATGATGTGAAGGATACGTTCTATGAGCAGCTAGACTCTGCGATCAAGGCAGTTCCAAAATCCGACTACATTTATATGCTCGGTGATTTCAATGCTCGTGTGGGCAAGGACTCGAGTTCATGGCCAGTGTGCCTTGGAAAATACCACATCGGTCGCATGAATGATAATGGGCAAAGGCTGCTGGAGCATTGCACTAGAAATGACCTATGTATTACAAACTCCTTTTTTAAAACAAAAGAGATGCATAAGGTCACATGGAAACATCCAAGATCCAGCCATTGGCTTCAGCTGGACTTCATTATCACACGGAGACAACATCTGAACCATACATCATTAACTCGAAGTTACCACAGTGCTGACTGTGATACAGATCATTCTTTGGTTGTTGCAAGGGTTAGACTGAGACCAAAGAGAATCTACACAGCTAAACACAAGTCTAGCCCCAGGATTAATATTACTAACACTCACGATCCTGGAAAGTGCTTTGAATTTCAACAGCAACTTGAAGACGCTTTCAATGATACATCAGAAAATTGTATAGTAAATGATAAATGGAGTAAACTTAAGGAAACTATTTATAAAACAGCGGTAGGGGTTTACGGCACTGTGGATCATAAGAGGCAGGACTGGTTTGTGGCAAACAGCCAGACACTGCAGCCCTTGATTGATAAAAAGAAGATAGCTCTCTTAAGAAACAAGGAAAGACCAACGCGTAACACTCTGAGTGAGCTGAAGCAAGCGAGGAAGGATGTACAAAAGGCTGCCAGGCAGTGTGCGAATGACTATTGGATCAAGTTATGTGAGTCCATTCAAATCGCAAGTGATAAGGGAAACATCAGAAGCATGTATGAAGGGATAAAGAAAGCCTGTGGTCCAATGATCAAAAGAAGTGCACCGCTGAAAACCTTGACTGGAGAAATCATCACTGATAAGAAACAGCAGATGGATAGATGGGTCGAGCACTATTTAGAGCTTTACTCAAGTGAGACCAAGCTAGTGGATGATGCCCTCAACGCCATAGAGGCCCTGCCAACTCTTGACCACTTGGACACACTTCCCACTATAACAGAAGTTAAGTGTGCTATAAATGAGCTTGCATCTGGCAAGGCTCCAGGTAAGGATGGGATTCCAATAGAGGTAATCAGGAGTGGGCAAGACACACTCGCTCTACAGATCCACCAGCTAATAGAGCTATGCTGGCGAGAAGGACATGCTGGCGAGAAGGACAAGTCCCACAGGATTTCAAGGATTCAAACATCATAACGCTGTACAAGAACAAGGGAGATCGGAGCGACTGTAACAACTATAGGGGTATCTCACTTCTGTGTATTGTTGGGAAAGTATTTGCCAGAATTGTCCTGCACAGACTTCAAGTCCTGGGAGATCAAGTCTACCCCGAATCACAGTGCGGCTTCCGTCAGAACCGGTCTACAATTGATATGATATTCTCATTGCGACAGATGCAAGAAAAATGCCGGGAACAAAATCAGCCACTGTTTATTGCCTTCATTGACCTCACAAAGGCATTCGATTTGGTCAGTCGTGAGGGTCTGTTCAAAGCACTAAAGAAGATTGGCTGCCCACCAACTCTTCTGTCCATTGTGGAATCGTTCCACACAGGCATGTGTCTCTCTTTGGGATATACTTTTCACTTCTGCTGAAATATGCCTTTCGTGATCAGGATGACGGTATATACATTCACTCACGCTCAGATGGTGGCCTCTATAATGCTCAGAGATTGAAGGCCAAGACCAAAATTAGCAGGGTATTTATCAGAGAGTTGCTTTTTGCGGATGATGCTGCGATTACGACCCACTCTGAGGAAGAATTACAACATCTACTATCATCATTCTCCAATGCTTGTTCTGAATTTGGTTTAACAATTAACAAAAAGAAGACACAGATTATGTCACAAGGTGCACATGATGTACCATCAATCTTTATTGACGACGCCGAACTGGAGATAGTAGACCATTTTACATATCTACGATCAGAGGTAAATAGTAAATTATCCCTCGATCAGGAAATCAACATCAGGATTGGCAAGGCAGCAACAACAATGAACATGTTAGCAAAAAGAGTCTGGGAGAACAGGAAGCTTACTGCCAAAACAAAGTCCTCGTCTACCAAGCCTGTGTCCTTAGTACTCTTCTTTATGGCAGTGAAACCTGGACAACTTACTCACGCCAAGAGAAACGTTTAAACAGCTTTCATATGCGGTGTCTGCGAAGAATACTTGGTATTAAGTGGCAAGACAAAATCACAAATACTGAAGTATTGGAAAGATCAGGTTGTGTGACGGTGTATTCCATGCTCAGTCTTCGTAGACTTAGATAGATAGGACACGTTAGGAGGATGGATGATGGTAGAATACCAAAGGACATCTTTTTTGGTGAATTACAGATGGGTAGGAGATCTCAGGGTCGGCCTCTACTACGATACAAAGATGTGTGTAAGCGGGACATGATTGATATAGGCATTGATAATGCACAATGGGAACACGTTGCCGCTGAACGTGTTGCATGGAGGGCAACTATCAGAAATGGAATAAAGACAAAGGAGAAAATGATTGCAGATAAAGCACACACACAGCGTGAGAGACGTAAGATGGTGCAAAATGGTGGAAATGACCATGTTTTCACATGCATCTACTGTGGGCAAACATTTGCAGCAAGAATTGGCCTTACCAGCCACACTCGCCACCGCCATGGATCGTAGTTATTAAGCCTTTTTGAAGCACAATGTACCAAACTATCGTCTGTCAAGACGGAAAGGTGCCAATGAATTGTGTGGTGTAAGGACTGCCTACTTTCTGCCTTCATGTTGCTGTTTTAGCTTGTTAAGTCAAGCTAAGTGTCTTTTCACCAGTACCCAATTGTATCTTAATAATAATAAAAGTAATTATCCCGAAGCTCGATTTTGCAGCAGACCGTATTTCGCTGGTTTTAACGTGTTGGTATGGGAGCCGGTCATTCAAAAAGCAATAGCAAACTAATGTTTAAATGTTTTGCGTATCCTTTTACAGGACTTAGCTGTCAACAGCAGCATCTTTCAGCTGTCTGTTGATCTCTTGGCAAGATTACGCTCAGTAGTTTGCCATTGCTTTCTGAGCGGCCGGCTCAGTATCCGCAAGTCACGAGCGGGGGTCGAACCACCTCAGTTCTCGCTCCGCTGCGAGACTCTGCGTGATAAACGGGATTACAGAGAGAAAGTGTTATAACCCCACAGCCAGAGAGACCGGCAATAGCAAACTACTGAACGTAAAACTTGCCAAGACATCAGCAACGGCAGTAAAATGCTGGTGTGAACTGCAACGTCCTGTAAAGGATATGCAGCTTTAAAAACAAAAAGAGCAAGGAGGAATAAGTGACCAGTCTTTCCCTCACTCTGGCAAGCGATGAGCCCAGGCATTGAACTGACTATGCTCATGACATAACCAGTGCATTTCGCTAGCTCACCCGCCATCGCAAAGATGTAGATTTATTGTTTTGCATTTGTGACATTATCATACAAAATCTAGATTTAATGTGATGCTTCTGTGGCATATAAAGATGCAGATTTATTATGCTGTTTCTGTGACATCATAAAGATTTAGATTTATTGTGCTGCATCTGTGACATTATCATAAATATGTAAATTCATGTTGCTGCTTCTTTGACATTCTGGAGACTTGATAAGATTAAGTTATTAGCTTAAATTATTTCTAGGGATCTACATCTTTCATCTTTCTGCGCCCCCCCCCCCCCCCCCCCCCATCCCCCCAGCCTCTCTCTCAAAGATTCAAGATTAAGTTCTCACACAATATTTTGGTTGTACTATATCAATGTTCTAAGGCATTGTACAATCACATGTAATGACACTATCCAGTGCTGCCCATCAGGCGCTGGAGCGCAAATTATTCCTCCCTACAATGCTTGGTAGTAGAAGTGGAAGATAATGATGATATCAATGTTCTTGGTTCTGTTTAAAAGAGGCAGTGCATGTTTTTACTCTGTTTTAAAGTTGTAATACATATCAAATCAGATTTTAAAGTTAAGCGTTTTAAATAAACTACCTGAAATATCTTGTTCACATTGTTTATTAGACCGGAGAAGAGATTATTACAAAATATGTGAAATTAGCAAGAACTTTTTAAGAAATTTTTTATTTTTTGCATATCCTTTTACAGGACATCGCTGTCAACACCAGCATCTTTCAGCTGTATGTTGATTTCTTGGCAAGATTACGCTCAGTAGTTTGCCATTTTTAAGAAATAGAATATGTATTTTCAACCGCAGCATGGACAGTGAATTATGGGAGCATTGTGGCTAGATGCTCGCCTGCTGGTTCCCTGGTCATGGGTTCGAATCAACACCACAGCAGATTTTAACATTGACCTAGTCTTCCACGCTGACCCAGCCTCAAATTAGTACCAGGAAATGTCTCAAAAAGTAAATTTGGCCAGTGAGAATTACTGACCAAATGACCCACTGAATGTTGATTGGTCTACAAAAATATGGGTTTAGCACATTGTCCAATGCACCTAAGACATGTAAAGGGGCCTTTACTTACTTTTACTTATGGCATTGGAAATATGTAGATAGAATAGAGACCCTGAACAGTATTAGACACCCTGAACAGTATATGTGATATCACCTGCTGATTTAATGTTTTATCGATATGTTTATTTTGATATGTGATAATACATATTTATTTGCTTTCAGTGAGGAGGATGAATTTGATATACTACGTTTACCTAAAGCTGCTCACAAAGAGATTACAGAACAGTTAATCAAAGATGGCTACAACCTTGACCTGGAACCAGATGATGAAGACCTTGATCTTATACCACCAAGACCTTTGAAAGAAAGATGCTCTTGCTGTACTTTGCCTGTTGGATGTTTGATTCAGTGATTTGTATTTACTAGCTATATGAGTATGCTAAGAGCTTGCAGATTGGATGTCTGTGAGGGCTTGGTTGTATGTGCACAAGTAATATGTTTGTTTTGGGTTTGCTTTATGTCTATAAAATGTAAATTGTTTCTAATGGCTGATCTTTTGACAATTTATGATACAGAATATATTTCTTTCCTCTTGAAAGAATTGCTTTGTGTGTGTGCATGCGTGCGTGCGTGCACACTTACACACACACACACACAATAAGTTACTAACAATTACTAATAAATACACTTTCATTAATTAGTACCTGTTCAGCGCAACTGGGAGGGTACAAGTCTTATCCTAGTGTGAGGAAATGCAACCTAATGACTAAATGTCATGGCAGGGCAGACCAGGCCCTAAGCCTTGGTTGGTAGCTGGTCTAGGATCGAAGCTCCGACAGGCGGACAGTTAGAGCATTGTTTTGCTGATCCGGCAGCTTCTGCAGCTTGTCTTGTTCCAGACGTATTGGTGTCATCTTTCCTCTGGAGTGAATTAGACAGGCCAAGAGAGGGATCATTATGCATGGGCAACACATGGTCTCTAAATTCAGCCCAGGCTTTGTGTTATGAAGATAACCCCATTTTACAAATTATCATCTGCCAAGACGGCCAGGTGCCAGTCAGTCAATCAGTACCTGTGCAGAATATCACTGAAATGGCATGATAGAATCACACATTTGGAGCTCATGCAGAGAACTACACAAATTCCAGTGAATCAAGACATGAGCATAAGGTACTGAATAGGACACACATTGAGAAAACCTGTTCATAATTCTTCTTTCGTTCGCTTGAAATATGTCTATAACTGCAATGTTGTCTCTTGTATGAATTTAACTGTCTTTTTTAGTTCACACAGCGGTCCATAGAGTTTATTTTCCACTGTCGTCTCTCTAGGCCAGAATGTTTGCCTAGATATGTTATATTTTGGGCAGTCTTGGAGTATGTGCTCTGCTGTCTGCGACGCCAATCCACATGTGCACATGGCTGTTTCACCAATCTTGAATTTTGTATACATGTGGTTGCGTAATCTATTGTGTCCTGTTCTGAGGCGCAGAATAATTACTTGTTCTGGTCTGTCTATAACGTGGTAGTCATCTTGAGCAGGCTTTGGTGGCTTTCTGACTGATTTGATCATTCTTTTCTTTTGGTGGTATGTAACGGGCACATCAGGCTGTTCTTCTTTGGCTCCTTCCTTAGCCAATTGATCAGTTCTGTCATTTCCGGGTACTCCACAGTGAGACGGTATCCACTGTATGGTGAACTTATGCTGACTGCTAAGTTCAGAAAGTAGTGTCCTTAGTACTGGAAGTTTCCCAGACAGGAGCGCCTCGAGTACTGATTTTGCATCTGTCAATAGCACCACAGGTTGTGTACCATTGCTGGTATTCAGTAATTTCTCTGTTGCTATCTTGATTGCCTCAATTTCAGCATCATAGTTATGGCAGTACTTTCCTGTCGGTACCCTGGCTGTGTACCTAGTATTATTTGGGTATTCTATGTACACTCCCGCTCCTCCATTTTGAACAGCATTTTGTGCTGACCCAACTGTGTAGACTCGGATCCAGAGGTCCTGTAGGTATTCTTCATCAAGGAAGCTGAGAGTAGCTGTTCTGCACTGCACACTGTTCTGTTCTTCCTTGTCAAATATTCCTCTCACTTTTGTCTTGATTTGTAATGATAATCTATGTTCATCTTTCCATGGATTTCGCTCTGGAATAGTTGTTACGGGGATACCAACTGTGGGCAGATCGGTGGTTTCTCTGCAGAGTCGTTTGGCCTGGTGGATAAAACTACTTCTTTTCAACCGACCCATAGCTAGGTTTTCAAATCTGTTCCTCATAGGGTGGCATGGTAAGCTGAGGAATTTTTCTGCTTGTATTAGCGTTTTCGTATCTCTGCGCTCTCTCAGTGCTTGTGTCCTCCCCATTTCCACTATAGGGGTTGATCTCATCCCTCCTGTGGTGACTCTAAGTGCTTGATTTTGCACCTTGTCCAGCTCTTGTAGTGTGGTGTTTTATGCCGAACACCACGCAGTTGACCCGTATTCCAGGTGTGGTCATATGCTCTGTTGATTAACTTTGCTAAGTATTTTTCCACTGGCTCCCCATGTGGTTCCACTTAGCTTTCTCAGGATGGCTATTTTCCTTCTGGCTTTTGCTCCTGCTTTGCCTGTTCATAGTATGACAAGTAAGTCCTTCCCCTGGGATCCACAAAGAAAACAAAATCACAGGGAGAAGAGAATTAGAGACATACACATGTAAAATATGTGAAGAAGAGACATGATTATGTGGGAAAGACATGGACGGAACAACAAGATATAGCAAAGGCTAGGAGGGCTTGGTGTGACATGGCTGAGATCCTGTGCTCCATTGGGAGGTTAAGCAGATTAAGACAAACTAAAAAAATCATACAAATAAAAGCATTATCAACATAATTACTGTCTGCCAAACTTGCACACAGTTTTGAAATTAGGAAGGCAAATGTCTGAAATGGTTATAGCATAAAGTCCACTTCAATGCATCATTAAATTAATTAATATATTGTTGATGATGACTTATGTAAATTTGTTGAACCAGGATGTTTGTATTTCAAATTAGCTCATGAATATTTATATTTTTTTTTTTTCAAGATGAAAGCCTTCTAGCCACAGCATCCATTCTGTCACTTGTGATTGTGTTCTTGTAAAACTGACCCTTTCCACTTTGTTTAAAAAAAAATCAATTTATGCATTTTATCACGTGATTGATAGAGGTCTTGATAAATTCACGTGCACATAAGCCTACAGTGACTGCTTATGTGATGCCTTTTGGTGGACATGCATTCAGTTAGTTAGTTGGAAATGATAGCATGTGTATGTGTAATCTTAGAGTTGCTGTGGGAATATTTCTTCATTCCTTGTCAGGCATATTTAGATTCATGCAGCAGAAGTAAGATTATCTCTTCTGAGTTCCTATGGCATCATTGATGCTGCTTTTCAGCGTGTCATTATGTGATATGTCTTCCTTCAATACAAGTGCAATAAGCTATTAATATTAGCGAAAGGATAGCGGTATTAGAAGGTAAGAGAATGCAAATATGTGATGTACATGAAAACAATTTTATGATGACAACATTGGGTATGTACTGTTAATCCCCTTTTGTAAGTAAAATTAGTTAAGCTGCAATATTTTGCTAATTTTGAAACTGAATTTCTAAAGTGAATTAATGCAGTATCATCTTCAAATGTCTGCTGTTGCCATGTTTCATAATTCATAATACATTGAATCACAGAATTGTATTGAAATTATATTGATAATTGATTATTTGTGAGTCTTGATGAACTCTTAGTTATGGAAACACATTGAAAGAACTCATCTTCATGTGTAGAGGTCAGCATGGCCGAATGGATAAGAGTTTAAACCTCCAGTATGCTGATGACAAATTAGTTGGATCAATCCCTACACCGGGGTGAAGGACCCTGGTCATGGGGAAAGCTAATCCACATGCAAAAATCAGAACAGTGCACATGTGTGGACTACACTTGAGTCCAAAGTGAACGAATGCACACAAAAACATTTCATGTGTGGACAAATTAAGCATTATTTAGAGAAGGAGGAGAACTAACATTGAAATATTTTTGTTTTACTTACCTAATTTAGATCTATTATTTGGGAAGCTATAAAAATTCAGGAGTGGAATCACTAAAGTAAATACAGAAGATACATGTACATCCAGAGTAATATTATTTAATAATAATCACTTCACATACCACATGGATGGCCTGCCTACTTATTTGAGCTATTAATGAATTTTGTTATGTAAACAGTTGATAAGTATATGAATAAAACAGATAATAGAAAGTCTTTATTCGACAGGAAGTCTTGATCAGCCAATAAACCTATTAATAAGAAAGATTAAAGAGGTCTTAATCCAGCAGGGAACTTGTTAATAAAAGAGATTCAAGAGGAGCTCTTAATCCATTAGGGGAGATATTAATAAGAAAGATTAAAGAGGTATTAATCCAGCATGAAACATATTATTTTAAATCCAGCAGAAAAAATACATTAATAAGAAAGATTAAACAGGAAGTCTGGCCAAGAAATCAAGCAAATCAAGATGTGGATGTTTTTGTACAGTGTAAGGAACTTCACTGTTTGTTTTCTTTTATTTCTTAGAGGCAGAGAGGGTTAGGGAAAATAGACAGAAAGAAACTAGCCATATTTCTGTAACATTTAAATTCAAAACCCTTGATGTTTTTCTTTAGTGTTAAGTGAGCTGGTCCATGATTCAGATCCGTATGTTGCCCCATAAAAGATGTGTGTTCTCACAATGTTTACTTTTACGTGTTTGCTGGTATTGTGCCATAGGTACTTCACATTGTTTAACCTCTGCATAGCTGTTACTAGTTAGCTATAGCAGACTAGAGTGACTTAGGGACACAGCAACATAGGTAAATACAGTCAGAGACACAGAGCTTGACTACCTGTGTCAGAGTAGGTAACCAGACTGAATAAATCTTATCTTCCACAGTCAAGTGGTGGTACAGATATTAGGCCAGTGTAGAGATCTACATCCTTGCAGCTGGTGTAGAGTGTAGAGATCTACGTCCTTGCAGTCTGGTGTAGAGTGTAGAGATCTACATCTTTGCTGTCTGGTGTAGAGTGTAGAGATCTACGTCCTTGCAGTCTGGTGTAGAGTGTAGAGATCTACATCCTTGCAGCTGGTGTAGAGTGTAGAGATCTACGTCCTTACAGTCTGGTGTAGAGTGTAGAGATCTACATCCTTACAGTCTGGTGTAGAGATCTACATCCTTGCAGCCTAGTGTAGTGTATAGAGATCTACATCCTTGCAGTCTGATGTAGAGATCTGTAACCTTGCAGTCTGGTGTAGAGATCTGTAACCTTGCAGTCTGGTGTAGAGTGTAGAGATCTACGTCCTTGCAGTCTGGTGTAGAGTGTAGAGATCTACATCCTTGCAGCTGGTGTAGAGTGTAGAGATCTACGTCCTTGCAGTCTGGTGTAGAGTGTAGAGATCTACATCTTTGCTGTCTGGTGTAGAGTGTAGAGATCTACGTCCTTGCAGTCTGGTGTAGAGTGTAGAGATCTACATCCTTGCAGCTGGTGTAGAGTGTAGAGATCTACGTCCTTACAGTCTGGTGTAGAGTGTAGAGATCTACATCCTTACAGTCTGGTGTAGAGATCTACATCCTTGCAGCCTAGTGTAGTGTATAGAGATCTACATCCTTGCAGTCTGATGTAGAGATCTGTAACCTTGCAGTCTGGTGTAGAGATCTGTAACCTTGCAGTCTGGTGTAGAGATCTGTAACCTTGCAGTCTGGTTTAGAGATCTGTAACCTTGCAGTCTGGTGTAGTGTATAGATATCTACATCCTTGCTGTCTGGTTTAGAGTGTAGAGATCTACATCCTTGCAGTCTGGTGTAGAGTGTAGAGATCTACATCCTTGCAGTCTGGTGTAGAGTGTAGAGATCTACGTCCTTGCAGTCTGGTGGTAGAGTGTAGAGATCTACATATGTGCAGTCTGGTGTAGTGTGTAGAGATCTACATCCTTGCAGTCTGGTGTAGAGTGTAGTGATCTACATCCTTGCAGTCTAGTGTAGAGACCTACATCTGTGCAGTCTGGTGTAGAGTGTAAAGATCTACACCTTGGAGTCTGGTGGTAGAGTGTAGAGATCTACATCCTTGCAGTCTGGTCTAGAGTGTAGGGTACAGCAACCTGATTTGACAACATGTACTAAAGTAGGCTGTATCCTGAAAAGCTAAAATATCATAATGTAAACAGGCATACATAGTTAGTTGCATATCCTTTACAGGATGTTGCAGTCAACCCCAACATTTATTGGCTGTTTGTGATTTACAGAATTTTACATTAAGTAATTTGCCATTGCTTTCTGAATGGCTGAAGCCTCATATCATTGTAATCAAAACATAGCAATCTGCTTCCAAATTGTCCGCAGCTGATTTTTGAACCCTCGACTCTGTATGTCTGGGAATTGTGAAACAGTTCTACAATCCCCTAAGCCACAGACACGGGTAAATAGACAACCCATGCAAATTCCATGTCATGAGGAAGTAGAGTAAGAAGAATTACTTAGCATTTCAGGAACAAATGGTGGATAGAAGGTTTCATCATGACAGATTGCAGTTTAATTGATTGAATGAACTAATGTGATAGGTTTCAGTGGAGTTAGAAGTTGGCTTAATAGGTATTAAAGATATGACAGTGGAACTTGCTTCAGGTAGTTAACTAACCTCTCTTGGTAACTGTGATGTTTGCTGTCAGATTTAATGTTTATTAAATTATGTTTTTAAAAACATCATATATTAATATTCATTGTGTAATTATTTAAGTTGCATTTGTTGTGTTGATATTGTAAATGTTGTTTTAAACTTAAATTCCATTATTTTGTTTTATGCATGTTTGAAAGCTTTTATTTTTTTTGGTGTAAAGATTTTGTTTGTTCAGTTTCAATTAATGGAAAATTTGAAATGTTACCTTATGGCTGTGTCCAGCTGAAATAAATCTGTGCTGTGAATATGACATCTTTGCTGACAAAAACATGACAATATATATATATATATATAGTTGTAACCTGTTGCTAGTATTGCTACCTTTATACGTCCTATATACATTAATAAATCTTGACACTTACAGAAATAAACAACTAAATTTACAACTAACTTATGTTTTTATTTAGTCTTCAACCTTTGAACACATAAACATTCAGTAGTATGTCACTTACTACAGTGCATCTCAAACTTTTTACTCATGGCCCATCTTGATCATATAAAATATTTTATATAAAATCTGTAGGTGCTAAGATTCTATAATAATTATATTGTTTTTAAAGTTGCAAATTGTCTATGGCCAGAAATTATTTCTGTGTCTGTGTCTTCATACGAAGCATATGTATGTACATATGTCATGTTTCAGGCTCCTTATTGCTTTCAAGAAAACACCCAGTTACTGCAGTACCACTCTGCAGTACACGTAATTAAAGTGCAGTAAAAGGTGACATGTTTGACTGTTCCGTTTCTTCTTTCAATTTGTCTAACATAGTTTAAAATTCCTTCATTTACTGACATTTAAATTGACATTTTAAAGTTTTTGTTGGAATTGTATTCTTTCCACATTTGCTTGTGATTATGTTTAGTATAAATAGATAAAGTAATCTCACTGGAGCAAATTTTTCATGTGTTACACACAAGACCATTTATTTTTGGAATGTGTTTCAGTATTTGCTCATTTTGACAAATGGCTCATTATTGGCTCATTCGTTCTGTATAGTATTATTTTATTGTGCATTTGAGTCAGAGGTGTGTGTTGTTGAAATATCCAACCACACAGCATATTCGCTGCCTCCTCTTCCTACTCCTGCTGTTGCTGCATTGCTCCTCCATTTGCACTGCTTGAAGAGTTAAAAAAAATCAACTTTGAAATAATAGACCTAGCGTGTCACCCTTTGCAATGGCTACACACGTCTGCTGCAAGTTGTGGTTTAATAACACAGTGCAGTGCTGATAATCAGAGATGGCCCAGTCAGTGCCAAACAGTTGTTATTAATAATCCTTTTTATGCAAAAGTAGGTCATGTGGAATTTAAAAACACAGACACAAGTCCTGTAGCAGGAACCTGCTGTATGTGAAGATTTAGGACCTTCACATATTTGTAGGTCTGAGTGCATGGGGATTAGGTGGCCTGCCTTTTAGGACCTTCACATATTTGTAGGTCTGAGTGCACGGGGAATAGGTGGCCTTCCGTTTAGGACCTTCACATATTTGTAGGTCTGAGTGCACGGGGAATAGGTGGCCTGCCTTTTAGGACCTTCATATATTTGTAGGTCTGAGTGCACGGGGAATAGGTGGCCTGCCTTTTAGGACCTTCACATATTTGTAGGTCTGAGTGTACGAGGAATAGGTGGTCTGTCTTTTAGGACCTTCACATATTTGTAGGCCTGAGTGCACAGGGAATAGGTGGCCTTCCTTTTAGGACCTTCACATATTTGTAGGTCTGAGTGCACGGGGAATAGGTGGCCTTCCTTTTAGGACCTTCACATATTTGTAGGTCTGAGTGCACGGGGAATAGGTGGCCTGCCTTTTAGGACCTTCACATATTTGTAGGTCTGAGTGCACGGGGAATAGGTGGCCTGCCTTTTAGGACCTTCACATATTTGTAGGTCTGAGTGCACGGGGAATAGGTGGCCTGCCTTTTAGGACCTTCACATATTTGTAGGTCTGAGTGCACGGGAAATAGGTGGCCTGCCTTTTAGGACCTTCACATATTTGTAGGTCTGAGTGCACGGGGAATAGGTGGCCTGCCTTTTAGGACCTTCACATATTTGTAGGTCTGAGTGCACGGGGAATAGGTGGCCTTCTTTTTAGGACCTTCACATATTTGTAGGTCTGAGTGCACGGGGAATAGGTGGCCTTCCTTTTAGGACCTTCACATATTTGTAGGTCTGAGTGTACGGGGAATAGGTGGCCTGCCTTTTCCTCCCATTGTGAACAAGGAAAGCTTGTCCAGCCACACTCATGACATTGTTGCTATAATGTCCTATTATCACACCAATATGGACAAGTTATATTTTGATCGGAGGAGCGGTTGAATGAGTGATTAGAATGCCGGGTTCTCATGTGACAGACCCAGGTTTGAATCCTGGGTAAGGTGTGGATTTTTTTCCTGAGTAAAGAAGAAAATAGCATTATTCTAATGTTGTACTCAGAGCAGCAATTGTCCATACCTGAATCATTAATCATTACTTAAATCATTTATCAGATACTATCTGTTGATGTGTTTATTATGTTATAATTTTCTCCAAATAAAATAGCACAAAGTTCCTAAATTCATAGTGTTTTGGGATTTATTAGTGCATTTGACGAGATCCCTGAATAACACCTTGGGTGTATAATAATGTACATACTGTAGGACTTTTATGATGTGGCTTATGGTAAAGGCAGGTTTCAATTTCATTGTTTTGCTGATTCATATACTGTCATTAATTGTTATTAAATGCTCTTTATATTGTATTCATATTCATATACCAACTTACCAGTGAAGGAAAATAAGAACAAGCAATTATGGGTAAACAATGAAATCCTGAGCAAAATGACTCAAAGAAAAAAAGCAAAGAACACTCCAGAATATAAATAATAGACAGAGAAATACATCACATGTGCAGAGCTGTCAAAGAAACGTGGATTCTGATAAGATGTAAGGTTATAGAGGATATAGAAATAAAACACAACTCAAAAGGATTGCTTGAAAATATAAGAAGATTTACACACAAGAAAAATAATATAACAGGAAATGGCTGTATCAGGGGAAATGATGCAGAAATTACAGTTGATAATAACCCATATAATAAAAAAAATATGGACAGAATACACAATAGATTTATTCTGGGAAAATGGGGACAATGAATCAACACTGTATAATTCTCAAGATCGACCAAACATATTAAAGGCTGAAGTAGAGAAGGCTATTAAAAAGATGAAACAAGAAAAGGCTGAAGGTCCTGACAAGATAACAACAGACATGATAAAGTTCTTATCTAACTTTGACATTGATGCCATCACAAAGTTGTTTAATGACATGTAATATTGGGTACATCCCTGAGGATTTGAAAACGTCCATTTTTATAACACTACCCAAGAAGCCAAGATCTGTTGATTGTGAGGATTACAGAACTATTAGCTTAGTGAGCCGTAAAAATAAGATATTCCTCAAGGTCGTACACGAAAGAATTCACAATAAATTAGATGAAGTAGGTGAAGAACAATTGGGTTCTGCAAAAGCAGTGGCACTAGAGAAGCAATAATCTGTTTGAGGATGTTGACAAAAAAATATATAGAAGTTCAGAAAAATATGCATGGATATTTTACAAACTAAAAGAAGTACAGAGTACAACATAATGATTAATTACATGCCTTTAAGATAGGAGTAGACGGAAAGGACATTAGACTTATTAGTAACCTGTACTGGAAGCAAGTGGCGACAATTAGTGAGTGGCACCTTGCAGTCTTGACAGACCAAAGTATGTGAGTCTGAATGTGGCCAAAATTCCATCACAATGCCTGGGCAGAGCTTGAGAGAAACATGTGGTGCCCAAACGACATGTTCCCCGTCTCAGCCTTGCCTTGAGTTCTCCATAGGAATGGGTAACCAATACGTCTGGAACAAGGTAGGCTGCAGACGCTGGCGGCTCAGCGTCAAACCTCTGAGACCTCACCTTCATGAGCAGGTGGCGAGTGGTGGCCAGACACTGGCACCCAAGGGACCCGACTTAGAGGCGTTAAGCCAAGTCCCACAGATGAGGGCCTCGTACGTGCCTGGACCATATACACGTACATCTGTCAATCAAAAGTGTCCGGACCTGCGTAAAGCGTGTACTACCGTCAGACTCCCAGCCTGACTTTTACGGATCCCACGACCATCAGGAATGCTCGTCTGTTGCGAGCAAATATCCCATCCTTCCACTGTGCGGATCTCGCCACCAGCGAGAATAGGCCCGCCGGAGATGTTGCTCATCTGTTGCGGGCAAATCTCCACCGACTGACTGAGACTGAATAAGTACAGAAACGATAAAAGTAGTGGTATTTCAATTGTGCTTGCGCTCCCACCTATGCTACACCCTTTATATGTCTTCACAAAGTCGGACTACAGCCAAGCTCAACAGGGTCTTCTTTCCCCGCTGATTCTACCAAGCCCGTTCCCGTGGCTGTGGTTTCGCTAGATAGTAGATGGGACAGTGGGGCAACAATTAGATACAGAAATAATTACTCATCGCCCATGGAGATGAAAAGAGGAGTACGACAGGGATGAGTGCTGTCCCCGTGTGCACTGAAAGAAATTTTAAACAAGTTGGACAACTGCCTGGACATCAGTGAAAAAATCATAAACAATCTTAGGTATGCTGACAATAATGTGTTACTAGCAGAAAGCGTGCAAGAGTTACAAAACCTACTGGAACAAGTAAACAGGCATAGTGCAGAATATGGCTTAGTTATTAACATGCACAAAAAAAACAAACTATGATAATTAGCAGTAGAAAGGGGAGGTCATCGATGAACATTTCAGTAAGTGGGGAGATACTAGAACAAGTAACAAGTTTCTCCTATCATGGATATGTAATAGCAGATGATAGCAGGAGTAAAACAAAAATCAACAAGAGAATAGGAATGGCCAAAAGTGTTTTCAAAAGTGAAATCAGTATTAACATCTAGAGAGATTAACAACACATTAAAAATGAGAATTGTCACATGTTGTGCATATTCAACACTAACATGTGGTGCAGAAGCCTGGACAATGAACAAGAAGTTAGAGAGTTGAATAGAGGTCCTAGAGATGTAGATATACAGGAGAATATGTTGTATTTCATGGAAACAAAAACAATCAAATTCAGAGGTTCTAGAAAAACTAGGAATGAAAAGAGTTGATGATACAATGATACAAATGGGAGGATAACATCAAGAGATGGACAAACAGCAGTCTGACATAATGTACAATCAAGGTGAGAGACAGTGTTGGAGATCCATTGAAGCTGACCTTCAGTGTGGAGATGACACATGATTAATTGATTTATTGATATATAGTTCTGGTATCTTTGTACAGTAATATCATGAAAAACTAAAATTATTTTTAAAGCTGTGGCTTTTATATTTAAATAGTTATGAGCTATTTTTCGTAGATTGTATTGTTTGCTGCAACCAAAGTCTGCTCTAGGTGCCTTGTACTACATGTATGCTTGTGTGTGTATTTGAGTGTGTCCTGTAAGCAGTTTGCTGCTTGCTTATATGTTCTATGCTTACTTCATACCATACCAGTACAGTGTTAATTGGCTGATGTTGGTAGAGACTTCATGCTCTAGTTGTATCCAAACTGAAGGTATGGCGTGCTAAACCAGTAGGGGGCTGTGGTAGTGCAATGGATAGCATACTTGCCTGCTAGCCCAGAGGTCATGTGGTTGAATCCCCTTCGAGACAAAAATTTGTCTTACATTAACCAGGGCTCCCAGATCAACCCAACCAAAGATTGACACCAGGAAATTTACTGGGAAGTAAAGACATCTGGTGTGATATTCACTGCACCACTCGTTGAGTGCCCATTTGTCTAAGAATGTGGGGCTAGCTCCGTACCATATATACAGTATGCCTCATGGAGTGAGAAGAGATCGTTTACATACTAAAACAGTATCTGAGATTATTTCAAGAGTACATTTGCTTTTGAGAATTTGTGTGTTATATATTGTGTATATAATTCTTTTACTTGTCATTCTTGTAGTCATGTGACCACTTTGTGTAGATATGTGTCTTCTGTATGATCTGCTGTAAGGAAGACCTACATGATAAATCTCTTACATTTCGCAATCAGCTTTCACCGTCACTCACTAACATTGATAAAAATGCAGGAGTATGGCAATCTCAGTGCTTCCTGTGAGCCACTAGTCAACTGTATGACTTTAACTGGTGTGTGTGTGATCATCTGACAGACATGATACTCTGCAAGACAGTCATAAATAGCAGTCCACATTTTCCCTTGTTCATGGCATTTATATTTTCCCCCCTGTCTTAACACTGTTAACCATATGATGCAGTTTGGCCCATGATTTTGCATTCAGCCTTGTGTATTGTGTGATTTTCATGTTTGCAAATAAAGGTCTCTCTCTCTCTCTCTCTCTCTCTCTCTCTCTCTCTCTCTCTCTCTCTCTCTCTCTCTCTCTCTCTCTCTCTCTCTCCCTCCCTCCCCCCCTCCCCCCCCCCCCCTCCCCCTCCCCAAACTTGGCTGGAAGTTAATCCCATTTAACACACACAAGTTACGTTGTGATGAACTGATTCACTGAATGTTTGATATATTAAAACATTATTATGTTGTTACACATTTCATCAACATTTGTATTTAGTATGTTTAGTTTTGGATTTGTATGCATGTACATACCTGGTAAATAACCTGAAGTTCAGAAGCTGGTTTTCATACTCCATATGTGACAATGTTTTAAATTAAAGCCAAGGAGCATGTTCATTGCCCTTAAATGTGCTTTATCTCTTTTTGTTTTTCATGCATGTACTTTGGTGTTACTGTGCAATTTTCTCATACATATATATTGTGATCTTTATATTTATTTATACAAAACATATTCTTAATAATCTTTCCCATTGATTCCTTTTGATTACAGTCACATTACTTGCAAAAAGCCAACATGACAATGCTTTATGCTTCTGCAGTGGCGTTTCTATAGTATTACCACTGATGGTTCTAACAGAATCGGGATATTTGTATCTTCTTAAGACATCGAGTAGAAAGTAATAGCTTGTAGTAAACTCTTCTTCTTCCTCTTCTTGGCCTTCATGAACACAGGAAGAGTTGCTTTAGTGTATTTATTTGTAGACTTATATTGTCATCTTAGTGTCTGCAGTGATTATTTCTTGTAGTATTTCAGTGGTGACCGTATTGTTAATCAGTATTACCTTTTGTGTCGAAAGGAATGTTTTCTGCCTTCTGATTGGAAGAAAGAAACAACATTTCCCCCCAGAAAACTTCAACCTAATATATGTGCCATTTTTATAACTTTAAGTAACATGAACGGAAGTGTTTACCTTTTACTATTATATCATCTGTTCTCCCTTAGGGTCCTTTTTCTACAGTTTTCTACTCTTCAGTTGTGTTTTCACTCATGGAATGCTGACAGAGGTATTTTGGTTTAACTGGCTCTTAATATCCGGAAGGAATTTATTGTTAAACACCACACTCAATTTTTAATTAATTAATTAATGTATCTTATGATATTGTTGGTAACATAAACCTACTATTTTTTTCCTTGTTAGCCTGTGTAAAGTTGCTAAAGTGCCATGTATTTATTTTATCCAAAGTCCAGCCAACAGTATCCACACATCCAACTTTATGTGAAGGATAACAGAAAACTTATGTTGAATTATGTATTTTTCTGATCCTTGCAACTTACATTCATTTTAATATATGTTTGTTGCCAGTATGGATTGTTTTGGGGGATTTTGGTTTCAGATATAGTACATGCAAGCATTTATTTACAGCTCCTTGCTTATATTTTCAACATATTGTGTGTTTTTACAATATTGTTGAATATTTCATGGCCTCATATATGCTTAATAATCCGTTACTGATATGTGTATTTATAGTATAATTATTACTTAGCAATAGCTCATGTTTGTGTGTACTGCTTCACAACCAAAGTTAATATGTTAAAAGTAACCTTGTTAATGTACTATTGGGTATTTTAGCTTTCAGCGTTTCCATTTGGTGCTGATCTGTACAACTGGCTATAGTGAGTGGTATTAATAAGTTATCTTGTGATGCATAGGGAGCTGGGACTAGGGAATTATTAGTTGGAGTGGAGGGGTGGGGCATTCAATGAAGAGCACATATTTTCAAAATATTTTGTAGAATGCATAAACAGCTTGTTTCAGTTATGTGTGCGTGCGTACGTGCGTGCACGCTCTCGCTCTCTCTCTCTTAAACATAGGTGTTAGTTAAAAGCCCTATGGACTATCTTTATCAGGATCAGTTATTTCATTGTCATTTCGTTGTGCATATGTGTTATTGGGTGAGCACTTCGTCGTGTTGTTTAACACTGCCAAACAAGAAGTAGGTTTGGACTAACAAAAAAATTGATGTTTGAAATTGGGAAGTGTCACAGTTATGACTTAAAAGTTGTTAATATGGGAGCAGATATATTGTATTATAATGCAATGACAACATTGCAGCGATATTTAAGCTAATGGCAGATACAGTAAATTGCTTAAGATGATTTACCATCCCATAAAGTTACTGACACAGTTACCTGTGTTCCTGAATGTCAAGGTCCATTTACTGACACAGTCACCTGTGTTCCTGAATGTCCAGGTCCTGTTACTGACACAGTCACCTGTGTTCCTGAATGTCCAGGTCCTGAATGTCCAGGTCCAGTTACTGACACAGTCACCTGTGTTCCTGAATGTCCAGGTCCAGTTACTGACACAGTCACCTGTGTTCCTGAATGTCCAGGTCCAGTTACTGACACAGTCACCTGTGTTCCTGAATGTCCAGGTCCAGTTACTGACACAGTCACCTGTGTTCCTTAATGTCCAGGTCCAGTTACTGACACAGTCACCTGTGTTCCTGAATGTCCAGGTCCATTTACTGACAGTCACCTGTGTTCCTGAATGTCCAGGTCCATTTACTGACACAGTTACCTGTGTTCCTGAATGTCCAGGTCCATTTACTGACAGTCACCTGTGTTCCTGAATGTCCAGGTCCAGTTACTGACACAGTCACCTGTGTTCCTGAATGTCCAGGTCCATTTACTGACACAGTTACCTGTGTTCCTGAATGTCCAGGTCCAGTTACTGACACAGTCACCTGTGTTCCTGAATGTCCAGGTCCAGTTACTGACACAGTTACCTGTGTTCCTGAATGTCCAGGTCCAGTTACTGACACAGTCACCTGTGTTCCTGAATGTCCAGGTCCATGTACTGACACAATCACCTGTGTTCCTGAATGTCCAGGTCCAGTTACTGACAGTCACCTGTGTTCCCGAATGTCCAGGTCCAGTTACTGACACAATCATCTGTGTTCCTGAATGTCCAGGTCCAGTTACTGACAGTCACCTGTGTTCCTGAATATCCGTGTCCATTTACTGACAGTCACATGTGTTCCTGAATGTCCAGGTCCAGTTACTGACACAATCATCTGTGTTCCTGAATGTCCAGGTCCAGTTACTGACAGTCACCTGTGTTCCTGAATATCCGTGTCCATTTACTGACAGTCACATGTGTTCCTGAATGTCCAGGTCCAGTTACTGACAGTCACCTGTGTTCCTGAATGTCCAGGTCCAGGTACTGACACAGTCACCTGTGTTCCTGAATGTCCAGGTCCAGTTACTGACACAGTCACCTGTGTTCCTGAATGTCCAGGTCCAGTTACTGACAGTTACCTGTGTTCCTGAATGCCCAGGTCCAGGTCAAGGCTGAATTCTGTTTCAAACATTAACAAGTATTTAAAAAGGTTAGTTGCATGTCGTTTATAGGGCATGGCAGTCAACCCCAGCATTTATTGACTGTGATTTTCTAGACAGTTTTACATTTAGTAGTTTGCCATTGCTTTTGGAACAACTGATGCTCATACCATTGTGAAAATCAGTGCAAAGTGATCTGCTCCCAAACTGTCTGCAGCTGACTTTTAACCCCTACGTCGGAAATGTGAAAGTTCACTACCCCTATACTGACCATTAACCAGTACAAGAAGATCATGTATTACAGATGCCATCATAGGTGTCTGAAATGCCAAGGTTGTCATATACAAAAGGTCTTGTCATTATGAGATAACCTAAAATCTGGAGGGACCAGTTCCCTTCCTCCTAGAAATTAAATTTAGTAGACTCTGACCTTTCAGCTGAATGATCCGGACATAGGTGACAACATTGCCTTCCTGTCTCAAACACATAATTAGATGCAGGGTAAATTAAACACTTGATTGTGATAACAACAATTAGACCTATAAGTTCATATGTGAAAGACAATGATAATGAGAATAAATCAAACGAAGATAACCCAATCTTCTGTGATGAAACCTCACTTCAGTAGATGGAATCATATATCTGTTGTGGTAGCAATCTAGACAAAGATGGCAGAACAAATAGAGATGCTAAATTAATTCAGAAGACAAGAGCACAAGAAGGCATAGCACTAGAAAATTTTTGACAGTCAAAAGACATTAAACCTACTACCAAACATAGAATATTGAACTCTTAATCAATGCTGCTGGAGAATGACTAAAACAATTAGTAATAAACTGGCACTGGATAGCACATTCATTGGTAATACCTGCTAGTTGTATAAGTAGAAAGTCCTCTGTCTGGACTCACAGGGCAAACTAGTGACTACCGCTTCCATTGATGAACTGTATTTTTCGTGGCAGACTATTCTGTTGGCATTCTGGCAGCGGCATTATGCATAGTATACCTGTGTGGGCTGTTGGTTTGTTGAGACTCCTTTTCACATTGGGCGGTGAGTAGAATTTTGTGTAATATTCACTGGCACAGGATTGGAGCATTATCGGGCGACCCTTTGCCATGAAGTTGGAATGGTGACTAACTAGCAACTAACAGGGCAAACTAAAAACACATGCCATTTCTGGATTAGATGTCCTCAAAAATCTGAGGTGATTGTGGCATGTGGATTGATAACTTGATTGTGTCTTATTGTACACTGTTCATAGTATAGTTTAATAAAAATCTATGTTTTTAGAAGTAATTCTGAACCTTAGCATCATCATCATAGCCTGTCCTCTTTTACCCTGAGATGTAAAGATATCTTACAGCAATGTTTTATTTTGGCATGTGTGTGCTCACACCTAGACACACACACACTCAACCCTCTCATGATTCTTGCAACCACAGTCAGTGAGACATCATGTGAACTAAACACTAGCGGTCTTTACGAGCAGGTAGATGTGTCGCTATGCTGCTATATCCTTACATGCAAACATTGAAAGTGGAAGATGTAACTTCTATGCTGTTTTACTTGCCCATTTTAGAAGTCATGAAGTTGGACAATTACAAGCTTTGTTTGGGATGTAACAATAGTGTTGAAAATATGAAAGTATTTGAATGCTCTTTTTCTTTGTTAGTAAATTGTGAGAACGTAATGTATGAATACATTATATGGTAAAGAAAATAGAACTGTAAGAAATTAATGCATTGAGTTTATTGATGTGTTACGTGGACTACAAGAAATATAGTTGTACCATATTGCATTTGATGTCTCTCAGAGAAGTTATATAATAAATTGGTGGTTTAAGCTGTGCTACTGTATAGTTGATTTTATTCCTTACATCTGTTTTCCTGCTGTCTGTGAATTTTTGATGACTATTTAACGTATATTCAAAGACAATTAGGGGTCATGGTTATAGCAAATAGTGCACTGTCGTGTAGGCATAACAAATCTACCCGTGGCAGGAAATTGTCTTCTAACAATTTTGCCAGGGCGGTGGCTTTACAGCCTAGACTTTGCAGTTTCAAACTTTCATAGGATTTTAAAATGTTGACTTCTTATTTGGAAAGGAAAGCAATGGCAAAGTATTGAACATAAAATTGCCTGGTAAATCAACATGGAGTTGGGGTTGATTGCAACGTCCTGCACATATCATACAATTTTTAAAATCAGCTTGCACACATAAGACTAGGTATTTGGTCTCAGTAGCCACGAGATGAGAGGGACCTGCGATATTAGCAACCAATGCTGTTTGTTAACATTGCTGGTCCTGTGCTGAAAGTAAACCTGACAACATCTGAGTCGGAGGCAGACACCATTGGCCGTAGGTTCCTGAATGTAGTGGACAGAGATGAGCTGTGAGGTTTTGAATTTGTTGTAGACTTTATACCAAGACAGAAGTGTGTATACATATGTGTGTATGGGAGTACTAGGGATGGAGATATGAGGATGGTGACCTAAAAATGTTTAGTATCCACTGCTGTAAACTTATAGTGCAGAAAATGAGTCAGCGAAGGTGGAATGTTCTATTTTCAGCAATATTTATTGAATTCAAATATCTTCATAGCAGTAATTAAAACAAAAGCACTGGTATAGTGCAATAACTACACATGCACGATAGAAACAGATATATATATATATATATATATATATATATATATATATATATATATATATATATATATATATATATATATGTTACAGTGGTAAGAACAACTGTTGAATTCAGACTTATTTGAAACAATATCAGGCATACACGAGGGCTGTGCTATCACCCATTCTTTTCAAGGAATTCGTGGACTCAACAATGAAAGAAGCCCAACATGACTAGGAAGGGCTCACCAGCTATGTAGAATTAACTCAGCAAGCTATTTTTTTCAGATGACTGCAGTTTATCTGTAATGATAAAGAGCAATTGTAAGACCATATCAGCTCACTTTCAACAACATATAAAAAATGCAATGTCGAAATCAACATGCACAAAACTGCAGCTATGAAAATCAGCAAATAATGAGGCCTGCTTAATATGTAAATTGACAAAACAAGTATATGAGTTCAAATAACTATGCAGTTCTTCTTCTTCTATCCTCCTCCTCCTACTCCTCCTCCTAATCCCAATGCAGCATAGGCCCTCACCCAACCCAGGTCAAGCCGTTTGGAGACTTGTTTCTGAATACAGTGGTACCTCGAGTTACGAACTTAATTCGTTCCATAACTCGGTTCACAACTCGAAACATTGAAATCAATGAAATAGAGACAATCTGTTTCAAGATGGAAGAATCGTTCTTTTTTATTTATTAACATCCGGTCGTTTACCTGACAAAACGCAAAGAATACGTGTACTTTCGTGTATTAAATAAAGAGAAAGAAAACAATCAAATAAATTAAATTTAAAATTAAAAAAAAAATATTTAGTCCATCTTTTTTTTTACCAAGAAAACGATCATGGGAAATGTGTCACTTTCTATGCTATTCTGAATCACTAGTTTCAGGAGTTTCTTGTCGCTGTTTCATGGCAGCCGATTGGGAATCTTTCTGCACCAAGGAACTATCAAGGGAAACTTGTGGCTTCCTTTTCTGGAGAATCTTTCTGAAGTAGGCCATTGCGTCATCATTCATCAGGTTTACTGCCCTGTTAGCAACAAGTTTGTTTGGATGATGGTTCACAATGAAATCTTCTACGTCTGCTCACTTGCTGCAAATTTCTTTAATCCTGGCAATTGAAACGGTCCCTGACTCCTCATCATCAGATGACTGCTCCTCCTTTAATATCATTAGCTGTTCATTCTGAAGATCCACAAGCTCATCTGTAGTGAGTTCTCCACTGTGGTCCTCAATCAGCTCCTCCAAGTCGTTGCCATCGACTTCCAGGCCAACATTTTTGCCCAAGGACTCAATCTCACCCACTACATTGGCACAGAACAGCAGAGTCCCCTCAGACGTGTCTCCACCTTGCTGTGGTAGAGGGGCTTGCGTGTTCCAATCCCTAGAGCTTTGCCGACGGTAGCACAGCTTCATGTCGGACGGGTCAAGGGATAGGGACCAGACCAAAAGAGACACACACCTGCTGCCTTGCAGGTAGACTGGGGACAGGCAGTCAAAGTCCGAATCAGGTGCACGATGCCACAACATTCTTGATCCGGACACATATTCTACGGCTCTCTGCAGAGGGATATGGCTGAAGGCCTCTATGTCAATATCACCCGGATATGAGGGCCGGGCCGATACCCACTCACTGCAAAATGGAAGTGAGATACTGAGCCTGCTACATGCTTGGTCTAGACACTTGTTCTACCGCTCTCAGCCGAGAGATATGAGGGATCACCCGGATGAGAGGGCCTGGCCATTACTCGTTCTCTGCTGCATGTTGGTAAAGTGATGAGCCGGCAGCACATGTAGCCGACCTCGTGAGCGCTACTGAAAGTTGAACAAGTGTCCCAGTCCCACGCAATGGTTACGATGCAAGTCTGTATTATAGCTCATTGAGTGAGTGTAGTAAAAGGTGAAAAAACGTCCCATTAACACGAAATGGAACGCTTGGCTAGCGAATCCATTACGTGGAAGTCCGAAGCGAAAGCTTGCTGTGTGGATGTCGTCTCATCAACACGAAATGGAACGCTTGGTTAGCGAGTCCATTACACTGAGGTCCGAAGCGAAAGCCTTCTGAATGGAGGTCGCCTACAAACTAAGGTGGAAAAATGTCTCATTAACACGAAATGGAACGCTTGGCTAGCGAATCCATTCGTGAAAGTCCGAAGTCTCCCCCCCCCCCCCCCGATGTGTCTCCACCTTGCCGCGGTTGGGGGGGGGGGAGGGCTTGAGTGTCCCAATGACCCCAAGAGCTAAGCCGACGGAAGTACAACTATGTGTCGGATAGCACTTGGGTTAGGGACAAAGAGAGGCACAATCTGCTGCTCTGCAGCTAGAATGGGGATAGCAGTCAAAAGCCAAAATCAGGCGCACAAAGGCAGAAATCTTGGCCCAGACACACACTCTAAGGCTCTCAGCTGAGGGATATGGCTGAACGCCTCTAAGCTATAAACCATCGGATGTGAGAGCCGGGCCGACACTCACCTACCGAAATATGGAGGTGAGATGCTGAGCACGCTACATGCTTAGTTCAGATACGTGTTCGAAGGCTCTCAACTGCGGGATATGAGGGATCCCCGGATGAGAGAGCTTGACCGTTACTCGCTCTCTGATGCATGGAGGTAAGGTACTGAGCCGGTAGCACATGTTTGGAAAAAGCACCTCAATCGCACTTACGATGAAAGTCTCTAACTATACTCATAGAGTGAGCGCAGTCAAAGGTGGAAGATTGTCTCGTCGACACGAAATGGAACAATTGGCGAGCGAACCCAACACGTGGTAGTCCGAAGTAAACGCTCGATGAGTGGATGTCGTCCGCAGACTGTCCATCCCTGGTTTGTGTGGGGAGCGACCAGTGGCAAAACGGAATGCCCAATACATGGAAGTGAGGAATTAAAGCAGCCATGAGCAGGATGTGGCGATTCCTCGGGAGAGCCTAGTATCAGAGCACTATGTGCCGGCTCTGCAATTATGGAAGCCTCCATGGATAGCGGGGAATGCCCATGGTCTGCCCCTGCCTTCCCTTGAGCGTTGACCATGCTGTCTTTGGCCGTTCTAACTTGACCAGCTGAGATATGGACAAAAGAATATCTCTCGAAACCCCTAGGAAGGTCAGCTTGATTTTATAAAATGCCAGCAGAAGTCGGATGTGCCGGCCTAAAGGTTGCAAATAAATTGGCACAACGCAAAAACGTCCGAGTGAAATGTCTCTCGTGCTCCGAACAGCTCTGACTATCTTGTCTTCCGAATGTCCTTCGTGCCCGGAACAGCTCTGACTATTTTATCTTCCGGGCACAACGACCAGCACATGTCCGAACCGAAAGCTCGCTGAGTGGATGCCGTCTGCAGACTGACCGTTCCTGGTTTACGCGGGGAGTGGCCTGTGGCGAATGAAATGCCCAATACATGGAAGTGAGTAATTAAAGCAGCCATGTGCGGGACATGGCGATTCATTGGGTGAGCCTAGTACCAGAGCACTATGTATCGGCTCTGAAATTATGGAAGCCGTCTTGGATGGCGGTAAATGCCCATGGACTGCCCCTACCTTCCCTTGAGGGCTGACCGTAAACTCTTCGACCGTTCTAACTTGGCCAGCTGGGATGTGTACGACACCACAAAAGTGAGAGTCCCCAGGAATGCTAACCTGGTTAAAAACGCACGTAAAAGTTGGATGTGTTGGCCTAAGGGGTTTGGCGCAAGGGTGCATAACAAAACACACCACAATTACGCCTGAAATAACACTCTGTATGAACGCAGAAGAAGAAGAAGAAGAAGAAGAAGAAGTAGAAGAAGAAGAAGAAGAAGAAGAAGAAGAAGAAGAGAAGAAGAAGAAGAAGACAAAGAGTATAGTTAGCCTGTCCTGCATTGGTTTTTGCCCCGGCAGTTCTTTCTCCTCCTGGGTGATAAAGGTCCTCTTTGGCATTTTCTTCCAGAAGAGGCCCGTATCATCATAATTAAAGACTTGTGGAACGTAGTCTTCCTCTTTGATGATCATATCAAATTCCACCTTGCACGCTTCTGCTTCTTTCTCGTTAGAACTTGCAACCTCTCCGTGCCTAATTACACAATGAATGCTACTTCTTTGTTGTTGTTTTCTAACTTTTCAAAGTAGCCTCTGCTGGCTTTAAAATCGCCAGTCTCAGCATTTGTACCAAGCAATTTCGACAATAAATCACGGTGCAACAGCGTCACCTTTTCACATATTGAATAAGTGAGTAGCACCTTGCCTTCTTGACAGACGAAAGTATGTGGATTGGAACTTGGCCATGGATATGGATTCAGAGAACATGTGTTGTCCATGCAGCATGTTCCATCTCTTGGCCTTGCCTTGTTTACTCCAGAGAAAAGGATAACCAGTACGTCTGGAACAAGGTAGGCTGCAGACGCGGTCGATTCAGCATCAGACCTCCAAGATCCGAAGGTGAGTCTCACCTCCAAGAGCAGGAGGTGAGTGGTGGCTAGACCCTCACATCCGAGGGACTTGGCTTAGAGACGTTTAGCTATATCCCACAGTAGAGGGCCTCAGAGCAAGTGTCTGGACCTGTATGAGCGTGTAAACCTCTCATTCGTAAGTCTCTGGACCAATGTAAGTATGTACTACCGTCAGACTCCCTGCCAGACTCTGCGGATCCTGCGACCAGCAAGAATAGGCCCACCGGTGATATTGCTCGTCTCTTGCGAACAAATCTCGCCACCTGATACATGGCGGACCCCGGGACCAGCGAGAATAGGCCCACCGGGGATATAGTTCGTCTGTTGTGAACAAATCTCCGCTTGACTGAATAAGTAAAGAAACGACAAAAGTAGTGGTATTTCAATTGCGCTTGCGCTCCCACCTATGCAAAACCCTTTATGTGTCTTCACAAAGTCGTTTTCACATATTATTGCCCCACTAACACTGTATCCCGCAAGTTGCTTTTCATTGATTCAGATCAAGAGAAGATTTTAAACTTTCTCTAAAATTTGAGGTCTTTGCTTCAGCAGCTTAGTTACGCCTTTGGCTACATCGACTGATTTGAGTAACTCTTTGTTCTTTATGATGGTGGAGATTGTTGATTTTACCATGCTGTACTCATTAGCGATGTCACACACACGAGCGCCATTTTCATGTTTCGTAATTATTTCCATCTTTTCCTCCATTGTTATACGTTTCTGCTTCATATCAGCACCACTACCGTTCTTCGAACTCATAATTGATGGGGTTAACAAGGAAAATAATGAAAGAGATAAACTGAACACAGTGCCACTGCTAAGAAATATTTTACTGCTGTGTAGTAAGGCCAATGAAAGCGAGGCTGCGCACGCGTGCAAAAATAAGCTACTAGGCTAGCGCTAAGCGATGTTAGTACTGCCTGGCCTTCGTTTGTACTGTACGCGATCGTTTGTCTCCAATGTTAACCCCCCCTCTCTCTCTCTCTCTTTCTCTCTCTCTCTCTTTCTCTCTCTCTCTCTCTCTCTCTCTCTCTCTCTCTCTCTCTCTCTCTCTCTCTCTCTCTCTCTCTCTCTCTCCCTCCCTCTCTCTCCTTCTTTTGTAACCCAGCGCACTGTTCGTTACCCGAGAAAAAAAAATTTCGAAGTTGTTGTTCTTAACCTTAATTTGTTCGTGACCTGAGGAGATCGAAAAACGAGGTTTCACTGTAGTTGGATTTTATAGCCAAAGTGTTCTACGGAATAAGGATAAGATAGCCATCATCACATCAATCCCCTCCCTTAGTTCTCTCTTACAACATACATGGTAGGTTACAGTATCACTATTGTTTGCTTCCTCTGCAAACCTCGGTAACACATGGGCATTGAGCATAACTGTTATGTACAAATCTACTACTGCCAATAGTATGTGTTTGTTAATATCTCTTTAAGACATCAGATTGTTTCGCTCACTCCCTGCCATCATTATGTAGCACATCCTTTGCAACATGTTGCTCTCAACACATCCTGCCGGAAAGATGACTAGTAGCTAGTTCCCTGCTTCATGCACCTTCAAGCCCAGGGTGTCTTTAGATTAAAGTGTCCCGTGTTCACTGTCATGTCCACTATCCTTACCTCGTCTTCCAGAAATCTGGCACTTCGTTAATGTCCTTTCTAAATCACTGTGACCTTTGATATCAACGCCATCATGTTGCATGTCCTTTACAAAACGTCCGTCTCATGAAAGCTCTGCCGACATATTTCTCTTTGCCAGTTCTCCTAATTCATGCACCATCATGCCCGAGGTGTCTACAATGTCCTAGGTCCATCTTCTTTCTGGTCGCCGGTTGATATGGCGAAAGTTGTTGTTGTTGTTGTTGTTGTTGTTGTTGTTTTAAATCAGACATAATACTGTTTATGAGCCAGTGTTCTTCTATGTTCAGAATTTGTAGAATGTTAATAATTTTTTTCTTCTTTTTGATCCAATGCATTTTAAGAATTTTCCAGCAACTTTAAGGTTCAATCTTCTTCTTTCGTGTTTATGAAATTGTCTGTGATTCACAAGAATAATATGCCGTAGGAAAGATGCATGTGCATTAAATGTTCACTATAATTTGTTTTCTGTCATTGTGCCGTAGGTTCTTAATGCTGTTTCAATTTTGTATTGATATGGCCAGTAGGCTACGTGGCATGGTCGAGACAGGAACACGGAGCTTATCCACGACTCTGGTGATCGAGTGAGATGGCAGAACATGACCGCCCACGCTTACCGGCATGGCACATGATGGATGGATGGATGGCCAGTATCCTTCTGATCTCTTTTGAACAATCCTCAGTTGTGTTAATTATTGAACCAAGGTATTTCAAAGTTGATGACATTGGCCAATTTCGTCATTGTTCTGTAATAGAAGACCTTTAATGCCACAAAACACCCCCACGGGTGGCTATCTAAATATAAACGACTTCACATAGAGGTTCATATGAGTTTCACAGTCTCAGATTCTGAGTAAAGTAGCGCTTTTTTCATGTTCTTTTTACATTTTTCTTATTTTCTCCTATCTTTACTTTCTTCTCATTTGGTTATTATGCCTTAATGTAGTCACTGCAGTGTCTTCCACATGTTTATATGTTGTTTTCTTGTAATTGTTTGCTGATGAAGGCTAATTGCCGCAGCGTCCTTTGTTTTGCGGTAATTGTGTTCTGTAAAGCTGCATTACTCTGTGTGTTTTTAAAATATTGTTTATAATAAAAGATTATTACTATGAGTGATCGTTTCCGATCGCAGATGATTTTGAAGTTGATTCAGCATGACTAATTGTACTTAGCATATGGCTGCAAATCATGGACAATTAGTAAGTAATCGAACAATTCCCTAGAAGATTTGGAGATGTGGTTTCATAGAAGAATACTGAAAATTCCTTGAACAACCAACGTGAGGAATCTGGACATTTTGAGGAAGGCTGAGTCGCAAAGACAACTTATGATAAACTTTTAAAAAGTGTTACAGCTAAAGTATTATTTATTCATTTATTCACTTCATATGATATATAACTCTGCAGTATCAGTATGCACCCGAAGATATGCAGCGAAACATGCCAGGCAATAAATCATGCAACGTATTGATTGTGGCTTCTGTGTTTAAATTGAGTGATATTCTCGCAGAATTGTCTCTTTTACGAAAAGCTATCTTTTTGGTCCGTCTTGTTTTCTTTCAGTTAAACCGGTCAGCAAACACCCGCAGTAGTCGGACGTGTCGGCCTAACCGCGCAAGCACGCAGTTCTTCAGTAAACAGACACAACGCAATCATGTCCGAAAAAACTCCGGATAAACGCAGAAGAAGAAGAAAACGTTTCCTTTCATACTGAAGCGTCATGGCATACTAGTTAGTGTGCTAGTCTGCCAACACAGTAGTCCGGATTCAATCCCAACAGAGACGGGATTATTGTGTCCTACTAGTACGACTCTGGTTTCGACTCAGCCATTCATAGGAATTGACACAGGCAACATTCGGAATTTTGTGGGAATCGTCTGGTAAGGGAAAGTGATGAGGAAGGGAAATGGCCACCTCACCGTGTAGAATATGTGAAGGACTAATACTTCACACCCCAACATTAGTGATGTGTGTTGTTGTTTGTCCATCAAGAATGATGATGATCATTCAGTTCATCAAGTGGGATTGAAAGTATGGAGCCATGAGTTCTAAGATGGCTTATAAGGCTTATTTTGGCTCGAAATGTTCTTTGACAATTGATTGATTGATTTAGGAACCGACATCAAAGCATTCGGGGCATTCCCATAAGCGCTCCGTCCCCATCCTCAGCAGCCAGCGAAGAGTTCCAACACCAATAGTACCAGTAGCAGTCTGATTATATGTCCGTCTCGCCTTTCCTCTAAGCGTCGAGCGTCGGCCTAATCCCCTCGTCACTCCTCGCTGTCTCATTCTTGCCAGACCATGGTGATCCATTTGCTCCTCCGAGGTGTACACGTGCTCCCACAAGGTCGCAACCACGTCTGCCTTGTCATGTATCAATACTCCACCAAGTTTGGCAGAGCCAGCCATGTGGGCAAAGAATGCTTGACATTCCAGGAGGAGGATCTCCTGCAGTGGTTTTTCTGTCCAGCCTTTTCTTCACAGCTCTTGCAGTCCTGGTTGCCCCACAAGTAACTGCACTCTTGCGTAATGATGTACGCCACAAATTTCGGTCTTTGGCAGCAGTCTCTCAAGTGTCATGATTAATTCCAAAAGCTTTTAGTGAGATCTTCAGAGTGTCTTTAAAGCGTTTCCTCTGGCCGCCTTGGGAATGATTACCACAACGCAGCTCATCGTAAAAAAATCGTTTAGGGAGCCTGCGATCTGGCATCCGATTCAAGTGACCAGCTCAGCGAATCTGATTCTTCATTAGTATTGTGTGAATACTGGGCATGGACGCTCTTTCTATTACTTCAGTGTCTGGGATCTTGTCTTGCCATTAAATCTTCAATAGCTTCCGAAGGCAGACTGTGTGGAAGTGGTTTAATTTTCTAGCGTGTCGCTGGTAAACAGTCCAGGTTTCATAAGCATATAGCAGTGTGGATAATACAGCTGCTTACAAGACTTTCAGCTTTGTTTGAAGGCTTATTCCACTTCTGCCCCACACATTCTTGTACAGTCAGCCAAAGGCCGCGCTTGGACATTTTTGCATTCACTTCGTCATCAATAGTGGCAGCTTGGGACACGATGCTACCAAGATAGGTAAATTTGTCCACGACACTTAGTCTATGACCATTCACTTTGATGTTCGCCACGGTGTGATTAATCCCTGGAGCTGGCTGGTGCATAACTACAGTCTTCTCCAAGTTTATATTGAGCCCAAAGTTGGCACAGGCATATGAGAAAGCTGAAACATTGTGTTGCATGTCTGCCTCTGAGTCGGCATATAGAGCGTAATCATCAGCAAACGAAAGCTCTCTAACGGTGTCGCTGATAGTTTTGGTTTTATCTTTCAGCCTTCTGAGATTGAACAACTTTCCATCCATGCGGTATTTGATGACTATTCCAGTGTCGTTGTTTTAGAAGGCATTCGTCAGCACAGCTGAAAACATGAGGCTGAACAGTGTTGGTGCCAGGACATATCCTTGCTTCACTCCATTGGTGACAGAAAAGGGCTCAGACAGCTCACCAATTCCCTGTACTCTTGCCTGCTTACCATCATGAAATAACCGCACTATTTGGACAAACCTTTGTTGACAGCCATATTTCGCCATAATCCTCCACAGTCCTTCTCTGCTGACTGTATCAAAAGCCTTGGTTAGATCAATAAAAGTGGAGAACATTTCGGAGTTCTGCTCCTGACATTTCCCTTGCAGCTTGCAGCGAAAATCATGTCAACAGTTTCTCGTTCTTTTCTGAAGCCACACTGACTCTCATGAAGAAGACCTTGATCGATATGGGCTGTGATGCGACTGAGAAGAATTATATCAAGTATCTTCAATGCAATTGAGAGCAAGGAGATGCCTCGGTGGTTGTCACAGGATTGGCGGTTTCCTTTAAGTTTGTAAGGGTGGACTATTGACGCGTCCTTGAACTCTTGTGGCATGGTTTCGTTCACTTATATGTTTATAAAGACTCGGTGAAGCTGCTCTGTTAGAACCGGTCCACCTGCTTTGTATATCTGTCGGAATGGAGTCAGGACCAGGCGTTTTGCCGCTGGAAAGTTACTGGATGGCTTTGTTTACTTCCAGTATGGTTGGCAGGTCAGCAAGTCTATGGTTAGTAGGGACTTGAGGAAAGCAGTTGATGGCTTCATCATCGATGGAGGAGGTTGCATTTAAGATGTTGCTAAAATGCTCTGCCCAGTTTTGAAGGATTTCTTTCTAATCAGTGACCATAGACCGCCCACAGTGAGTCGTAGAAGTTGTTTCATATCATATCTGTCAGCAAAGCCTTGAATCTCATCAGATTTGTAGCTCAACCAGGAGTCCCGCATGTGCCGAAGTTTCTGCCGCACTACTCTCCGGATTTATTGAAGGCATCTTTTTTTTTTAATGCTGATTTTGGGTCATTCAAATATGCCAGCAGTTGGTTGATTTAACATCACAATCGAAATGATTAATGCCATAGAAGAATATGGAATAGACCAAGTCACCAGACTGCTGAACGCAATATTCGATACTGGAGATATACCTAATGAATTATGTAATTCTATATTTATTGCAATTCCGAAGAAATCAGGAGCCTTGGAATGCGATCAACATCGAACAATTAATATAATGAGCCACTACACGAAGATTCTGCTGATAATTATCATGCAAAGACTTAGGAAGAAAATACAACCCGAAATAGGAGAAGAACAATGTGGGTTTGTAGAAGCAAGGGCACAGTAAATGCTGTGTATATACTGAGAACAGTAATTGAACGTTCTTTAGAAGTAAACAAAGATCTATATCTTTGGTTTATTGACTCATTGGCACCTTCCCGTCTTGACAGACGAAAGTTTGGTACATTGTGCTTCAATAAAGGCTTAATAACTACGATCCATGGCGGTGACGAGCGTGGCTGATAAGGCCAATTCGTGCTGTAAATGATTGTCCACAGTGGATGCATGTGAAAACATTGTCATTTCCACCCTCATGCACCATCTTACGTCTCTCACGCTCTGTGTGTGCTTTATCTGCAATCATTTTCTCCTTTGTCTTTATTCCATTTCTGATAGTTGCCTTCCATGTAACATGTTCAGCGGCGACTTGCTCCCAATGTGCATTATCAATGCCTGTATCAATCATGTCCCGCTTACACACATCTTTGTATCGTATTTTTATACTTTGTTACAATGGTGTTGTAAAATATTTTTTTTAAAAATCTGTAGAAATGCAAATTGTGCTGGTTTTTCATCTTTCTCTGTCGCATGTCTAATTTTCAACTAATGCTTTGTTTAAATAAAAAAAATTATAGTTGTAATTTTATTATCATGATATATTTTGCAATCCTTTGGAAAGTGACCTAGAACCTTCATTGTTTAATTACTTTTAAAATAATTAATTGTTTGCATATAGTTGTTTCTGTGGCTTAAGGGTAGTTGAGTTGAGTTGAGTTTGGTTTGTATATAGTTGTTCCTGTGGCTTAAATGTAGTGAATGTAGTTTCACAGTCCCAACAGACCGGGTCGGAAGTTGGAGCAGGCTCGCTTTGCTTTGATTGTCACATTGGTTTGAGTGTTGGCCGCTCAAAAAAGCAAAGGCAAACTACTCATTGTAAAATTTCTTAGAAAATCTAACAGAAGTTGATAGCTATGTCCTGTAAAAAAAAAAAAAAAAAAAACGGATACGCAACAAACTAATATACTGTTGCATTATAAAATTGCCGGTCTCTCTGGCTGTGGGGTTACAACACTTTCTCTCTGTAATCCCGTTTATCACGCAGAGTCTCGCAGCGGAGCGAGAACTGAGGTGGTTCGACCCCCGCTCGTGACTTGCGGATACTGAGCCGGCCGCTCAGAAAGCAATGGCAAACTACTGAGCGTAATCTTGCCAAGAGATCAACAGACAGCTGAAAGATGCTGCTGTTGACAGCTAAGTCCTGTAAAAGGATACGCAAAAACATTATAAAATTAGCCGGCTTCGTGGCTTAGAGGTTATGACTTTTCTCCGTAATCTCGTATACTCTCGTCGGTAACGTGATGACGGTTCAAATCAGCAGTGGTTCGAATCGCATCGGTAACTTACGGGGTATGTGAGCCGGCCACTCAGAAAGCAATGGCAAACTACTGAACGTAATCTTGCCAAGAGATCAACATACAGCTGAAAGATGCTGGTGTTGACAGCTAAGTCCTGTAAAGGATATGCTAAAAAAATAAAAAAAAATAATAAAATTAGAGCCCAGACACATGCCTACTACAACGGATATTATGTTAAACGCATATTTTCAATGACACAAAAGATGATGTGGTCAGTATTATTCTGGTCAACTAACATTTGCCAGGTGTGTATCTGGTATCAATGTTATGTTGCTGGTTTAACCCTAGGGTTCCTTATTGTGAGTTGAACCTAGAATAACTATATTTGTAGGTTTGTGCTGCGGCCACTATGTTACAATGATGCATACAGTTGTATAATAAATAAAACCATGGTTAGTTTAATACTGCAGAGTCTTTTAATTCATGAGTCTGTAGTATACTTCTGGGGGGGGGGGGAGATCGTGTTCTATGGGGGTGGGGGGAGTGGTTCAACCATCCCCCTCATGCTTAGAAAATCGTAGGTTCTGTTTTGGATTCTGTCGTTTGTTTCAAGAGTGCAGTTGTTTCAGAAATATCCTGGTGTCATCACCAGAGCTATGACGTTCGTGCTAAGAGTATGCCATCGGCAGGCGGTGGTTATCTTCCCTGCAAAGAGAAACCAAGCTATATGGAATAAAATCTAGTGTAATAAAGTCGATTCTCTTACATTCAGCCCCACTTTTTTTAGGATACCCTGTGGAATAGTTCGAGGGAGTCTCTGTGGTGACGTGGTTAAGCCGAATGCCTTGTGCTCCGAAGGTTGTATGTTCGATTCCGGGCCATATCCTTCGGTTCACGAGTGCATTTTTCAGAGACTCCTGAGGGTCGTCGCTAGAGCTACGGAGTTCGTGCTTTGTGCTACGCTTTCTGCGCTACGGAAAGAGACTGAGCCAAATGGGATAAAAAGCCGGTGCAATGAAGTCGACCCTGTCGACTTTTAAGCGACTTTTTTGTGTGGAATAGTTCGAACAGGAAGAATTTATTTGTTTGAAAATAAAAATGGCCCTGTCCTCACTGCCTCAATGCATGTGGAGTTGTACTTTGGGATAGTCACATTTGCAGTCAGTTCTGGGTTGTGTCACACCGCAACATATTTGACCAAGATGTGACTTCCAAATGCTGGTGTGTTATTCAAAGCAGAATATGAATATATATTTTGTGAATTCCGTTTCTTCAAAAATTAATTATTTTTAAAAAATTCATTAACTCTTTTCACTTTCAGTATTGATTAAATTGTTTCTATATTTAAACATATGTTTGTACATAAGTAATGGGAATGTTTAATTTGTCCATGACCAGTTTCATTTGGTGATTTAAAAATCTTCCGGCTTTCATAAATTTATAGAATAGCTTGTAGAAATAATTGCAAATTAATTATGCCATTGTAGCATAATAAAACGTCCCTACCCTTTCCTAGCATTGACGCCCTTAAAAATACCAATCCCAGACAATTACTGTTTAAATACCTTACTTTTGGGAAAAGAAAACAGAAAAACTTACCCGTAGGGTAGTTAATTTATTTAGCATTAGGTTAAAATTTGGCCTTAGTTTGGTTCACGTACCTGGCAAGACCGGGACTGAATTGAAACAAAGGGTTCTTTGTAGCCATTTTTGCTTCAGGAGATCAAAGGAGACAGACGCGTTAGACGTAAAACCTGTCCCTTCGGGGATAGGCAGTTTAGAGTCAAAATATGTCATTCTCTGCAACAATGCGAGTGGTGGTTTGTTGGACATTTCACCCATCAGGATCCTGGGTTAAAAGCCTGGTGAAGGTGAGTCAGGACTAAATGGCTTAACCATGGTCTGGACCAACACATCAATGTTGACTGCTGCACTCATTAGCTGCCATTGCCAGCAAAAGACACATTCGAAGATGATCGAGACTCAGCGTTTGATATTCTGACTCCTGTCAGAATACCCAGGATGGACTTCCTTATCAGAATGTCGACATGATATACCTAGTACACAGATACAAAAAGGATAACCTATTTTACTTCTGGGAGGTACTGCCTGATGAACCATCAATCGTCGAGGTCAACTAAACTATGGGAGTTATACTACGTGTAATAAACTAACAGCAGTAAGAACCCTCCATCTGTCTGTTGGACTCCCAAGTTCAAAGATACACCCAAGTATCCTCCTTCGAAAGAAAAGTCACACAGCAGCAAAAGTCAAACATAAGATTTCAGCCACTCAACACCAAGTTCTAGCTACTAACACCAACTCAAACAAATGGGAAGAGACACTGAAACCACATAAGCCAATACAACCAAGGTACCAACTTAAGATCCTCTGAAACATAACTACACCAGATTACCTCAAGGATCCAAAACCTGAACACCATCAAAAGGACAATATGGAAGCAGCTAAATGCCTCTACATCTGCAACAAAAGGAATCATCTGATCGTTTGCAACCCTGTTTATGTGCTGGACTTACTCATCTTTGGATACATGTAGGTATAGACCAATTCTGGGCCTAGTCACAGATACTACCATGAAATGCCTCTCAGCCATATAAGTTCCTACACTGGACTAGATAACAACGACTATCTCCTTGCTGGTCCAATGTCAACCTAAATGCCATGGGTTATAGACTCGCGACTTGGTGGGTGTAACATCTTTGCGAACATTGGGATTCTGATATCGGAAGCAGAGCAGCTGAATGGCCGTCTACTTGGTACCATGTATGGTGAGATGGGAGAGAACCTTCTGCAGAGCTTAAGTGGAAATTCCTAGAGTAAGACCAACCAAGGCCCCAATTTCACAAAAAAAGGCACTGAGCCTAATTGCAACAGAGTAGTCAAAGATTCTAGCTCCGCGGAGGAGATATGTGATGTGTGATATTTCAATTCCTGGAGTAGGGATTATAAAATATTCAGCAGCCAATTACCTGTGGATAAATATTAGGAACACAATTGAGTGCATTAATTCGGTACCCAGATAATGGGAAGAGGATCTAATCTACATTGGAGATGAACCCTTAACCGCACACCAGGAGATAAAGGACTCTATTAATTAGTTTAATTGAGTACCAACTGCTTTTTATATGTGTTTTTCTCTATGCCATGGATGTAAAAGGTCAGTAGTTTTTTTTTAATGAAGGTTATGGTATAGTGAGTATTTTGACACCAACTCATTATTTTTAAATATGAGATTTGTAAAGGTGTCAGAAACAACTGTTTTATATGTTGGGTTCTATGATTTTAGATCATTGCTTGCCTTAATTATGTAAGGCGGGTCAAGGAAAGTAGACCCAAATTGTGGTTGTTGTGTTGTTTGTAATAACATTGTTTTTACTTGGGAAAAAGGGGGTAAATGTGTTTTGATAATGCAAATCATTCCCATGCCTGTTCCTGAAATTCAATGAGATTATTACAATTTCATGTATGTAACTACAGATCTTGATTTAATACTTGAACTGTTTGTCCAAAATTTGTTGATGTATACATCAAGTAAATGTGGTGTTCACCAGTGGTTGTTTATATGTTGTGAACAATCAATGTCTTCTAGCACTAGATAAACTCTAGAGGATGATAAGTGGGAATTGAGAATTACTCATAAATACAGCTATGAACAGGAGTGAAGTATTTTCCTTCTTGTGTTTATGGTAGAGTTCCAGGATCATCTCAAGTGGCTAAACTAATAGAGAATCAAATTATATCCCCTAGACAACTTAATGAAATATTCTCATAGAATAAAATCCACATCCCACGGCCATTCATTTTCAATTTAATAGTTTTACTATTATTCATTAATTCATAGCAGGCTGTTTCCTTCTATTAATAGACAAGCTGATGAAAGTGTATCTATACCCATGGTTGACTCCTCCTTTTGTGGGTTGCAGAAGCAGTGGATAATTTGATCATCTTCTCTTCTGATGTCTCTTCACCTTGTAGTGGGGCTGGCATGGTCAAAGGATAGGAATCAGATGAAGAGAGACACATACCTGCTGCCTTGTAGGTAGACTAGGGACAGTCAAAGGCTAGGAAAAACAAACTCAAAAACTCAACAACAACAAAAATGCTTGTCAAGGTCAGATGTACTGAGCCACTTGCTTGACGAAACTGCAATGCAATTTACCAAATGATGTCACATTTAAGCCTCTTTAATTTTCATATCTTTTCTAGAGTTGACTTATGAAAGTGTTTTATTTATTTCCAGAATGGCTACCAGTCAGTTCCATCTAACCGGCTTCATATAAAGCTTTGAAAAAACCGTCAGAGCTGCAGAAAAAGATAGGTAATGTACTATTTAATTGGGTTGGTTTGATTTGTAAAGTATCACCTTCATTGCACACATGAATACCCCACATAAGTGTGACACACACAAGAGGTTCTCAGAACAGTGCGGGAACTCTGTAGTACCAGTGGTCCAAACATGTATGTATCAGAAATATACATGCTATAAATATTTATTTTTGTGGAGAGAATTTATAATTGTAACATTTAGCCTGGGCAGTAGTAACCCACAACAGTGAATGCACTGTAAGAATAAATGGAGGATACTCAGAACCCTTCACCATGAGATCCGAAGTTCAACAAGGTTGTGTCCTATTCCCCCCCCCCTCTTGTTCACAACCTATATAGACAGAATACGTAAAGAAACCGACCAGAGAGAGACTGTAACAACACTGCATGAAGAACAGACCACAGAAGAAGAACCAACGGCAAATCACACCATTAAAGAACTCCTATTTGTGGACGATTGTGGCATAACGCAACCAACATTATTCATTTACCAACAACTGCCGCAAAAAGAGGAAACAACATTAAAAGAAATTGACTTCACAACCACAAATGGAGACTAGGACTTAAAACTTAACATCGAAACTGGAACTGAACAAGTGACAAATGACGTGGATTCTTAGAAAGATTGCATCAGACAAAGCTCGGAAGACCATTAGACGAAAAGGGACATGTGACCGCTTCGCGCCAAAGCATAATTAGCATATGTTACTATTTCATCAGAAATGTTAATAAGCCCGCACTCTTTTCTGAAACCCGCCTCCTGAACAGATGTGAGAAGATTGTGTGACCAAAATTTTCAATGGACAAGGCAGAATGTCTGAATTTCGGGTGAGCTTGTTAGGCCTTAGATTAAACTGATAACCCGATGTATCAAGTGTCAAAAGAACGGTATCCAGTGTTTGTGATGTCAATTGAAATGCATTATTATTAATTAAAACCTCTGAAATGTAAAAATGCTCGACTGTGGATTCTAACGACGACGCAGAGCCATTCCCGGGAAAATGACTCTCTAATATTCTCTTAGATGAAACTGCAATCTCTGATATTCTTAGAGATAATTATTAACTTTAAGAAGTGCATTATACTACTACATTCTATTCTAAACAACTGTGAGAAGTGATGATTCTAAAGCAATCTTGTGCATTTCACCAGAAACACTGATAAAAGATGCTATCACTATCTACAGCTGAAATGACAGTTCGTGTACTAGAATAAGTGCCTTGTTCTAAAACAGACTTATCTATGCCTATTTACAATTTAGAAAGCTGAAAGAGAAATCAATCTTTCCTTTCTCCTTCATCTATTGAATTAATAGGGTTTGGCGGAATAAATATTTATATTTATGTCAAATTTAATTAGATAAGGGCACACATGAATTGCTTTACATGAGAAAGTTGTGCTTCGCGGAACACCATCACGCGCAGTGAACTTAACTCAATACTCAACATAACTTAAAACTCAACACCACTCATCACCACACCACACAACACTCAACATCACAACAACAACAGATAATGGGAGAGAGTTATTAGACACAAGAAGAAGAAGAAGAAGTTAATTGGGAAAACACAGAGAATTATTTATACACGCGATAAACACCATTTAGTGGAAGAAATGTTATAAATGTATGTCATTTATTTACATGCATCTTGACATATTCTCACTCTTGTCAATGTCTTACTGTACACGTTCACTGACCCCGGTCAAATGAGAACTTACATACAGCAGGTACCAACTGAGACAAGGCGTACACCGTGTGATAAACTCTGACCACCCCAAATTAACCCAACACTAGCTTAGAGAGAAAAGGAGGGGAGGGGAACTAGTTCCTACTTCAGGAATTTAGGTTCTTTTACCTACTTTTAAAAGATTGTATTGGTAGGAATGTACATATATATGTGAATATTCATCAGTGATCTTGGTGGCTACATACCAACAACCACCCAACACATCAGCAAACTAACCACCTAAATCAGACCTGAGAGAGGGAAGCCGAGAGAAAGAGATGAACCACAAGTGAGATGGAGGATGACTTGGCTATGAGCAGAGTATGGGGAGGCCTTCAGTGGAGCTATACGGGCAGACCTGAAGTGGATCCATCAGTCAATGGACTCTGGCTTACCTAATCTTCCAGTCACCAGGTTACCTTTCTAAATTGGTAGACACCACACCCAATTTCAGGAAAACTGATATTTAATTGTTGAGACATCACCATCACACTTAATATGTACAACATCAAAATGTTTACTATGTTTCACACTTGTTGACATCTCATATATTGATGCTTGATTGATTGTCTGGGACTATGGTCCAATGTGCAACATTTCTATTATCTTGTGTAAATCACAATAGAGATGTATGTACTGACCAGAAGGCTCAGACCAGTCAATAAATGATTAACATGAATTGACCTTCTGTTAATTTGTCAGTTCAAACCTATCTGTGTCAACAACTTCTTTGTACATCATGTTGTCGGAATCTGATGTGATTGTTTATGTGTTTGATTGTTTAAAGATAAATTAACTCATAATGACTTACTGAATGGGGAAATAAAGAGACTCTAGATCTATCAACTGCTCAACATCCATGTTTTCTTCATCTAAATCAGGCTGAGAAACTTCTCCAGACTTTCCTCAGATTTGATAACCAATAAGGGGGCTCCAGAGCTATCAGAATCATTGGAGAAGGGGCAGATTCCCAGTTAGTAATTTCCATTCTCACCAGGGCCATAATCTATATCTCCTAGACATACTTAATAGAACGAGGCCTGCAGATAACTCAAGGTTCATATTCTGGGGTTATTGAAGATAGAAGAGGATGGGGCTCTACTTCTTTGTTTAGAGATGGGGCATGCACTACAGTGATCTCCCACTCCCTTCAAAAATATATGACAACGATCAAGCATTAATAGCAAAATCAAAATTAAAATTACATGTAAAACAGAGGTAATGACTACAACCAAAGAAGAAATAACAACAAATATTTATCTAGAAGAACAACCCCTGAATCAAGTAAAGAGCTCAAGTACCTAGGAAGTACAATATCATCAAATGGCAAATCAGAAGACGAGATCAAAAATAGATGCAATAAGGCACACAAACTCATTGGACAAATGGCACCAATACTAAAGAACAAACATGTATCAATAATTACTAAGAAAGCACTCTACAACACAATATTTCTAACAACTCTGCTACCATGCCAAACCTGGACAGAAAAAGAGAAAAGAAAAATCACAACAGAAATGAGATTCCTATGAAGAATACTCAATATTTCAAGAAGAGAGAAAATCAGAAATAAAGAAATCAGGACTAAATTGGGGGTTATAGCAGTGCTAGATTTCGTCAGAAAACAGCAAGTTGAATGGTTTAGCGATATAACTAGATTACCAACTAACAGTATTGTCACGAGATACAGAAAGTTTGCTTAGAGCATATTTTCTAGGCCACAACAGTTGTACAAAATACAGATAGAACCCGTCAGATCCTGGTTACAATCAGATATCAGACCATCCCGGGTCGGGCAAAAATAACAGCTGCAGATGTGTAGGGGAAGTGAGTGAGATGAATCTATACACCACTTTGACAGTTCATAAACAGGTCGGATTTAAGCGGAAGTACTCATCTCGGGAGAAAACAGTCCGTCTGTCATTTAGAGTTCTGGACATCAAGCGAAATGGCGGCTGGGGTTGTCACCACTCGACAGAAGATTGGCGGTTTGTTGTGGAAACCCGTTGTTGGGAGCATACAGGAACTCGCTAGCTTGTTGTGGGAGTCAAAATAAGTGATGACAACTCTGACATTGATTGAGCTAGGGAGGATAGATTCTTAACAAGGGATGATCTGCCCAAAATAACACCTGTGTGGACATAAAGAATACCGTCACGTGACCAATTTTAGGCTGTTTGAAAAACCTGATTTGGGGACAATTAGTGTTGACCAAAACCGTGGATTAGGATGGACGTGTTTGTGGGAGAGCTCTACAGTGTTAGGTTAATTTAAAATTAACTAGCATGTGTCGTTATGACAAAGTGTAGCAGCCATCCCGGAATGAGGCGGTTTTGCATAAGGTAGTCAATATAGTCTATTTAGTCCTAATTAATATAGGCAGTAGTCTTGTTAAAACTAGAGTGTGATGATTAGCACTGTTAGTTGAAAACTAGTTAGAGTAGTGAAGTGATAATTGGCTCTGCTAGGATGAATAGGATAGAGGGGTGATAATTGGAGAGATTTTAGATGGGGAAAGTGTCCAATGGGGGGATCTTTCAATGGTTTGCCCACTGAAGTTGTGCACTCTGTTTATGGGTCTTTCCTTGTCACCGCTTGATTCGGACGTAGGTGAGGAGCTAATATGCTCTATGACAGAGTTTAGTTAGCTGTAAAATAACTGAGCAAGGCAATAGGCTTACACTCAGCCGGTAGGATCAGTGACTAGTACTATCACAAGATGTGTTGTTTCTCTCACAGGTTCCATACCAGTTACGAGGAAGTTCAACACTGGGTTTGATGAAGTGCAACTTCAATTAGACATAACACCAGTTGGACACTCAAATGTTTCTTACTAAAAGGAATAACGTCCGAGAAGAAAGATGGTATTAGGTTTACGCTGGACTCATAATCAGGAGGGTTCACCATAACATGACTCAGAAGAGCCAACCAATATAACGATTCCTGCGTGTTAAGGTTCACCTAAGATGGGTGATGATTGTTGATGCAACACACAGCCTAAGAACATTAGTACCTAAACAAGAACATTAAAATATAATAGTCACATGGTGTGATATATTCTAGTGAAATAGTTCAAAAGACATGATACCTGAACCTAGATAGACACTAGTTAGGTTCAAGTATATTAACAATAACAGTGATACCTAAATACTCACTACAAAGGATTTGTGCATTCTTTAAGAACGATAGGAAATTATGTGCATTGGGTAACCAGTCCATGATCAGCTGTAATTTACAAACAGTATCTATTTCGGATGATCAGGAAGATGGATTACTAGGTAGCTACAGATGACAGTCGGTGTCCGGCAGGAGAGATACAGTACCGGGTGAGATGGACTTGTTCTGACTTAACGTGCTGTGGTGTGTCCTTGCAAGGATGAACTGACTATGCTATTATCTGAGAGTCCGATCCTACACACATTATAGAACACATCACACATTTTCTTCGCATACACGTCTCATATACGTTACACTTTTCTTTTAATAAATTAATCTGTATTAATTTTTAGAAGCAAGAGTTGTTGAATATGTTGCGTTGGGGAAGTATGAGAGGGGGCATAATACGACAGTGAGAGAGTGATAGGAAAAGGTGTCCATGGGCTGATGGAGTGTGTTGGACGGAAGCTGGTGGATTCTCCAGGATATTGATAGGAAAGAAAAATTCTAATGTGGGTGTTGACTCTCCTCACTCCAGGGACGACACTTTAAAGGAGGACACGACAAGTATACCAAAACAAGCAATGATGAGGAAACGGAAGCAGAGAAAGAGGTTGGCCACGTAAACGATGAACAGAGGGAATTACAGAGTCCATGGACTCTGTAACAACCTATAACTTAACAACCTTGACAAAATGTGCACTCTCCTGCTGTTTATGCTTCATCTCCACACCACAAGGTACAAGAAGAACCAGATGAGATGAGTAACCTACTTGGCTTTCTCTTTTTAATTTCAAACCATCAAGGATTTTTAATGTTTGCTATGTTCTCAAGAGTCCTCCTAATATTTTGTATTTTGTTCCTTATCTGAGAAGGGTAGACATTTAATATTTGGTCCTGATTTTGTCCACGTCCACAATTCTTATGAGTATTTTTTTGGGGGGTGGGGGGTGGGGGGGGGGGGGGGGGGTGGGGGGGGGGTGGGGGTGGGGGGTGGGGTGGGGTTAGAGGAGGGCTCTTAGCCCCTATGCCATTAAGCCTATCCCCTTCACTGGCACAGTTTATTTTGTTATTAAATTCGGAAAGAATGTTCAATGCTCATAAATAAATGTTGTGAAAGAGAGTGTAGCTGTCAGGTTTTGAAGGAAGATGCAGCTGATTAGGGGAGAGATGAAGGGAAGAGAAGAAAGAGGGGGTTGGTATGTTTTAATAGTTCTCTTCCCCCCCCCCCATGCATCATCAAAGAGAATCGAGCCAGTTTAGGAGGGGGGGGGGGGCTGAGTGGTCTCGAGGTATGGTTGGTGGTCCCAGGTTTAACTCCCAATGAGGGCCGAGATGTTTTTCACATGGACTTCTAGTAACAAAATTTCCCCCTGGTCTCTGATTAGTGTGTATTGTTGCGCATGTAAAAAATGCCCTTGGCATTTGGAAACAAAGTATTTCAGGATCCCCGCCGGTGCTATTGAGTGTGTGCACTGAGCTGAGATTTTCCGGACTGGGGCTTGAGTTAGAAGTAGAATGGAGCAATTATACCCGTGTGCCGTGATGTTGATCTGTCCACTAAAATGAGACAAATTCAGACGGGATATGAATCCGTATCATTGACTTTTCTAAAGCCCATTCACAATATTTGATTCATAATACCCTACAAAGTAGGGTTTGAAAAATAGTCTTTAGACTCATTATATTGCTCCTCTCCACGGAAATCTTTAGTAAAAGGCGAAAGATTTATTCGTTTGTGAAGAGAAACCAGAGTAACAAGAATATTCTGATTCTACTCTGATACGAATGGCCCCGTTCACCCGATGGCAACTGCAGTTTAGTTGTAATTGGGACCTTTATTGGGTAGCTTTATTTGAATCTTTCGTGCATCAGGTTGCTTGTTATCAGCTTCCTGGCTTCTGATTGGTTGATTTCGTTCATTCCTGTCTTGATAAAATTTTACATGTCTGGACAGAGTCGCACACTTGCTGAGGCCTGGAGTTATTGTGTACCCACCCCGTCACATGGTGCTGTTTCTTTCAGGGAGCTCTACCATTCTTCGTCCCACCTGTTGTTTCTCATCCTTCCACGTCTTGGGATGTCGTCGAATCTTTTGGTTCGTCTTTGGTTTTGAGTGTCGTCTCTGTAGTTCGATCTTGGTGGGGAGCGATTTGCAATCACCCGGCAGAATTGATCTTGATCTGGGTAGCCTTCCTCATCCAGTTCAATTGGTATTTCTTCGTCTGATGTTTCTTCTCCTGTCTGGATCTTTGCAGTTTCTGGTTCTTTCTCTGTTTTTAGCAGTTCTATCTGTTCTCTTTCTTCATGAATTAACTTTAGCGTTTCTTCTGTCTTTGCTCTTTCTTCTTGAATTTTTAGAAGGGTTTTGTCAGTGTCAGCTTTTATGGTGGCTATTCGAGCGACATCTTGCTCTATCTTCTGCTGGACTTGCTTCAGATCGTCCAGGATGCGCTGAACGGCCGTTATCTGGGTTTCTTGTGTCTTGTCACTCTTATCTTCGAGGTTTTTGACCTGTGTTCTCCGCTCCTTCAGGTTACCTTCCAATTGCGCTTTGTCACTCTTAGTGAGTCGGTTGGTGGTCTCGTACTGCCTCCTGGCCTCCTTATATGGCAAGTTAGACTTTATGGCTATCTTCATAGCTTCTTTGCTGTCTTGATGGCAGGGGCAGCCGAGGTACCTGGCGCCATGGTTGCCGAGGCAGTTGGCGCACTTTCTGTTGTTGTTAGGCCTCCTGAAGTCTGAGTCTTTCTTCGCTTGTTGGCACTGACTGTAAGTATGGGGACCAGAGCAGTATCTGCACACCTCCACATCATTCTTGCAGGTGGCCTGGGTGTGCCAAAATTTCTGGCACTTGGAGCACTGCAGCACTCTCGGTATGTAGTGCTCTGGTCTTTGATCTCTTCCGCTCCATACGATGTACGGAGGGATCACTCGGTCCTCTGATGTAACTATGACGACTGTAGAGGGGATGTTGTTCTTCCCGATGATCCGCTCCATCCTGGTGATCTTAAGCTTCTTGTTCTCTTCTAGCAGCATCTCCCTGATCTTGTCATCTGAGTGGTGGGTCTGGACTCGTCTGATGACCGATCGTTTCATCGTGAGGTGCCTGGCGGCTTCCAGAACTATGCCGTGGTGAAGCTGTATGATGCTCTTCTCCTTTTGTGCGATCTTGTATAAAAGGGCAGTGGTCTTTCGATTTTTCGTGATGGAGACAACTACTCCATCGGGTGTCTTGCGCAGCTGGTTGATGCTGTGTCTTCCCAGCTCGTTCTCCAACAGACTGATTATCTTGTCTGTTGGTAGCGCCGACAGTTTGGCTTCTCCCACGCTTGTTTGCTTGAGTAGAATTTTGCCGGTGAAGTCAACGGTAGTGTTTGATGTTTCCTCCTGTGTGGAGGTCTCTGGTAATTTGGTCTGCATCTCCATAGTGGCGCTAACTTCATGGCTGCTACTGGCTTCTGTTGTGGTTTCTATGACGGGAACGGTTTCAGCTGGTGTAGGTGCCGGACTGCTGCTTGAAGATATGGGCCCAGCAGATGCAGCGGCCTTCATCGCCTCTGCCTTCTTCTTCCCGGCTGAATATAGCGCATGTCTCTGCGCGACACTTTTAACGTCAGCGTAGCGTACCATCTTTTAGGGTCCTCAAAATGGTAAAGACGCTCGCCATCAGCGAGTATTAACCCGACTTAGACGTAGACAATGGACAGTAGTAAAATAGGCGAAAGATTTATACGTTGTGAAGAGATGTTAACAAGAATAGGTCGTGCATTGGGAGACCACCGCCTAAGTCATGCATGTAGCTTACAGTAGTAGTACATTGTATATATTGCATTAGAAAATATAGCTTACTGACTATTAGTAATCACATTATTCTTACAATATATTGAAACATTATTTTGTTAACTGTGAATGGTGGGTGTCCTCATCTTAAATATTAAAGAAAAATTATATCTAATTGCTTTTTTCGAAAAACTTGGGCGAGTTATGTTCCCACCATTATACAGGTAGATAATTTGCGTATTGTCTTGCACAGGTTGTTTCCCTTTGATTTCTCTTGCCGCGCGTACTGATTATCGGGTAGTGGTGGCGCAGTGGCTCTAACATTTGAAATCCCCATAGTTGTTCCCAGATCGACTTGGTATATAATGAAACAAAACTTTTTTTAAATCCTGAAGACAAATAAAAACAAACATGTACATGCCTTACTAGTTCTGGGACCTCAATCCACGTAAACAATATTATAATATACAATATACAATAATGAATAATGAATTCTATAGCTCCAGACATCTCCCAGAAGTCTCCCCGAAAATTGCACTTGCAAACTGAATAATTTGGTCCAGAATTGAACCCGCAGCCTTCGGAGTGCAAGGCAGGTGTAGTAACCACGTCACCACAGAAACTCCCAAAATGAAAACCATAATTTTTGAAAAAATGTAGAAGGCAGAAAAACTTTGTTGGGAGATTATCCAACTGTGAACAGAAAAAGAAGCTCTCTGACAAACTATTTTGCTAAAATCCGATTGGTTGGTATCCTCAAATTAAATGTTTAATAATAAATGTTATAAAGAACATGATAATGCAGTTATTTGCTTAGTAAGTATATGGGTGAAATTATGGTAATACAAATGGTAAACATGGACATCTTCAATAAGGAGAGTAGTTGAGAACATGTTAGTTTGTTGTATTGTCATGTGCTACAGGTTTCTAATATATATAAATATCAAACCATATTTAATAATGTATTGTTCAATTAGGCATTTGTCCATGCAGATTTTAAACAAATGATCTCTAACTTGTAATTCAGAGCGGCAGCGGGATATGGCCAGGCGGTCCACATCAGTCCCTGTTGAACATCAGCCAAAGAAAAGCACTTTTGTGCCTCGATCAAGGTACTGGTTACTATGGCTACATAAATAGTTTTAAGGAATATTTATTTCATTAAGTTAATGTATTTTATTTGGTTGGTGTCTTTTTTTCCTGATAACTGTGCTAATTTCGTGTCTTATTTCTCTGATTATTGCCATTTTGAATGAGCACATTTTTGCCAAGTTTTAGTTCTGCAGTTGATGTTGTGCACTTATTAGTTGAAATTGTATAAGAAATGTTGGTGTGCTGTATCGATTAGTTAAGAAAATATATAGTTGAACATTACGATTGTAACCATGCTTCTTTACTGAGTTAAATAAGTAGATAAAATGTTTATTCAACATTTGTATAATGATGCAATTATTTGTAGTGCAGATGAATCAAATACAAGTGCCCCTTGTATTATAGATTAAAAGGAAAAACAATTACTGACTGCTGAAATAAAGGTTACATTTTATTGCAGCAGAGAGCAGTTTCCTTCCATTCTTTTGTAAAGAAGCAACCATAACTGGCTGGTTTGTGTATATCTTAAAATGATGAACTTCTCGCTTAGCCAGAAAAGGGTATTCACCAAATATCAATGCTTTATATGTTTGTGGGATAGCAGGGCAAAAGATAGGCACTTGACAAAGAAACAGTGGCCATTGAAGGATGAATTTAAAGATAGAGAAAAAAAATATTGTCAACAATCTGTTAAGTTTTTGTAAGCTTGAAATTGCACTACTTCCATAACCATTTACACTTCTTTCCCGGGATCTTGCAGAGTTTAGTGAGGAGCAAGGTGAAAAATTTCACCAAGATATAAAAACAATGGAAGAGAGAAACCAGGGACTTTAGGATGCCCACGTGATGACAGATTCTGTTGGACCCTTAAACGTGACACTGTCCAGTGTCGTGTGTGTAAAGAATGATGTCGTATTGGTTACTTGTTCTTCTTTACCACTTTAGTGTCGTCCCTGGAGTGAAGGGAATCAACACCCACATTATTTTGTTTATCCAATATCTCTATCCTGGAGATATCCAGCAGACTCCGTCTACACACTCCTTCAATCTGAAGACACCTTCCACTCACTCTTACTCACCCCTGGATTATGCCCCCTCTCATTCTTCCCAAACATAACATACTTGACAACTCTAGCCTCAACAAATAAAAACAAGAAATTTATTAAAGCAAAGAGTATATGTAGGAGAAGTGTGTGTGTGTGTATATAAGGTGTAGAATGTGTGTCGAATATTCTAATGGTAGACCAGTGATTTAGAAGCAAAGTCTGTAACATCATAGTGCTTAGCACACAACAGCACCATTTATTCCGGACAGTGAACCTCACCCAGAAGATGACGACTTTCTCCAATCACTCGAACAAACAGGATGCTGGTAATCCGATAGACACAGTTGATCTTCGTCTTCACTCTACCACACGATGAAGTTACTCTGTTTCATAATGTTTGTTGAACTGATAATCTTCCAATTAACTGAAATGTCACTTTGGGGAAAATCTAATGTTCATAAGTCTCTAATTATAACATTTTCCCCTCTTTTAGAACACAACCTATTAATGTTTGTTAGGTAGATGTATATATATATATATATATGTATATATATATATGTATGTATATATCTATATATATATATATATATATATATATATATATATATATATATATATATATATATATATATATATATATATATATATATATATGTCCTTGGTATGCGAGTTATTAATCTTCGGTGATGAAGCTTATCACTCCTTAAACACAACACTTATGTTCAGTAAATCCTGCTCAGCAGAAGCCAGGTTTCTGCGGAACAACTAAGTTCTGAGCCCAGTGTAAAACCCTCTCAGCAACCTCTGTCTTCTTTCCATGAGCCATCATTGTATAAAACTTTGAACTGCTTCTTCGTAATAAATCATCTCACACTCACGTGGAACACTCAAGGGGAACTGTAAATGGAACCTGTAGAGTAGATAACATCATGGTGAGGGCAACTCAGTCCTGACCGGAATTAGGTAAGTGTAGGCCAATAACAGCACTCAGATCTATAACAGAGATCAGATCTCTGTCATACGGCCAAATAACTCAATCATATGATCTGAGACATGGCAACACCAGGAAAGAATAAAGGAACGGGTAGAAACCCAGCAGATGCCCTACTGGAAGATCCTACCATTTCACATTCCCCTCCTCCCTCTCAACCATCCTTAATCTCTCTAATTATTATTCCACTACATTGTCCTCAACTCCCCGAGTAAAATGATATATCACACAAGCTAGTTGAAGCCATACAATAGGATACCAGTGCCGACGCTCCTATGATACTTTCTAGCACCGCACTTATATAACATTCTATCACTAATCATAATACATTATATCACTGCACAGTACTGCACTCTATTCCTAATCATACTCTTAAGTTAGATATAATTAATTGCCTACCATATGTCTATTCTTGTTGCTAATCGAAACTAGGCGATCACAGACTGGATCTATGTCCGCCGATAACTATCAACAATTTGACACCCCTAGTTTCTCTCATGTAACACAACTCGGAATAATGACCCAATCCTAACACTTCAGAATGTTTTCTGGACTCCCTCCACCTGTTTACCGCAACTGGGTTTTATCTGGGTGCTTGAGTGACGTCACCAAAAAGTCCAGACGCCAATCAGTCCAGAATCTGGCTTTGTCCTCCTGTTTCCCGACTAACCGGAGTCAATTAGCTGTCAAGTTTCCTTTCATCTGGGGAGTTCTTTGTCTCATCCAACAAATATCCTGGCTGTCTATGAGCCAGAGACCTTCCCCCCATATGACAGAATCCTTCCTACCTCTAGCAGACACTCTGTCCATCACTTTCAACGGCCAACTCCCGCTTCGTAGACAGATGTCGCCAGTACACGTCTCTCGAACAACAACCTGTCAACAAACTGTCGACCGTGTGTAGACCACTCGACGTGACTCACTTTGATCTCATACACCAATGCTGACCAGGTGCAGACAGTTTTAACAACGTATTTTTCTCAGTCTGTTCAACCTCAAAGGGTTGCTGTTTTTGCCGACTAAGGTCGGGTCTAGTTTGTCATCGATCGACACGAACAAGTTTATTTAACTCGTGACATCCAGGCATATCACAGTCCAGGAAGTTCTCAAAAAGAAGCTTTTTGTGTGTTGAATATATATTAAAATATGCTGGTGATAAAGTGTTAATACATTTTTTTGGTGTTTTATATGACAGTAATAAATGCACAGTATGTATAATATGAATGCAGATTACAGTCAAAATGCCACTGATGACACCTAACTCTAGGCTTGTACATAATAATTGCCCTACATAAGAAGGTCATTCTTAGTATCTCGAAAACTAGAGCTTATAGAAACAAATATGATTACATTTTGTGTACAATTGTGTGTAAACCAGTGTCATTTATATACAATACTAGCTGACCCTGCCCGGCTTCGCCCAGACCCTGGTGGGGAGCATCTCATTTAATTCATATAAGTAGTCATATAAGTTCTCGTTCCCGTTACCGACTGTCTGTCTGTCTGTCTGTCTGTCTGTCTGTCTGTCTGTCTGACCCGGCCCGGCATTTCCCAGCTCCTGATGTGGAGCATCTCATTTAATTCATATAAGTAGTCATATAAGTTCCCGTTCCCGACTGTCTATCTGTCTGTCTATCTGTCTGCCTGACCCTGTCCGGCTTCATTAAATTCATACAACAAAAAAAGTAACTTAAAAGAACGTTCTTCTACACACCATCCATTATTTTTAATGAAAACTCTTTCTAATCACCTGCATGACTACAGTAACTTCTTAAGCAAAAAAAGATGAGTTACAATGTTATGCATTGTGCATCATTTTTATGAAAACTTTGAAAATGCCTTACAGATTGTATCATTATTTATTATAACTCATATGCCGGTACATAACTATGGACAAAGAGTTTATAAATCTTTGAAAACGATGCCACAATATGACTATAAGTTATACAGAAAAGTTATGCCCCTTGAAATAACTTTTACAGAGTTAGGTCCCCTGAAATATATGAAATTATGATGAAAAATGAAAAATGAAATAATACTGAGTAAGCAGGCGATTTCACACTAACAAAATATCACAGTTGTCAGCTCTGGAATGAAAGGAAGGCGTGTAGAAAATTTCATCTCAATCGGATGGGCCGTTCGCGAACAAATAAAGGCCATACGGACAGAGATACATAAATACATACAGAGATACATACGCACAAGTCTTTTTTATATATAAGATTAGTCTCTCTTGCTCAATCTCAGGGTTTCCCCTGGATGTGCCATGAAGACCAGCCATTCGGATCTTTCATTTCCACACATACTGGCATGGCCTGGATAGTAGAGTCGCTTTATCTCCTGTAGGTGTCATGGCACTTTGTATATCAGCCATTATTGATAATCTATATATATAAAACAGAGTGTATGTAACTTTGTTTGTGGTTAGCTATGTATTGGTTGCGTTCGATAACGGTACATCCGATTGAGATGAAATTTTCTACACGCCTTCCTTTCATTCCTGTGCAACCGATTATAATAGTTTCATAGTGTAAAATCTTCTACTTATTTAATAACATTTACTTTTTCGTTTTTCTATGAAACAGATAGACAGTTCTATATAGCAGGGGGACTTCACTCTAGAAAAGTTATTTCAAGGGACATAACTTTTAATAACATTTCTATATACTTTATAGTCATATTGTTGGACTTACTTGCACTATTGTTAAACTCTTTGTCTATAGTTATTTTCAGGCATATGAGTTATAATAAATAATGATATAATCTTTAAGGCATTTTCAAAGTTTGCATAAAAATAATGCATAATGCATAACATTGTAACCCATCTTTTTCTGCTTACAGAACTTATCAACTGTCATGTCGGTGATTAAAAACAGCTTTCATTAAAAATAATGAATGGTGTGTGGAAGGACATTCTTTTAAGTTACTGTGCACCAAGAGATGGGCGAAACCACGCCGGGTCAGATAGATAGACAGACAGACAGATAGTCGGGAACGGAAGCTTATTTGACTACTTATATGAATTAAATGACATGCTCCCCACCAGGGACTGGGTGAAGCCGGGCCGGTTCAGATAGACAGACAGATAAACAGACAGTCGGGAACGGGAGAGCTTATATGACTACGTATATGAATTAAATGAGATGCTCCCCACCAGGGACTGGGTGAAGCCGGGCCGGGACAGACAGACAGACAGACAGACAGACAGATAAACAGACAGTCGGGAACGGGAGAGCTTATATGACTACGTATATGAATTAAATGAGATGCTCCTCACCAGGGACTGGGTGAAGCCGGGCCGGGTCAGCCAGACAGACAAACAGACAGACAAACAAGCAGACAGACTGATAGATAGATAGATCCCCTCCAGGGCCTGGGCGAAGCCGGGCCGTGTCAGCTAGTATAATCAATAAATATCCAGATTGAATCTTCCAGAGCATTGAGCAAGAGTTAATTATGATGAATGCCTTATTGAATGAGGATTCAGGAGGTCAGATGACCAAATGGATAAGAGAGCTCATTCTCAAACATCTGGTTTGCTGATACTGAGGTAGTGGTTTAAACCCCTACACTGGTCAGTTGAACTAAAATGATGACTTCTCATCCTTGACTTGGGTACGTAAATTATAAGTACTTCTGAAGTCGCAGTCGGTTCACCTAATAGTGAAGAACACTGGTAATATGGAAAGCTAATGCACATGCAAACATCAGTCCAGCAGTGCACTAGAAGTAATAGAATGTGTATGGGTTTGAATTCAAAGTGAGCGATTGATTGATTGATTGATTGATTGATTGATTGATTTAGGAACCGACATTACAGCATTCGGGACATTCCCATATTCAAAGTGAGCGAGTGCAAAATAAATGTGAGGTTTCAGAAAGCCATCTTAGAGTTACTTCCCCTGTCATGCTGGATGTCATATAAGTATGCTCCACTACTCTCTGATAATCTTGTCCATCCATCTACTTCCCCTGTCATGCTGGATGTCATATAAGTATGCTCCACTACTCTCTGATGATCTTGCCCATCCATCTACTTCCGCTCTCATGCTGGTTGTCATATAAGTATGCTCAACTCCACTCTGTGATGATCTTGCCCATCCATCTACTTCCCCTGTCATGCTGGATGTCATATAAGTATGATCCACTACTCTCTGATGATCTTGCCCATCCATCTACTTCCGCTCTCATGCTGGTTGTCATATAAGTATGCTCAACTCCACTCTGTGATGATCTTGCCCATCCATCTACTTCCCCTGTCATGCTGGATGTCATATAAGTATGATCCACTACTCTCTGATGATCTTGCACATCCATCTACTTCCGCTCTCATGCTGGTTGTCATATAAGTATGCTCAACTCCACTCTGTGATGATCTTGCCCATCCATCTACTTCCCCTGTCATGCTGGATGTCATATAAGCATGCTCAACTCCACTCTGTGATGATCTTGCCCATCCATCTACTTCCGCTGTCATGCTGGATGTCATATAAGTATGCTCCACTACTCTCTGATGATCTTGTCCATCCATCTACTTCCCCTCTCATGCTGGATGTCATATAAGTATGCTCAACTCCACTCTGTGATGATCTTGCCCATCCATCTACTTCCGCTGTCATGCTGGATGTCATATAAGTATGCTCCACTACTCTCTGATGATCTTGTCCATCCATCTACTTCCCCTGTCATGTTGATTGTCATATAAGTATGCTCCACTCCACTCTGATGATCTTGCCCATCTATCTACTTCCGCTCTCATGCTGGATATCATATAAGTATGCTCCACTACTCTCTGATGATCTTGTCCATCCATCTAATTCCGCTGTCATGCTGGATGTCATATAAGTATGCTCAACTTCACTCTGTGATGATCTTGCCCATCCATCTACTTCCGCTCTCATGCTGGATGCCATATAAGTATGATCAACTCCACTCTGTGATGATCTTGCCCATCCATCTACTTCCGCTGTCATGCTGGATGTCATATAAGTATGCTCAACTCCACTCTGTGATGATCTTGCCCATCCATCTACTTCCGCTCTCATGCTGGATGTCATATAAGTATGCTCCACTACTCTCTGATGATCTTGCCCATCCATCTACTTCCGCTATCATGCTGGATGTCATATAAGTATGCTCCACTACTCTCTGATGATCTTGCCCATCCATCTACTTCCGCTGTCATGCTGGATGTCATATAAGTATGCTCCACTACGCTCTGATGATCTTGCCCATCCATCTACTTCCGCTGTCATGCTGGATGTCATATAAGTATGCTCCACTACTCTCTGATGATCTTGTCCATCTATCTACTTCTGCTCTCATGCTGGATGTCATATAAGTATGCTCCACTACTCTCTGATTATCTTGTCCATCCATCTACTTCCGCTCTCATGCAGGATGTCATATAAGTATGCTCCACTACTCTCTGATGATCTTGCCCATCCATCTACTTCTGCTCTCATGCTGGATGTCATATAAGTATGCTCAACTACTCTCTGATAATCTTGTCCATCCATCTACTTCCGCTCTCATGCTGGATGTCATATTAGTATGCTCAACTCCACTCTGTGATGATCTTACCCATCCATCTACTTCCGCTCTCATGCTGGATGCCATATAAGTATGCTCAACTCCACTCTGTGATGATCTTGCCTATCTATCTACTTCCGCTGTCATGCTGGATGTCATATAAGTATGCTCCACTACTCTCTGATGTTCTTGCCCATCCATCTACTTCCGCTGTCATGCTGGATGTCATATAAGTATGCTCAACTCCACTCTCTGATGTTCTTGCCCATCCATCTTCTTCCGCTCTCATGCTGGATGTCATATAAGTATGCTCAACTCCAATCTGTGATGATCTTGCCCATTCATCTACTTCCGCTGTCATGCTGGATGTCATATAAGTATGCTCAACTCCACTCTGTGATGATCTTGCCCATCCAGCTACTTCCCCTCTCATGCTGGATGTCATATAAGTATGCTCAACTCCACTCTGATGATCTTGCCCATCCATCTACTTCCGCTCTCATGCTGGATGCCATATAAGTATGCTCAACTCCACTCTGTGATGATCTTGCCCATCCATCTACTTCCGCTATCATGCTGGATGTCATATAAGCATGCTCAACTCCACTCTGTGATGATCTTGCCCATCCATCTACTTCCGCTCTCATGCTGGATGTCATATAAGTATGCTCCACTACTCTCTGATGATCTTGCCCATCCATCTACTTCCGCTCTCATGCTGGATGTCATATAAGTATGCTCAACTCCACTCTGTGATGATCTTGCCCATCCATCTACTTCCGATCTCATGCCGGATGTCATATAAGTATGCTCAACTCCACTCTGTGATGATCTTACCCATCCATCTACTTCCGCTCTCATGCTGGATGTCATATAAGTATGCTCAACTCCACTCTGTGATGATCTTGCCCATTCATCTACTTCCCCTCTCATGCTGGATGTCATATAAGTATGCTCAACTCCACTCTGATGATCTTGCTCATCCATCTACTTCCGCTCTCATGCTGGATGCCATATAAGTATGCTCAACTCCACTCTGTGATGATCTTGCCCATCCATCTACTTCCGCTCTCATGCTGGATGTCATATAAGTATGCTCAACTCCACTCTGTGATGATCTTGCCCACCTATCTACTTCCGCTCTCATGCTGGATGTCATATAAGTATGCTTAACTCCACTCTGTGATGATCTTGCCCATCCATCTACTTCCTTTGTGATGCTGGATGTCATACAAGTATGCTCCACTACTCTCTGATGATCTTGCCCATCCATCTACTTCCGCTCTCATGCTGGATGTCATATAAGTATGCTCAACTCCACTCTGTGATGATCTTGCCCATCCATCTACTTCCGCTCTCATGCTGGATGTCATATAAGTATGCTCCACTACTCTCTGATGATCTTGCCCATCCATCTACTTCCGCTGTCATGCTGGCTTTCATTTAAGTATGCTCCACTACTCTCTGATGATCTTGCCCATCCATCTACTTCCGCTCTCATGCTGGATGTCATATAAGTATGCTCAACTCCACTCTGTGATGATCTTGCCCATCCATCTACTTCCGCTGTCATGCTGGATGTCATATAAGTATGCTCAACACCACTCTGTGATGATCTTGCCCATCGATCTACTTCCGCTCTCATGCTGGATGTCATATAAGTATGCTCAACTCCACTCTGTGATGATCTTGCCCATCCATCTACTTCCGCTCTCATGCTGGATGTCATATAAGTATGCTCCACTACTCTCTGATGATCTTGCCCATCCATCTACTTCCACTCTCATGCTGGATGTCATATAAGTATGCTCAACTCCACTCTGTGATGATCTTGCCCATCCATCTACTTCCGCTCTCATGCCGGATGTCATATAAGTATGCTCCACTACTCTCTGATGATCTTGCCCATGCATCTACTTCCGCTGTCATGCTGGATTTCATATAAGTATGCTCCACTACTCTCTGATGATCTTGCCCATCCATCTACTTCCGCTCTCATGCTGGATGTCATATAAGTATGCTCAACTCCACTCTGTGATGATCTTGCCCATCCATCTACTTCCGCTGTCATGCTGGATGTCATATAAGTATGCTCAACTCCACTCTGTGATGATCTTACCCATCCATCTACTTCCGCTCTCATGCTGGATGTCATATAAGTATGCTCAACTCCACTCTGATGATCTTGCCCATTCATCTACTTCCCCTCTCATGCTGGATGTCATATAAGTATGCTCAACTCCACTCTGATGATCTTGCTCATCCATCTACTTCCGCTCTCATGCTGGATGCCATATAAGTATGCTCAACTCCACTCTGTGATGATCTTGCCCATCCATCTACTTCCGCTCTCATGCTGGATGTCATATAAGTATGCTCAACTCCACTTTGTGATGATCTTGCCCACCCATCTACTTCCGCTCTCATGCTGGATGTCATATAAGTATGCTTAACTCCACTCTGTGATGATCTTGCCCATCCATCTACTTCCTTTGTGATGCTGGATGTCATACAAGTATGCTCCACTACTCTCTGATGATCTTGCCCATCCATCTACTTCCGCTCTCATGCTGGATGTCATATAAGTATGCTCAACTCCACTCTGTGATGATCTTGCCCATCCATCTACTTCCGCTCTCATGCTGGATGTCATATAAGTATGCTCCACTACTCTCTGATGATCTTGCCCATCCATCTACTTCCGCTGTCATGCTGGCTTTCATTTAAGTATGCTCCACTACTCTCTGATGATCTTGCCCATCCATCTACTTCCGCTCTCATGCTGGATGTCATATAAGTATGCTCAACTCCACTCTGTGATGATCTTGCCCATCCATCTACTTCCGCTGTCATGCTGGATGTCATATAAGTATGCTCAACACCACTCTGTGATGATCTTGCCCATCGATCTACTTCCGCTCTCATGCTGGATGTCATATAAGTATGCTCAACTCCACTCTGTGATGATCTTGCCCATCCATCTACTTCCGCTCTCATGCTGGATGTCATATAAGTATGCTCCACTACTCTCTGATGATCTTGCCCATCCATCTACTTCCGCTGTCATGCTGGCTTTCATATAAGTATGCTCCACTACTCTCTGATGATCTTGCCCATCCATCTACTTCCGCTCTCATGCTGGATGTCATATAAATATGCTCAACTCCACTCTGTGATGATCTTGCCCATCCATCTACTTCCGCTGTCATGCTGGATTTAATATAAGTATGCTCAACACCACTCTGTGATGATCTTGCCCATCCATCTACTTCCGCTCTCATGCTGGATGTCATATAAGTATGCTCAACTCCGCTCTGTGATGATCTTGCCCATCCATCTACTTCCGCTGTCATGCTGGATGTCATATAAGTATGCTCATCTCCACTCTGTGATGATCTTGCCCATCTATCTACTTCCGCTCTCATGCTGGATGTCATATAAGTATGCTCAACTCCACTCTGTGATGATCTTGCCCATCCATCTACTTCCGCTCTCATGCTGGATGTCATATAAGTATGCTCATCTCCAGTCTGTGAGTATCTTGCCCATCTATCTACTTCCGCTCTCATGCTAATGCCATATAAGTATGCTCAACTCCACTCTGTGATGATCTTGCCCATCCATCTACTTTCGCTCTCAAGCTGGATGTCATATAAGTATGCTCCACTCCAATATGTGATGATCTTGCCCATCCATCTACTTCCGCTGTCATGCTGGATGTCATATAAGTGTGCTCCACTACTCTCTGATGATCTTGCCCATCCATCTACTTCCGCTATCATGCTGGATGTCATATAAGTATGCTCCACTACTCTCTGATGATCTTGCGCATCCATCTAACTGTGAAGATCCCTGTCCCAATCTCTCGCCTCACGGCACTGATCTCTTAGTTTATACTATTAATTCATCCTCCCCAGTGATGTCCTGTAGTATTTACACATTATCTGGTTACAGTATATTATGTTGAAAATTTCAGGCTTACTGTACCTAGTGGCCACACTCGACTGACACAGAAAGATTTGATCATGACTAGCACATCAACAGACCAGCAGCCTCTTGTAGCAATTATGTCAGATGAAAGGTGAGCGCACGTTTAGTTTAATCAATTTTGTTGTTTAATGTTACCATTCATGTCCTGCTTGCAAAATCCTGTATGTTTAAAAAACAAATAATAATCACAAATAAATAAAGGAATGTTATTTTAGATGGCAAAATCCCAACACATTGAAAAAGCTGCTATAGTACGTTCAGAAATGTTTTCCCTCATTCATGTTAAATTTAAAAAAAAAATGTATCTGTTGCATCGTTATGAAATGTTTCATTCCGTCTTATATTTACTCCCACTCAAGGAATATAACATAGAATATGTACAGAATTCAAGTCTTTTATGTGGATATTGAAGAAAATAGGAAACCACTCAATCATATTTCTAATAACATCTATTCATGGGCAACAGTTTGTGTGATCTTTGGGAATGAGGCTAGAGCAGTTATGGAGGTATCCATGCGAGGTGAAGGTGATCCATCCAGTTTATTAGTTATATTTGTTGGGTTATGGTATGTTAAAAGAAACTTTGTACCGAGCTTTGAATGTAATAACTAAGTGAGGCTAAGCAGCCATGTGCAGGACGTGACGATTCCTTGGGTGAGCCCAATACCAGAGCGCTGTGTGTCGGCTCTGCAATTATGGAAGGCTCCTTGGATGGCGGGGAATGCCCATGGTCTGCCCTTGCCTTCCCATGAGGGCTGATCAGGATGTCTTTGGCTGTTATAAATGGGCCAGCTGGAATGGGGGATAACACCACAACAGTGAGAGTCATAACATCCTAAGAAACCCCCGGGAAGGTTAACCCGGTCAACAAATGCCCGCAGAAGTCGGATGTGTCGGCCTAACGGCGCAAGGACGCAGCTCTGCTGTAAACAGGCACAACACAATCACGTCCGGAAAAAAAACTCCGGATGAATGCAGAAGAAGAAGAAGAAGAAGAAGAAGAAGAAGAAGAAGAAGAAGAAGAAGAAGAAGAAGAAGAAGAAGAAGAAGAAGAAGAAGAAGAAGACGAAGAATGTAATAACTTCACAAAGCATGACACATGATGAGCTTAGGCGAACCACTTTCTAATTCAAGTATTTGTTAATATCTTACGAAGGCAGTTAAATAATAATATATTAACATCTTGAGAGGTAGTGAACAAGCATTTGTAAAGTCGAATTGAAGCCATTGAAATGTGGATATACAGAAGAGTATGTCATATTTTATGGAAACAAAAACAGTCGAATACAGGGGTTCTAGAGAAGCTGGGAAAAGAAAGTTGATGAAAGAAATAAAGAAACAAGTGAAATATTCTGACCAATTAAAATATATGGTGTTCTTGTAAAACCATACTGTAGTGAAGAGTTGAAGGTAGGTGAGCAAGGGGTAGACAGCAATAAATGAGAGAAGATGATAACATCAAGTGATGGACGGACACCAGTCTGTAAGAGTGCACAACAAGGGTGAGAGACAGAATTTTGGAGAACATTGTAACTAACCTACATTGTGGAGACAGTACTTAGTTGCTTAGCAAAGGCACTTGATTGGTTGAGATTCATCAGGAAGACAGAGTTTGAACTCTGAAGTCCGGTACATTACTGTACACAGTTGCACCCTGAAAAGGTCTTGGCCAGTGCAGGACCTGGTCTGGTCCCTGCTCTTGCCACATGAGCAGCCTATGAAGGTTATCAGCTGCAATGTCTTCTCCTCCTGCATGTGATGTAAGGAAAAATGTTACGTGCTTATTGCTTCATATTTGAAGAACATGGTATCCCCCTGACAACTATTCCAGAACAAACCCCGTGGAAAGATGAACATAGAATATCGCTACAAATCCAGTCAAAAGTGAGAGGAATATTTGACAAGGAAGAACAGAACAGTGTACAGCGCAGAGCAGCCACTCTCAGCTTCCTTGATGATGAATACCCACATGACCTCTGGATCCGAGTCTACACAGATGGGTCAGCACAAAATGCTGTTCGAAATGGAGGAGCGGGAGTGTACATAGAATACCCAAATAATACTAGAGACACGGCCAGAATTCCAACAGGAAAGTACTGCCATAACTATGATGCTGAAATTGAGGCAATCAAGATAGCCACAGAAAAATTACAAAATACCAGCCATGGTACACAACCTGCAGTGATATTGACAGATGCAAAATCCGTAATAGAGGCGCTCCTGTCTGGGAAATTGCCAGTTCTGATGACACTACTTTCTGAACTTAGCAGTCAGCGTACGATCACCATACAGTGGATACCATCCCACTGTGGAGTCCCCGGAAACGACAGAGCTGATCGATTGGCTAAGGAAGGAGCAACAGAAGAACAACCTGATGTGCCTATTACATACCACCAAAAGAAAAGAATGATCAAATCAATCAGAAAGCCACCTTACTCAAGACGACTACCACGTTATGGACAGACCAGAACAGGTCATTCTTCTGCGCCTCAGAACAGGACACAATAGATTACGCAACCACTTGTATACAAAATTCAAGATTGGTGACTCAGCCAAGTGCACATGTGGTTTGGCGTCGCAGACAGCAGAGCACATACTCCAGGATTGCCCAAACTACAACATATCCAGGCGAACCTTCTGGCCTAGAGAGACAACAGTGGAAGATAAACTCTATGGACCGCTGAATGAACTAAAAAAGACTGTTAGATTCATACAAGAGACGACATTGCAGTTGTAGACATGTTTCAGGCGAACGAAAGAAGAAGAAGAATGAAGAACATGACACGTCTCTGCCTTGCTTTTACTTGACTTTACATTAGAAGAACTCAGATACAGCTGCCTGAAATTCCCACTAGCAACTCTCTGTGTGGCACCTTTATATAGTTTATAACCACTTTATTTACGTTTAAAGTCAGTCCAGTGTGTTCTCTTGTTATTTCACATTATCACAATTTTATTATGAACCTGTAACTGACTTTTTTGTATCTTATTGTGTGGTGTATGCACTGCCTACTTTCTGCCTCCATGTTGCTGTGTTAGCTTGTAATGTCAAGCTAAGTATCTTTTCACAAGTACCCAAGTGTATCTTAATAATAATAAAAGTAATTATCCCGAAGCAGTTTCCTTCTATTGGTTTGTGATGTGATAACACCACCACATTTTATAGGCCTCCGGTCTCCGTGGCGATGGCGTTGTGGACATGATGCGTAATGCCGCTTACCCGCGTTCGAAACACAGCGGTGATCTGGCAGCAGACTGTATTTCGCTGGTTTTAACGTGTTGGTATGGGAGCCGGTTGTTCAGAAAGCAATGGCAAACTACTGAATGTAAAACTTGCCAAGACATCAGCAACGGCAGTAAAATGCTGACGTGGACTGCAACGTCCTGTAAATGATATGCAGCTTTAAAAAAAAGAGCAAGGAGGAATAAGTGACCAGTCTTTCCCTCACTCTGGCAAGTGATGAGCTCAGGCATTGAACTCGTATCTGACTATGGTCATGACATAACCAGTGCAGTTCGCTAGCTCACCCGCCATCGCAAAGATGTAGATTTATGGTTTTGCATTTGTGGCATTATCATTAAAAAATCTAGATTTAATGATGCTGTTTCTGTGACATATAAAGATGTAGATTTATTGTGCTGCTTCTGTGACATTATCATAAAGATGTAAATTCACGTTGCTGCTTCATTTACATTCTGTAGACTTGATAAGATTAAGTTATTAGCTTAAATTTATTCTAGGGATCTACATCTTTCATCTTTCTGCCCAGCCCCCCCCCCCCAGCCTCTCTCTCAAAGATTCAAGATTAAGTTACACAATATTTTGGTTGTATTATATCACCGTCTCTGTTAGTAGATTAGGAGGAGTCGATGTGCAAGGACTGGGCACGGTTGAGCATCCTAGGAAGACGTAGTGAAGGACGCTCAAGCCGTGACGCAGTGCTTAGGGTAGTTAGTTACAGCTAGGATCTGAACATGTCAACATCGAATATATTCTGAAAATCATCATGTAACCTGTTTTATACAGTTGGACTTATTTCGTTAAATAAACCTTTTGAAAATACAATCGGGACTCAACTTAACTATGTCATTCAAACTGTTTACTCTGTAATAGAGTAAAATTGTTGCCGCTTGACCAGGATCTTGGACTTAGATGTCGCGGACACAATGCAGAAGTACTAAGAAACAGCAGAGCACAGCGGAGAACTTTTACTGAACACCTTTTCTCGGCTTGCTGCGACGACAATAATGTATGATGTTACCGAGTGAATTTTGAATCTTATTAAAAGCAGTACTCAAAAAGATCCAGACCAGACCACCTTATGAATGCTTGTAACTTACAATAGAACCACCACAAAGCATTTTTTCGGCTACTCGATTGTAGCGCCGCCATACATATTCGTATGAATTGGTAGATCTTACCATCGTAAGCTGTATGTCGGAATCGTAGGCGGTTTGTCATCATGAACTGGAGTGACCTGACTGTCGTCACTATGCTGTGAGTTTTGACCTGCCGTTATCGCAGCCGTTGATTGACCTTGCTTGTCTGAAGGTCACTTACTTACTAGAACTGCCCAAGATCGAAGACATTTTTCAACTCTCAAAATTAAAACAGCCACAACCAACTTGAAAACTACAAATTATCGAGATGCCAAGAAGAATGCGATTTACTTGCTTTGGTCTCTTTGGACGCGGCTGGGCATAGTGGGTTGCCGACCTGCTGAAAAAGAGAACCTATTGTAATCGCTTCATTTCTCTTAAGCCGTTTCAAGTCGTCCAGAAGTGCCATTTTTTTCCGGGTGAAGTCGTCCAGAAGTGCCCTGTATCGGGTGAAAAGAAGCCGCAAGTCTGGTGTGCCCGACCATGGGTGAAAGTGGAAGTACTCCTCGCGCTAGAGAAGCCTGAGATGTCTGAGGATTGATGTAACTACCAGAGATTGCTTTCCGGGCGTCCAAAAACCGACAGGACAACTAGAAGATAAGGTCGTCGTTTAGAGAAATCTAAGAAATTACAGCTTCAAGTATCCTTATATAAAATGAACGGTATGTTGATTTTAGGACAATTATTATAATTGTGTAATAATTTTTGTTTATTGATTAAATCGACCTTATTAGATTTTGTGCGAATCTGACTGTTAGACAGGAAACGAAGACGACGGTATTAGTAAAGAAAATAGACCAAGGGACTCAGACGCAGGTGATTGAAGGGGTAGAACGGAACACACAGACACAGGTTGATACAGTGGAAAAGAAAATCCAGATACAACTAGCCAACAAGGTAACAAAAGCAAGTCAAACTGAGTTGATGGAAATTATAAAAACTCCTCATGAAAAAGGAGACACAATTGAAATAAAGGAAGGTAGACAGACGAAAACCAACGATGTCAAAAGACAGGTGAGGAAAAGTATTAGGGAAAGAAATACAAATAGTATGATAGTTAATAGAGGTACGACGACTGGTATGTCAAGTATAGACATTAAATTAATCCCTAAATGGTGTAGAAATGTTAGGTGTGGGAGTTCAGGTTATGGAAAGGATATTTCCACCTCTACCGCATATTATAGTAAATACCGCGCTGCTGGGACAACTATAGATACTGATAATTCAGAGGACGAGTTGACTATTAAGAAGAAGAAACGTAAGAAAGGAGTGTCAGGAATTTCTTTTAACCCAGAATACACGGAAGAAGAAATGAAGAAATTTAGAGGATATATGCTTTCTAGACCTGATTTATATACGCTTACAGATATTGAAGAAGACGAATTAGGAAATCTGATCTCTAATAATAATCTAAAGTAGAGCTACAGGCTTGGTTTAATAGTTGACCGATAAGTGACGTGACGAAATACGTTGAGAGAATTTGACTCGTTAATAGTGTGGGATGAAGTGATGAGGAGGTTAAGATAAAGTGAGTGAGTAGTTGACTGTCGGAGTGGTTTGATGTGGAAATTAGGTAGGACGGAGAGTAGTGGTTGGTTGTGATGATTGAGAAAAGCGAAAATAAGAAAGCAGTTGAATTGTGAAAGTCCTGTTGAGTATTGAAGTAATTCGTCTGGTTATGGGTTGTCCGTGCGTGAGTATAAGTGTAGACAAACATGTGATCGTCGCGCTGAGTGAAGCAGGAGTGAGGTTTTGAGACGCCGTCTAAGTGGAGTACATGGATAGAATGATGTTAGGCGATTGGTAGTAGTTGCGCATACATGTACGAGGCGTTTGGCATATCTTGTGTCACTGTGTGTGGAAGTGATCGACACGCTTAGGCTGTGCTGAGTAATTGCTAGAATGTTGAATTGTATTTGTTTCTTGTAGAAGTAATAGTATAGTCACGTCAGGTTGTTGTGATACGAGAATAATGGTGAGATGAGAACGAGCTTGTTTGTACACAATGGTCAATGCATATGAGAAGTATAAATACGAATGCCGTGTAAATATGCGAAGAGTGGCTGATGAGTGACGCTGATAAAACGTGGAGGATAGAGTAAGTGAGTATGCGAAAGTATAAAGAAGGTGATTGAAAAGGTGTGAAAAGGTCTTCTGTTTGGAATGTGTGGTGTTGGACAGAATTAATGAAAATTTTATGACAGGATGACAGATAGAGAGTTAACGTTATGATTATTTATAGTAAGCAAGTACCATGTCGTTGGCGGAGGTGAGTGTGTGGAAGAATGAGAAAACACAGAAAGTTAGCTGTAGGAAAGTTTTTAGCGTTTAGATCGTTGGATGATGAGAGTGGACGAAGAATTGCTTGTTAGAGCTAATGTGTTGTTTGAGCAAGGTAGGCTTTGAGTTGTGGAAAGGGAGTGAATGATTGAGAAAAGTGGAAATAAGAAAATGGTTGGATTGTGAAAATCGTTGGCAGAGACACGTTGAAGCAAGAATGCCTGATATAGAGAAATGAGAGAGTGTGATTAGCCAAATGAATATCATAGTATTATAAACAGAGCACTATAGAATGTGTTCCGATAAGTGTGACTGGTTTGACTATCATCGCGGTGTGAGAACGAAGTTAAGAGAAAGTTCAGGATAGTTTAAAGTTGTTGTGGTGAGATGTTGGAAAGTACTGATGCAGGAGAATGAATTGTTAGTTGCGTCGGGTAGACGAGAGACTCAAAATTAGAATTAGTTATTGACAAATATAGAAGATAGATGTGTTGGTGAAGTCTATAGTAAATAGACAATTTTTTGGTAGTTGTAGCATTGTGGAGACACCGTAGTAAACGGTAATGCTTAAGAAGTTATAATAATTCTTGGTACAAATCCAGGGGAAACAACTAGTGTGTCGCGTCACGGTTTCTCTTAGTAGATAGATGACTGGTAGTACATTGGGATAGCCGCCACACTAGTAGTAGATGAAGTGATTTGAACTGTAGTTAGCGGTTGTGTAGCATTTATATTTCAAATATTGTGATGTGTTATGAGTTAGTTTTGTAAAAGATGGAATGTTGTAAAGGGAAATAATCAATGCTTGACTTCCAGAAAAAGTACGGTCATTTGTTGATTAATGATTTTGGTTGAGGGGAACAAATATTATTCCGCGCTATGATGAGAATATAGTATGTAGGTAACAGATATATATATATATATATATATATATATATATATATATATATATATATATATATATTTTGCGATTAATGCAGGTTAATAATTGCCCTAGCATTGAGTTTTTTTTTTTTTTTTTAATGTTGTAAGAGTTGTTTGGCTACTATAAGCAATTGGTTTTAATTTAATATGATCTTTAAATGTATCATGAATGGTATGCATATTTTTCTTTACTTGATTTGGTCCTGTAAAATGATTATTGCCATTTAATTTTAGAATAGGATTGTTCTGTTTTCAGTCTTTTACGTACAAACTACTGGTCCGTAAAAGAGACCAGTAGTGTTAGATAACACTAGATATTTTCAATTGATGCTTGTTTTATTTTGAAAAATGTGGGCATATATGAAAACATATTTGAATATCTAGGGGGGGGGGGGATATTGTTCTGTTCTGATTGTATCTTCGATTATTCATGACTTATGCCGTTATTAAAGTTTGCCTTGTTTGAATATTGGCATGTTACTTGATCAGTTAATTTCAAATTATCAGTTATAATGATTCTGTTTCTTTTAATTGAGTTGCCGTTGACCATTCTTAAAAATAATTACTTTTCAGTAAAATTGTTTTTCTTTTGACGTTTAATTGGGTGAAGTTTTTAAACAGAAACTAGTTAATAGAGTCCTTGGGAATTTTGAATGCAGGGTTACGTTCAGAAGATGTGGTCGGAAGTGAACATGGATTTAGTGCCATGATGTAATGGAAATTTAATAAGCGACACGAGATTGCTGGCTTATAGAAGAAGTAGAAGTGGGTAACGTGTTGCGCCAGACAGCGTGAAGACAAATAATAAAACATGAATTGAATGCCATGTTTTTTTTTATATATACTGTGGATACAATAGTAAAGGGGGGTAAGTGTGTTCGTGAGAAACGAACATTGTCAGTGTGGAGTGCTGATTAAATAACATGAGGTTTTGGGGTCCGTGATATACGGACTGATAAAGAATAAGTTGATTGAAAGCAGTGATGGGTTAGAAGGTCACAGACATGAGTTCAGTGGCGGTATATTGTTGCTGTTGATAACGGCATAAATTGACAAGTGGAAGTTTTAGGTGAAATGCCCATAATAAATGGACATTAGTGGATTGCTGAAGTTTTCGGCGAGATTAATAAGGAATTTTGAGTGAGGTATAGGAGAGATTTGGTTATGTTAGGTAATGTTTATAATGTTGTCTTGAGTGATAGGGCCCATAATGGACCTTTTGATTGGTGTACTATCTGTAATATATAGACATTTAGGAGTGAATAATGTCTTTATTTGAATTGGTTGATTACCTTTATTTGATATGAGGGGAAAGAATATGTGTCTTCAAAACGTGGGGGGTATGATATCCTGTTTTGACTTCGTTTTGGTTGACTCATGATTTTGGTTGAATTGTCTTGTGTAACGAATAGTAATTACCCTTGTTTGCAAGTGGGTTAAAAATTGTTAAAAATTTTGTTCACAAGCAATTGTTGTTTTGTTTGGAATGGAAAGTAATAAGACAGGGCCTTAATTAAAGCCTTTCGTTCAGAAAAAGAAATTTTGGATCAACTTAATTTATAACAAACAGAGATGTAGATTCATAGATCATAAGATGTGTTTTTGAAAAACTTTTATTTGTAAAATTTTTTACGTTTGCAAGGGAGGTAATTGTGATTGTTTTTGACTACTTCTTTATATCTTCATAACTGGGTGCGCACCCCGTCTTTTCTGTCTATCCTGTGTTGTGTTGTTAATGTTGAGAAAGAATGAGAAGTTACATAACGCAAAGTATATACCAACAATTTTTATAAATGAACAATTGTATATATGAATTGAAATATCCTTATGAACTGTGTTTTTTTTTAAATGAAACCTTGTAGACTCAGAAACGAAGAAGAAGTATCACTTCATAACATAGCGGTTAGCTATAAGAGAGAATGATAAGAGACAAGTGGAGAATGATAAGAGACAAGTGGAGAATTATAAGAGACAAGTGGAGAATTATAAGAGACAAGTGGAGAATTAGATTCGAAGGATGTAGAGGTAAGGTTCATTAGTTAGTTGGAGAAATAATATTGGGGTTAAAGTTTTAGTGAGGGAAAGAATAATTAGAATAAGTAGGTTAGGGATTAAGACTTTTGAAGAAAAGTCTTTTTAAAGAAAAGGAGGTCTGTAACAGAGCACCGTCTCTGTTAGTAGATTAGGAGGAGTCGATGTGCAAGGACTGGGCACGGTTGAGCATCCTAGGAAGACGTAGTGAAGGTCGCTCAAGCCGTGACGCATTGCTTAGGGTAGTTAGTTACAGCCAGGATCTGAACATGTCAACATCGAATATATTCTGAAAATCATCATGTAACCTGTTTTATACAGTTGGACTTATTTCGTTAAATAAACCTTTTGAAAATACAATCGGGACTCAACTTAACTATGTCATTCAAACTGTTTACTCTGTAATACCCCCCCCCCCCCCCCCCCAGCCTCTCTCTCTCTCTCAAAGATTCAAGATTAAGTTACACAATATTTTGGTTGTATTATATCAATGTTCTAAGACATTGTACAATCACATGGAATGACACTATCCAGTGCTGCCCATCAGGCGCTGGGGTGCAAATTATTCCTCCCCACAACGCTTGGTAGTAGAAGTGGAAGATGATGGTGATGATATCAATGTTCTTGGTTCTGTTTAAAAGTGGAAGCGCATGTTTTTACTCTGTTTTAAAGAATATAATACATATTTTTTTATTACTTTGATTTGACTTGGTAGTGTAAATAAATGAGACCCCCCCCCCCCCCACCCAAAATCAGATTTTAAAGTTAAGCGTTTTAAATAAACTACCTTAAATATCATGTTCACATTGTTTATTAGACTGGAGAAGAGATTATTACCAAATATGTGAAATTAGCAAGAACTTTTTAAGAAATAGAATATATATTTTCAACCACAGCATGGACAGTGAACTATAGGAGCATTGTGGCTAGATGCTCGCCTGCTGGTTCCCTGGTCATGGGTTTGAATCAACATCACAGCAGATTTTAACATTGACCTAGTCTTTCACGCTGACCCAGCCTCAAATTAGTACCAGGAAATGTCTCAAAAAGTAAATTTGGCCAGCGAGAATTACTGACCAAATGACCCACTGAATGTTGATTGTCTATAAAAATATGGGTTTAGCACATTGTCCAATGCACCTAAGACATGTAAAGGGGCCTTTACTTACTTTTACTTATAGCATGGACAATATGCAGATAGAATAGACACCCTGAACAGTATTAGACACCCTGAACAGTATATGTGTTATCACCTGCTGATTTAATGTTTTATCGATATGTTTATTTTGACATGTGATAATACGTTTTTATTTGCTTTCAGTGAGGAGGATGAATTTGATATACTACGTTTACCTAAAGCTGCTCACAAAGAGATTTTAGAACAGTTAATCAAAGATGGCTACAACCTTGAACTGGAACCAGATGATGAAGACCTTGATCTTATACCACCAAGACCTTTGAAAGAAAGATGCTCTTGCTGTACTTTGCCTGTTGGATGTTTGATTCAGTGATTTGTATTTACTAGCTGTATGAGTATGCTAAGAGCTTGCAGATTGGATGTCTGTGAGGGCTTGGTTGTATGTGCACAAGTAATATGTTTGTCTTGGGTTTGCTTTATGTCTATAAAATGTAAATTGTTTCTAATGGCTGACCTTTTGACAATTTATGATGCAGAATATATTTCCTTCCTCTTGGAAGAATTGCTTTGTGTGTGTGTGTGCGTGTGTTTGTGAGCGCGCACACACACGCACACACACAATAAGTTACTAACAATTACTAATAAATACACTTTCATTAATTAGTACCTGTTCGGGCAGAAGAGCGCAATTGGGAGGGTACAGGCCTTATCCTGGTGTGAGGAAATGCAACCTAATGACTAAATGTCATGGCAGGGTAGACCAGACCCTAAGCCTTGGTTGGTAGCTGGTCTAGGATTGAAGCTCCGACAGGCGGGCAGTTAGAGCAGTGCTTTGCTGATCCGGCAGCTTCTGCAGCTTGTCTTGTTCCAGACGTATTGGTGTCACCTTTCCTCTGGAGTGAATTAGACAGGCCAAGAGAGGGATCATTATGCATGGGCAACACATGGTCTCTAAATTCAGCCCAGGCTTTGTGTTATGGAGATAACCCCATTTTACAAACTATCGTCTGTCAAGACGGCAAAGTGCCAGTCAGTCAGTTAGTACCTGTGCAGAGTATCACTGAAATGGCATGATAGAATCACACATTTGGAGCTCATGCAGAGAACTACACAAATTCCAGTGAATCAAGACATGAGCATAAGGTGCTGGATAGGACACACATTGAGAAAACCTGTTCATAATTCTTCTTTCGTTCGCTTGAAATATGTCTATAACTGCAATGTTGTCTCTTGTATGAATTTAACTGCCTTTTTTGAGTTCACACTGCGGTCCATAGAGTTTATTTTCCACTGTCGTCTCTCTAGGCCAGAATGTTTGCCTAGATATGTTATATTTTGAGCAGTCTTGGAGTATGTGCTCTGCTGTCTGCGACGCCAATCCACATGTGCACATGGCTGTTTCACCATTCTTGAATTTTGTATACATGTGGTTGCGTAATCTATCGTGTCCTGTTCTGAGGCGCAGAATAATGACTTTTTCTGGTCTGTCTATAACGTGGTAGTCATCTTGAGCAGGCTTTGGTGGCTTTCTGACTGATTTGATCATTCTTTTCTTTTGGTGGTATGATGCCGCGCACATCAGGCTGTTCTTCTTTGGCTCCTTCCTTAGCCAATTGATCAGCTCTGTCATTTCCAGGTACTCCACAGTGAGATGGTATCCACTGTATGGTGACCTTATGCTGACTGCTAAGTTCAGAAAGTAGTGTCCTTGGTACTGGCAGTTTCCCAGACAGGAGCACCTTGAGTACTGATTTTGCATCTGTCAATAGCACCACAGGTTGTGTACCATTGCTGGTATTCAGTAATTTCTTTGTAGCTATCTTGATTGCCTCAATTTCAGCATCATAGGTATGGCAGTACTTTCCTGTTGGTACTCTAGCTGTGTCCCTAGTATTATTTGGGTATTCTATGTACACTCCCGCTCCTCTATTTCGAACAGCATTTTGTGCTGACCCATCTGTGTAGACTCGGATCCAGAGGTCCTGTGGGTATTCTTCATCAAGGAAGCTGAGAGTGGCTGCACACTGTTCTGTTCTTCCTTGTCAAATATTCCTCTCACTTTTGTCTTGATTTGTAATGATAGTCTATGTTCATCTTTCCATGGAGTTTGCTCTGGAATAGTTGTTAGGGGGATACCAACTGTAGGCAGTGTCACGGTTCTGGGGTTTGTGTGGGCTAATGTTTGAATCTTCGGCTGATGACTGTATCCCCCAACATGACAGCACAACTCATGTTAATCCATAAACAAGTCTCTGACACTATATGAGGAGAACAGCAACACCTTTATTGCCGGCAGACATCAGAATACGAATATAAATGATAAGGAAGATCGAGTCTTCAGGCTCTCACTTACGACTTTCATTCTCGCAACGTGTCCACTAATCATACCTGCATATGTGGCTGGACTGTTAGGCAACTGAGTGTGATATCGCCTGTGATGTCTAAAGGAATGTTTGCTGTCTTCTGATTGGAAGAAAGAAACAACACTTTTCCCCAGAAAACTTCAACCTATTATAAGTGCCATTATTATAACTTTAAGTAACACAAACAGAAGTGTTTACCTTTTACCATTATATCATATGTTCTCCCTCAGGGTCCTTTTTCTACAGTTTTCTACTCTTCAGTTGTGTTTTCACTCATGGAATGCTGACTGAGGTTTTTTTTGGTTTAACTGGCTCTTTATATCCGGAAGGAATTTATTGTTAAACACCACACTCAATTTTTAATTAATTAATGTATCTTTTGATATTGTTGGTTACATAAACCTGCTCTTTTTTTCCTTGTTAGCCTGTGTACAGTTGTTAAAGTGCCATGTATTTATTTTATTCGAAGTCCAGCCAACAGTGTCCACACATCCAACTTTATTTGAAAGATAACAGAAAACTTATGTTGAATTATGTATTTTTCTGATCCTTGCAACTTACATCCATTTTAATATATGTTTGTTGCCAGTATGGATTGTTTTGGGGGATTTTGGTTTCAGATATAGTACATGCAAGCATTTATTTACAGCTCCTTGCTTATATTTTCAACATATTGTGTGTTTTTACAATATTGTTGAATATTTCATGGCCTCATATATGCTTAATAATCCATTACTGATATGTGTATTTATAGTATAATTATTACTTAGCAATAGCTCATGTTTGTGTGTACTGCTTCACAACCAAAGTTAATATGTTAAAAGTAACCTTGTTAATGTACTATTGGGTATTTTAGCTTTCAGCGTTTCCATTTGGTGCTGATCTGTACAACTGGCTATAATGAGTGGTATTAATAAGTTATCTTGTGATGCATAGGGAGCTGGGACTAGGGAATTATTAGTTGGAGTGGAGGGGTGGGGCATTCAATGGAGAGGACATGTTTTCAAAATATGTTGTAGAATGCATAAACAGCTTGTTTCAGTTGTGTGTGTATACATGCGCGCGCGTGCATGATCTATGGGTGTTAGTTAAATTAGTTATGGATTATCTTTATCAGGATCAGTTATTTCATTGTCATTTCATTGTGCATATGTGTTATTGGGTGAGCACTTCGTCGCGTTGTTTAACACTGCCAAACAAAAAGTAGGTTTGGACCAACAAAAACATGGATGTTGGAAAATGGGAAGTGTCACAGTTATGACTTAAAAGTTGTTAATATGGTAGCAGATATGTTGTATTATAATGCAATGTCAACATTGCAGCGATATTTAAGCTAATGGCAGATATGGGAAATTGCTTAAGATGATTTATCAGCCCATGGCACTTAATCAGTGTAAAGTTACTGACACAGTCACCTGTGTTCCTGAATGTCCAGGTCCAGGTCAAGGCTGACTTCTGTTACAAACATTAACAAGTTTTTAAAAAGGTTAGTTGCATGTCCTTTATAGGGCATGGCAGTCAACCCCAGCATTTATTGGCTGTTTGTGATTTTCTAGACAGTTTTACATTTAGTAGTTTGCCATTGCTTTTGAAACAACTGATGCTCTTACCATTGTGAAAATCAGTGCAAAGTGATCTGCTCCCAAACTGCCAGCAGCTGACTTTTAACCCCTACGTCGGAAATGTGAAAGTTAACTACCCCTATACCGACCATTAACCAGTACAAGAAGATCATGTATTACAGATGCCATCATAGGTGTCTGAAATGGCAAGGTTGTCATATACAAAAGGTCTTGTCATTATGAGATAACCTAAAATCTGGAGTGACCAGTTCCCTTCCTCCTAGAAATTAAATTCAATAGACTCTGACCTTTCAGCTGAATGATCCGGACATAGGTGACAACATTGCCTTCCTGTCCCAAACACATAATTAGATGCAGGGTAAATTAAACACTTGATTGTGATAACAACAATTAGACCTATAAGTTCATATGTGAAAGACAATGATAATGAGAATAAATCAAACGAAGAAAGAAAAAGAAGATAACCCAATCTTCTTTGATAAAACCTCATTTCGGTAGGTGGAATCACATATCTGTAGTGGTAGCAATCTAGACAAAGATGGCAGAACAAATAGAGATACTAAATTAATTCAGAAGACAAGAGGAGCTCGCAAAGCACTAGAAAATTTGTGACATTCAAAAGACATGAAACCTACCACCAAACATAGAATATTGAACTCTTAATCACTGCTGCTGGAGAATGACTAAAACATTTAGTAATAAACTGGCACTGGATAGCACATTCATTGGTAATACCTGCTAGTTGTATAACTAGAAAGTCCTCTGTCTGGACTCACAGTGCAAACTAGTGACAACCGCTTCCATTGATGAACTGTATTTTTCGTGGCAGACTATTGTGTTGGCATTCTGGCAGCGGCATTATGCATAGAATACCTGTGTGGGCTGTTGGTTTGTTGAGACTCCTTTTCACATTGGGCGGTGAAAAGCATTTTGTGTAATATTCACTGGCACAGGATTGGAGCATTATTGGGCGACCCTTTGCCGTGAAGTTGGAATGGTGACTAACTAGCGACTAACAGGGCAAACTAAAAACACATGTTTTCTGGATTAGATGTCCTAAAAAATGTGAGGTGATTGTGGCATGTGGATTGATAACTTGATTGTGTCTTTCTGATGTGATTGTGGCATGTGGATTGATAACTTGAGTGTGTCTTATTGTACATTGCTCAAAGATATTTTAATAAAATTTAATAAATTTTAATAAAATAAAAAGTAATTCTGAACCTTAGCATCATCATCATAACCTGTCCTCTTTTACCTTGAGATGCAAAGATATCTTACAGTAATGTTTTATTTTGGCATGTGTGTGCTCACATCTACACACACACACACACACACTCAACCCTGTCTTGATTCTTGCAACCACAGTCAGTGAGACATCATGTGAACTAAACACTAGAGGTCTATAAGAGCAGGTAGATGTGTCGCTATGCTGCCATGTCCTTACATGCAAACATTGAAAGTGGAAGAAGATGTAACTTCAAAAATAGTCCTGTAAGAAATTAATGCATTGAGTTTATTGATGTGTTATGTGGACTACAAGAAATATAGTTGTACCATATTGCATTTGATGTCTCTCAGAGAAGTTATATAATAAATTGGTGGTTTAATCTGTGCTACTGTATAGTTGATTTTCTTCCTGACATCTGTTTTTATTTTCCTGCTGTCTGTGAATGTTTGGTGACTATTTAACACATATTCAAAGACAATTAGGGATCATGGTTATAGCAAATAATGCACTGTCGTGTAGGCATAACGAATCTACCCGTGGCAGGAAATTGTCTTCTAACAACTTTGCCAGGGCGGTGGTTTTACAGCCTAGACTTTGCAGTTTCAAACTTTCATAGGATTTTAAAATGTTAACTTCTTATTTGGAAAGGAAAGCAATGGCAAAATATTGAACATAAAATTGCCTGGTAAATCAACAAGGAGTTGGGGTTGATTGCAACGTCCTGCACAGATCATACAATTTTTGCAATCAGCTTGCACACATAAGACTAGGTATTTGGTTTCACTAGCCACGAGATGAGATGAACCTGTGATATTAGCAACCAATGCTGTTTGTAAACATTGCTGGTCTGTGCTGAAAGTAAACCTGGCAACATCTGAGTCGGAGGCAGACACCATTGGCCGTAGATTCCTGAATGTAGTGGACAGAGATGAGCAGTGAGGTTTTGAATTTGTTGTAGACTTTATACCAAGACAGAAGTGTGTATACATGTGTGTGTATGGGAGTACTAGGGATGGAGATATGAGGATGGTGACCTAAAAATGTTTAGTATCCACTGCTGTAAACTTATAGTGCAGAAAATGAGTCAGCGAAGGTGGAATGTTCTATTTTCAGCAATATTTATTGAATTCAAATATTTTCATAACAGTAATTAAAACAAAAGCACTAGTATAGTGCAATAACTACACATGCACAATAGAAACATATATATATATATATGTGTGTGTGTTACAGTGGTAAGAACAACTGTTGAATTCTGACTTATTTGAAACAATATCAGGCATACACGAGGGCTGTGCTATCACCCATTCTTTCCAAGGAATTCGTGGACACAACAATGAAAGAAGCCCAACATGACTAGGAAGAGCTCACCAGCTATGTAGAATTAACTCAGCAAGCTATTTTTTTCAGATGACTACAGTTTATCTGTAATGATGAAGAGCAATTGTAAGACCATATCAGCTCACTTTCAACAACATATAAAAAATGCAATGTCGAAATCAACATGCACAAAACTGCAACTATGAAAATCAGCAAATAATGAGGCCTGCTTAATATGTAAATTGACAAAACAAGTATATGAATATGAGTTCAAATAACTATGCAGTTCTTCTTCTTCTTCTTCTATCTTCCTCCTACTCCTCCTCCTAATCCCACTGCAGCATAGGCCCTCACCCAACTTGTTTCTGAATACAGTGGTACGTCGAGTTACGAACTTAATTCGTTCCATAACTCGGTTCACAACTCGAAACATTGAAATGAATGAAATACAGACAATCCATTTCAAGATGGTAGAATCGTTCTTTTTTTTTTTTTATTAACATCCGGTCGTTTACCTGACAAAACGCAAAGAATACGTGTACTTCGTGTATTAAATAAAGAGAAAGAAAACAATCAAATAAATTAAATTTAAAATTAAAAAAAAATATTTAGTCCATCTTTTTTTCTTTACCAAGAAAACGATCATGGGAAATGTGTCACTTTCTATGCTATTCTGAATCACTAGTTTCAGGAGTTTCTTGTCGCTGTTTCATGGCAGCCGATTGGGAATCTTTCTGCACCAAGGAACTATCAAGGGAAACTTGTCGCTTCCATTTCTGGAGAATCTTTCTAAGTAGGCCATTGCGTTATCATTCATCAGGTTTACTGCACTGTGAGCAACAAGTTTGTTTGGATGATGGTTCACAATGAAGTTTTCTACGTCTGCCCACTTGCTGCAAATTTCTTTAATCATGGCAATTGAAACGGTCACTAACTCCTCATCATCAGATGACTGCTCCTCCTTTAATATCATTAGCTGTTCATTCTGAAGATCCACAAGCTCATCTATAGTGAGCTCTCCACTGTGGTCCTCAATCAGCTCCTCCAAGTCGTTGCCATCGACTTCCAGGCCAACATTTTTGCCCAAGGACACAATCTCATCCACTACATTGGCACAGAACAGCAGAGTCCCCTCTGACGCGTCTCCACCTTGCTGTGGTAGAGCGGCTTGCGGCAATCCCTAGAGCTTTGCTGACGGTAGCACAGCTTCATGTCGGACGGGTCAGGGAATAGGGACCAGACTAAGAGAGACACACACCTGCTGCTCTGCAGGTAGACTGGGGACAGGCAGTCGAAGTCCGAATCAGGCGCACGATGCCACAACATTCTTGGTCCGGACACATATTCTACGGCTCTCTGCAGAGGGATATGGCTGAAGGCCTCTATGTCAATATCCCCCGGATGTGAGTGCCGGGCCGATACCCACTCACTGCAAAATGAAAGTGAGATACTGAGCCTGCTACATGCTCGGTCCAGACACTTGTTCTACGGCTCTCAGCCGAGAGATATGAGGGATCCCCCGGATGAGAGGGCCTGGCCATTACTAGATGTCTGCTGCATGGAGGTAAAGTGATGAGCCGGCAGCACATGTAGCCCACCTCGTGAGCGCTACTAAAAGTTGAACAAGTGTCCCAGTCGCAAGCAATGGTTACGATGCAAGTCTGTATTATAGCTCATTGAGTGAGTGTAGTCAAAGGTGAAAAAACGTCCCATTAACACGAAATGGAACGCTTGGCTAGCGAATCCATTTCTGTTACACTGAGGTCCGAAGCGAAAGCCTTCTGAATGGAGGTCGCCTACAAACTTCTTCTTCTTCAGCGTTCCGAGCCATTGAGGTTCTTTGCTGCAAATACAATCCGTCTCCATTCGTCTCTCTGGTGGACCTTCTCTTGCCAGTCGTTGATTCCAAGTGCTTGTAGGTCTGTATATATATTATCTCTCCACCGCCTTCTTGGTCTACCTCGGGGTCTGCGGTCATTTATCTCCTGAGTGTAAGCGAGTTTTGTTTCCCTATTATCTTCCATTCTTTATATATGCCCCAGCCATTTTAGTCTATTAGCCTTCATGATACCAGTGATTAGCGGGGACTTAAACAGATCATAAATGTCTTTGTTACTTCTTCTTTTCCACTCTCCACTATGTGTATCCCTAATGGGTCCAAAGATGCGTCTTAAAATTTTGTTCTCAAAGGTTTGTAACAAGGCTTCGTCTCTTTTCGTTGTACTCCAGGTTTCAGAGCCATACAGCACAACTGGTCTGATCAGTGTTTTGTATATTGTGATTTTGGTGTTACGAGATAGCGCCTTTGATTTTAGTAGATGTTGTAGTGCATAGTATATCTTATTTCCAGAGTTGATTCTAGTTTGTATTTCTTCCCTTATGATGTTGGAGCAGTTGAAGATTGTACCCAGGTATTTGTATGTTTCCGTTCTTTTAATGGTCATATTATCTATTTGTATGTGGCCAGAGTTTTTAGCCATTCCGTCTCTTGAAATTACCATATATTCTGTCTTATCTTGGTTGATAACCAGCCCCATCTGTTGGGCTTTTTCCTTTAAGTGAGTCAATATTTCCAATGTCTTTTGTTCACTTTGCCCTATAATATCTATATCATCTGCATAACCAAGCAGCTTGGATGTTCCTCCAATATCACATTCCTCCTTTACCTTGCTTACAACTTTCTCTAGAGCCAGATTGAAGAGTAGCGGCGATAGTGCATCACCCTGTTTCAAGCCAGATGTTATTTGGAAGGGGTCTGATTTCCTGCCTTTATATGTTACTATATTATAAGTATCTTCCATGCATAGTCTGGTCATGTTGATTAGCTTCCTTGGTATTCCAAATTCCTGCATAGCATTCCATAGACTATTCCTATGGACACTATCATAAGCCTTTTTAAAATCCACAAAAATGTTATGGAGATCTCTTTTATATTCCCAATGTTTCTCGGCTATTTGTCGTAAGATAAATATCGGATCTATTGTTGATCTGTTTTGTCTAAAACCTGCCTGGTAGTCACCTAATATGTCTTCTGAATATGGTTTTAGTCTATTTAGTAATACTGCGGATAGTATCTTATAGCTTGTGGACAGTAGTGATATTCCTCTATAATTTCCACATTGGAACTTGTCTCCTTTCTTAAAGATAGGTATCAATAATGACTCTTTCCAGTCATGGGGTAATTCTTCTGTCCTCCAGATCTTTATTATTAGTTCGTATAGCTTTAGATGTAATGCATGGCCACCTGCCTTTATAAATTCAGCAGCAATTCCATCAGTCCCAGTTGCTTTATTGTTTTTAAGTCGTGTGATTACATATAGGATTTCTTCAAATGTAGGTTCTTCAATTTGTGGTTCGCATGCTAGAACCTCTTCCTGTGGGAAAATGTTACTTGGAGCTTCACAATTTAGTAATTCAATAAAATATTCTTTCCATGTGTTGCACATTTCCTCATTCTTCTTCCTAATGACTGCTTCTTCACATTTGTGATTGAACCATCTGTTCTTTCTATGCGTGGTTAACACACCGAGACATTCTTCTGCGGTAGATTGAATTGTATTCTTGATGTTCAACCAAGTTTGGTCAACGCTTTCCTCCAAAGGGTTTTGCAGAGTTTCAAGTTTACAATTTATTTCATCTGTAAATTTCTCTTTGACTGTAATGTCTTGTATTTTTTCTCTGTTATATGTTGGGTGTAATCTTTGTAATTTAGTATAGAAAGCTCTCTTAAGTTTTATTTTAAATTTTGCTCCAACGAGGAAGTGGTCACTGTGGCACTCAGCTCCTCTATAACTTCTGACTTGCTGTATGTTTGATGCATTTCTGTTGTTAATTAAAATGTGATCTATTTGATTATAGGTTCTCTTGTCACATGATTTCCAAGTTTGTTTGTGGATATCCTTTCTTTGTAGTCTGGTACTGCTAATCTGCAGTCCTTTGGCTTCTGCCAGGTTGATGACTCTCCATCCATTATCATTTGAAGTTGTATGTAGGCTTTCCATACCGGCCACTTTTTTATTAGTTTGCTCTCTACCTATTTTTGCATTGAAGTCTCCCAGCACAATCAGGATGTCCTGTTTGGGGGTTTCTTCTATGACATCTTCCAGATCATTATAAAAGTCTTCTTTAATATCATCTTCTTTCTCTTCAGTAGGTGCATGTACATTAATCATCGTTATATTTTTCCATTTACCTTTTATTCGTAATTTACTAATCCTGTCATTAAAAGCTTTAAAGTTTAAAACGTTCCCCCATAACTCTTTTTTGATGACAAATCCTGTTCCTAATTCATGTTTATTTTGGGTGTTTCCTCCATATATTATAATCATTCCATTTTGCTCTAAAGTACCCTCTCCTGGCCACCTTATTTCTTGAATTGCTGTTATATCCATTTGATATTCAACCAGCTCACGGGTTATTTCTTCGGCCGCTCCAGCTCGATATAGTGTCCGTACATTCCATGTTCCAAATCTCAAATGTCCTTTAACGTTCCAAGGTCGTTGTCCAGATAAGTCAGTCCGATATCGAGGCTCATGTATTTGTTTCATAACAAAGAAAGGTTTTTACAAAGGTGGGGATGTTAACCCCACGCTTCAACCCCCAACCTGGAGGACCAGGGTGTTTCTCTTTGTCTGTTCTCTACCCTTTGACTTGTCCGGCTTGGGAGGCCCTGCTGGTAGCTACGCTACCGCCGGCATAGCTCTCAGGGTCATTGAGAAACTCAAGCTCCCCCACCACGACAAGGTGGAAACACCATCGAAAAATGTCTCATTAACACGAAATGGAACGCTTGGCTAGCGAATCCATTACGTGAAAGTCCGAAGTCGTTTCTCCACCCCCCCCCCCCGATGTGTCTCCACCTTGTCGCGTTTGGGGGGGGGGGGGCTTGAATGTCCCAACCCCAAGAGCTAAGACGACGGAAGTACAACTATATGTCGGATTGGACTTGGGTTAGGGACAGCATAAGAGAGACACAATCTGCTGCTCTGCAGGTAGAATGGGGATAGCAGTCAAAAGCCAAAATCAGGCGCACAAAGGCCCAGATACATACTCTAAGGCTCTCAGCTGAGGGCTATGGCTGAACGCCTCTAAGCTATAAACCCTCGGATGTGAGAGCCGGGCCGATACACACCTACCGAAATATGGAGGTGAGATGCTGAGCACGCTACATGCTTAGGCCACATACGTGTTCGAAGGCTCTCAGCTGGGGGATATGAGGGATCCCCGGATGAGAGGGCTTGACCGTTACTCGCTCTCTGATGCATGGAGGTAAGATGCTGAGCCGGTAGCATATGTATGGAAAAAGCACCTCAGTCGCACTTACGATGAAAGTCTGTAACTATACTCATAGAGTGAGCGTAGTCAAAGGTGGAAGATTGTCTCGTCGACACGAAATGGAACAATTGGCGAGCGAATCCAACACGTGGTAGTCCGAAGTGAAAGCTCGATGAGCGGATGTCGTCCGCAGACTGTCCATCCCTGGTTTGTGTGGGGAGCGACCAGTGACAAAACGGAATGCCCAATACATGGAAGTGAGGAATTAAAGCAGCCATGAGCAGGATGTGGCGATTCCTCAGGTGAGCCCAGTATCAGAGCACTATGTGCCGGCTCTCCAATTATGGAAGCCTCCATGGATAACGGGGAATGCCCATGGTCTGCCCCTGCCTTCCCTTGAGGGTTGACCATTATGTCTTTGGTCTTTCTAACTTGACCAGCTGAGATATGGAACACAGAATATCCCCCGAAACCCCCAGGAAGGTCAGCTTGATTTTTTTTAAATGCCCTCAGAAGTCGGATATGCCGGTCTAAAGGTTGCAAATAAATTGGCACAACGCAAAAACGTCCGAGTGAAATGTCTCTCGTGCCCGGAACAGCTCTGACTATTTTGTCTTCCGGGCACAGCGACCAGCACATGTCCGAACCGAAAGCTCGCTGAGTGGATGCCGTCTGCAGACTGACTGTTCCTAGTTTGAACTGGGAGCGGCCTGTGGCGAATGAAATGCCCAATACATGGAAGTGAGTAATTAAAGCAGCCATGTGCGGGACATGGTGATCCATTGGGTGAGCCTAGTACCAGAGCACTATGTATCGGCTCTAAAATTATGGAAGCCGTCTTGGATGGCGGTATATGCCCATGGACTGCCCCTGCCTTCCCTTGAGGGCTGACCGTAAACTCTTCGACCGTTCTAACTTGGCCAGCTGGGATGTGTACGGCACCACACAAGTAAGAGTCCCCAGAATGCTAACCTGGTTAAAAACGCACGTGCTCAAAGTATATAGTTTAGAGTACTCCTTACCAGATTACTGTTGTCGTCACTGCTTCGTTTGGTGACGAGAGTTATGTTTCCATTGTGTGGTGACTTTCACTATGTACTTACAATTTGATAGATGTTTTATTACATTGGTTTTGTTCCCTGTATACATGTATATACTGTGTTCGCCAGGAATGAGGCTCTGGAGCTTCTTGCCCGGGTAGATTGGGCCCGTTAGCTAATAAAGAGGCCAATCTAGGAGATGGGAACCTCCGATTATAAACCCTTAAGTTTAAGGTGGACCGACGTGCCGAGGACTGAATGGCCACGGGTGAGTTGGTCGTGAACGTGGAACGTCTGGTATGCGGGATGGGCGGCGCCAGGCGTATGGACTCCTGAGGGACATCCCCTGCCCCTTCCCTAGTAAGCAGGCAATGCTAGGGTGACCGTTCTCCCCCCCCCCCCCCTGCAATATCCAAAATTTGCTTATGTAGTTAATTAAACACGGGAATCGTCGCCGGAGCTACAGAGCTGGTGCTCTGCGCTTGACACATCTTTCAGCGGCTAGCAAAGAGAGAGTGAGGAGGAGAAGGCGAGGAAATGGTGTGAGAAGAAGGCATAGAAATAGGAGGGCAGGCGCCAGGAGAACAAGACGAAAAGTGGAGAGACTAGGTTTCAACCATGTAAGAGTGGGATACTGGAACTGTCGTAGTGCCAGGCAGAGAGGTCATGTATTGGAGAGGCTAATATATGATTTTGATGTCCTCATGCTCCAGGAGTTAAATACAGACAAATACCATTGCCCTGGGTACGTCAGTTATTTAAACCCCACTGGGCAGAAGAGACATGGGCAAGGTCTGCTGGTGAAGAAAGGAGTGAAGCACTTGGCACTTGACTTGAGCCAGTGGAATCACAGTGCAAGAGAGGTCCAGGGTATACAAATGGAGATTGGTGGCCTAAGTTGGAACATCATAAATGTATATGCCACAGTGGACAGTTTTGTCACAAAGGAACAATGGGACTGGCTTAAGGAATTAGAGGACTTACCAGGTGATAGACTACTCACATGTGGAGACTTCAAAGCGAGAAACAGAGATTGGGACAGTAGTGGAGAAAACCGACAAGGAATTGCACTTGCGGATGCCATGGTGGACTCCGATGTGGTCTGCATAAATGATGGTAGGCCGACTAGAATGGCAATGAGGCCTGGCGATGCAGACACAGCTATTGATTTGGCACTTGTCTCCCAGTCATCAGTCCTTGATGTAAAGTAGACTGTTCTGAATGACCATGGGAGGGATCACATGCCATGCTCAGTCCTGATCTCTAAGTCCAAGAAAGTTAAGGCTGTGAGAGCGCGCAAGACCTTCCGGTATGAGTGGACCGACAGCCTTCTTAGACGCCTCAGACATGGGGCATGCAACAGGACTGTTAAAACTCCTTTTTTGCAGCAGCCCCCATGGTGGACCCCAGAAGTAGACAATGCGTGGAAAGCAAAGAGAGCTGCAGTGAAGCAGCTAAGGAAAGTGCGACAAACACTCCGAAGCTCACGAGAAGAATTGGACATAGCGGAAAATGACAAGAAAAACAAGGTGGAGGCTTTCAAGCGATGTGCTGCAGAGGCCAAGAAAGTAAAATAGGAATGTATTATGAAGGAGATTGGAGGTGATAAAACACTGCATAAATTCTGGAAACTGCACAGACAAATGCAAAGAAAAGATCGGCCTATGACAGTGGGAACAATTTATAAAGAGGATGGTGTACGCGTGACAACAGACAAGGAGAAAGGGGAGGCGTTTCTCCTGAGATTTTTAGAGTAGACCAATCATAATTATGCGGATACCAGGGATGCAGTTAGAGTGGAATTATCTGACACAATGGAGAATGTGCCTTATGAAGACATCATACGGGTTGAAGATGTCAAACATATTTTGAAAAAAGGCATAAGGCACGGCACCAGGGCCTGATGGTGTCAGGTATGGCCACATGAAGGCTTTGAGCGATGTAGACCTGAAGGAGATGGCCGGCTGCTTTAATCAGAGCATTAGGACAGCATCAGTACCGCAGGATTGGCTGCATAGCTATCTCATCCCTCTCCCAAAACCATTCAAGGATCATTCAAAGCTTAGCAGCTTTAGGATCATCACCGGATCATCATTAGGATCTTCAAAATACATGTGGGAAGGTTTTAGAGAAGATAGTCCTGTTAAGCTGCAGGATTTTTTTGGAAAGGGGGAAGCTTCTTCCAAGAGGCCTGGGGAGCAACAGGCCAGGAAAAGATACCTGGTCAAATGCAGCCACTTTTGCCTTTGACGTTTATGAGGGGTTCCAGAGTAGACAGGAAACGATGGCGACAGCGCTTAATCTCGAGGATGCGTACAACAGAGTTCGCTATGATATTTTTATGACCGCACTTATGGAGAAGGGGGTCAATCCCTGGTTGGTGAAATGGATAGCAGCCGTCCTGCATTCTCGTCAGGTTGCTCTCCGTCTGGGTGCATGGACCTCAGAGCCACATTTTTAAACCCCGGGACTGCCACAGAGATCTGCAATCTCACCGATGCTCTTTAATGTGTATACGAGCAAGATTGCATACCTAGAAGCACCAGGGGTTGGAAGGATTCTAACATTTGCAGATGATTTTCTTGCATACAGGCAGGGGAGAAATAGGGATCAAACAGTCCAGGAGCTACAGGTGACAGTAGACAAAGTGATTGACTGGTGCACTGAAATGAGTGCTGTCATCCACCCGGAAAAGGCCGCTGTGTTGTGGTGCTCTGTGGACAACAGGATTGTGAGAGCTGATATTCCAAGCCTCACGATAGATGGTAGAGATGTCAGCAGAGAGAACAAACTGAAGTATCTGAGAATCACATTTGACAGGAGTCTGTCCTTCAAGGAACATGCGGAGACGGTTGTGACAAGATCTCAAAAGGGACTCAATGCACTTAAAACTATGGCTGCAATGGACACAGAGCAGAGAATGCTCTGCACACTATACCAGCACTTAATCCTCTCAGTGACTGATTATGGACTAGGACTGCTCACTGTCTCAAAGAGTCAGCTGGTGAAATTAGAGCGCATACAGAACGAAGCTATGCGGGTCATTCTGGGATGCACCAGAGACACTCCAGTAGTGTGTATGCGTTTCATCCTTGGTCTGCCTACTGTTACTGGTAGGCACAAGATTATGCAGGCGAAGGCATACCTCAGAGTAGCTGCAGACACAGATCACCCGTTGCATGAGGCGCTGGACGTAGTTAAGGGTCAGAGACTGATAAGAGGGAAATCATGGATGGCTCAAGCGGAGGATACGATCAGACAGGTGTGCCCCTTGGAGAACATCAGGCGAGGAGAGGAGTGGGTCAGAGTGCCAGCCGAGCAGTCAGACTTGTGCAGAGTTATAATCACATTGAGCCGGGGGTGCAGGGAGTGGCCAGTAGGGGCCACGGAAGTGGAAATTCAGCAACTAATTCAGGATAATGATGTGATTATCTACACGGATGGGTTGGTGTTGAGAGGTAGGAGAAGTGCCTGGGGGTTCTTAGCAAAAGCTAATGGTCGGCGTTTGGTGCAGGAGAGCCTGGCGTATGATGACACAACATCTAGCTTAAGAATGGAGGTGGAGGCGGTCAGTGCAGGTTTCCGCCGTATAGAGAACACGATACATACACACATTGTGATTGTAACTGACTCAGAAAGCATGCTGAGGAGAGTGAGAACAGGCAAGCTTCGTGCAGAGTGGCTTGGTTTGCTTCGGAGGTCACGGGTAGCAAGCATCCCCTGGATCTTTTCTCCGGGGCATGCCGGTGTGCTTGGGAATGAACAGGCGGACAGATTGGCTGGCTCGGCAAAACTTGGTGGAGTACTGATGCATGACAAGACAGACGTGGTTGCGGCCTTGTGGGAGCACGTGTACACCTCGGAGGAGTAAATGGATCACCATAGTCTGGTAAGAATGAGGCAGCGAGGTGTGACGAGGGGATCTGGCCGACGATCGACGCTCAGAGGAAAGGCGAGACGGACATATAATCAGATTGCTACTGGAACTATTAGTGTTGGAACTCTTCGCTGGCTGCTGAGGATGGGGACAGAACGCTTATGGGAATGTCCCGAATGCTGTGATGTCGGTTCCTAAATCAATCAATCAATCAAAACGCACGTAAAAGTCGGTTGTGTTGACCTAAGGGATTTGGCCCAAGGGTGCATAACAAAACACACCACAATTACGCCTGAAATAACACTCCGTATGAACGCAGAAGAAGAAGAAGAAGAAGAAGAAGAAGAAGAAGAAGAAGAAGAAGAAGAAGAAGAAGAAGAAGAGCAGAGTTAGCCTGTCCTTCATTGGTTTGTACCCCGGCAGTGCTTTCTCCTCCTGGGTGATAAAGGTCCTCTTTGGTCTTTTCTTCTATAAGAGGCCCGTTTCATCAGAATTAAAGACTTGTGGAATGTAGTCTTCCTCTTTGATGATCATATCAAATTCCACCTTGTACGCTTCTGATTCTTTCTCGTTAAAACTTGCAGCCTCTTCGTGCCTAATTACACCATGAATGCTACTTCTTTGTTGTTGTTTTCTAACTTTTCAAAGTAGCCTCTGCTGGCTTTAAAATCGCCAGTCTCAGCATTTGTACCAAGCAATTTCGACAATAAATCACGGTGCAACAGCGTCACCTTTTCACATATTGAATAAGTGAGTAGCACCTTGCCGTCTTGACAGACGAAAGTATGTGGATTGGAACTTGGCATGGACATGGATTCAGAGAACATGTGTTGCCCATGCAGCTTGTTCCATCTCTTGGCCTTGCCTTGTTTACTCCAGAGGAAAGGATAACCAGTACGTCTGGAACAAGGTAGGCTGCAGACGCGGGCGGTTCAGCATCAGACCTCCAAGATCCGGAGGTGAGTCTCACCTCCAAGAGGAGGTGGGACTTGGCTTAGAGGCGTTCAGCTATATCCCACAGTAGAGGGCCTCACAGCAAGTGTCTGGACCTGTATGAGCGTGTACACCGCTCATTCGTTAGTGTATGGAACAATGTAAGTGTGTACTACCGTCAGACTCCCTGCCAGACTCTGCGGACCCCGCGACCAGCGAGAATAGGCCCATCGGGGATATAGTTCGTCTGTTGTGAACAAATCTCCGCTTGACTGAATAAGTAAAGAAACGATAAAAGTAGTGGTATTTCAATTGCGCTTGCGCTCCCACCTATGCTACACCCTTTATGTGTCTTCACAAAGTCGTTTCACATATTATTACCTCACTAACACTGTATCCTGCAAGTTGCTTTTCATTGATTCAGATCAAGAGAAGATTTTCAACTGTCTCAAATTTGAGGTCATTGCTTCTGCAGCTTAGTTACGCCTTTTCGACTGATTTGAGTAACTCTTTGTTCTTTATGATGGTAGAGATAGTTGATTTTGCCATGCTGTACTCATTAGCGATGTCACACACACGAGCGCCATTTTCATGTTTTCATAATTATTTCCATCTTTTCCTCCACTGTTATACGTTTCTGCGTCCTATCGGCACCACTACCGTTCTTCGAACTCATAATTGATGGGGTTAACAAGGAAAATAATGAAAGAGATAAACTGAACACAGTGCCACTACTAAGAAATATTTTACTGCTGTGTAGTAAGGCCAATGAAAGCGAGGCTGCGCACGCGTGCAAAACTAGGCTACTAGGCTAGCGATAAGCGATGTTAGTACTGCCTGGTGGCCTTCGTTTGTACGGGATTGTACTGTACGCAGTCGTTTGTCTCCAATGTTAAACCTCTCTCTCTCTCTCTCTCTCTCTCTCTCTCTCTCTCTCTCTCTCTCTCTCTCTCTCTCTCTCTCTCGTTCTTTTGTAACCCGACGTACTGTTCTTTATCCGAGAAAAGAAAATTTCGAAGTTGTTGTTCTTAACCTTAATTTGTTCGTGACCTGAGGCGTTCGTAAACCGAGGTTTCACTGTAGTTGGATTTTGTAGCCAAAGTGTTCTACGGAATAAGGGTAACGTAGCCATTATCACATCAATCGCCTCCCTTAGTCCTCTCTTACAACATACATGGTAGGTTACAGAATCATTATTGTTTGCTTCCTCTGCAAACCTCGGTAACACATGGGCATTGAGCATAACTGTTATGTACAAATCTACTACTGCCAATAGTGTGTGTTTGTTAATATCTCTCTAAGACATCAGATTGTTTCGCTCACTCTCCTGCCATCATTATGTAGCACATCCTTTGAAACATGTTGCTCTCAACACATCCTGCCGGAAAGATGACTAGTCGCTAGTTCCCCTGCTTCATGCACCTTCAAGCCCAGGGTGTCTTTAGATTAAAGTGTCCCGTGTTCACTGTCATGGCCACTATCCATACCTCGTCTTCCAGAAATCTGGCACTTCGTTAATGTCCTTTCTAAATCACTGTGACCTTTGATATCAACGCCATCATGTTGCATGTCCTTTACAAAACGTCTGTCTCATGAAAGGTCTGCCGACATATTTCTCTTTGCCAGTTCTCCTAATTCATGCACCATCATGCCCGAGGTGTCTACAATGTCCTAGGTCCATCTTCTTTCTGTTAGCCGGTTGATATGGCGAAAGTTGTTGTTGTTGTTGTTGTTTTTTAAAATCAGACATAATACTGTTTATGAGCCAGTGTTCTTCTATGTTCACAATTTGTAGAATGTTAAGAATTTTCCAGCAACTTTTAGGTTCAATCCTCTTCTTTCGTGTTTATGAAACTGTCTGTGATTCACATAAATAATATGCCGTAGGAAAGATGCATGTACATCAAATGTTCATTATAATTTGTTTTCTGTCATTGTGCCGTAAGTTCTTAATGCTGTTTCAATTTTGTATTGATATAGCCAGTAGGCTACGTGGCATGGTCGAGACAGGAACACGGAGCTTATCCACGACTCTGGTGATCGAGTGAGATGGCAGAACATGACCGCCCACGCTTACCGGCATGGCACATGATGGATGGATAGATGGCCAGTATCCTTCTGATCTCTTTTGAACAATCCTCAGTTGTATTAATTATTGAACCAAGGTATTTCAAAGTTGATGATATTGGCCAATTTCGTCATTGTTCTGTAATAGAAGACCTTTAATGCCACAACACACCCCCACGGGTGGCTATCTAAATATAAACGACTTCACTTAGAGGTTCATATGAGTTTCACAGTCTCAGATTCTGAGTAAAGTAGCGCTTTTTTCATTTTCTTTTTACATTGTTCTTATTTTCTATCTTTACTTTCTTCTCATTTGGTTATTATGCCTTAATGTAGTCACTGCAGTGTCTTCCACATGTTTATATGTTGTTTTCTTGTAATTGTTTGCTGATGAAGGCTAATTGCCGCAGCGTCCTTTGTTTTGCGGTAATTGTATTCTGTAAAGCTGCATTACTCTGTGTGTTTTTAAAATATTGTTTATAATAAAAGATTATTACTATGAGTGATCGTTTCCGATCGCAGATGATTTTGAAGTTGATTCAGCATGACTAATTGTACTTATCATATGGCTGCAAATCATGGACAATTAGTAAGTAATCGAACAATTCCCTAGAAGATTTGGAAATGTGGTTTCATAGAAGAATACTGAAAATTCCTTGAACAACCAACGTGAGGAATCTGGACATTTTGAGGAAGACTGAGTCGCAAAGACAACTTATGATAAACTTTTAAAAAGTGTTACAGCTAAAGTATTATTTATTCATTTATTCACTTCATATGATATATAACTCTGCAGTATCAGCATGCACCCGAAGATATGCAGCGAAACATGCCAGGCAATAAATCATGCAACGTATTGATTGTGGCTTCTGTGTTTATTGTGTGGTATTCTCGCAGAATTGTCTCTTTTACGAAAAGCTATCTTTTTGGTCCGTCTTGTTTTCTTTCAGTTAAACCGGTCAGCAAACACCCGCAGTAGTCGGACGTGTCGGCCTAACGGCGCAAGCACGCAGTTCTTCAGTAAACAGACACAACGCAATCATGTCCGAAAAAACTCCGGATAAACGCAGAAGAAGAAGAAAACGTTTCCTTTCACACTGAAGCGTCATGGCATACTAGTTAGTGTGCTAGTCTGCCAACACAGTAGTCCGGATTCAATCCCAACAGAGACGGGATTATTGTGTCCTACTAGTACGACTTTGGTTTCGACTCAGCCATTCATAGGAATGGACACAGGCAACATTCGGAATTTTGTGGGTATTGTCTGGTAAGGAAAAGTGACGAGGAAGGGAAATGGCCACCACACCGTGTAGAATATGTGAAGGACTAATTATTCACACCCCAACATCAGTGTTGTGTGTTGTTGTTTGTCCATCAAGAATGATGATGATCATTCAGTTCATCAAGTGGGATTGAAAGTATGGAGCCATGAGTTCTAAGATGGCTGATAAGGCTTATTTTGGCTCGAAATGTTCTTTGACAATTGATTGATTGATTGATTGATTTAGGAACCGACATCAAAGCATTCGGGGCATTCCCATAAGCGCTCCGTCCCCATCCGCAGCAGCCAGCGAAGAGTCCCAACACCAATAGTACCAGTAGCAATCTGATTATATGTCCGTCTCGCCTTTCCTCTGAGCGTCGAGCGTCGGCCAGATCCCCTCGTCACTCCTCGCTGTCTCATTCTTGCCAGACCATGGTGATCCATTTGCTCCTCCGAGGTGTACACGTGCTCCCACAAGGCCGCAACCACGTCTGCCTTGTCGTGCATCAATACTCCACCAAGTTTGGCAGAGCCAGCCATGTCGGCAAAGAATGCTTGACATTCCAGGAGGAGGATCTCCTGCAGTGGTTTTTCTGTCCAGCCTTTTCTTCACAGCTCTTGCAGTCCTGGTTGCTCCACAAGTAACTGCACTATTACGTAATGATGTACGCCACAAATTTCGGTCTTTGGCAGCAGTCTCTCAAGTGTCATGATTAATTCCAAAAGCTTTTAGTGAGATCTTCAGAGTGTCTTTAAAGCGTTTCCTCTGGCCGCTTTGGGAACGTTTACCACAACGCAGCTCATCGTAAAATATCGTTTAGGGAGCCTGCGATCTGGCATCCGATTCAAGTGACCAGCTCAGCGAATCTGATTCTTCATTAGTATTGTGTGAATACTGGGCATGGACGCTCTTTCTAGGACTTCAGTGTCTGGGATCTTGTCTTGCCATTAAATCTTCAATAGCTTCCGAAGGCAGACTGTGTGGAAGTGGTTTAATTTCCTAGCGTGTCGCTGGTAAACAGTCTAGGTTTCATAAGCATATAGCAGTGTGGATAATACAGCTGCTTACAAGACTTTCAGCTTTGTTTGAAGGCTTATTCCATTTCTGCCCCACACATTCTTGTACAGTCAGCCAAAGGCCGCGCTTGGAAATTTTTGCATTCACTTCGTCATCAACAGTGGCAGCTTGGGACACGATGCTACCAAGATAGGTAAATTTGTCCACAACACTTAGTCTATGACCATTCACTTTGATGTTCGCCACGGTGTGATTAATCCCTGGAGCTTGCTGGTGCATAACTACAGTCTTCTCCAAGTTTATATTGAGCCCAAAGTTGGCACAGGCATATGAGAAAGCTGAAACATTGTGTTGCATGTCTGCCTCTGAGTCGGCATATAGAGCGTAATCATCAGCAAACGAAAGCTCTCTAACGGTGTCGCTGATAGTTTTGGTTTTATCTTTCAGCCTTCTGAGATTTAACAACTTTCCATCCATGAGGTATTTGATGTCTATTCCAGTGTCGTTGTTTTAGAAGGCATTCGTCAGCACAGCTGAAAACATGAGGCTGAACAGTGTTGGTGCCAGGACATATCCTTGCTTCACTCCATTGGTGACAGGAAAGGGATCAGACAGCTCACCATTTTCCTGTACTCTTGCCTGCATACCATTATGAAATAACCGCACTATTTGGACAAACCTTTGTTGACAGCCATATTTCTCCATAATCCTCCACAGTCCTTCTCCGCTGACTGTATCAAAACCCTGAGTTAGATCAATAAAAGTGGAGAACATTTCGGAGTTCTGCTCCTGACATTTCCCTTGCAGCTGCCTTGCAGCGAAAATCATGTCAACAGTTCTTCGTTCTTTTCTGAAGCCACACTGACTCTCATGAAGAAGACCTTGATCGATATGGGCTGTGATGCGACTGAGAAGAATTATGTCAAGTATCTTCAATGCAATTGAGAGCAAGGAGATGTCTCGGTGGTTGTCACAGGATTGGCGGTTTCCTTTACGTTTGTAAAGGTGGACTATTGATGCGTCCTTGAAATCTTGTGGCATGGTCTCGTTCACTTATATGTTTATAAAGACTCGGTGAAGCTGCTCTGTTAGAACCGGTCCACCTGCTTTGTATATCTGCCGGAATGGAGTCAGGACCAGGCGTTTTGCCGCTGGAAAGTTACTCGATGACTTTGTTTACTTCCAGTATGGTTGGCAGGTCAGCAAGTATATGGTTAGTAGGGACTTGAGGAAGGCAGTTGATGGCTTCATCATCGATGGAGGAGGTTGCATTTAAGATGTTGCTAAAATGCTCTGCCCAGTTTTGAAGGATTTCTTTCTAATCAGTGACCATAGACCACCCACAGTGAGTCGTAGAAGTTGTTTCATATCATATCTGTCAGCAAAGCCTTGAATCTCATCAGATTTGTAGCTCAACCAGGAGTCCCGCATGTGCCGAAGTTTCTGCCGCACTACTCTCCGGATTTATTGAAGGCATCTTTTTTTTTTAATGCTGATTTTGGGTCATTCAAATATGCCAGCAGTTGGTTGATTTAACATCACAATAGAAATGATTAATGCCATAGAAGAATATGGAATAGACCAAGTCACCAGACTGCTGAACGCAATATTCGATACTGGAGATATACCTAATGAATTATGTAATTCTATATTTATTGCAATTCCGAAGAAATCAGGAGCCTTGGAATGCGATCAACATCGAACAATTAATATAATGAGCCACTACACGAAGATTCTGCTGATAATTATCATGCAAAGACTTAGGAAGAAAATACAACCCGAAATAGGAGAAGAACAATGTGGGTTTGTAGAAGCAAGGGCACAGTAAATGCTGTGTATATACTGAGAACAGTAATTGAACGTTCTTTAGAAGTAAACAAAGATCTATATCTTTGGTTTATTGACTCATTGGCACCTTCCCGTCTTGACAGACGAAAGTTTGGTACATTGTGCTTCAATAAAGGCTTAATAACTACGATCCTTGGAGGTGACGAGCGTGGCTGATGAGGCCAATTAGTGCTGTAAATGATTGTCCACAGTGGATGCATGTGAAAACATTGTCATTTCCACCCTCATGCACCATCTTACGTCTCTCACGCTCTGTGTGTGCTTTATCTGCAATCATTTTCTCCTTTGTCTTTATTCCATTTCTGATAGTTGCCTTCCATGTAACATGTTCAGCGGCGACTTGCTCCCAATGTGCATTATCAATGCCTGTATCAATCATGTCCCGCTTACACACATCTTTGTATCGTATTTTTATACTTTGTTACAATGGTGTTGTAAAATATTTTTTTTTTAAATTCTGTAGAAATGCAAATTGTGCTGGTTTTTCATCTTTCTCTGTCGCATGTCTAATTGTCAACTAATGCTTTGTTTAAATAAAAAAAATTATAGTTGTAATTTTATTATCATGATATATTTTGCAATCCTTTGGAAAGTGACCTAGAACCTTCATTGTTTAATTACTTTTAAAATAATTAATTGTTTGCATATAGTTGTTTCTGTGGCTTAAGGGTAGTTGAGTTGAGTTGAGTTTGGTTTGTATATAGTTGTTTCTGTGGCTTAAATGTAGTGAATGTAGTTTCACAGTCCCAACAGACCGGGTCGGAAGATGGAGCAGGCTCGCTTTGCTTTGATTGTCACATTGGTTTGAGTGTTGGCCGCTCAAAAAAGCAAAGGCAAACTACTCATTGTAAAATTTCCTAGAAAATCTAACAGAAGTTGATAGCTATGTCCTGTAAAAAAAAAAAAAAAAAAAAAACGGATACGCAACAAACTAATATACTGTTGTATTATAAAATTAGAGCCCAGACACATGCCTACTACAACGGATATGGTGTTAAACGCATATTTCCAATGACACAAAAGATGATGTGGTCAGCATTATTCTGGTCAACTAACATTTGCCAGATGTGTCTCTGGTATCAATGTTATGTTGCTGGGTTAACCCTAGGGTTCCTTATTGGGAGTTGAACCTAGGATATCTATATTTGTAGGTTTGTGCTGCGGCCACTATGTTACAATGATGCATACAGTTGTATAATAAATAAAACCATGGTTAGTTTAATACTGCAGAGTCTTTTAATTCATGAGTCTGTAGTATACTTCTGGGGGGGGGGGGGAATCGTGTTCTATGGGGGAAGGAGTGCTTCAACCTTCTCTCCCCCCCCTCCCCCCCCCATGCTTAGAAAATCGTAGGCTCTGTTGTGGATTCTGTCGTTTGTTTCAAGAGTGCAGTTGTTTCAGAAATATCCTGGTGTCATCACCAGAGCTATGACGTTCGTGCTAAGAGTATGCCATCGACAGGCGGTGGTTATCTGCCCTGCAAAGAGAGACCAAGCTATATGGAATAAAATCTAGTGCAATAAAGTCGATTCTCTTACATTCAGTCCCCCTTTTTTTAGTATACCCTGTGGAATAGTTCGAGGGAGTCTCTGTGGTGAAGTGGTTAAGCCGAATGCCTTGTGCTCCGAAGGTTGTATGTTCGATTCCGGGCCATATCCTTCGGTTCACGAGTGCATTTTTCAGAGACTCCTGAGGGTCGTCGCTAGGGCTACGGAGTACGTGCTTTGTGCTACGCTTTCCGCGCTACGGAAAGAGACTGAGCCAAATGGGATAAAAAGCCGGTGCAATGAAGTCGACCCTGTCGACTTTTAAGCGACTTTTTTGTGTGGAATAGTTCGAACAGGAAGAATTTATTTGTTTGAAAATAAAAATGGCCCTGTCCTCACTGCCACAATGCACTTGGAGTTGTACTTTGGAATAGTCACATTTGCAGTCAGTTCTGGGTTGTGTCACACCGCAACATATTTGACCAAGATGTGACTTACAAATGCTGGTGTGTTATTCAAAGCAGAATATGAATATATATTTTGTGAATTCCGTTTGTTCAAAAATTAATTATTTTTAAAAAATTCATTAACTCTTTTCACTTTCAGTATTGATTAAATTGTTTCTATATTTAAACATATGTTTGTACATAAGTAATGGGAATGTTTAATTTGTCCATGACCAGTTTCATTTGGTGATTTAAAAATCTTCCGGCTTTCATAAATTTATATAATAGCTTGTAGAAATAATTGCAAATTAATTATGTCATTGTAGCATAATAAAACGTCCCTACCCTTTCCTAGCATTGACGCCCTTAAAAATACCAATCCCAGACAATTACTGTTTAAATACCTTACTTTTGGGAAAAGAAAACAGAAAAACTTACCCGTAGGGTAGTTAATTTATTTAGCATTAGGTTAAAATTTGGCCTTAGTTTGGTACACGTACCTGGCAAGACCGGGACTGAATTGAAACAAAGGGTTCTTTGTAGCCATTTTTGCTTCAGGAGATCAAAGGAGACAGACGCGTTAGACGTAAAACCTGTCCCTTCGGGGATAGGCAGTTTAGAGTCAAAATATGTCATTCTCTGCAACAATGCGAGTGGTGGTTTGTTGGACATTTCACCCATCAGGATCCTGGGTTAAAAGCCTGGTGAAGGTGAGTCAGGACTAAATGGCTTAACCATGGTCTGGACCAACACATCAATGTTGACTGCTGCACTCATTAGCTGCCATTGCCAGCAAAAGACACATTCGAAGATGATCGAGACTCAGCGTTTGATATTCTGACTCCTGTCAGAATACCCAGGATGGACTTCCTTATCAGAATGTCGACATGATATACCTAGTACACAGATACAAAAAGGATAACCTATTTTACTTCTGGGAGGTACTGCCTGATGAACCATCAATCGTCGAGGTCAACTAAACTATGGGAGTTATACTACGTGTAATAAACTAACAGCAGTAAGAACCCTCCATCTGTCTGTTGGACTCCCAAGTTCAAAGATACACACAAGTATCCTCCTTCGAAAGAAAAGTCACACAGCAGCAAAAGTCAAACATAAGATTTCAGCCACTTAACACCAAGTTCTAGCTACTAACACCAACTCAAACAAATGGGAAGAGACGCTGAAACCACATAAGCCAATACAACCAAGGTACCAACTTAAGATCCTCTGAAACATAACTACACCAGATTACCTCAAGGATCCAAAACCTGAACACCATCAAAAGGACAATATGGAAGCAGCTAAATGCCTCTACATCTGCAACAAAAGGAATCATCTGATCGTTTGCAACCCTGTTTATGTGCTGGACTTACTCATCTTTGGATACATGTAGGTATAGACCAATTCTGGGCCTAGTCACAGATACTACCATGAAATGCCTCTCAGCCATATAAGTTCCTACACTGGACTAGATAACAACGACTATCTCCTTGCTGGTCCAATGTCAACCTAAATGCCATGGGTTATAGACTCGCGACTTGGTGGGTGTAACATCTTTGCGAACATTGGGATTCTGATATCGGAAGCAGAGCAGCTGAATGGCCGTCTACTTGGTACCATGTATGGTGAGATGGGAGAGAACCTTCTGCAGAGCTTAAGTGGAAATTCCTAGAGTAAGACCAACCAAGGCCCCAATTTCACAAAAAAAGGCACCGAGCCTAATTGCAACAGAGTAGTCAAAGATTCTAGCTCCGCGGAGGAGATATGTGATGTGTGATATTTCAATTCCTGGAGTAGGGATTATAAAATATTCACCAGCCAATTACCTGTGGATAAATATTAGGAACACAATTGAGTGCATTAATTCGGTACCCAGATAATGGGAAGAGGATCTAATCTACATTGGAGATGAACCCTTAACCGCACACCAGGAGATAAAGGACTCTATTAATTAGTTTAATTGAGTACTAACTGCTTTTTATATGTGTTTTTCTCTATGCCATGGATGTAAAAGGTCAGTAGTTTTTTTTAATGAAGGTTATGGTATAGTGAGTATTTTGACACCAACTCATTATTTTTAAATATGAGATTTGTAAAGGTGTCAGAAACAACTGTTTTATATGTTGGGTTCTATGATTTTAGATCATTGTTTGCCTTAATTATGTAAGGCGGGTCAAGGAAAGTAGACCCAAATTGTGGTTGTTGTGTTGTTTGTAATAACATTGTTTTTTCTTGGGAAAAAGGGGGTAAATGTGTTTTGATAATGCAAATCATTCCCATGCCTGTTCCTGAAATTCAATGAGATTATTACAATTTCATGTATGTAACTACAGATCTTGATTTAATACTTGAACTGTTTGTCCAAAATTTGTTGATGTATACATCAAGTAAATGTGGTGTTCACCAGTGGTTGTTTATATGTTGTGAACAATCAATGTCTTCTAGCACTAGATAAACTCTAGAGGATGATAAGTGGGAATGGAGAATTACTCATAAATACAGCTATGAACAGGAGTGAAGTATTTTCCTTCTTGTGTTTATGGTAGAGTTCCAGGATCATCTCAAGTGGCTAAACTAATAGAGAATCAAATTATATCCCCTAGACAACTTAATGAAATATTCTCATAGAATAAAATCCACATCCCACGGCCATTCATTTTCAATTTAATAGTTTTAGTATTATTCATTAATTCATAGCAGGCTGTTTCCTTCTATTAATAGACAAGCTGATGAAAGTGTATCTATACCCATGGTTGACTCCTCCTTTTGTGGTTTGCAGAAGCAGTGGATAATTTGATCATCTTCTCTTCTGATGTCTCTTCACCTTGTAGTGGGGCTGGCATGTTCCAATGTTCCCAAAAGCATGTTGGAAAGGTCAAAGGATAGGAATCAGATGAAGAGAGACACATACCTGCTGCCTTGTAGGTAGACTAGGGACAGTCAAAGGCTAGGAAAAACAAACTCAAAAACTCAACCAAAAAAAAAATGCTTGTCAAGGTCAGATGTACTGAGCCACTTGCTTGACGAAACTGCAATGCAATTTACCAAATAATGTCACATTTAAGCCGCTTTAATTTTCATATCTTTTCTAGAGTTGACTTATGAAAGTGTTTTATTTATTTCCAGAATGGCTACCAGTCAGTTCCATCTAACCGGCTTCATATAAAGCTTTGAAAAAACCGTCAGAGCTGCAGAAAAAGATAGGTAATGTACTATTTAATTGGGTTGGTTTGATTTGTAAAGTATCACCTTCATTGCACACATGGATACCCCACATAAGTGTGACAGTCTCCTCTGATAGACCACACAAGAGGTTCTCAGAACAGTGCGGGAACTCTGTAGTACAAGTGGTCCAAACATGTATGTACCAGAAATATACATGCTATAAATATTTATTTTTGTGGAGAGAATTTATAATTGTAACATTTAGCCTGGGCAGTAGTAACCCACAACAGTGAATGCACTGTAAGAATAAATGGAGGATACTCAGAACCCTTCACCATGAGATCCGAAGTTCAACAAGGTTGTGTCCTATCCCCCCCCCCCACTTGTTCACAACCTATATAGACAGAATACGTAAAGAAACCGACCAGAGAGAGACTGTAACAACACTGCATGAAGAACAGACCACAGAAGAAGAACCAACGGCAAATCACACCATTAAAGAACTCCTATTTGTGGACGATCAAGCATTAATAGCAAAATCAAAATTAAAATTACATGTAAAACAGAGGTAATGACTACAACCAAAGAAGAAATAACAACAAATATTTATCTAGAAGAACAACCCCTGAATCAAGTAAAGAGCTCAAGTACCTAGGAAGTACAATACCATCAAATGGCAAATCAGAAGACGAGATCAAAAATAGATGCAATAAGGCACACAAACTCATTGGACAAATGGCACCAATACTAAAGAACAAACATGTATCAATAATTACTAAGAAAGCACTCTACAACACAATATTTCTAACAACTCTGCTACCATGCCAAACCTGGACAGAAAAAGAGAAAAGACAAATCGCAACAGAAATGAGATTCCTATGAAGAATACTCAATATTTCAAGAAGAGAGAAAATCAGAAATAAAGAAATCAGGACTAAATTGGGGGTTATAGCAGTGCTAGATTTCGTCAGAAAACAGCAAGTTGAATGGTTTAGCGATATAACTAGATTACCAACTAACAGTATTGTCACGAGATCGCCATGAGTTAACCAGATAATGATAATACAGAAAGTTTGCTTAGAGCATATTTTCTAGGCCACAACAGTTGTACAAAATACAGATAGAACCCGTCAGATCCTGGTTACAATCAGATATCAGACCATCCCGGGTCGGGCAAAAATAACAGCTGTTGATGTGTAGGGGAAGTGAGTGAGATGAATCTATACACCACTTTGACAGTTCATAAACAGGTCGGATTTAAGCGGAAGTACTCATCTCGGGAGAAAACAGTCCGTCTGTCATTTAGAGTTCTGGACATCAAGCGAAATGGCGGCTGGGGTTGTCACCACTCGACAGAAGATTGACGGTTTGTTGTGGAAACCCGTTGTTGGGAGCATAAAGGAACTCGCTAGCTTGTTGTGGGAGTCAAAACAAGTGATGACAACTCTGACATTGATTGAGCTAGGGAGGATAGATTCTTAACAAGGGATGATCTGCCCAAAATAACACCTGTGTGGACATAAAGAATACCGTCACGTGACCAATTTTAGGCTGTTTGAAAAATCTGATTTGGGGACAATTAGTGTTGACCAAAACCGTGGATTAGGATGGACGTGTTTGTAGGTTAATTTAAAATTAACTAGCATGTGTCGTTATGACAAAGTGTAGCAGCCATCCCGGAATGAGGCGGTTTTGCATAAGGTAGTCAATATAGTCTATTTAGTCCTAATTAATATAGGCAGTAGTCTTGTTAAAACTAGAGTGTGATGATTAGCACTGTTAGTTGAAAACTAGTTAGAGTAGTGAAGTGATAATTGGCTCTGCTAGGATGAATAGGATAGAGGGGTGATAATTGGAGAGATTTTAGATGGGGAAAGTGTCCAATGGGTGGATCTTTCAATGGTTTGCCCACTGAAGTTGTGCACTCTGTTTATGGGTCTTTCCTTGTCACCGCTTGATTCGGACGTAGGTGAGTAGCTAATATGCTCTATGGCAGAGTTTAGTTAGCTGTAAAATAACTGAGCAAGGCAATAGGCTTACACTCAGCTGGTAGGATCAGTGACTAGTACTATCACAAGATGTGTTGTTTCTCTCACAGGTTCCATACCAGTTACGAGGAAGTTCAACACTGGGTTTGATGAAGTGCAACTTCAATTAGACATAATACCAGTTGGACACTCAAATGTTTCTTACTAAAAGGAATAACGTCCGAGAAGAAAGATGGTATTAGGTTTACGCTGGACTCATAATCAGGAGGGTTCACCATAACATGACTCAGAAGAGCCAACCAATATAACGATTCCTGCGTGTTAAGGTTCACCTAAGATGGGTGATGATTGTTGATGCAACACACAGCCTAAGAACATTAGTACCTAAACAAGAACATTAAAATATAATAGTCACATGGTGTGATATATTCTAGTGAAATAGTTCAAAAGACATGATACCTGAACCTAGATAGACACTAGTTAGGTTCAAGTATATTAACAATAACAGTGATACCTAAATACTCACTACAAAGGATTTGTGCATTCTTTAAGAACGATAGGAAATTATGTGCATTGGGTAACCAGTCCATGATCAGCTGTAATTTACAAACAGTATCTATTTCGGATGATCAGGAAGATGGATTACTAGGTAGCTACAGATGACAGTCGGTGTCCGGCAGGAGAGATACAGTACCGGGTGAGATGGACTTGTTCTGACTTAACGTGCTGTGGTGTGTCCTTGCAAGGATGAACTGACTATGCTATTATCTGAGAGTCCGATCCTACACACATTATAGAACACATCACACATTTTCTTCGCATACACGTCTCATATACGTTACACTTTTCTTTTAATAAATTAATCTGTATTAATTTTTAGAAGCAAGAGTTGTTGAATATGTTGCGTTGGGGAAGTATGAGAGGGGGCATAATACGACAGTGAGAGAGTGATAGGAAAAGGTGTCCACGGGCTGATGGAGTGTGTTGGACGGAAGCTGGTGGATTCTCCAGGATATTGATAGGAAAGAAAAATTCTAATGTGGATGTTGACTCTCCTCACTCCAGGGATGACACTTTAAAGGAGGACACGACAAGTATACCAAAACAAGCAATGATGAGGAAACGGAAGCAGAGAAAGAGGTTGGCCACGTAAACGATGAACAGAGGGAATTACAGAGTCCATGGACTCTGTAACAACCTATAACTTAACAACCTTGACAAAATGTGCACTCTCCTGCTGTTTATGCTTCATCTCCACACCACAAGGTACAAGAAGAACCAGATGAGATGAGTAACCTACTTGTCTTTCTCTTTGTAATTTCAAACCACCAAGGATTTTTAATGTTTGATATGTTCTCAAGAGTCCTCCTAATATTTTGTATTTTGTTCCTTATCTGAGAAGGGTAGACATTTAATATTTGGTCCTGATTTTGTCCAAGTCCACAATTCTTATGAGTATTTCAGGATCCCCGCCGGTGCTATTGAGTGTGTGCACTGAGCTGAGATTTTCCGGACTGGGGCTTGAGTTAGGAGTAGAATGGAGCACTTACACCCGTGTGCCGTGATGTTGATCTGTCCACTAAAATGAGACAAATTCCAGACGGGATATGAATCCTTATCTTTTGCTTTTCTAAATCCATTCGTAATGTTTGATTCATATTACCCTACAAAGTAGGGTTTGAAAAATAGTCTTTAGACTCATTATATTGCTCCTCTCCACGGAAATCTTTAGTAAAAGGCGAAAGATTTATTCGTTTGTGAAGAGAAACCAGAGTAACAAGAATATTCTGATTCTACTCTGATACGAATGGCCCCGTTCACCCGATGGCAACTGCAGTTTAGTTGTAATTGGGACCTTTATTGGGTAGCTTTATTTGAATCTTTCGTGCATCAGGTTGCTTGTTATCAGCTTCCTGGCTTCTGATTGGTTGATTTCGTTCATTCCTGTCTTGATAAAATTTTACATGTCTGGACAGAGTCGCACACTTGCTGAGGCCTGGAGTTATTGTGTACCCACCCCGTCACATGGTGCTGTTTCTTTCAGGGAGCTCTACCATTCTTCGTCCCACCTGTTGTTTCTCATCCTTCCACGTCTTGGGATGTTGTCGAATCTTTTGGTTCGTCTTTGGTTTTGAGTGTCGTCTCTGTAGTTCGATCTTGGTGGGGAGCGATTTGCAATCACCCGGCAGAATTGATCTTGATCTGGGTAGCCTTCCTCATCCAGTTCAATTGGTATATCTTCGTCTGATGTTTCTTCTCCTGTCTGGATCTTTGCAGTTTCTGGTTCTTTCTCTGTTTTTAGCAGTTCTATCTGTTCTCTTTCTTCATGAATTAGCTTTAGCGTTTCTTCTGTCTTTGCTCTTTCTTCTTGAATTTTTAGAAGGGTTTTGTCAGTGTCAGCTTTTATGGTGGCCATTCGAGCGACATCTTGCTCTATCTTCTGCTGGACTTGCTTCAGATCGTCCAGGATGCGCTGAACGGCCGTTATCTGGGTTTCTTGTGTCTTGTCACTCTTATCTTCGAGGTTTTTGACCTGTGTTCTCCGCTCCTTCAGGTTACCTTCCAATTGCGCTTTGTCACTCTTAGTGAGTCGGTTGGTGGTCTCGTACTGCCTCCTGGCCTCCTTATATGGCAAGTTAGACTTTATGGCTATCTTCATAGCTTCTTTGCTGTCTTGATGGCAGGGGCAGCCGAGGTACCTGGCGCCATGGTTGCCGAGGCAGTTTTCGCACTTTCTGTTGTTGTTAGGCCTCCTGAAGTCTGAGTCTTTCTTCGCTTGTTGGCACTGACTGTAAGTATGGGGACCAGCGCAGTATCTGCACACCTCCATATCACTCTTGCAGGTGGCCCGGGTGTGCCAAAATTTCTGGCACTTGGAGCACTGCAGCACTCTCGGTATGTAGTGCTCTGGTCTTTGATCTCTTCCGCCCCATACGATGTACGGAGGGATCAGTCGGTCCTCTGATGTAACTATGACGACTGTAGAGGGGATGTTGTTCTTCCCGATGATCCGCTCCATCCTGGTGATCTTAAGCTTCTTGTTCTCTTCTAGCAGCATCTCCCTGATCTTGTCATCTGAGTGGTGGGTCTGGACTCGTCTGATGACCGATCGTTTCATCGTGCGGTGCCTGGCGGCTTCCAGAACTATGCAGTGGTGAAGCTGTATGATGCTCTTCTCCTTTTGTGTGATCTTGTATAAAAGGGCAGTGGTCTTTCGATTTTTCGTGATGGAGACCACTACTCCATCGGGTGTCTTGCGCAGCTGGTTGATGCTGTGTCTTCCCAGCTCGTTCTCCAACAGACTGATTATCTTGTCTGTTGGTAGCGCCGACAGTTTGGCTTCTCCCACGCTTGTTTGCTTGAGTAGAATTTTGCCGGTGAAGTCAACGGTAGTGTTTGATGTTTCCTCCTGTGTGGAGGTCTCTGGTAATTTGGTCTGCATCTCCATAGTGGCGCTAACTTCATGGCTGCTACTGGCTTCTGTTGTGGTTTCTATGACGGGAACGGTTTCAGCTGGTGTAGGTGCCGGACTGCTGCTTGAAGATATGGGCCCAGCAGATGCAGCGGCCTTCATCGCCTCTGCCTTCTTCTTCCCGGCTGAATATAGCGCATGTCTCTGCGCGACACTTTTAACGTCAGCGTAGCGTACCATCTTTTAGGGTCCTCAAAATGGTAAAGACGCTCGCCATCATACACGGAGACATTGGACAGTAGTAAAATAGGCGAAAGATTTATACGTTGTGAAGAGATGTTAACAAGAATAGGTCGTGCATTGGGAGACCACCGCCTAAGTCATGCATGTAGCCTACAGTAGTAGTACATTGTATATATTGCATTAGAAAATATAGCTTACTGACTATTAGTAATCACATTATTCTTACAATATATTGAAACATTATTTTGTTAACTGTGAATGGTGGGTGTCCTCATCTTAAATATTAAAGAAAAATTATATCTAATTGCTTTTTTCGAAAAACTTGGGCGAGTTATGTTCCCACCATTATACAGGTAGATAATTTGCGTATTGTCTTGCACAGGTTGTTTCCCTTTGATTTCTTTTGCCGCGCGTACTGATTATCGGGTAGTGGTGGCGCAGTGGCTCTAACATTTGAAATCCCCATAGTTGTTCCCAGATCGACTTGGTATATAATGAAACAAAACTTTTTTTAAATCCTGAAGACAAGTAAAAACAAACATGTACATGCCTTACTAGTTCTGGGACCTCAATCCACGTAAACAATATTATAATATACAATATACACTAATGAATAATGAATTCTATAGCTCCAGACATCTCCCAGAAGTCTCCCCGAAAATTGCACTTGCAAACTGAATAATTTGGTCCAGAATTGAACCCGCAGCCTTCGTAGTGCAAGGCAGGTGTAGTAACCACGTCACCACAGAAACTCCCAAAATGAAAACCATAATTTTTGAAAAAATGTAGAAGGCAGAAAAACTTTATTGGGAGATTATCCAACTGTGAACAGAAAAAGAAGCTCTCTGACAAACTATTTTGCTAAAATCCGATTGGTTGGTATCCTCAAATTAAATGTTTAATAATAAATGTTATAAAGAACATGATAATGCAGTTATTTGCTTAATAAGTAGATGGGTGAAGTTATTGTAGTAATACAAATGGTAAACATGGACATCTTCAATAAGGAGAGTAGTTGAGAACATGTTAGTTTGTTGTGTTGTCATGTGCTACAGGTTTCTAATATATATAAATATCAAACCATATTTAATAATATATTGTTCAATTAGGCATTTGTCCATGCAGATTTTAAACAAATGATCTCTAACTTGTAATTCAGAGCGGCAGCGGGATATGGCCAGGCGGTCCACATCAGTCCCTGTTGAACATCAGCCAAAGAAAAGCACTTTTGTGCCTCGATCAAGGTACTGGTTACTATGGCTACATAAATAGTTTTAAGGAATATTTATTTCATTAAGTTAATGTATTTTATTTGGTTGGTGTCTTTTTTTCCTGATAACTGTGCTAATTTCGTGTCTTATTTCTCTGATTATTGCCATTTTGAATGAGCACATTTTTGCCAAGTTTTAGTTCTGCAGTTGATGTTGTGCACTTATTAGTTGAAATTGTATAAGAAATGTTGGTGTGCTGTATCGATTAGTTAAGAAAATATATAGTTGAACATTACGATTGTAACCATGCTTCTTTACTGAGTTAAATAAGTAGATAAAATGTTTATTCAACATTTGTATAATGATGCAATTATTTGTAGTGCAGATGAATCAAATACAAGTGCCCCTTGTATTATAGATTAAAAGGAAAAACAATTACTGACTGCTGAAATAAAGGTTACATTTTATTGCAGCAGAGAGCAGTTTCCTTCCATTCTTTTGTAAAGAAGCAACCATAACTGGCTGGTTTGTGTATATCTTAAAATGATGAACTTCTCGCTTAGCCAGAAAAGGGTATTCACCAAATATCAATGCTTTATATGTTTGTGGGATAGCAGGGCAAAAGATAGGCACTTGACAAAGAAACAGTGGCCATTGAAGGATGAATTTAAAGATAGAGAAAAAAAATATTGTCAACAATCTGTTAAGTTTTTGTAAGCTTGAAATTGCACTACTTCCATAACCATTTACACTTCTTTCCCGGGATCTTGCAGAGTTTAGTGAGGAGCAAGGTGAAAAATTTCACCAAGATATAAAAACAATGGAAGAGAGAAACCAGGGACTTTAGGATGCCCACGTGATGACAGATTCTGTTGGACCCTTAAACGTGACACTGTCCAGTGTCGTGTGTGTAAAGAATGATGTCGTATTGGTTACTTGTTCTTCTTTACCACTTTAGTGTCGTCCCTGGAGTGAAGGGAATCAACACCCACATTATTTTGTTTATCCAATATCTCTATCCTGGAGATATCCAGCAGACTCCGTCTACACACTCCTTCAATCTGAAGACACCTTCCACTCACTCTTACTCACCCCTGGATTATGCCCCCTCTCATTCTTCCCAAACATAACATACTTGACAACTCTAGCCTCAACAAATAAAAACAAGAAATTTATTAAAGCAAAGAGTATATGTAGGAGAAGTGTGTGTGTGTGTGTATATATAAGGTGTAGAATGTGTGTCGAATATTCTAATGGTAGACCAGTGATTTAGAAGCAAAGTCTGTAACATCATAGTGCTTAGCACACAACAGCACCATTTATTCCGGACAGTGAACCTCACCCAGAAGATGACGACTTTCTCCAATCACTCGAACAAACAGGATGCTGGTAATCCGATAGACACAGTTGATCTTCGTCTTCACTCTACCACACGATGAAGTTACTCTGTTTCATAATGTTTGTTGAACTGATAATCTTCCAATTAACTGAAATGTCACTTGGCTGAAAATCTAATGTTCATAAGTCTCTGATTATAACATTTTCCCCTCTTTTAGAACACAACCTATTAATGTTTGTTAGGTAGATGTATATATATATATATGTATATATATATATATATATATATATATATATATATATATATATATATATATATATATATATATATATATATATATATATATATATGTCCTTGGTATGCGAGTTATTAATCTTCGGTGATGAAGCTTATCACTTCTTAAACACAACACTTATGTTCAGTAAATCCTGCTCAGCAGAAGCCAGGTTTCTGCGGAACAACTAGGTTCTGAGCCCCGTGTAAAACCCTCTCAGCAACCTCTGTCTTCTTTCCATGAGCCATCATTGTATAAAACTTTGAACTGCTTCTTCGTAATAAATCATCTCACACTCACGTGGAACACTCAAGGGGAACTGTAAATGGAACCTGTAGAGTAGATAACATCATGGTGAGGGCAACTCAGTCCTGACCGGAATTAGGTAAGTGTAGGCCAATAACAGCACTCAGATCTATAACAGAGATCAGATCTCTGTTATACGGCCAAATAACTCAATCATATGATCTGAGACATGGCAACACCAGGAAAGAATAAAGGAACGGGTAGAAACCCAGCAGATGCCCTACTGGAAGATCCTACCATTTCACATTCCCCTCCTCCCTCTCAACCATCCTTAATCTCTCTAATTATTATTCCACTACATTGTCCTCAACTCCCCGAGTAAAATGATATATCACACAAGCTAGTTGAAGCCATACAATAGGATACCAGTGCCGACGCTCCTATGATACTTTCTAGCACCGCACTTATATAACATTCTATCACTAATCATAATACATTATATCACTGCACAGTACTGCACTCTATTCCTAATCATACTCTTAAGTTAGATATAATTAATTGCCTACCATATGTCTATTCTTGTTGCTAATCGAAACTAGGCGATCACAGACTGGATCTATGTCCGCCGATAACTATCAACAATTTGACACCCCTAGTTTCTCTCATGTAACACAACTCGGAATAATGACCCAATCCTAACACTTCAGAATGTTTTCTGGACTCCCTCCACCTGTTTACCGCAACTGGGTTTTATCTGGGTGCTTGAGTGACGTCACCAAAAAGTCCAGACGCCAATCAGTCCAGAATCTGGCTTTGTCCTCCTGTTTCCCGACTAACCGGAGTCAATTAGCTGTCAAGTTTCCTTTCATCTGGGGAGTTCTTTGTCTCATCCAACAAATATCCTGGCTGTCTATGAGCCAGAGACCTTCCCCCCATATGACAGAATCCTTCCTACCTCTAGCAGACACTCTGTCCATCACTTTCAACGGCCAACTCCCGCTTCGTAGACAGATGTCGCCAGTACACGTCTCTCGAACAACAACCTGTCAACAAACTGTCGACCGTGTGTAGACCACTCGACGTGACTCACTTTGATCTCATACACCAATGCTGACCAGGTGCAGACAGTTTTAACAACGTATTTTTCTCAGTCTGTTCAACCTCAAAGGGTTGCTGTTTTTGCCGACTAAGGTCGGGTCTAGTTTGTCATCGATCGACACGAACAAGTTTATTTAACTCGTGACATCCAGGCATATCACAGTCCAGGAAGTTCTCAAAAAGAAGCTTTTTGTGTGTTGAATATATATTAAAATATGCTGGTGATAAAGTGTTAATACATTTTTTTGGTGTTTTATATGACAGTAATAAATGCACAGTATGTATAATATGAATGCAGATTACAGTCAAAATGCCACTGATGACACCTAACTCTAGGCTTGTACATAATAATTGCCCTACATAAGAAGGTCATTCTTAGTATCTCGAAAACTAGAGCTTATAGAAACAAATATGATTACATTTTGTGTACAATTGTGTGTAAACCAGTGTCATTTATATACAATATTAGTCTCTCTTGCTCAATCTCAGGGTTTCCCCTGGATGTGCCATGAAGACCAGCCATTCGGATCTTTCATTTCCACACATACTGGCATGGCCTGGATAGTAGAGTCGCTTTATCTCCTGTAGGTGTCATGGCACTTTGTATATCAGCCATTATTGATAATCTATATATATAAAACAGAGTGTATGTGGCTTTGTTTGTGGTTAGCTATGTATTGGTTGCGTTCGATAACGGTACATCCGATTGAGATGAAATTTTCTACACGCCTTCCTTTCATTCCTGTGCAACCGATTATAATAGTTTCATAGTGTAAAATCTTCTACTTATTTAATAACATTTACTTTTTCGTTTTTCTATGAAACAGATAGACAGTTCTATATAGCAGGGGGACTTCACTCTAGAAAAGTTATTTCAAGGGACATAACTTTTAATAACATTTCTATATACTTTATAGTCATATTGTTGGACTTACTTGCACTATTGTTAAACTCTTTGTCTATAGTTATTTTCAGGCATATGAGTTATAATAAATAATGATATAATCTTTAAGGCATTTTCAAAGTTTGCATAAAAACAATGCATAATGCATAACATTGTAACCCATCTTTTTCTGCTTACAGAACTTATCAACTGTCATGTCGGTGATTAAAAACAGTTTTCATTAAAAATAATGAATGGTGTGTGGACGGACATTCTTTTAAGTTACTGTGCACCAAGAGATGGGCGAAACCACGCCGGGTCAGATAGATAGACAGACAGACAGATAGTCGGGAACGGAAGCTTATTTGACTACTTATATGAATTAAATGACATGCTCCCCACCAGGGACTGGGTGAAGCCGGGCCGGTTCAGACAGACAGACAGATAAACAGACAGTCGGGAACGGGAGAGCTTATATGACTACGTATATGAATTAAATGAGATGCTCCCCACCAGGGACTGGGTGAAGCCGGGTCGGGACAGACAGACAGACAGACAGACAGATAAACAGACAGTCGGGAACGGGAGAGCTTATATGACTACGTATATGAATTAAATGAGATGCTCCCCGCCAGGGACTGGGTGAAGCCGGGCCGGGTCAGCCAGACAGACAAACAGACAGACAAACAAGCAGACAGACTGATAGATAGATAGATCCCCTCCAGGGCCTGGGCGAAGCCGGGCCGTGTCAGCTAGTATAATCAATAAATATCCAGATTGAATCTTCCAGAGCATTGAGCAAGAGTTAATTATGATGAATGCCTTATTGAATGAGGATTCAGGAGGTCAGATGACCAAATGGATAAGAGAGCTCATTCTCAAACATCTGGTTTGCTGATACTGAGGTAGTGGTTTAAACCCCTACACTGGTCAGTTGAACTAAAATGATGACTTCTCATCCTTGACTTGGGTACGTAAATTATAAGTACTTCTGAAGTCGCAGTCGGTTCACCTAATAGTGAAGAACACTGGTAATATGGAAAGCTAATGCACATGCAAGCATCAGTCCAGCAGTGCACTAGAAGTAATAGAATGTGTATGGGTTTGAATTCAAAGTGAGCGATTGATTGATTGATTGATTGATTGATTGATTTAGGAACCGACATTACAGCATTCGGGACATTCCCATATTCAAAGTGAGCGAGTGCAAAATAAATGTGAGGTTTCAGAAAGCCATCTTAGAGTTACTTCCCCTGTCATGCTGGATGTCATATAAGTATGCTCCACTACTCTCTGATAATCTTGTCCATCCATCTACTTCCCCTGTCATGCTGGATGTCATATAAGTATGCTCCACTACTCTCTGATGATCTTGCCCATCCATCTACTTCCGCTCTCATGCTGGTTGTCATATAAGTATGCTCAACTCCACTCTGTGATGATCTTGCCCATCCATCTACTTCCCCTGTCATGCTGGATGTCATATAAGTATGATCCACTACTCTCTGATGATCTTGCCCATCCATCTACTTCCGCTCTCATGCTGGTTGTCATATAAGTATGCTCAACTCCACTCTGTGATGATCTTGCCCATCCATCTACTTCCCCTGTCATGCTGGATGTCATATAAGTATGATCCACTACTCTCTGATGATCTTGCCCATCCATTTACTTCCGCTCTCATGCTGGTTGTCATATAAGTATGCTCAACTCCACTCTGTGATGATCTTGCCCATCCATCTACTTCCCCTGTCATGCTGGATGTCATATAAGTATGATCCACTACTCTCTGATGATCTTGCACATCCATCTACTTCCGCTCTCATGCTGGTTGTCATATAAGTATGCTCAACTCCACTCTGTGATGATCTTGCCCATCCATCTACTTCCCCTGTCATGCTGGATGTCATATAAGTATGCTCAACTCCACTCTGTGATGATCTTGCCCATCCATCTACTTCCGCTGTCATGCTGGATGTCATATAAGTATGCTCCACTACTCTCTGATGATCTTGTCCATCCATCTACTTCCCCTCTCATGCTGGATGTCATATAAGTATGCTCAACTCCACTCTGTGATGATCTTGCCCATCCATCTAATTCCGCTGTCATGCTGGATGTCATATAAGTATGCTCCACTACTCTCTGATGATCTTGTCCATCCATCTACTTCCCCTGTCATGTTGATTGTCATATAAGTATGCTCCACTCCACTCTGATGATCTTGCCCATCTATCTACTTCCGCTCTCATGCTGGATATCATATAAGTATGCTCCACTACTCTCTGATAATCTTGTCCATCCATCTAATTCCGCTGTCATGCTGGATGTCATATAAGTATGCTCAACTCCACTCTGTGATGATCTTGCCCATCCATCTACTTCCGCTCTCATGCTGGATGTCATATAAGTATGCTCCACTACTCTCTGATGATCTTGCCCATCCATCTACTTCCGCTATCATGCTGGATGTCATATAAGTATGCTCCACTACTCTCTGATGATCTTGCCCATCTATCTACTTCTGCTCTCATGCTGGATGTCATATAAGTATGCTCCACTACTCTCTGATTATCTTGTCCATCCATCTACTTCCGCTCTCATGCAGGATGTCATATAAGTATGCTCCACTACTCTCTGAGGATCTTGCCCATCCATCTACTTCTGCTCTCATGCTGGATGTCATATAAGTATGCTCAACTACTCTCTGATAATCTTGTCCATCCATCTACTTCCGCTCTCATGCTGGATGTCATATTAGTATGCTCAACTCCACTCTGTGATGATCTTACCCATCCATCTACTTCCGCTCTCATGCTGGATGCCATATAAATATGCTCAACTCCACTCTGTGATGATCTTGCCTATCTATCTACTTCCGCTGTCATGCTGGATGTCATATAAGTATGCTCCACTACTCTCTGATGTTCTTGCCCATCCATCTACTTCCGCTGTCATGCTGGATGTCATATAAGTATGCTCAACTCCACTCTCTGATGTTCTTGCCCATCCATCTTCTTCCGCTCTCATGCTGGATGTCATATAAGTATGCTCAACTCCAATCTGTGATGATCTTGCCCATTCATCTACTTCCGCTGTCATGCTGGATGTCATATAAGTATGCTCAACTCCACTCTGTGATGATCTTGCCCATCCAGCTACTTCCCCTCTCATGCTGGATGTCATATAAGTATGCTCAACTCCACTCTGATGATCTTGCCCATCCATCTACTTCCGCTCTCATGCTGGATGTCATATAAGTATGCTCAACTCCACTCTGTGATGATCTTGCCCATCCATCTACTTCCGCTCTCATGCTGGATGTCATATAAGCATGCTCAACTCCACTCTGTGATGATCTTGCCCATCCATCTACTTCCGCTCTCATGCTGGATGTCATATAAGTATGCTCCACTACTCTCTGATGATCTTGCCCATCCATCTACTTCCGCTCTCATGCTGGATGTCATATAAGTATGCTCAACTCCACTCTGTGATGATCTTGCCCATCCATCTACTTCCGCTCTCATGCCGGATGTCATATAAGTATGCTCCACTACTCTCTGATGATCTTGCCCATGCATCTACTTCCGCTGTCATGCTGGATTTCATATAAGTATGCTCCACTACTCTCTGATGATCTTGCCCATCCATCTACTTCCGCTCTCATGCTGGATGTCATATAAGTATGCTCAACTCCACTCTGTGATGATCTTGCCCATCCATCTACTTCCGCTGTCATGCTGGATGTCATATAAATATGCTCAACTCCACTCTGTGATGATCTTACCCATCCATCTACTTCCGCTCTCATGCTGGATGTCATATAAGTATGCTCAACTCCACTCTGTGATGATCTTGCCCATTCATCTACTTCCCCTCTCATGCTGGATGTCATATAAGTATGCTCAACTCCACTCTGATGATCTTGCTCATCCATCTACTTCCGCTCTCATGCTGGATGCCATATAAGTATGCTCAACTCCACTCTGTGATGATCTTGCCTATCCATCTACTTCCACTCTCAGGCTGGATGTCATATAAGTATGCTCAACTCCACTCTGTGATGATCTTGCCCACCCATCTACTTCCGCTCTCATGCTGGATGTCATATAAGTATGCTTAACTTCACTCTGTGATGATCTTGCCCATCCATCTACTTCCCCTGTGATGCTGGATGTCATATAAGTATGCTCCACTACTCTCTGATGATCTTGCCCATCCATCTACTTCCGCTCTCATGCTGGATGTCATATAAGTATGCTCAACTCCACTCTGTGATGATCTTGCCCATCCATCTACTTCCGCTCTCATGCTGGATGTCATATAAGTATGCTCCACTACTCTCTGATGATCTTGCCCATCCATCTACTTCCGCTGTCATGCTGGCTTTCATATAAGTATGCTCCACTACTCTCTGATGATCTTGCCCATCCATCTACTTCCGCTCTCATGCTGGATGTCATATAAGTATGCTCAACTCCACTCTGTGATGATCTTGCCCATCCATCTACTTCCGCTGTCATGCTGGATGTCATATAAGTATGCTCAACACCACTCTGTGATGATCTTGCCCATCGATCTACTTCCGCTCTCATGCTGGATGTCATATAAGTATGCTCAACTCCACTCTGTGATGATCTTGCCCATCCATCTACTTCCGCTCTCATGCTGGATGTCATATAAGTATGCTCCACTACTCTCTGATGATCTTGCCCATCCATCTACTTCCGCTGTCATGCTGGCTTTCATATAAGTATGCTCCACTACTCTCTGATGATCTTGCCCATCCATCTACTTCCGCTCTCATGCTGGATGTCATATAAGTATGCTCAACTCCACTCTGTGATGATCTTGCCCATCCATCTACTTCCGCTGTCATGCTGGATGTAATATAAGTATGCTCAACACCACTCTGTGATGATCTTGCCCATCCATCTACTTCCGCTCTCATGCTGGATGTCATATAAGTATGCTCAACTCCGCTCTGTGATGATCTTGCCCATCCATCTACTTCCGCTGTCATGCTGGATGTCATATAAGTATGCTCATCTCCACTCTGTGATGATCTTGCCCATCTATCTACTTCCGCTCTCATGCTGGATGCCATATAAGTATGCTCAACTCCACTCTGTGATGATCTTGCCCATCCATCTACTTTCGCTCTCATGCTGGATGTCATATAAGTATGCTCCACTCCAATATGTGATGATCTTGCCCATCCATCTACTTCCGCTGTCATGCTGGATGTCATATAAGTGTGCTCCACTACTCTCTGATGATCTTGCCCATCCATCTACTTCCGCTATCATGCTGGATGTCATATAAGTATGCTCCACTACTCTCTGATGATCTTGCGCATCCATCTAACTGTGAAGATCCCTGTCCCAATCTCTCGCCTCACGGCACTGATCTCTTAGTTTATCCTATTAATTCATCCTCCCCAGTGATGTCCTGTAGTATTTACACATTATCTGGTTACAGTATATTATGTTGAACATTTCAGGCTTACTGTACCTAGTGGCCACACTCGACTGACACAGAAAGATTTGATCATGACTAGCACATCAACAGACCAGCAGCCTCTTGTAGCAATTATGTCAGATGAAAGGTGAGCGCACGTTTAGTTTAATCAATTTTGTTGTTTAATGTTACCATTCATGTCCTGCTTGCAAAATCCTGTATGTTTAAAAAACAAATAATAATCACAAATAAATAAAAGAATGTTATTTTAGATGGCAAAATCCCAACACATTGAAAAAGCTGCTATAGTACGTTCAGAAATGTTTTCCCTCATTCACGTTAAATTTAAAAAAAAATGTATCTGTTGCATCGTTATGAAATGTTTCATTCCGTCTTATATTTACTCCCACTCAAGGAATATAACATAGAATATGTACAGAATTCAAGTCTTTTATGTGGATATTGAAGAAAATAGGAAACCACTCAATCATATTTCTAATAACATCTATTCATGGGCAACAGTTTGTGTGATCTTTGGGAATGAGGCTAGAGCAGTTATGGAGGTATCCATGCGAGGTGAAGGTGATCCATCCAGTTTATTAGCTATATTTGTTGGGTTATGGTATGTTAAAAGAAACTTTGTACCGAGCTTTGAATGTAATAACTAAGTGAGGCTAAGCAGCCATGTGCAGGACGTGACGATTCCTTGGGTGAGCCCAATACCAGAGCGCTGTGTGTCGGCTCTGCAATTATGGAAGGCTCCTTGGATGGCGGGGAATGCCCATGGTCTGCCCTTGCCTTCCCATGAGGGCTGATCAGGATGTCTTTGGCTGTTATAAATGGGCCAGCTGGCATGGGGGATAACACCACAACAGTGAGAGTCATAACATCCTAAGAAACCCCCGGGAAGGTTAACCCGGTCAACAAATGCCCGCAGAAGTCGGATGTGTCGGCCTAACGGCGCAAGGACGCAGCTCTGCTGTAAACAGGCACAACACAATCACGTCCGGAAAAAAAACTCCGGATGAATGCAGAAGAAGAAGAAGAAGAAGAAGAAGAAGAAGAAGAAGAAGAAGAAGAAGAAGAAGAAGAAGAAGAAGAAGAAGAAGAAGAAGAAGAAGAAGAAGAAGAAGAAGAAGAAGACGACGAAGAATGTAATAACTTCACAAAGCATGACACATGATGAGCTTAGGCGAACCACTTTCTAATTCAAGTATTTGTTAATATCTTACGAAGGCAGTTAAATAATAATATATTAACATCTTGAGAGGTAGTGAACAAGCATTTGTAAAGTCGAATTGAAGCCATTGAAATGTGGATATACAGAAGAGTATGTCATATTTTATGGAAACAAAAACAGTCGAATACAGGGGTTCTAGAGAAGCTGGGAAAAGAAAGTTGATGAAAGAAATAAAGAAACAAGTGAAATATTCTGACCAATTAAAATATATGGTGTTCTTGTAAAACCATACTGTAGTGAAGAGTTGAAGGTAGGTGAGCAAGGGGTAGACAGCAATAAATGAGAGAAGATGATAACATCAAGTGATGGACGGACACCAGTCTGTAAGAGTGCACAACAAGGGTGAGAGACAGAATTTTGGAGAACATTGTAACTAACCTACATTGTGGAGACAGTACTTAGTTGCTTAGCAAAGGCACTTGATTGGTTGAGATTCATCAGGAAGACAGAGTTTGAACTCTGAAGTCCGGTACATTACTGTACACAGTTGCACCCTGAAAAGGTCTTGGCCAGTGCAGGACCTGGTCTGGTCCCTGCTCTTGCCACATGAGCAGCCTATGAAGGTTATCAGCTGCAATGTCTTCTCCTCCTGCATGTGATGTAAGGAAAAATGTTACGTGCTTATTGCTTCATATTTGAAGAACATGGTATCCCCCTGACAACTATTCCAGAACAAACCCCGTGGAAAGATGAACATAGAATATCGCTACAAATCCAGTCAAAAGTGAGAGGAATATTTGACAAGGAAGAACAGAACAGTGTACAGCGCAGAGCAGCCACTCTCAGCTTCCTTGATGATGAATACCCACATGACCTCTGGATCCGAGTCTACACAGATGGGTCAGCACAAAATGCTGTTCGAAATGGAGGAGCGGGAGTGTACATAGAATACCCAAATAATACTAGAGACACGGCCAGAATTCCAACAGGAAAGTACTGCCATAACTATGATGCTGAAATTGAGGCAATCAAGATAGCCACAGAAAAATTACAAAATACCAGCCATGGTACACAACCTGCAGTGATATTGACAGATGCAAAATCCGTAATAGAGGCGCTCCTGTCTGGGAAATTGCCAGTTCTGATGACACTACTTTCTGAACTTAGCAGTCAGCGTACGATCACCATACAGTGGATACCATCCCACTGTGGAGTCCCCGGAAACGACAGAGCTGATCGATTGGCTAAGGAAGGAGCAACAGAAGAACAACCTGATGTGCCTATTACATACCACCAAAAGAAAAGAATGATCAAATCAATCAGAAAGCCACCTTACTCAAGACGACTACCACGTTATGGACAGACCAGAACAGGTCATTCTTCTGCGCCTCAGAACAGGACACAATAGATTACGCAACCACTTGTATACAAAATTCAAGATTGGTGACTCAGCCATGTGCACATGTGGTTTGGCGTCGCGGACAGCAGAGCACATACTCCAGGATTGCCCAAACTACAACATATCCAGGCGAACCTTCTGGCCTAGAGAGACAACAGTGGAAGATAAACTCTATGGACCGCTGAATGAACTAAAAAAGACTGTTAGATTCATACAAGAGACGACATTGCAGTTGTAGACATGTTTCAGGCGAACGAAAGAAGAAGAAGAATGAAGAACATGACACGTCTCTGCCTTGCTTTTACTTGACTTTATATTAGAAGAACTCAGATACAGCTGCCTGAAATTCCCACTAGCAACTCTCTGTGTGGCACCTTTATATAGTTTATAACCACTTTATTTACGTTTAAAGTCAGTCCAGTGTGTTCTCTTGTTATTTCACATTATCACAATTTTATTATGAACCTGTAACTGACTTTTTTGTATCTTATTGTGTGGTGTATGCACTGCCTACTTTCTGCCTCCATGTTGCTGTGTTAGCTTGTTATGTAAAGCTAAGTATCTTTTCACCAGTATCCAATTGTATCTTATTGTGTGGTGTATGGACTGCCTACTTTCTGCCTTCATGTTGCTGTTTTAGCTTGTAATGTCAAGCTAAGTATCTTTTCACAAGTACCCAAGTGTATCTTAATAATAATAAAAGTAATTATCCCGAAGCAGTTTCCTTCTATTGGTTTGTGATGTGATAACACCACCACATTTTATAGGCCTCCGGTCTCCGTGGCGATGGAGTTGTGGACATGATGCGTAATGCCGCTTACCCGCGTTCGAAACACAGCGGTGATCTGGCAGCAGACTGTATTTCGCTGGTTTTAACGTGTTGGTATGGGAGCCGGTTGTTCAGAAAGCAATGGCAAACTACTGAATGTAAAACTTGCCAAGACATCAGCAACGGCAGTAAAATGCTGACGTGGACTGCAACGTCCTGTAAATGATATGTAGCTTTAAAAAAAAGAGCAAGGAGGAATAAGTGACCAGTCTTTCCCTCACTCTGGCAAGTGATGAGCTCAGGCATTGAACTCGTATCTGACTATGGTCATGACATAACCAGTGCAGTTCGCTAGCTCACCCGCCATCGCAAAGATGTAGATTTATGGTTTTGCATTTGTGGCATTATCATTAAAAAATCTAGATTTAATGATGCTGTTTCTGTGACATATAAAGATGTAGATTTATTGTGCTGCTTCTGTGACATTATCATAAAGATGTAAATTCACGTTGCTGCTTCATTTACATTCTGTAGACTTGATAAGATTAAGTTATTAGCTTAAATTTTTTCTAGGGATCTACATCTTTCATCTTTCTGCCCAGCCCCCCCCCCCAGCCTCTCTCTCAAAGATTCAAGATTAAGTTACACAATATTTTGGTTGTATTATATCACCGTCTCTGTTAGTAGATTAGGAGGAGTCGATGTGCAAGGACTGGGCACGGTTGAGCATCCTAGGAAGACGTAGTGAAGGACGCTCAAGCCGTGACGCAGTGCTTAGGGTAGTTAGTTACAGCTAGGATCTGAACATGTCAACATCGAATATATTCTGAAAATCATCATGTAACCTGTTTTATACAGTTGGACTTATTTCGTTAAATAAACCTTTTGAAAATACAATCGGGACTCAACTTAACTATGTCATTCAAACTGTTTACTCTGTAATAGAGTAAAATTGTTGCCGCTTGACCAGGATCTTGGACTTAGATGTCGCGGACACAATGCAGAAGTACTAAGAAACAGCAGAGCACAGCGGAGAACCTTTACTGAACACCTTTTCTCGGCTTGCTGCGACGACAATAATGTATGATGTTACCGAGTGAATTTTGAATCTTATTAAAAGCAGTACTCAAAAAGATCCAGACCAGACCACCTTATGAATGCTTGTAACTTACAATAGAACCACCACAAAGCATTTTTTCGGCTACTCGATTGTAGCGCCGCCATACATATTCGTATGAATTGGTAGATCTTACCATCATAAGCTGTATGTCGGAATCGTAGGCGGTTTGTCATCATGAACTGGAGTGACCTGACTGTCGTCACTATGCTGTGAGTTTTGACCTGCCGTTATCGCAGCCGTTGATTGACCTTGCTTGTCTGAAGGTCACTTACTTACTAGAACTGCCCAAGATCGAAGACATTTTTCAACTCTCAAAATTAAAACAGCCACAACCAACTTGAAAACTACAAATTATCGAGATGCCAAGAAGAATGCGATTTACTTGCTTTGGTCTCTTTGGACGCGGCTGGGCATAGTGGGTTGCCGACCTGCTGAAAAAGAGAACCTATTGTAATCGCTTCATTTCTCTTAAGCCGTTTCAAGTCGTCCAGAAGTGCCATTTTTTTCCGGGTGAAGTCGTCCAGAAGTGCCCTGTATCGGGTGAAAAGAAGCCGCAAGTCTGGTGTGCCCGACCATGGGTGAAAGTGGAAGTACTCCTCGCGCTAGAGAAGCCTGAGATGTCTGAGGATTGATGTAACTACCAGAGATTGCTTTCCGGGCGTCCAAAAACCGACAGGACAACTAGAAGATAAGGTCGTCGTTTAGAGAAATCTAAGAAATTACAGCTTCAAGTATCCTTATATAAAATGAACGGTATGTTGATTTTAGGACAATTATTATAATTGTGTAATAATTTTTGTTTATTGATTAAATCGACCTTATTAGATTTTGTGCGAATCTGACTGTTAGACAGGAAACGAAGACGACGGTATTAGTAAAGAAAATAGACCAAGGGACTCAGACGCAGGTGATTGAAGGGGTAGAACGGAACACACAGACACAGGTTGATACAGTGGAAAAGAAAATCCAGATACAACTAGCCAACAAGGTAACAAAAGCAAGTCAAACTGAGTTGATGGAAATTATAAAAACTCCTCATGAAAAAGGAGACACAATTGAAATAAAGGAAGGTAGACAGACGAAAACCAACGATGTCAAAAGACAGGTGAGGAAAAGTATTAGGGAAAGAAATACAAATAGTATGATAGTTAATAGAGGTACGACGACTGGTATGTCAAGTATAGACATTAAATTAATCCCTAAATGGTGTAGAAATGTTAGGTGTGGGAGTTCAGGTTATGGAAAGGATATTTCCACCTCTACCGCATATTATAGTAAATACCGCGCTGCTGGGACAACTATAGATACTGATAATTCAGAGGACGAGTTGACTATTAAGAAGAAGAAACGTAAGAAAGGAGTGTCAGGAATTTCTTTTAACCCAGAATACACGGAAGAAGAAATGAAGAAATTTAGAGGATATATGCTTTCTAGACCTGATTTATATACGCTTACAGATATTGAAGAAGACGAATTAGGAAATCTGATCTCTAATAATAATCTAAAGTAGAGCTACAGGCTAGGTTTAATAGTTGACCGATAAGTGACGTGACGAAATACGTTGAGAGAATTTGACTCGTTAATAGTGTGGGATGAAGTGATGAGGAGGTTAAGATAAAGTGAGTGAGTAGTTGACTGTCGGAGTGGTTTGATGTGGAAATTAGGTAGGACGGAGAGTAGTGGTTGGTTGTGATGATTGAGAAAAGCGAAAATAAGAAAGCAGTTGAATTGTGAAAGTCCTGTTGAGTATTGAAGTAATTCGTCTGGTTATGGGTTGTCCGTGCGTGAGTATAAGTGTAGACAAACATGTGTTCGTCGCGCTGAGTGAAGCAGGAGTGAGGTTTTGAGACGCCGTCTAAGTGGAGTACATGGATAGAATGATGTTAGGCGATTGGTAGTAGTTGCGCATACATGTACGAGGCGTTTGGCATATCTTGTGTCACTGTGTGTGGAAGTGATCGACACGCTTAGGCTGTGCTGAGTAATTGCTAGAATGTTGAATTGTATTTGATTCTTGTAGAAGTAATAGTATAGGCACGTCAGGTTGTTGTGATACGAGAATAATGGTGAGATGAGAACGAGCTTGTTTGTACACAATGGTCAATGCATATGAGAAGTATAAATACGAATGCCGTGTAAATATGCGAAGAGTGGCTGATGAGTGACGCTGATAAAACGTGGAGGATAGAGTAAGTGAGTATGCGAAAGTATAAAGAAGGTGATTGAAAAGGTGTGAAAAGGTCTTCTGTTTGGAATGTGTGGTGTTGGACAGAATTAATGAAAATTTTATGACAGGATGACAGATAGAGAGTTAACGTTATGATTATTTATAGTAAGCAAGTACCATGTCGTTGGCGGAGGTGAGTGTGTGGAAGAATGAGAAAACACAGAAAGTTAGCTGTAGGAAAGTTTTTAGCGTTTAGATCGTTGGATGATGAGAGTGGACGAAGAATTGCTTGTTAGAGCTAATGTGTTGTTTGAGCAAGGTAGGCTTTGAGTTGTGGAAAGGGAGTGAATGATTGAGAAAAGTGGAAATAAGAAAATGGTTGGATTGTGAAAATCGTTGGCAGAGACACGTTGAAGCAAGAATGCCTGATATAGAGAAATGAGAGAGTGTGATTAGCCAAATGAATATCATAGTATTATAAACAGAGCACTATAGAATGTGTTCCGATAAGTGTGACTGGTTTGACTATCATCGCGGTGTGAGAACGAAGTTAAGAGAAAGTTCAGGATAGTTTAAAGTTGTTGTGGTGAGATGTTGGAAAGTACTGATGCAGGAGAATGAATTGTTAGTTGCGTCGGGTAGACGAGAGACTCAAAATTAGAATTAGTTATTGACAAATATAGAAGATAGATGTGTTGGTGAAGTCTATAGTAAATAGACAATTTTTTGGTAGTTGTAGCATTGTGGAGACACCGTAGTAAACGGTAATGCTTAAGAAGTTATAATAATTCTTGGTACAAATCCAGGGGAAACAACTAGTGTGTCGCGTCACGGTTTCTCTTAGTAGATAGATGACTGGTAGTACATTGGGATAGCCGCCACACTAGTAGTAGATGAAGTGATTTGAACTGTAGTTAGCGGTTGTGTAGCATTTATATTTCAAATATTGTGATGTGTTATGAGTTAGTTTTGTAAAAGATGGAATGTTGTAAAGGGAAATAATCAATGCTTGACTTCCAGAAAAAGTACGGTCATTTGTTGATTAATGATTTTGGTTGAGGGGAACAAATATTATTCCGCGCTATGATGAGAATATAGTATGTAGGTAACAGATATATATATATATATATATATATATATATATATATATATATATATATATATATATATATATATATATATATATATATTTTTTGCGATTAATGCAGGTTAATAATTGCCCTAGCATTGAGTTTTTTTTGTTTTTTTTAATGTTGTAAGAGTTGTTTGGCTACTATAAGCAATTGGTTTTAATTTAATATGATCTTTAAATGTATCATGAATGGTATGTCATATTTTTCTTTACTTGATTTGGTCCTGTAAAATGATTATTGCCATTTAATTTTAGAATAGGATTGTTCTGTTTTCAGTCTTTTACGTACAAACTACTGGTCCGTAAAAGAGACCAGTAGTGTTAGATAACACTAGATATTTTCAATTGATGCTTGTTTTATTTTGAAAAATGTGGGCATATATGAAAACATATTTGAATATCTAGGGGGGGGGGGATATTGTTCTGTTCTGATTGTATCTTCGATTATTCATGACTTATGCCGTTATTAAAGTTTGCCTTGTTTGAATATTGGCATGTTACTTGATCAGTTAATTTCAAATTATCAGTTATATTGATTCTGTTTCTTTTAATTGAGTTGCCGTTGACCATTCTTAAAAATAATTACTTTTCAGTAAAATTGTTTTTCTTTTGACGTTTAATTGGGTGAAGTTTTTAAACAGAAACTAGTTAATAGAGTCCTTGGGAATTTTGAATGCAGGGTTACGTTCAGAAGATGTGGTCGGAAGTGAACATGGATTTAGTGCCATGATGTAATGGAAATTTAATAAGCGACACGAGATTGCTGGCTTATAGAAGAAGTAGAAGTGGGTAACGTGTTGCGCCAGACAGCGTGAAGACAAATAATAAAACATGAATTGAATGCCATGTTTTTTTTTATATATACTGTGGATACAATAGTAAAGGGGGGTAAGTGTGTTCGTGAGAAACGAACATTGTCAGTGTGGAGTGCTGATTAAATAACATGAGGTTTTGGGGTCCGTGATATACGGACTGATAAAGAATAAGTTGATTGAAAGCAGTGATGGGTTAGAAGGTCACAGACATGAGTTCAGTGGCGGTATATTGTTGCTGTTGATAACGGCATAAATTGACAAGTGGAAGTTTTAGGTGAAATGCCCATAATAAATGGACATTAGTGGATTGCTGAAGTTTTCGGCGAGATTAATAAGGAATTTTGAGTGAGGTATAGGAGAGATTTGGTTATGTTAGGTAATGTTTATAATGTTGTCTTGAGTGATAGGGCCCATAATGGACCTTTTGATTGGTGTACTATCTGTAATATATAGACATTTAGGAGTGAATAATGTCTTTATTTGAATTGGTTGATTACCTTTATTTGATATGAGGGGAAAGAATATGTGTCTTCAAAACGTGGGGGGTATGATATCCTGTTTTGACTTCGTTTTGGTTGACTCATGATTTTGGTTGAATTGTCTTGTGTAACGAATAGTAATTACCCTTGTTTGCAAGTGGGTTAAAAATTGTTAAAAATTTTGTTCACAAGCAATTGTTGTTTTGTTTGGAATGGAAAGTAATAAGACAGGGCCTTAATTAAAGCCTTTCGTTCAGAAAAAGAAATTTTGGATCAACTTAATTTATAACAAACAGAGATGTAGATTCATAGATCATAAGATGTGTTTTTGAAAAACTTTTATTTGTAAAATTTTTTACGTTTGCAAGGGAGGTAATTGTGATTGTTTTTGACTACTTCTTTATATCTTCATAACTGGGTGCGCACCCCGTCTTTTCTGTCTATCCTGTGTTGTGTTGTTAATGTTGAGAAAGAATGAGAAGTTACATAACGCAAAGTATATACCAACAATTTTTATAAATGAACAATTGTATATATGAATTGAAATATCCTTATGAACTGTGTTTTTTTTTTTTAATGAAACCTTGTAGACTCAGAAACGAAGAAGAAGTATCACTTCATAACATAGCGGTTAGCTATAAGAGAGAATGATAAGAGACAAGTGGAGAATGATAAGAGACAAGTGGAGAATTATAAGAGACAAGTGGAGAATTATAAGAGACAAGTGGAGAATTAGATTCGAAGGATGTAGAGGTAAGGTTCATTAGTTAGTTGGAGAAATAATATTGGGGTTAAAGTTTTAGTGAGGGAAAGAATAATTAGAATAAGTAGGTTAGGGATTAAGACTTTTGAAGAAAAGTCTTTTTAAAGAAAAGGAGGTCTGTAACAGAGCACCGTCTCTGTTAGTAGATTAGGAGGAGTCGATGTGCAAGGACTGGGCACGGTTGAGCATCCTAGGAAGACGTAGTGAAGGTCGCTCAAGCCGTGACGCATTGCTTAGGGTAGTTAGTTACAGCCAGGATCTGAACATGTCAACATCGAATATATTCTGAAAATCATCATGTAACCTGTTTTATACAGTTGGACTTATTTCGTTAAATAAACCTTTTGAAAATACAATCGGGACTCAACTTAACTATGTCATTCAAACTGTTTACTCTGTAATACCCCCCCCCCCCCAGCCTCTCTCTCTCTCTCAAAGATTCAAGATTAAGTTACACAATATTTTGGTTGTATTATATCAATGTTCTAAGACATTGTACAATCACATGGAATGACACTATCCAGTGCTGCCCATCAGGCGCTGGGGTGCAAATTATTCCTCCCCACAACGCTTGGTAGTAGAAGTGGAAGATGATGGTGATGATATCAATGTTCTTGGTTCTGTTTAAAAGTGGAAGCGCATGTTTTTACTCTGTTTTAAAGAATATAATACATATTTTTTTATTACTTTGATTTGACTTGGTAGTGTAAATAAATGAGACCCCCCCCCCCCACCCAAAATCAGATTTTAAAGTTAAGCGTTTTAAATAAACTACCTTAAATATCATGTTCACATTGTTTATTAGACTGGAGAAGAGATTATTACCAAATATGTGAAATTAGCAAGAACTTTTTAAGAAATAGAATATATATTTTCAACCACAGCATGGACAGTGAACTATGGGAGCATTGTGGCTAGATGCTCGCCTGCTGGTTCCCTGGTCATGGGTTTGAATCAACATCACAGCAGATTTTAACATTGACCTAGTCTTTCACGCTGACCCAGCCTCAAATTAGTACCAGGAAATGTCTCAAAAAGTAAATTTGGCCAGCGAGAATTACTGACCAAATGACCCACTGAATGTTGATTGTCTATAAAAATATGGGTTTAGCACATTGTCCAATGCACCTAAGACATGTAAAGGGGCCTTTACTTACTTTTACTTATAGCATGGACAATATGCAGATAGAATAGACACCCTGAACAGTATTAGACACCCTGAACAGTATATGTGTTATCACCTGCTGATTTAATGTTTTATCGATATGTTTATTTTGACATGTGATAATACGTTTTTATTTGCTTTCAGTGAGGAGGATGAATTTGATATACTACGTTTACCTAAAGCTGCTCACAAAGAGATTTTAGAACAGTTAATCAAAGATGGCTACAACCTTGAACTGGAACCAGATGATGAAGACCTTGATCTTATACCACCAAGACCTTTGAAAGAAAGATGCTCTTGCTGTACTTTGCCTGTTGGATGTTTGATTCAGTGATTTGTATTTACTAGCTGTATGAGTATGCTAAGAGCTTGCAGATTGGATGTCTGTGAGGGCTTGGTTGTATGTGCACAAGTAATATGTTTGTCTTGGGTTTGCTTTATGTCTATAAAATGTAAATTGTTTCTAATGGCTGACCTTTTGACAATTTATGATGCAGAATATATTTCCTTCCTCTTGGAAGAATTGCTTTGTGTGTGTGTGTGCGTGTGTTTGTGAGCGCGCACACACACGCACACACACAATAAGTTACTAACAATTACTAATAAATACACTTTCATTAATTAGTACCTGTTCGGGCAGAAGAGCGCAATTGGGAGGGTACAGGCCTTATCCTGGTGTGAGGAAATGCAACCTAATGACTAAATGTCATGGCAGGGTAGACCAGACCCTAAGCCTTGGTTGGTAGCTGGTCTAGGATTGAAGCTCCGACAGGCGGGCAGTTAGAGCAGTGCTTTGCTGATCCGGCAGCTTCTGCAGCTTGTCTTGTTCCAGACGTATTGGTGTCACCTTTCCTCTGGAGTGAATTAGACAGGCCAAGAGAGGGATCATTATGCATGGGCAACACATGGTCTCTAAATTCAGCCCAGGCTTTGTGTTATGGAGATAACCCCATTTTACAAACTATCGTCTGTCAAGACGGCAAAGTGCCAGTCAGTCAGTTAGTACCTGTGCAGAGTATCACTGAAATGGCATGATAGAATCACACATTTGGAGCTCATGCAGAGAACTACACAAATTCCAGTGAATCAAGACATGAGCATAAGGTGCTGGATAGGACACACATTGAGAAAACCTGTTCATAATTCTTCTTTCGTTCGCTTGAAATATGTCTATAACTGCAATGTTGTCTCTTGTATGAATTTAACTGCCTTTTTTGAGTTCACACAGCGGTCCATAGAGTTTATTTTCCACTGTCGTCTCTCTAGGCCAGAATGTTTGCCTAGATATGTTATATTTTGAGCAGTCTTGGAGTATGTGCTCTGCTGTCTGCGACGCCAATCCACATGTGCACATGGCTGTTTCACCATTCTTGAATTTTGTATACATGTGGTTGCGTAATCTATCGTGTCCTGTTCTGAGGCGCAGAATAATGACTTTTTCTGGTCTGTCTATAACGTGGTAGTCATCTTGAGCAGGCTTTGGTGGCTTTCTGACTGATTTGATCATTCTTTTCTTTTGGTGGTATGATGCCGCGCACATCAGGCTGTTCTTCTTTGGCTCCTTCCTTAGCCAATTGATCAGCTCTGTCATTTCCAGGTACTCCACAGTGAGATGGTATCCACTGTATGGTGACCTTATGCTGACTGCTAAGTTCAGAAAGTAGTGTCCTTGGTACTGGCAGTTTCCCAGACAGGAGCACCTTGAGTACTGATTTTGCATCTGTCAATAGCACCACAGGTTGTGTACCATTGCTGGTATTCAGTAATTTCTTTGTAGCTATCTTGATTGCCTCAATTTCAGCATCATAGGTATGGCAGTACTTTCCTGTTGGTACTCTAGCTGTGTCCCTAGTATTATTTGGGTATTCTATGTACACTCCCGCTCCTCTATTTCGAACAGCATTTTGTGCTGACCCATCTGTGTAGACTCGGATCCAGAGGTCCTGTGGGTATTCTTCATCAAGGAAGCTGAGAGTGGCTGCACACTGTTCTGTTCTTCCTTGTCAAATATTCCTCTCACTTTTGTCTTGATTTGTAATGATAGTCTATGTTCATCTTTCCATGGAGTTTGCTCTGGAATAGTTGTTAGGGGGATACCAACTGTAGGCAGTGTCACGGTTCTGGGGTTTGTGTGGGCTAATGTTTGAATCTTCGGCTGATGACTGTATCCCCCAACATGACAGCACAACTCATGTTAATCCATAAACAAGTCTCTGACACTATATGAGGAGAACAGCAACACCTTTATTGCCGGCAGACATCAGAATACGAATATAAATGATAAGGAAGATCGAGTCTTCAGGCTCTCACTTACGACTTTCATTCTCGCAACGTGTCCACTAATCATACCTGCATATGTGGCTGGACTGTTAGGCAACTGAGTGTGATATCGCCTGTGATGTCTAAAGGAATGTTTGCTGTCTTCTGATTGGAAGAAAGAAACAACACTTTTCCCCAGAAAACTTCAACCTATTATAAGTGCCATTATTATAACTTTAAGTAACACAAACAGAAGTGTTTACCTTTTACCATTATATCATATGTTCTCCCTCAGGGTCCTTTTTCTACAGTTTTCTAATCTTCAGTTGTGTTTTCACTCGTGGAATGCTGACAGAGGTTTTTTTTGGTTTAACTGGCTCTTTATATCCGGAAGGAATTTATTGTTAAACACCACACTCAATTTTTAATTAATTAATGTATCTTTTGATATTGTTGGTTACATAAACCTGCTCTTTTTTTCCTTGTTAGCCTGTGTACAGTTGTTAAAGTGCCATGTATTTATTTTATTCGAAGTCCAGCCAACAGTGTCCACACATCCAACTTTATTTGAAAGATAACAGAAAACTTATGTTGAATTATGTATTTTTCTGATCCTTGCAACTTACATCCATTTTAATATATGTTTGTTGCCAGTATGGATTGTTTTGGGGGATTTTGGTTTCAGATATAGTACATGCAAGCATTTATTTACAGCTCCTTGCTTATATTTTCAACATATTGTGTGTTTTTACAATATTGTTGAATATTTCATGGCCTCATATATGCTTAATAATCCATTACTGATATGTGTATTTATAGTATAATTATTACTTAGCAATAGCTCATGTTTGTGTGTACTGCTTCACAACCAAAGTTAATATGTTAAAAGTAACCTTGTTAATGTACTATTGGGTATTTTAGCTTTCAGCGTTTCCATTTGGTGCTGATCTGTACAACTGGCTATAATGAGTGGTATTAATAAGTTATCTTGTGATGCATAGGGAGCTGGGACTAGGGAATTATTAGTTGGAGTGGAGGGGTGGGGCATTCAATGGAGAGGACATGTTTTCAAAATATGTTGTAGAATGCATAAACAGCTTGTTTCAGTTGTGTGTGTATACATGCGCGCGCGTGCATGATCTATGGGTGTTAGTTAAATTAGTTATGGATTATCTTTATCAGGATCAGTTATTTCATTGTCATTTCATTGTGCATATGTGTTATTGGGTGAGCACTTCGTCGCGTTGTTTAACACTGCCAAACAAAAAGTAGGTTTGGACCAACAAAAACATGGATGTTGGAAAATGGGAAGTGTCACAGTTATGACTTAAAAGTTGTTAATATGGTAGCAGATATGTTGTATTATAATGCAATGTCAACATTGCAGCGATATTTAAGCTAATGGCAGATATGGGAAATTGCTTAAGATGATTTATCAGCCCATGGCACTTAATCAGTGTAAAGTTACTGACACAGTCACCTGTGTTCCTGAATGTCCAGGTCCAGGTCAAGGCTGACTTCTGTTACAAACATTAACAAGTTTTTAAAAAGGTTAGTTGCATGTCCTTTATAGGGCATGGCAGTCAACCCCAGCATTTATTGGCTGTTTGTGATTTTCTAGACAGTTTTACATTTAGTAGTTTGCCATTGCTTTTGAAACAACTGATGCTCTTACCATTGTGAAAATCAGTGCAAAGTGATCTGCTCCCAAACTGCCAGCAGCTGACTTTTAACCCCTACGTCGGAAATGTGAAAGTTCACTACCCCTATACCGACCATTAACAGATGCCATCATAGGTGTCTGAAATGGCAAGGTTGTCATATACAAAAGGTCTTGTCATTATGAGATAACCTAAAATCTGGAGTGACCAGTTCCCTTCCTCCTAGAAATTAAATTCAATAGACTCTGACCTTTCAGCTGAATGATCCGGACATAGGTGACAACATTGCCTTCCTGTCCCAAACACATAATTAGATGCAGGGTAAATTAAACACTTGATTGTGATAACAACAATTAGACCTATAAGTTCATATGTGAAAGACAATGATAATGAGAATAAATCAAACGAAGAAAGAAAAAGAAGATAACCCAATCTTCTTTGATAAAACCTCATTTCGGTAGGTGGAATCACATATCTGTAGTGGTAGCAATCTAGACAAAGATGGCAGAACAAATAGAGATACTAAATTAATTCAGAAGACAAGAGGAGCTCGCAAAGCACTAGAAAATTTGTGACATTCAAAAGACATGAAACCTACCACCAAACATAGAATATTGAACTCTTAATCACTGCTGCTGGAGAATGACTAAAACATTTAGTAATAAACTGGCACTGGATAGCACATTCATTGGTAATACCTGCTAGTTGTATAACTAGAAAGTCCTCTGTCTGGACTCACAGTGCAAACTAGTGACAACCGCTTCCATTGATGAACTGTATTTTTCGTGGCAGACTATTGTGTTGGCATTCTGGCAGCGGCATTATGCATAGAATACCTGTGTGGGCTGTTGGTTTGTTGAGACTCCTTTTCACATTGGGCGGTGAAAAGCATTTTGTGTAATATTCACTGGCACAGGATTGGAGCATTATTGGGCGACCCTTTGCCGTGAAGTTGGAATGGTGACTAACTAGCGACTAACAGGGCAAACTAAAAACACATGTTTTCTGGATTAGATGTCCTAAAAAATGTGAGGTGATTGTGGCATGTGGATTGATAACTTGATTGTGTCTTTCTGATGTGATTGTGGCATGTGGATTGATAACTTGAGTGTGTCTTATTGTACATTGCTCAAAGATATTTTAATAAAATTTAATAAATTTTAATAAAATAAAAAGTAATTCTGAACCTTAGCATCATCATCATAACCTGTCCTCTTTTACCTTGAGATGCAAAGATATCTTACAGTAATGTTTTATTTTGGCATGTGTGTGCTCACATCTACACACACACACACACACACTCAACCCTGTCTTGATTCTTGCAACCACAGTCAGTGAGACATCATGTGAACTAAACACTAGAGGTCTATAAGAGCAGGTAGATGTGTCGCTATGCTGCCATGTCCTTACATGCAAACATTGAAAGTGGAAGAAGATGTAACTTCAAAAATAGTCCTGTAAGAAATTAATGCATTGAGTTTATTGATGTGTTATGTGGACTACAAGAAATATAGTTGTACCATATTGCATTTGATGTCTCTCAGAGAAGTTATATAATAAATTGGTGGTTTAATCTGTGCTACTGTATAGTTGATTTTCTTCCTGACATCTGTTTTTATTTTCCTGCTGTCTGTGAATGTTTGGTGACTATTTAACACATATTCAAAGACAATTAGGGATCATGGTTATAGCAAATAATGCACTGTCGTGTAGGCATAACGAATCTACCCGTGGCAGGAAATTGTCTTCTAACAACTTTGCCAGGGCGGTGGTTTTACAGCCTAGACTTTGCAGTTTCAAACTTTCATAGGATTTTAAAATGTTAACTTCTTATTTGGAAAGGAAAGCAATGGCAAAATATTGAACATAAAATTGCCTGGTAAATCAACAAGGAGTTGGGGTAGATTGCAACGTCCTGCACAGATCATACAATTTTTGCAATCAGCTTGCACACATAAGACTAGGTATTTGGTTTCACTAGCCACGAGATGAGAGGAACCTGTGATATTAGCAACCAATGCTGTTTGTAAACATTGCTGGTCTGTGCTGAAAGTAAACCTGGCAACATCTGAGTCGGAGGCAGACACCATTGGCCGTAGATTCCTGAATGTAGTGGACAGAGATGAGCAGTGAGGTTTTGAATTTGTTGTAGACTTTATACCAAGACAGAAGTGTGTATACATGTGTGTGTATGGGAGTACTAGGGATGGAGATATGAGGATGGTGACCTAAAAATGTTTAGTATCCACTGCTGTAAACTTATAGTGCAGAAAATGAGTCAGCGAAGGTGGAATGTTCTATTTTCAGCAATATTTATTGAATTCAAATATTTTCATAACAGTAATTAAAACAAAAGCACTAGTATAGTGCAATAACTACACATGCACAATAGAAACATATATATATATATATGTGTGTGTGTTACAGTGGTAAGAACAACTGTTGAATTCTGACTTATTTGAAACAATATCAGGCATACACGAGGGCTGTGCTATCACCCATTCTTTCCAAGGAATTCGTGGACACAACAATGAAAGAAGCCCAACATGACTAGGAAGAGCTCACCAGCTATGTAGAATTAACTCAGCAAGCTATTTTTTTCAGATGACTACAGTTTATCTGTAATGATGAAGAGCAATTGTAAGACCATATCAGCTCACTTTCAACAACATATAAAAAATGCAATGTCGAAATCAACATGCACAAAACTGCAACTATGAAAATCAGCAAATAATGAGGCCTGCTTAATATGTAAATTGACAAAACAAGTATATGAATATGAGTTCAAATAACTATGCAGTTCTTCTTCTTCTTCTATCTTCCTCCTACTCCTCCTCCTAATCCCACTGCAGCATAGGCCCTCACCCAACTTGTTTCTGAATACAGTGGTACGTCGAGTTACGAACTTAATTCGTTCCATAACTCGGTTCACAACTCGAAACATTGAAATGAATGAAATACAGACAATCCATTTCAAGATGGTAGAATCGTTCTTTTTTTTTTTTATTAACATCCGGTCGTTTACCTGACAAAACGCAAAGAATACGTGTACTTCGTGTATTAAATAAAGAGAAAGAAAACAATCAAATAAATTAAATTTAAAATTAAAAAAAAATATTTAGTCCATCTTTTTTTCTTTACCAAGAAAACGATCATGGGAAATGTGTCACTTTCTATGCTATTCTGAATCACTAGTTTCAGGAGTTTCTTGTCGCTGTTTCATGGCAGCCGATTGGGAATCTTTCTGCACCAAGGAACTATCAAGGGAAACTTGTCGCTTCCATTTCTGGAGAATCTTTCTAAGTAGGCCATTGCGTTATCATTCATCAGGTTTACTGCACTGTGAGCAACAAGTTTGTTTGGATGATGGTTCACAATGAAGTTTTCTACGTCTGCCCACTTGCTGCAAATTTCTTTAATCATGGCAATTGAAACGGTCACTAACTCCTCATCATCAGATGACTGCTCCTCCTTTAATATCATTAGCTGTTCATTCTGAAGATCCACAAGCTCATCTATAGTGAGCTCTCCACTGTGGTCCTCAATCAGCTCCTCCAAGTCGTTACCATCGACTTCCAGGCCAACATTTTTGCCCAAGGACACAATCTCATCCACTACATTGGCACAGAACAGCAGAGTCCCCTCTGACGCGTCTCCACCTTGCTGTGGTAGAGCGGCTTGCGGCAATCCCTAGAGCTTTGCTGACGGTAGCACAGCTTCATGTCGGACGGGTCAGGGAATAGGGACCAGACTAAGAGAGACACACACCTGCTGCTCTGCAGGTAGACTGGGGACAGGCAGTCGAAGTCCGAATCAGGCGCACGATGCCACAACATTCTTGGTCCGGACACATATTCTACGGCTCTCTGCAGAGGGATATGGCTGAAGGCCTCTATGTCAATATCCCCCGGATGTGAGTGCCGGGCCGATACCCACTCACTGCAAAATGAAAGTGAGATACTGAGCCTGCTACATGCTCGGTCCAGACACTTGTTCTACGGCTCTCAGCCGAGAGATATGAGGGATCCCCCGGATGAGAGGGCCTGGCCATTACTAGATGTCTGCTGCATGGAGGTAAAGTGATGAGCCGGCAGCACATGTAGCCCACCTCGTGAGCGCTACTAAAAGTTGAACAAGTGTCCCAGTCGCAAGCAATGGTTACGATGCAAGTCTGTATTATAGCTCATTGAGTGAGTGTAGTCAAAGGTGAAAAAACGTCCCATTAACACGAAATGGAACGCTTGGCTAGCGAATCCATTTCTGTTACACTGAGGTCCGAAGCGAAAGCCTTCTGAATGGAGGTCGCCTACAAACTTCTTCTTCTTCAGCGTTCCGAGCCATTGAGGTTCTTTGCTGCAAATACAATCCGTCTCCATTCGTCTCTCTGGTGGACCTTCTCTTGCCAGTCGTTGATTCCAAGTGCTTGTAGGTCTGTATATATATTATCTCTCCACCGCCTTCTTGGTCTACCTCGGGGTCTGCGGTCATTTATTTCCTGAGTGTAAGCGAGTTTTGTTTCCCTATTATCTTCCATTCTTTATATATGCCCCAGCCATTTTAGTCTATTAGCCTTCATGATACCAGTGATTAGCGGGGACTTAAACAGATCATAAATGTCTTTGTTACTTCTTCTTTTCCACTCTCCACTATGTGTATCCCTAATGGGTCCAAAGATGCGTCTTAAAATTTTGTTCTCAAAGGTTTGTAACAAGGCTTCGTCTCTTTTCGTTGTACTCCAGGTTTCAGAGCCATACAGCACAACTGGTCTGATCAGTGTTTTGTATATTGTGATTTTGGTGTTACGAGATAGCGCCTTTGATTTTAGTAGATGTTGTAGTGCATAGTATATCTTATTTCCAGAGTTGATTCTAGTTTGTATTTCTTCCCTTATGATGTTGGAGCAGTTGAAGATTGTACCCAGGTATTTGTATGTTTCCGTTCTTTTAATGGTCATATTATCTATTTGTATGTGGCCAGAGTTTTTAGCCATTCCGTCTCTTGAAATTACCATATATTCTGTCTTATCTTGGTTGATAACCAGCCCCATCTGTTGGGCTTTTTCCTTTAAGTGAGTCAATATTTCCAATGTCTTTTGTTCACTTTGCCCTATAATATCTATATCATCTGCATAACCAAGCAGCTTGGATGTTCCTCTAATATCACATTCCTCCTTTACCTTCCTTACAACTTTCTCTAGAGCCAGATTGAAGAGTAGCGGCGATAGTGCATCACCCTGTTTCAAGCCAGATGTTATTTGGAAGGGGTCTGATTTCCTGCCTTTATATGTTACTATATTATAAGTATCTTCCATGCATAGTCTGGTCATGTTGATTAGCTTCCTTGGTATTCCAAATTCCTGCATAGCATTCCATAGACTATTCCTATGGACACTATCATAAGCCTTTTTAAAATCCACAAAAATGTTATGGAGATCTCTTTTATATTCCCAATGTTTCTCGGCTATTTGTCGTAAGATAAATATCGGATCTATTGTTGATCTGTTTTGTCTAAAACCTGCCTGGTAGTCACCTAATATGTCTTCTGAATATGGTTTTAGTCTATTTAGTAATACTGCGGATAGTATCTTATAGCTTGTGGACAGTAGTGATATTCCTCTATAATTTCCACATTGGAACTTGTCTCCTTTCTTAAAGATAGGTATCAATAATGACTCTTTCCAGTCATGGGGTAATTCTTCTGTCCTCCAGATCTTTATTATTAGTTCGTATAGCTTTAGATGTAATGCATGGCCACCTGCCTTTATAAATTCAGCAGCAATTCCATCAGTCCCAGTTGCTTTATTGTTTTTAAGTCGTGTGATTACATATAGGATTTCTTCAAATGTAGGTTCTTCAATTTGTGGTTCGCATGCTAGAACCTCTTCCTGTGGGAAAATGTTACTTGGAGCTTCACAATTTAGTAATTCAATAAAATATTCTTTCCATGTGTTGCACATTTCCTCATTCTTCTTCCTAATGACTGCTTCTTCACATTTGTGATTGAACCATCTGTTCTTTCTATGCGTGGTTAACACACCGAGACATTCTTCTGCGGTAGATTGAATTGTATTCTTGATGTTCAACCAAGTTTGGTCAACGCTTTCCTCCAAAGGGTTTTGCAGAGTTTCAAGTTTACATTTTATTTCATCTGTAAATTTCTCTTTGACTGTAATGTCTTGTATTTTTTCTCTGTTATATGTTGGGTGTAATCTTTGTAATTTAGTATAGAAAGCTCTCTTAAGTTTTATTTTAAATTTTGCTCCAACGAGGAAGTGGTCACTGTGGCACTCAGCTCCTCTATAACTTCTGACTTGCTGTATGTTTGATGCATTTCTGTTGTTAATTAAAATGTGATCTATTTGATTATAGGTTCTCTTGTCACATGATTTCCAAGTTTGTTTGTGGATATCCTTTCTTTGTAGTCTGGTACTGCTAATCTGCAGTCCTTTGGCTTCTGCCAGGTTGATGACTCTCCATCCATTATCATTTGAAGTTGTATGTAGGCTTTCCATACCGGCCACCTTTTTATTAGTTTGCTCTCTACCTATTTTTGCATTGAAGTCTCCCAGCACAATCAGGATGTCCTGTTTGGGGGTTTCTTCTATGACATCTTCCAGATCATTATAAAAGTCTTCTTTAATATCATCTTCTTTCTCTTCAGTAGGTGCATGTACATTAATCATCGTTATATTTTTCCATTTACCTTTTATTCGTAATTTACTAATCCTGTCATTAAAAGCTTTAAAGTTTAAAACGTTCCCCCATAACTCTTTTTTGATGACAAATCCTGTTCCTAATTCATGTTTATTTTGGGTGTTTCCTCCATATATTATAATCATTCCATTTTGCTCTAAAGTACCCTCTCCTGGCCACCTTATTTCTTGAATTGCTGTTATATCCATTTGATATTCAACCAGCTCACGGGTTATTTCTTCGGCCGCTCCAGCTCGATATAGTGTCCGTACATTCCATGTTCCAAATCTCAAATGTCCTTTAACGTTCCAAGGTCGTTGTCCAGATAAGTCAGTCCGATATCGAGGCTCATGTATTTGTTTCATAACAAAGAAAGGTTTTTACAAAGGTGGGGATGTTAACCCCACGCTTCAACCCCCAACCTGGAGGACCAGGGTGTTTCTCTTTGTCTGTTCTCTACCCTTTGACTTGTCCGGCTTGGGAGGCCCTGCTGGTAGCTACGCTACCGCCGGCATAGCTCTCAGGGTCATTGAGAAACTCAAGCTCCCCCACCACGACAAGGTGGAAACACCATCGAAAAATGTCTCATTAACACGAAATGGAACGCTTGGCTAGCGAATCCATTACGTGAAAGTCCGAAGTCGTTTCTCCACCCCCCCCCCCCCGATGTGTCTCCACCTTGTCGCGTTTGGGGGGGGGGGGCTTGAATGTCCCAACCCCAAGAGCTAAGACGACGGAAGTACAACTATATGTCGGATTGGACTTGGGTTAGGGACAGCATAAGAGAGACACAATCTGCTGCTCTGCAGGTAGAATGGGGATAGCAGTCAAAAGCCAAAATCAGGCGCACAAAGGCCCAGATACATACTCTAAGGCTCTCAGCTGAGGGCTATGGCTGAACGCCTCTAAGCTATAAACCCTCGGATGTGAGAGCCGGGCCGATACACACCTACCGAAATATGGAGGTGAGATGCTGAGCACGCTACATGCTTAGGCCACATACGTGTTCGAAGGCTCTCAGCTGGGGGATATGAGGGATCCCCGGATGAGAGGGCTTGACCGTTACTCGCTCTCTGATGCATGGAGGTAAGATGCTGAGCCGGTAGCATATGTATGGAAAAAGCACCTCAGTCGCACTTACGATGAAAGTCTGTAACTATACTCATAGAGTGAGCGTAGTCAAAGGTGGAAGATTGTCTCGTCGACACGAAATGGAACAATTGGCGAGCGAATCCAACACGTGGTAGTCCGAAGTGAAAGCTCGATGAGCGGATGTCGTCCGCAGACTGTCCATCCCTGGTTTGTGTGGGGAGCGACCAGTGACAAAACGGAATGCCCAATACATGGAAGTGAGGAATTAAAGCAGCCATGAGCAGGATGTGGCGATTCCTCAGGTGAGCCCAGTATCAGAGCACTATGTGCCGGCTCTCCAATTATGGAAGCCTCCATGGATAACGGGGAATGCCCATGGTCTGCCCCTGCCTTCCCTTGAGGGTTGACCATTATGTCTTTGGTCTTTCTAACTTGACCAGCTGAGATATGGAACACAGAATATCCCCCGAAACCCCCAGGAAGGTCAGCTTGATTTTTTTTAAATGCCCTCAGAAGTCGGATATGCCGGTCTAAAGGTTGCAAATAAATTGGCACAACGCAAAAACGTCCGAGTGAAATGTCTCTCGTGCCCGGAACAGCTCTGACTATTTTGTCTTCCGGGCACAGCGACCAGCACATGTCCGAACCGAAAGCTCGCTGAGTGGATGCCGTCTGCAGACTGACTGTTCCTAGTTTGAACTGGGAGCGGCCTGTGGCGAATGAAATGCCCAATACATGGAAGTGAGTAATTAAAGCAGCCATGTGCGGGACATGGTGATCCATTGGGTGAGCCTAGTACCAGAGCACTATGTATCGGCTCTAAAATTATGGAAGCCGTCTTGGATGGCGGTATATGCCCATGGACTGCCCCTGCCTTCCCTTGAGGGCTGACCGTAAACTCTTCGACCGTTCTAACTTGGCCAGCTGGGATGTGTACGGCACCACACAAGTAAGAGTCCCCAGAATGCTAACCTGGTTAAAAACGCACGTGCTCAAAGTATATAGTTTAGAGTACTCCTTACCAGATTACTGTTGTCGTCACTGCTTCGTTTGGTGACGAGAGTTATGTTTCCATTGTGTGGTGACTTTCACTATGTACTTACAATTTGATAGATGTTTTATTACATTGGTTTTGTTCCCTGTATACATGTATATACTGTGTTCGCCAGGAATGAGGCTCTGGAGCTTCTTGCCCGGGTAGATTGGGCCCGTTAGCTAATAAAGAGGCCAATCTAGGAGATGGGAACCTCCGATTATAAACCCTTAAGTTTAAGGTGGACCGACGTGCCGAGGACTGAATGGCCACGGGTGAGTTGGTCGTGAACGTGGAACGTCTGGTATGCGGGATGGGCGGCGCCAGGCGTATGGACTCCTGAGGGACATCCCCTGCCCCTTCCCTAGTAAGCAGGCAATGCTAGGGTGACCGTTCCCCCCCCCCCCTGCAATATCCATAATTTGCTTATGTAGTTAATTAAACACGGGAATCGTCGCCGGAGCTACAGAGCTGGTGCTCTGCGCTTGACACATCTTTCAGCGGCTAGCAAAGAGAGAGTGAGGAGGAGAAGGCGAGGAAATGGTGTGAGAAGAAGGCATAGAAATAGGAGGGCAGGCGCCAGGAGAACAAGACGAAAAGTGGAGAGACTAGGTTTCAACCATGTAAGAGTGGGATACTGGAACTGTCGTAGTGCCAGGCAGAGAGGTCATGTATTGGAGAGGCTAATATATGATTTTGATGTCCTCATGCTCCAGGAGTTAAATACAGACAAATACCATTGCCCTGGGTACGTCAGTTATTTAAACCCCACTGGGCAGAAGAGACATGGGCAAGGTCTGCTGGTGAAGAAAGGAGTGAAGCACTTGGCACTTGACTTGAGCCAGTGGAATCACAGTGCAAGAGAGGTCCAGGGTATACAAATGGAGATTGGTGGCCTAAGTTGGAACATCATAAATGTATATGCCACAGTGGACAGTTTTGTCACAAAGGAACAATGGGACTGGCTTAAGGAATTAGAGGACTTACCAGGTGATAGACTACTCACATGTGGAGACTTCAAAGCGAGAAACAGAGATTGGGACAGTAGTGGAGAAAACCGACAAAGAATTGCACTTGCGGATGCCATGGTGGACTCCGATGTGGTCTGCATAAATGATGGTAGGCCGACTAGAATGGCAATGAGGCCTGGCGATGCAGACACAGCTATTGATTTGGCACTTGTCTCCCAGTCATCAGTCCTTGATGTAAAGTAGACTGTTCTGAATGACCATGGGAGGGATCACATGCCATGCTCAGTCCTGATCTCTAAGTCCAAGAAAGTTAAGGCTGTGAGAGCGCGCAAGACCTTCCGGTATGAGTGGACCGACAGCCTTCTTAGACGCCTCAGACATGGGGCATGCAACAGGACTGTTAAAACTCCTTTTTTGCAGCAGCCCCCATGGTGGACCCCAGAAGTAGACAATGCGTGGAAAGCAAAGAGAGCTGCAGTGAAGCAGCTAAGGAAAGTGCGACAAACACTCCGAAGCTCACGAGAAGAATTGGACATAGCGGAAAATGACAAGAAAAACAAGGTGGAGGCTTTCAAGCGATGTGCTGCAGAGGCCAAGAAAGTAAAATAGGAATGTATTATGAAGGAGATTGGAGGTGATAAAACACTGCATAAATTCTGGAAACTGCACAGACAAATGCAAAGAAAAGATCGGCCTATGACAGTGGGAACAATTTATAAAGAGGATGGTGTACGCGTGACAACAGACAAGGAGAAAGGGGAGGCGTTTCTCCTGAGATTTTTAGAGTAGACCAATCATAATTATGCGGATACCAGGGATGCAGTTAGAGTGGAATTATCTGACACAATGGAGAATGTGCCTTATGAAGACATCATACGGGTTGAAGATGTCAAACATATTTTGAAAAAAGGCATAAGGCACGGCACCAGGGCCTGATGGTGTCAGGTATGGCCACATGAAGGCTTTGAGCGATGTAGACCTGAAGGAGATGGCCGGCTGCTTTAATCAGAGCATTAGGACAGCATCAGTACCGCAGGATTGGCTGCATAGCTATCTCATCCCTCTCCCAAAACCATTCAAGGATCATTCAAAGCTTAGCAGCTTTAGGATCATCACCGGATCATCATTAGGATCTTCAAAATACATGTGGGAAGGTTTTAGAGAAGATAGTCCTGTTAAGCTGCAGGATTTTTTTGGAAAGGGGGAAGCTTCTTCCAAGAGGCCTGGGGAGCAACAGGCCAGGAAAAGATACCTGGTCAAATGCAGCCACTTTTGCCTTTGACGTTTATGAGGGGTTCCAGAGTAGACAGGAAACGATGGCGACAGCGCTTAATCTCGAGGATGCGTACAACAGAGTTCGCTATGATATTTTGATGACCGCACTTATGGAGAAGGGGGTCAATCCCTGGTTGGTGAAATGGATAGCAGCCGTCCTGCATTCTCGTCAGGTTGCTCTCCGTCTGGGTGCATGGACCTCAGAGCCACATTTTTAAACCCCGGGACTGCCACAGAGATCTGCAATCTCACCGATGCTCTTTAATGTGTATACGAGCAAGATTGCATACCTAGAAGCACCAGGGGTTGGAAGGATTCTAACATTTGCAGATGATTTTCTTGCATACAGGCAGGGGAGAAATAGGGATCAAACAGTCCAGGAGCTACAGGTGACAGTAGACAAAGTGATTGACTGGTGCACTGAAATGAGTGCTGTCATCCACCCGGAAAAGGCCGCTGTGTTGTGGTGCTCTGTGGACAACAGGATTGTGAGAGCTGATATTCCAAGCCTCACGATAGATGGTAGAGATGTCAGCAGAGAGAACAAACTGAAGTATCTGAGAATCACATTTGACAGGAGTCTGTCCTTCAAGGAACATGCGGAGACGGTTGTGACAAGATCTCAAAAGGGACTCAATGCACTTAAAACTATGGCTGCAATGGACACAGAGCAGAGAATGCTCTGCACACTATACCAGCACTTAATCCTCTCAGTGACTGATTATGGACTAGGACTGCTCACTGTCTCAAAGAGTCAGCTGGTGAAATTAGAGCGCATACAGAACGAAGCTATGCGGGTCATTCTGGGATGCACCAGAGACACTCCAGTAGTGTGTATGCGTTTCATCCTTGGTCTGCCTACTGTTACTGGTAGGCACAAGATTATGCAGGCGAAGGCATACCTCAGAGTAGCTGCAGACACAGATCACCCGTTGCATGAGGCGCTGGACGTAGTTAAGGGTCAGAGACTGATAAGAGGGAAATCATGGATGGCTCAAGCGGAGGATACGATCAGACAGGTGTGCCCCTTGGAGAACATCAGGCGAGGAGAGGAGTGGGTCAGAGTGCCAGCCGAGCAGTCAGACTTGTGCAGAGTTATAATCACATTGAGCCGGGGGTGCAGGGAGTGGCCAGTAGGGGCCACGGAAGTGGAAATTCAGCAACTAATTCAGGATAATGATGTGATTATCTACACGGATGGGTTGGTGTTGAGAGGTAGGAGAAGTGCCTGGGGGTTCTTAGCAAAAGCTAATGGTCGGCGTTTGGTGCAGGAGAGCCTGGCGTATGATGACACAACATCTAGCTTAAGAATGGAGGTGGAGGCGGTCAGTGCAGCTTTCCGCCGTATAGAGAACACGATACATACACACATTGTGATTGTAACTGACTCAGAAAGCATGCTGAGGAGAGTGAGAACAGGCAAGCTTCGTGCAGAGTGGCTTGGTTTGCTTCGGAGGTCACGGGTAGCAAGCATCCCCTGGATCTTTTCTCCGGGGCATGCCGGTGTGCTTGGGAATGAACAGGCGGACAGATTGGCTGGCTCGGCAAAACTTGGTGGAGTACTGATGCATGACAAGACAGACGTGGTTGCGGCCTTGTGGGAGCACGTGTACACCTCGGAGGAGTAAATGGATCACCATAGTCTGGTAAGAATGAGGCAGCGAGGTGTGACGAGGGGATCTGGCCGACGATCGACGCTCAGAGGAAAGGCGAGACGGACATATAATCAGATTGCTACTGGAACTATTAGTGTTGGAACTCTTCGCTGGCTGCTGAGGATGGGGACAGAACGCTTATGGGAATGTCCCGAATGCTGTGATGTCGGTTCCTAAATCAATCAAAACGCACGTAAAAGTCGGTTGTGTTGACCTAAGGGATTTGGCCCAAGGGTGCATAACAAAACACACCACAATTACGCCTGAAATAACACTCCGTATGAACGCAGAAGAAGAAGAAGAAGAAGAAGAAGAAGAAGAAGAAGAAGAAGAAGAAGAAGAAGAAGAAGAAGAAGAAGAAGAAGAAGAGCAGAGTTAGCCTGTCCTTCATTGGTTTGTACCCCGGCAGTGCTTTCTCCTCCTGGGTGATAAAGGTCCTCTTTGGTCTTTTCTTCTATAAGAGGCCCGTTTCATCAGAATTAAAGACTTGTGGAATGTAATCTTCCTCTTTGATGATCATATCAAATTCCACCTTGTACGCTTCTGATTCTTTCTCGTTAAAACTTGCAGCCTCTTCGTGCCTAATTACACCATGAATGCTACTTCTTTGTTGTTGTTTTCTAACTTTTCAAAGTAGCCTCTGCTGGCTTTAAAATCGCCAGTCTCAGCATTTGTACCAAGCAATTTCGACAATAAATCACGGTGCAACAGCGTCACCTTTTCACATATTGAATAAGTGAGTAGCACCTTGCCGTCTTGACAGACGAAAGTATGTGGATTGGAACTTGGCATGGACATGGATTCAGAGAACATGTGTTGCCCATGCAGCTTGTTCCATCTCTTGGCCTTGCCTTGTTTACTCCAGAGGAAAGGATAACCAGTACGTCTGGAACAAGGTAGGCTGCAGACGCGGGCGGTTCAGCATCAGACCTCCAAGATCCGGAGGTGAGTCTCACCTCCAAGAGGAGGTGGGACTTGGCTTAGAGGCGTTCAGCTATATCCCACAGTAGAGGGCCTCACAGCAAGTGTCTCGACCTGTATGAGCGTGTACACCGCTCATTCGTTAGTGTATGGAACAATGTAAGTGTGTACTACCGTCAGACTCCCTGCCAGACTCTGCGGACCCCGCGACCAGCGAGAATAGGCCCATCGGGGATATAGTTCGTCTGTTGTGAACAAATCTCCGCTTGACTGAATAAGTAAAGAAACGATAAAAGTAGTGGTATTTCAATTGCGCTTGCGCTCCCACCTATGCTACACCCTTTATGTGTCTTCACAAAGTCGTTTCACATATTATTACCTCACTAACACTGTATCCTGCAAGTTGCTTTTCATTGATTCAGATCAAGAGAAGATTTTCAACTGTCTCAAATTTGAGGTCATTGCTTCTGCAGCTTAGTTACGCCTTTTCGACTGATTTGAGTAACTCTTTGTTCTTTATGATGGTAGAGATAGTTGATTTTGCCATGCTGTACTCATTAGCGATGTCACACACACGAGCGCCATTTTCATGTTTTCATAATTATTTCCATCTTTTCCTCCACTGTTATACGTTTCTGCGTCCTATCGGCACCACTACCGTTCTTCGAACTCATAATTGATGGGGTTAACAAGGAAAATAATGAAAGAGATAAACTGAACACAGTGCCACTACTAAGAAATATTTTACTGCTGTGTAGTAAGGCCAATGAAAGCGAGGCTGCGCACGCGTGCAAAACTAGGCTACTAGGCTAGCGATAAGCGATGTTAGTACTGCCTGGTGGCCTTCGTTTGTACGGGATTGTACTGTACGCAGTCGTTTGTCTCCAATGTTAAACCTCTCTCTCTCTCTCTCTCTCTCTCTCTCTCTCTCTCTCTCTCTCTCTCTCTCTCTCTCTCTCTCGTTCTTTTGTAACCCGACGTACTGTTCTTTATCCGAGAAAAGAAAATTTCGAAGTTGTTGTTCTTACCCTTAATTTGTTCGTGACCTGAGGCGTTCGTAAACCGAGGTTTCACTGTAGTTGGATTTTGTAGCCAAAGTGTTCTACGGAATAAGGGTAACGTAGCCATTATCACATCAATCGCCTCCCTTAGTCCTCTCTTACAACATACATGGTAGGTTACAGAATCATTATTGTTTGCTTCCTCTGCAAACCTCGGTAACACATGGGCATTGAGCATAACTGTTATGTACAAATCTACTACTGCCAATAGTGTGTGTTTGTTAATATCTCTCTAAGACATCAGATTGTTTCGCTCACTCTCCTGCCATCATTATGTAGCACATCCTTTGCAACATGTTGCTCTCAACACATCCTGCCGGAAAGATGACTAGTCGCTAGTTCCCCTGCTTCATGCACCTTCAAGCCCAGGGTGTCTTTAGATTAAAGTGTCCCGTGTTCACTGTCATGGCCACTATCCATACCTCGTCTTCCAGAAATCTGGCACTTCGTTAATGTCCTTTCTAAATCACTGTGACCTTTGATATCAACGCCATCATGTTGCATGTCCTTTACAAAACGTCTGTCTCATGAAAGGTCTGCCGACATATTTCTCTTTGCCAGTTCTCCTAATTCATGCACCATCATGCCCGAGGTGTCTACAATGTCCTAGGTCCATCTTCTTTCTGTTAGCCGGTTGATATGGCGAAAGTTGTTGTTGTTGTTGTTGTTTTTTAAAATCAGACATAATACTGTTTATGAGCCAGTGTTCTTCTATGTTCACAATTTGTAGAATGTTAAGAATTTTCCAGCAACTTTTAGGTTCAATCCTCTTCTTTCGTGTTTATGAAACTGTCTGTGATTCACATAAATAATATGCCGTAGGAAAGATGCATGTACATCAAATGTTCATTATAATTTGTTTTCTGTCATTGTGCCGTAAGTTCTTAATGCTGTTTCAATTTTGTATTGATATAGCCAGTAGGCTACGTGGCATGGTCGAGACAGGAACACGGAGCTTATCCACGACTCTGGTGATCGAGTGAGATGGCAGAACATGACCGCCCACGCTTACCGGCATGGCACATGATGGATGGATAGATGGCCAGTATCCTTCTGATCTCTTTTGAACAATCCTCAGTTGTATTAATTATTGAACCAAGGTATTTCAAAGTTGATGATATTGGCCAATTTCGTCATTGTTCTGTAATAGAAGACCTTTAATGCCACAACACACCCCCACGGGTGGCTATCTAAATATAAACGACTTCACTTAGAGGTTCATATGAGTTTCACAGTCTCAGATTCTGAGTAAAGTAGCGCTTTTTTCATTTTCTTTTTACATTGTTCTTATTTTCTTCTATCTTTACTTTCTTCTCATTTGGTTATTATGCCTTAATGTAGTCACTGCAGTGTCTTCCACATGTTTATATGTTGTTTTCTTGTAATTGTTTGCTGATGAAGGCTAATTGCCGCAGCGTCCTTTGTTTTGCGGTAATTGTATTCTGTAAAGCTGCATTACTCTGTGTGTTTTTAAAATATTGTTTATAATAAAAGATTATTACTATGAGTGATCGTTTCCGATCGCAGATGATTTTGAAGTTGATTCAGCATGACTAATTGTACTTATCATATGGCTGCAAATCATGGACAATTAGTAAGTAATCGAACAATTCCCTAGAAGATTTGGAAATGTGGTTTCATAGAAGAATACTGAAAATTCCTTGAACAACCAACGTGAGGAATCTGGACATTTTGAGGAAGACTGAGTCGCAAAGACAACTTATGATAAACTTTTAAAAAGTGTTACAGCTAAAGTATTATTTATTCATTTATTCACTTCATATGATATATAACTCTGCAGTATCAGCATGCACCCGAAGATATGCAGCGAAACATGCCAGGCAATAAATCATGCAACGTATTGATTGTGGCTTCTGTGTTTATTGTGTGGTATTCTCGCAGAATTGTCTCTTTTACGAAAAGCTATCTTTTTGGTCCGTCTTGTTTTCTTTCAGTTAAACCGGTCAGCAAACACCCGCAGTAGTCGGACGTGTCGGCCTAACCGCGCAAGCACGCAGTTCTTCAGTAAACAGACACAACGCAATCATGTCCGAAAAAACTCCGGATAAACGCAGAAGAAGAAGAAAACGTTTCCTTTCATACTGAAGCGTCATGGCATACTAGTTAGTGTGCTAGTCTGCCAACACAGTAGTCCGGATTCAATCCCAACAGAGACGGGATTATTGTGTCCTACTAGTACGACTTTGGTTTCGACTCAGCCATTCATAGGAATGGACACAGGCAACATTCGGAATTTTGTGGGTATTGTCTGGTAAGGAAAAGTGACGAGGAAGGGAAATGGCCACCACACCGTGTAGAATATGTGAAGGACTAATTATTCACACCCCAACATCAGTGTTGTGTGTTGTTGTTTGTCCATCAAGAATGATGATGATCATTCAGTTCATCAAGTGGGATTGAAAGTATGGAGCCATGAGTTCTAAGATGGCTGATAAGGCTTATTTTGGCTCGAAATGTTCTTTGACAATTGATTGATTGATTGATTGATTTAGGAACCGACATCAAAGCATTCGGGGCATTCCCATAAGCGCTCCGTCCCCATCCGCAGCAGCCAGCGAAGAGTCCCAACACCAATAGTACCAGTAGCAATCTGATTATATGTCCGTCTCGCCTTTCCTCTGAGCGTCGAGCGTCGGCCAGATCCCCTCGTCACTCCTCGCTGTCTCATTCTTGCCAGACCATGGTGATCCATTTGCTCCTCCGAGGTGTACACGTGCTCCCACAAGGCCGCAACCACGTCTGCCTTGTCGTGCATCAATACTCCACCAAGTTTGGCAGAGCCAGCCATGTCGGCAAAGAATGCTTGACATTCCAGGAGGAGGATCTCCTGCAGTGGTTTTTCTGTCCAGCCTTTTCTTCACAGCTCTTGCAGTCCTGGTTGCTCCACAAGTAACTGCACTATTACGTAATGATGTACGCCACAAATTTCGGTCTTTGGCAGCAGTCTCTCAAGTGTCATGATTAATTCCAAAAGCTTTTAGTGAGATCTTCAGAGTGTCTTTAAAGCGTTTCCTCTGGCCGCTTTGGGAACGTTTACCACAACGCAGCTCATCGTAAAATATCGTTTAGGGAGCCTGCGATCTGGCATCCGATTCAAGTGACCAGCTCAGCGAATCTGATTCTTCATTAGTATTGTGTGAATACTGGGCATGGACGCTCTTTCTAGGACTTCAGTGTCTGGGATCTTGTCTTGCCATTAAATCTTCAATAGCTTCCGAAGGCAGACTGTGTGGAAGTGGTTTAATTTCCTAGCGTGTCGCTGGTAAACAGTCTAGGTTTCATAAGCATATAGCAGTGTGGATAATACAGCTGCTTACAAGACTTTCAGCTTTGTTTGAAGGCTTATTCCATTTCTGCCCCACACATTCTTGTACAGTCAGCCAAAGGCCGCGCTTGGAAATTTTTGCATTCACTTCGTCATCAACAGTGGCAGCTTGGGACACGATGCTACCAAGATAGGTAAATTTGTCCACAACACTTAGTCTATGACCATTCACTTTGATGTTCGCCACGGTGTGATTAATCCCTGGAGCTTGCTGGTGCATAACTACAGTCTTCTCCAAGTTTATATTGAGCCCAAAGTTGGCACAGGCATATGAGAAAGCTGAAACATTGTGTTGCATGTCTGCCTCTGAGTCGGCATATAGAGCGTAATCATCAGCAAACGAAAGCTCTCTAACGGTGTCGCTGATAGTTTTGGTTTTATCTTTCAGCCTTCTGAGATTTAACAACTTTCCATCCATGAGGTATTTGATGTCTATTCCAGTGTCGTTGTTTTAGAAGGCATTCGTCAGCACAGCTGAAAACATGAGGCTGAACAGTGTTGGTGCCAGGACATATCCTTGCTTCACTCCATTGGTGACAGGAAAGGGATCAGACAGCTCACCATTTTCCTGTACTCTTGCCTGCATACCATTATGAAATAACCGCACTATTTGGACAAACCTTTGTTGACAGCCATATTTCTCCATAATCCTCCACAGTCCTTCTCCGCTGACTGTATCAAAACCCTGAGTTAGATCAATAAAAGTGGAGAACATTTCGGAGTTCTGCTCCTGACATTTCCCTTGCAGCTGCCTTGCAGCGAAAATCATGTCAACAGTTCTTCGTTCTTTTCTGAAGCCACACTGACTCTCATGAAGAAGACCTTGATCGATATGGGCTGTGATGCGACTGAGAAGAATTATGTCAAGTATCTTCAATGCAATTGAGAGCAAGGAGATGTCTCGGTGGTTGTCACAGGATTGGCGGTTTCCTTTACGTTTGTAAAGGTGGACTATTGATGCGTCCTTGAAATCTTGTGGCATGGTCTCGTTCACTTATATGTTTATAAAGACTCGGTGAAGCTGCTCTGTTAGAACCGGTCCACCTGCTTTGTATATCTGCCGGAATGGAGTCAGGACCAGGCGTTTTGCCGCTGGAAAGTTACTCGATGACTTTGTTTACTTCCAGTATGGTTGGCAGGTCAGCAAGTATATGGTTAGTAGGGACTTGAGGAAGGCAGTTGATGGCTTCATCATCGATGGAGGAGGTTGCATTTAAGATGTTGCTAAAATGCTCTGCCCAGTTTTGAAGGATTTCTTTCTAATCAGTGACCATAGACCACCCACAGTGAGTCGTAGAAGTTGTTTCATATCATATCTGTCAGCAAAGCCTTGAATCTCATCAGATTTGTAGCTCAACCAGGAGTCCCGCATGTGCCGAAGTTTCTGCCGCACTACTCTCCGGATTTATTGAAGGCATCTTTTTTTTTTAATGCTGATTTTGGGTCATTCAAATATGCCAGCAGTTGGTTGATTTAACATCACAATAGAAATGATTAATGCCATAGAAGAATATGGAATAGACCAAGTCACCAGACTGCTGAACGCAATATTCGATACTGGAGATATACCTAATGAATTATGTAATTCTATATTTATTGCAATTCCGAAGAAATCAGGAGCCTTGGAATGCGATCAACATCGAACAATTAATATAATGAGCCACTACACGAAGATTCTGCTGATAATTATCATGCAAAGACTTAGGAAGAAAATACAACCCGAAATAGGAGAAGAACAATGTGGGTTTGTAGAAGCAAGGGCACAGTAAATGCTGTGTATATACTGAGAACAGTAATTGAACGTTCTTTAGAAGTAAACAAAGATCTATATCTTTGGTTTATTGACTCATTGGCACCTTCCCGTCTTGACAGACGAAAGTTTGGTACATTGTGCTTCAATAAAGGCTTAATAACTACGATCCTTGGAGGTGACGAGCGTGGCTGATGAGGCCAATTAGTGCTGTAAATGATTGTCCACAGTGGATGCATGTGAAAACATTGTCATTTCCACCCTCATGCACCATCTTACGTCTCTCACGCTCTGTGTGTGCTTTATCTGCAATCATTTTCTCCTTTGTCTTTATTCCATTTCTGATAGTTGCCTTCCATGTAACATGTTCAGCGGCGACTTGCTCCCAATGTGCATTATCAATGCCTGTATCAATCATGTCCCGCTTACACACATCTTTGTATCGTATTTTTATACTTTGTTACAATGGTGTTGTAAAATATTTTTTTTTAAAATTCTGTAGAAATGCAAATTGTGCTGGTTTTTCATCTTTCTCTGTCGCATGTCTAATTGTCAACTAATGCTTTGTTTAAATAAAAAAAATTATAGTTGTAATTTTATTATCATGATATATTTTGCAATCCTTTGGAAAGTGACCTAGAACCTTCATTGTTTAATTACTTTTAAAATAATTAATTGTTTGCATATAGTTGTTTCTGTGGCTTAAGGGTAGTTGAGTTGAGTTGAGTTTGGTTTGTATATAGTTGTTTCTGTGGCTTAAATGTAGTGAATGTAGTTTCACAGTCCCAACAGACCGGGTCGGAAGATGGAGCAGGCTCGCTTTGCTTTGATTGTCACATTGGTTTGAGTGTTGGCCGCTCAAAAAAGCAAAGGCAAACTACTCATTGTAAAATTTCCTAGAAAATCTAACAGAAGTTGATAGCTATGTCCTGTAAAAAAAAAAAAAAAAAAAAAAACGGATACGCAACAAACTAATATACTGTTGTATTATAAAATTAGAGCCCAGACACATGCCTACTACAACGGATATGGTGTTAAACGCATATTTCCAATGACACAAAAGATGATGTGGTCAGCATTATTCTGGTCAACTAACATTTGCCAGATGTGTCTCTGGTATCAATGTTATGTTGCTGGGTTAACCCTAGGGTTCCTTATTGGGAGTTGAACCTAGGATATCTATATTTGTAGGTTTGTGCTGCGGCCACTATGTTACAATGATGCATACAGTTGTATAATAAATAAAACCATGGTTAGTTTAATACTGCAGAGTCTTTTAATTCATGAGTCTGTAGTATACTTCTGGGGGGGGGGGGGGGAATCGTGTTCTATGGGGGAAGGAGTGCTTCAACCTTCTCTCCCCCCCCCCCCCCATGCTTAGAAAATCGTAGGCTCTGTTGTGGATTCTGTCGTTTGTTTCAAGAGTGCAGTTGTTTCAGAAATATCCTGGTGTCATCACCACAGCTATGACGTTCGTGCTAAGAGTATGCCATCGACAGGCGGTGGTTATCTGCCCTGCAAAGAGAGACCAAGCTATATGGGATAAAATCTAGTGCAATAAAGTCGATTCTCTTACATTCAGTCCCCCTTTTTTTAGTATACCCTGTGGAATAGTTCGAGGGAGTCTCTGTGGTGAAGTGGTTAAGCCGAATGCCTTGTGCTCCGAAGGTTGTATGTTCGATTCCGGGCCATATCCTTCGGTTCACGAGTGCATTTTTCAGAGACTCCTGAGGGTCGTCGCTAGGGCTACGGAGTACGTGCTTTGTGCTACGCTTTCCGCGCTACGAAAAGAGACTGAGCCAAATGGGATAAAAACCCGGTGCAATGAAGTCGACCCTGTCGACTTTTAAGCGACTTTTTTGTGTGGAATAGTTCGAACAGGAAGAATTTATTTGTTTGAAAATAAAAATGGCCCTGTCCTCAGTGCCACAATGCACTTGGAGTTGTACTTTGGGATAGTCACATTTGCAGTCAGTTCTGGGTTGTGTCACACCGCAACATATTTGACCAAGATGTGACTTACAAATGCTGGTGTGTTATTTCAAGCAGAATATGAATATATATTTTGTGAATTCCGTTTGTTCAAAAATTAATTATTTTTAAAAAATTCATTAACTCTTTTCACTTTCAGTATTGATTAAATTGTTTCTATATTTAAACATATGTTTGTACATAAGTAGTGGGAATGTTTAATTTGTCCATTACCAGTTTCATTTGGTGATTTAAAAATCTTCCGGCTTTCATAAATTTATATAATAGCTTGTAGAAATAATTGCAAATTAATTATGTCATTGTAGCATAATAAAACGTCCCTACCCTTTCCTAGCATTGACGCCCTTAAAAATACCAATCCCAAACAATTACTGTTTAAATACCTTACTTTTGGGAAAAGAAAACAGAAAAACTTACCCGTAGGGAAGTTAATTTATTTAGCATTAGGTTAAAAGTTATTTGGCCTTAGTTTGGTTCACGTACCTGGCAAGACCGGGACTGAATTGAAACAAAGGGTTCTTTGTAGCCATTTTTGCTTCAGGAGATCAAAGGAGACAGACGCGTTAGACGTAAAACCTGTCCCTTCGGGGATAGGCAGTTTAGAGTAAAAATATGTCATTCTCTGCAACAATGCGAGTGGTGGTTTGTTGGACATTTCACCCATCAGGATCCTGGGTTAAAAGCCTGGTGAAGGTGAGTCAAGACTAAATGGCTTAACCATGGTCAGGACCAACACATCAATGTTGACTGCTGCACTCATTAGCTCCCATAGCCAGCAAAAGAAGATAACATTCGAAGATGATCCACACTCAGCGTTTGATATTCTGACTCCTGTCAGAATACCCAGGATGGACTTCCTTATCAGAATGTCGACATGATATACCTAGTACACAGATACAAAAAGGATAACCTGTTTTACTTCTGGGAGGTACCGCCTGATGAACCATCAATCGTCGAGGTCAACTAAACTATGGGAGTTATACTACGTGTAATAAACTAACAGCAATAAGAACCCTCCATCTGGCTGTTGGACTCCCAAGTTCAAAGATACGCCCAAGTATCCTCCTTCGAAAGAAAAGTCACACAGCAGCAAAAGTCAAACATAAGGTTTCCGCCACTCAACACCAAGTTCTAGATACTAACACCAACTCAAACAAATGGGAAGAGACACTGAAACCACATAAGCCAATACAACCAAGGTACCAACTTAAGATCCTCTGAAACATAACTACACCAGATTAGCTCAAGGATCCAAAACCTGAACACCATCAAAAGGACAATATGAAAGCAGCTAAATGCCTCTACATCTGCAACAAAAGGAATCATCTGATCGTTTGCAACCCTGTTTCTGTGCTGGACTTACTCATCTTTGGATACATGTAGGTATAGACCAATTCTGGGCCTAGTCACAGATACTACCATGAAATGCCTCTCAGCCATATAAGTTCCTACACTGGACTAGATAACAACGACTATCTCCTTGCTGGTCCAATGTCAACCTAAATGCCATGGGTTATAGACTCGCGACTTGGTGGGTGTAACATCTTTGCGAACATTGGGATTCTGATATCGGAAGCAGAGCAGCTGAATGGCCGTCTACTTGGTACCATGTATGGTGAGATGGGAGAGAACCTTCTGCAGAGCTTAAGTGGAAATTCCTAGAGTAAGACCAACCAAGGCCCCAATTTCACAAAAAAAGGCACCGAGCCTAATTGCAACAGAGTAGTCAAAGATTCTAGCTCCGCGGAGGAGATATGTGATGTGTGATATTTCAATTCCTGGAGTAGGGATTATAAAATATTCACCAGCCAATTACCAGTGGATAAATATTAGAACACAATTGAGTGCATTAATTCGGTACCCAGATAATGGGAAGAGGATCTAATCTACATTGGAGATGAACCCTTAACCGCACACCAGGAGATAAAGGACTCTATTAATTAGTTTAATTGAGTACCAACTGCTTTTTATATGTGTTTTTCTCTATGCCATGGATGTAAAAGATCAGTAGTTTTTTTCAATGAAGGTTATGGAGTATATGGAGTATTTTGACACCAACTCATTATTTTTAAATATGAGATTTGTGAAGGTGCCAGAAACAACTGTTTTATATGTTGGATTCTATGATTTTAGATCATTGTTTGCCTTAATTATGTAAGGTGGGTCAAGGAAAGTAGACCCAAATTGTGGTTGTTGTGTTGTTTGTAATAACATTGTTTTTACTTGGGAAAAAGGGGGTAAATGTGTTTTGATAATGCAAATCATTCCCATGCCTGTTCCTGAAATTCAATGAGATTATTACAATTTCATGTATGTAACTACAGATCTTGATTTAATACTTGAACTGTTTGTCCAAAATTTGTTGATGTGTACATCAAGTAAATGTGGTGTTCGCCAGTGGTTGTTTATATGTTGTGAACAATCAATGTCTTCTAGCACTAGATAAACTCTAGAGGGTGATAAGTGGGAATGGAGAATTACTCATAAATACAGCTATGAACAGGAGTGAAGTATTTTCCTTCTTGTGTTTATGGTAGAGTTCAAGGATCACCTCAAGTGGCTAAACTAATAGAGAATCAAATTAAATCCCCTAGACAACTTAATGAAATATTCTCATAGAATAAAATCCACATCCCACAGCCATTCATTATCAATTTAATAGTTTTACTATTATTCATTAATTCATAGCAGGCTGTTTCCTTTTATTAATAGACAAGCTGATGAAAGTGTATCTATACCCATGGTTGACTCCTCCTTTTGTGGTTTGCAGAAGCAGTGGATAATTTGATCATCTTCTCTTCTGATGTCTCTTCACCTTGTAGTGGGGCTGGCATGTTCCAATGTTCCCAAAAGCATGTTGGAAAGGTCAAAGGATAGGAATCAGATGAAGAGAGATATATACCTGCTTTAGGTAGACTAGGGACAGTCAAAGGCTAGGAAAAACAAACTCAAAAACTAAAAAAAAAATGCTTGTCAAGGTAAGATGTACTGAGCCACTTGCTTGATGAAACTGCAATGCAATTTACCAAATGATGTCACATTTAAGCCGCTTTAATTTTCATATATTTTCTAGACTTATGAAAGTGTTTTATTTATTTCCAGAATGGCTACCAGTCAGTTCCATCTAACCGGCTTCATATAAAGCTTTGAAAAAACCGTCAGAGCTGCAGAAAAAGATAGGTAATGTACTATTTAATTGGGTTGGTTTGATTTGTAAAGTATCACCTTCATTGCACACATGGATACCCCACATAAGTGTGACAATCTCCTCTGATAGACCACACAAGAGGTTCTCAGAACAGTGCGGGAACTCTGTAGTACCAGTGGTCCAAACATGTATGTACCAGAAATATACATGCTATAAATATTTATTTTTGTGGAGAGAATTTATAATTGTAACATTTAGCCTGGGCAGTAGTAACCCACAACAGTGAATGCACTGTAAGAAAAAATGGAGGATACTCAGAACCCTTCACCATGAGATCCGAAGTTCAACAAGGTTGTGTCCTGTCCCCCCCCCCCCCTCTCTCTCTCTCTCTTGTTCACAACCTATATAGACAGAATACGTAAGGAAACCGACCAGAGAGAGACTGTAACAACACTGCATGAAGAACAGACCACAGAAGAAGAACCAACGGCAAATCACACCATTAAAGAACTCCTATTTGCGGACTATCAAGCATTAATATCAAAATCAAAATTACATGTAAAACAGAGGTAACGACTACAACCAAAGAAGAAATAACAACAAATATTTATCTAGAAGAACAATCCCTGAATAAAGTAAAGAGTTTCAAGTGCCTAGGAAGTACAATATCATCAAATGGCAAATCAGAAGACGAGATCGAAAATAGTTGCAATACGGCAAACCAACTCATTGGACAAATGGCACCAATACTAAAGAACAAACATGTATCAATAATTACTAAGAAAGCACTCTACAACACAATCTTTCTAACAACTCTATGCTACCAAGCCAAACCTGGACAGAAAAAGAGAAAAGAAAAATCACAACAGAAATGAGATTCCTGTGAAGAATACTCAATATTTCAAGAAGAGAGAAAATCAGAAATAAAGAAATCAGGACTAAATTGGGGGTTATAGCAGTGCTAGATTTCGTCAGAAAACAGCAAGTTGAATGGTTTAGCGATATAACTAGATTACCAACTAACAGTATACCACAACAAGCAATGATGAGCAAACGGAAGCAGAGAAAGAAGTTGGCCACGTAAACGATGAACAGAGGGAATTACAGAGTCCATGGACTCTGTAACAACCTATAACTTAACAACCTTGACAAAATGTGCACTCTCCTGCTGTTTATGCTTCATCTCCACACCACAAGGTACAAGAAGAACCAGATGAGATGAGTAACCTACTTGGCTTTCTCTTTGTAATTTCAAACCACCAAGGATTTTTAATGTTTGCTATGTTCTCAAGAGTCCTCCTAATATTTTGTATTTTGTTCCTTATCTGAGAAGGGTAGACATTTAATATTTGGTCCTGATTTTGTCCAAGTCCACAATTCTTATGAGTATTTTTTGGGGGGTGGGGGAGTGGGGGGGGGGGGCTGGGTTAGAGGAGGGCTCTTAGCCCCTATGCCATTAAGCCTATCCCCTCCCCTGGCACGGTTTATTTTGTTATTAAATTCGGAAAGAATGTTCAATGCTCATAAATAAATGTTTTGAAAGAGAGTGTAGCTGCGAGGTTTTGAAGGAAGATGCAGCTGATTAGGGGAGAGATGAAGGGAAGAGAAGAAAGAGGGGGTTGGTATGTTTTAATAGTTCTCTCTCCCCCCCCCCCCCCCAAATGCATCATCAAAAAGAATCGAGCCAGTTTAGGGGGGGGGGCGGGCTGAGTGGTCTCGAGGTAAGGTTGGGGGTCCCAGGTTTAACTCCCAATGAGGGCCGAGATGTTTTTCACATGGACTTCTAGTAACAAAATTTCCCCCTGGTCTCTGATTAGTGTGTATTGTTGCGCATGTAAAAAATGCCCTTGGCATTTGGAAACAAAGTATTTCAGGATCCCCGCCGGTGCTATAGAGTGTGTGCACTGAGCTGAGATTTTCCGGACTGGGGCTTGAGTTAGGAGTAGAATGGAGCAATTATACCCGTGTGCCGTGATGTTGATCTGTCCACTAAAATGAGACAAATCCAGACGGGATATGAATCCTTATCTTTTGCTTTTCTAAATCCATTCGTAATGTTTGATTCATATTACCCAACAAAGTAGGGTTTGAAAAATAGTCTTTAGACTCATTATATTGCTCCTCTCCACGGAAATCTTTAGAAAAGACGAAAGATTTATTCGTTTGTGAAGAGAAACCAGAGTAAAAAGAATATTCTGATTCTACTCTGATACGAATGGCCCCGTTCAACCGATGGCAACTGCAGTTTAGTTGTAATTGGGACCTTTATTGGGTAGCTTGATATGAATCTTTCGTGCATCAGGTTGCTTGTTATCAGCTTCCTGGCTTCTGATTGGTTGATTTCGTTCATTCCTGTCTTGATAAAATTTTACATGTCTGGACAGAGTCGCACACTTGCTGAGGCCTGGAGTTATTGTGTACCCACCCCGTCATATGGTGCTGTTTCTTTCAGGGAGCTCTACCATTCTTCGTCCTACCATTTCTCCTACTTCCACGTCTTGGGATGTCGTCGAATCTTCTGGTTCGTCTTTGGTTTGGAGTGTCGTCTCTGTAGTTCGATCTTGGTGGGGAGCGATTTGTAATCGCCCGACAGAATTGATCTTGATCTGGGTAGCCTTCCTCATCCAGTTCAATTGGTATTTCTTCGTCTGATGTTTCTTCTTCTGTCTGGATCTTTGCAGTTTCTGGTTCTTTCTCTGTTTTTAGCAGTTCTATCTGTTCTCTTTCTTCATGAATTAGCTTTAGCGGTACTTCTGTCTTTGCTCTTTCTTCTTGAATTTGTAGAAGGGTTTTGTCAGTGTCAGCTTTTATGGTGGCCATTCGAGCGACATCTTGCTCTATCTTCTGCTGGACTTGCTTCAGATCGTCCAGGATGCGCTGAACGGCCGTTATCTGGGTTTCTTGTGTCTTGTCACTCTTATCTTCGAGGTTTTTGACCTGTGTTCTCCGCTCCTTCAGGTTACCTTCCAGTTGCGCTTTGTCACTCTTAGTGAGTCGGTTGGTGGTCTCGTACTGCCTCCTGGCCTCCTTATATGGCAAGTTAGACTTTATGGCTATTGTAATATAATAAAAACGTCCCTACCCTTTCCTATTTATGACTCCCTTAAAAATAAACAACCCCTTACAATTACTGTTTAAGTAACTTACTTAATGTAGGAGAAAATAAAACAGCGATAGACTGACCGTGGCACAGCTAAATTTATTTTGGCTTATTTTCTCTCCCGTACCTGGCCAATCCCGGCGAGGTGGAAAATAAAGACTAAAGCGGCCATTTCTAGTCAAGAGAGCACACAAGAAAGTCGACCTTTCCCTTCGGGGAGAAGGTATTTTGCCTTAGAAATATATCAGTCTCTGCAACTATTGGTATGTTATATCTACATTATTAAAATGTATTCATGTATTTTTATAAAGTACATATACCAGTGTGTTAATTAAGAATTAATTAGAATGATAATTCAACAGTTCTTGTAAGCTAGAGTCTGATTTTATTTTTACCAATGAAGCACATGTTCTGCCACGCTGTAATTTTTCCTATGTTTTACAATTTCTAATCCTTATGTTAATATCTTTTATAGGCATTATGAACTTATATCTAACTAGTAGTGTTTATAACCTATGAATATTATGTGTACTGTAGTACACATAAAGTATCAACTCTCATGTCTGAAACACATTCTAGAGTTTTTCTCAATGTAGGAGCAGACCCCCGATTCATACTTTATAGTAAAGAACTAGTGTCTGTCAATTTCATATTCCTATGTTAAAACTTCTAGGCACTGTGAACAATATCTCACTATTCATGCTTAGAAATCAGCAAATAATCTATGTACTATAGAAAGGTGTTTTATCCATGCGGGGACATACAAATGATTACGCGTATTCCTGACTCTTAGTCAGGGGATAAAATACTTCGCCACATCATAATCTGTAACTTGGAACTATAGTGTTAAATTTTAGTACCATCCTTTTGGTAACAGATTAGTAACCACTCCATATGAGGGTGAACATATAATCATTTCATAAAATAGTGTTAGGGACATGCCATGTTTGAATATAAATTCATGAACAATTAAAGTAAATGCGTGATGTAAATGCATGTTCGGATAGGATTCAATCCCCATCGCCTCACCGTAGTAGAAACAGAAGCGAAGATTGATGTGAATAAATTGCTTGCAATATTCAGAATACTGGACCGTGCGGCATAAGTTATTCTTATAAATACACTCCGAATAATAGCAGTCATTGGCAAAACATATCACATCGATTACTATCCTCATGTGCTGTACGTAGTGGGGGGAAACAATGGATGTTTTAGTTTATGAAGAAAATTCAAAAACCTAGGCTCCCTGCATCATCATTATGATTATTATATATGATTATCATGTACTTAATATCAAAGAAATGTACATGTATGTTTTTTTTTTTTGGTATGAGAATTTTCTCTGTTCTGATTGTTACTTTTTCCTGTGGGAATATACATTTTAATGTTGCACCTTGGGATTAGAGGATGTTGATGTAAGAATCCTTGTGCACGACAGTACTTAAAAAGCCAATGTTGAATAGCCTTGGGAAGACGCGGCATTAGAAACCACAGAGATCCTGTATAGGCTATTCTCTTCAAGAATGAGAGATACAATATCAACATGTTGGATGGACAGAATGACTTCACTCCTCTAATTGTCCCAGTAACAACAGAACATAAAATAAAGTGAGAAAATACCTTTCTCACTATTAAGAGTCAGAATGGCTCTACTCAGTAATGAGGTACAGTGGAACGTGGACACCCACTCCTTTCCCCTTCTCCCCTTGTTGTTTTGTATTTTTGTTTGTAATTGTCTTGTGAAAGTTAACACCACAGTAGGTTAATGCTCGTGTTGTATTCTTTGTCATCCATTTTCTATAGAAGAGAAGCAGGTGGTGGTTGAATGTGGTGGGACTATATCACCAAACCTGGATCCTGGGTCAACAGCCAGAAAGTGAATGTCCTAACCATAGTCTGCATCTAGAAATACCCATGGACTGCTGCGCTCAATAGCTCCATAGCGAGCAACAGATAAATTAGAAGACAACTGACTGGGTGAGTGATTAAGTCCTATTTTAGTAGGAATATCCAGGATGGACTTCAAGATCTAATAATCTACAAAGATGAAGATCATCAGAGTACTGACAACAGTGTATCGTTTGCGTTACTTCTGAGAAGTATCACCTATGACCTCATCATTCAACCAAGTCAGTGAAACTGGGACAATCCTTCTTCAAGTTACTAAAACTAACAACAGCGAGTAACCTTCAACTGTTGGTTGGATTACCAAGTTAATTTCCACAATGGATAAGTCTTCGAAAGAACATCCCACAGCTGCAACAGTCAAACATAAGGTTCCAGCCATGCAACACCAAGTTCTAGCTATGAACACCCACTCAAACAAATGGGAAGAAGACATTGAACCAATACAACCAAGGTACCAACTGAAAAACATACCTACACCAGATTACCTCAAGGTTCCCAAACCTGAACACATAAAAAAAGACCATATGAAAGCAGCTAGCGGAGTAAATCCTCTACGCCTGCAACCACAGGAATCACCTGATGGCTTGCAACCCTGGATATGTGGTGGAGTCAATATTCTTCAGTTCCATGCCTGCAGCAGAATCCTGGAATTAATTCCAGATGAACCAAATGAATAACAAGCAGAATTGTATGTCTACACTGAAAGTTAATAATGAATCAGAACTCTGTGCTGGTCCCATGTCAGCCTAAATGCCAATAACGGTGGAATAGGTTATAGACTGATGACTAGGTGGGTGAAAAATCTGTGGGAACAAAATTGAGATTCGGATATTATAAGCCGAGACGCTGAAAAGTAGGCATCCTTTTCATCGGATATGGTGATATAGGGAAGAACCTTAGTCCAAGACTCAAGATGCATCTCCTGAAGGTATGACCAACCCAGGCCTCAATTTCACACTGACACCGAGCCGTTCGCAACAGAAGATTCTTGAATTCAGCTCCACGGAGGAGATATGTGGTGAATTTATTTCCTAATAAGGATTATAAGTAGTTCCGCAACAAACTTCAGTGGACATTAAACATGACTGTGAGTATTTATTGCTGTCACGGATAAATATGGACATTAACTGCTTTGCACTGGAGAAGAATACCCATCCGCAATGCCTAAATGAACACTATAATTAATTAATTAAATTATTAGTATCAACTGTTTTCATGTGTGAGTTTTTTTTCCCCTTTCTTCTATGACATATAAAGAGTGTGTTATTGGGTAATGAGGTATAACCAATGATGGTTAAGGTAAATAGTATTTTGACATCAACTCATTATTTTTAAATATGATACTTGTACCTGGTGTCGGAAACAAATATATATATATATATATATATATATATATATATATATATATATATATATATATATATATATATATATATATATATATATATATATATATATGTTGGGTTTCTGCACCTAGACCAATGTGATTTTATCTAGGTACAATGAGTCAAGTTAGCAGAACCAATTTGTGGTTGTTGTATTGTTTGTAATAACCTTGTTTTTTTTTCTGGGGTCACTGGGTACTATATTGTAATAATGCAACCAATTCCCATGCCTGTCTGAAAATGCATAGTGTATATTACACATATATATGTAACTACAGATCTTGAGTTAATACCTGAACTGTTTGTCCAAAAGTGTTGTGTACATCAAGTAAATGTGGTGTCCAACAAGTGGTTGTTTATATATTGTGAGCAATCAATATCCTTCTAGCACTATAGAAAATGTAAAGGGTGATGAAGTGGGAAGGGAAACCTACACACAGATGCCAATGTTTCAAGGATTGAACTCTTTTCTCCTGGGGTTTGTGGTAAATATCCCTGATCACCCTGCATTGTAACCAGTGACCAGAGAATCAATAATACCCCCTAGACATCTTAACAATATTATCAGGAATTAAAATCCACATCCCACAGCTATCTTCATAGCTTCTTTGCTGTCTTGATGGCAGGGGCAGCCGAGGTACCTGGCGCCATGGTTACCGAGGCAGTTGGCGCACTTTCTGTTGCTGTTAGGCCTCCTGAAGTCTGAGTCTTTCTTCGTTTGTTGGCACTGACTGTAAGTATGGGGACCGGAGCAGTATCTGCACACCTCCATATCACTCTTGCAGGTGGCCCGGGTGTGCCAAAATTTCTGGCACTTGGAGCACTGCAGCACTCTCGGTATGTATTGCTCTGGTCTTTGATCTCTTCCGCCCCATACGATGTACGGAGGGATCACTCGGTCCTCTGATGTAACTATGACGACTGTAGAGGGGATGTTGTTCTTCCCGATGATCCGCTCCATCCTGGTGATCTTAAGGTTCTTGTTCTCTTCTAGCAGCATCTCCCTGATCTTGTCATCTGAGTGGTGGGTCTGGACTCGTCTGATGACCGATCGTTTCGTCGTGCGGTGCCTAGCGGCTTCCAGAACTATGCCGTGGTGAAGCTGTATGATGCTCTTCTCCTTTTGTGTGATCTTGTATAAAAGGGCAGTGGTCTTTCGATTTTTCGTGATGGAGACCACTACTCCATCGGGTGTCTTGCGCAGCTGGTTGATGCTGTGTCTTCCCAGCTCGTTCTCCAACAGACTGATTATTTTGTCTGTTGGTAGCGCCGACAGTTTGGCTTCTCCCACGCTTGTTTGCTTGAGTACAATTTTGCCGGTGAAGTCAACGGTAATGTTTGATGTTTCCTCCTGTGTGGAGGTCTCTGGTAATTTGGTCTGCATCTCCATAGTGGCGCTAACTTCATGGCTGCTACTGGCTTCTGTTGTGGTTTATATGACGGGAACGGTTTCAGCTGGTATAGGTGCCGGACTGCTGCTTGAAGATATGGGCCCAGCAGATGCAGCGGCCTTCCTCGCCTCTGCCTTCTTCTTCCCGGCTGAATATAACGCATGTCTCTGCGCGACACTTTTAACGTCAGCGTAGCGTACCACGCTTTCCGGAATGGCACATGATTGATTGATTTAGCGTACCATCTTTTAGGGTCCTCAAAACGGTAAAGACGCTCGCCATCATACACGTAGACAATGGACTGTTGTAAAATAGGCGAAAGATTTATACGTTGTGAAGAGATGTTAACAAGAATAGGTCGTGCATTGGGAGACCACCGCCTAAGTCATGCATGTTGCCTACAGTGGTAGTACATTATATATCTTGCATTAGAAAATATAGCTTACTGACTATTAGTAATCACAGTATTCTAATAATATACTGAAACATTATTTTGTTAACTGTGAATGGAGGGTGTCCTCACCTTAAATATTAAAGAAAAATTATATCTAATTGCTTTTTTCGAAAAACTTGGGCGAGTTATGTCCCTTACTAACATAACATGAGTATTATGTTCCCACCATTATACAGGTAGATAATTTGCGTATTGTCTTGCACAGGTTGTTTCCCTTCGATTTCTCTTGCCGCGCGTACTGATTATCGGGTAGTGGTGGCGCAGTGACTCTAACATTTCAAATCCCCATAGTTGTTCCCAGATCGAATCAGCCTAAACTTGGTATATAATGAAACACAACTTTTTTTTTATCCTGAAGACACAAGTAAAAACAACCATGTACATACCTTACTAGTTCTTGGGCCTCAATCCACATAAACAATATTATAATATCTTCTTCTTCTTCTTCAGCGTTCCGAGCCATTGAGGTTCTTTGCTGCAAATACATTCCGTCTCCATTCTATAGCTCCAGACATCTCCCAGAAGTCTCCCCGAAAATTGCACTTGCAAACTGAACAATTTGGTCCAGAATTGAACCCACATCCTTCGGAGTGCAAGGCAGGTGTAGTAACCACGTCACCACAGAAACTCCCAAAATGAAAACCATAATTGGGAAAAATGTAGAAGGCAGAACAACTTTGTTGGGAGATTATCCAACTGTGAACAGAAAAAGAAACTCTCTGACAAACTATTTTGCTAAAATCCGATTGGTTGGTATCCTCAAATTAAATGTTTAATAATAAATGTTATAAAGAACATGATAATGCAGTTATTTGCTTAATAAGTATATGGGTGAAATTATGGTAGTAATACAAATGGTAAACATGGACATCTTCAATAAGGAGAGTAGTTGAGAAAATGTTAGTTTGTTGTGTTGTTATGTGCTACAGGTTTCTAATACATATAAAAATCAAACCATATTTAATAATGTATTGTTCAATTATTCAGTTTTCCATGCAGATTTTAAACAAATGATCTCTAACTTGTAATTCAGAGCGGCAGCGGGATATGGCCAGGCGGTCCACATCAGTCCCTGTTGAACAGCAGCCAAAGAAAAGCACTTTTGTGCCTCGATCAAGGTACTGGTTACTATGGATACATAAATAGTTTTAAGGAATATTTATTTCCTTAAGTTAATTTATTTTATTTGGTTGGTGTCTTTTTTTTCCTGATAACTGTGCTACTTTCGTGTCTTATTTCTCTGGTTATTGCCATTTTGAATGAGCACCGTATTTTTGCCAAGTTTTAGTTCTGCAGTTGATGTGCGCTTATTAGTTGAAATTGTATAAGAAATGTTGGTGTGCTGTATCGACTAGTTAAGAAAATATATAGTTGAACATTACGATTGTAACCATGCTTCTTTACTGAGTTAAATTAGTAGATAAAATGTTTATTCAACATTTGTATAATGATGCAATTTGTAGTGCAGATGAATCAAATACAAGTGCCCCTTGTATTATAGATTAAAAGGAAAAACAATTACTGACTGCTGAAACAAAGGTTAAATTTTTAAATTTATTGCAGCAGAGAGCAATGTTTTCTTCCATTCTTTTGTAAAGAAGCAACCATAACTGGCTGGTTTGTGTATATCTTAAAATGATGAACTTCTTGCTTAGCCAGAAAAGGGTATTCACCAAATACCAATGCTTTATATGTTTGTGGGATAGCAGGGCAAAAGATAGGCACTTGACAAAGAAACAGAGGCCATTGAAGGATGAATTTAAAGCTAGAGAAAAAAAAATATTGTCAACAATCTGTTGAGTTTTTGTAAGCTTAAAATTGCACTACTTCCATAACCATTTACACTTCTTTCCCGGGATCTTGCAGAGTTTAGTGAGGAGCAAGGTGAAAAATTTCACCAAGATATAAAAACAATGGAAGAGAGAAACCAGGGACTTTAGGATGCCCACGTGATGACAGATTCTGTTGGACCCTTAAACGTGACACTGTCCAGGCATATCACAGTCCAGGAAGTTCTCAAAAAGAAGCTTTTTGTGTGTTGAATATATATTTAAAAATGCTGGTGATAAAGTGTTAATACATTTTTTGATGTTTTATATGACAGTAATAAATGCACAGTAAGTATGTATAATATGAATGCAGATTACAGTCATAATGCCACTGATGACACCTAACTCTAGGCTTGTACATAATAATTGCCCTACATAAGGAGGTCATTCTTAGTATGTCAAAAACTAGAGCTAATAGAAACAAATATGATTACATTTTATGTACAATTGTGTTTAAACCAGTGTCATTTATAGACAATATTAGTCTCTCTTGCTCAATCTCAGTGTTTCCCCTGGATGTGCCATGAAGACCAGCCATTCGGATCTTTCATTTCCACACATACTGGCATGGCCTGGATAGTAGAGTCGCTTCAGTTCCTGTAGGTGTCATGGCACTTTGTATATCAGCCATTATTGATAATATAATCAATAAATTACCAGATTGAATCTTCCAGAGCATTGGGCAAGAGTTAATTATGATGAATGCCTTATTGAATGAGGATTCAGGAGGTTAGATGACCAAATGGATAAGAGAGCTCATTCTTAAACATCTGGTGTGCTGATACTGAGGTAGTGGTTTAAACCCCTACACTGGTCAGTTGAACTAAAATGATGACTTCTCATCCTTGACTTGGGTACGTAAATTATAAGTACCTCTGAAGTCAGAGTCGGTTCACCTGATAGTGAAGAACACTGGTAATACGGAAAGATAATGCACATGCAAAAATCAGTCCAGAAGTGCACTAGAAGTAATAGAAAGTGTATGGGCTTGAATTCAAAGGGAGCGAGTGCAAAATAAATGTGAGGCTTCAGAAAGCCATCTGAGAGTTACTTCCCCTGTCATGCTGGATGTTATATAAGTATGCTCCACTACTCTCTGATGATCTTGCCCATCCATCTACTTCCGCTCTCATGCTGGATGTTATATAAGTATGCTCCACTACTCTCTGATGATCTTGCCCATCCATCTACTTCCGCTCTCATGCTGGATGTTATATAAGTATGCTCCACTACTCTCTGATGATCTTGCCCATCCATCTACTTCCGCTCTCATGCTGGATGTCATATAAGTATACTCCACTGCTCTCTGATGATCTTGCCCATCCATCTACTTCCGCTCTCATGCTGGATGTTATATAAGTATGCTCCACTACTCTCTGATGATCTTGCCCATCCATCTACTTCCGCTGTCATGCTGGATGTCATATAAGTATACTCCACTGCTCTCTGATGATCTTGCCCATCCATCTACTTCCGCTCTCATGCTGGATGTCATATAAGTATGCTCCACCACTCTCTGATGATCTTGCCCATCCATCTACTTCCGCTCTCATGCTGGATGTCATATAAGTATGCTCAACTCCACTCTGTGATGATTTTGCCCATCCATCTACTTCCGCTCTCATGCTGGATGTCATATAAGTAAGCTCAACTCCACTCTGTGATGATTTTGCCCATCCATCTACTTCCGCTCTCATGCTGGATGTCATATAAGTATGCTCAACTCCACTCTGTGATGATCTTGCCCATCCATCTACTTCCGCTCTCATGATGGATGTCATAAGTATGCTCCACTACTCTCAGATGATCTTGCCCATCCATCTACTTCCGCTCTCATGATGGATGTCATATAAATATGCTCCACTACTCTCAGATGATCTTGTCCATCCATCTACTTCCGCTCTCATGCTGGATGTCATATTAGTATGCTCAACTCCACTCTGTGATGATTTTTCCCATCCATCTACTTCCGCTCTCATGCTGGATGTCCTATATGTATGCTCAACTCCACACTGTGATGATTTTGCCCATCCATCTACTTCCGCTGTCATGCTGGATGTCATAAGTATGCTCCACTACTCTCTGATGATTTTGCCCATCCATCTACTTCCGCTCTCATGCTGGATGTCATATAAGTATGCTCCACTACTCTCAGATGATCTTGCCCATCCATCTACTTCCGCTCTCATGCTGGATGTCATATAAGTATGCTCAACTCCACTCTGTGATAATTTTGCCCATCTATCTACTTCCGCTCTCATGCTGGATGTCATATATGTATGCTCAACTCCACTCTGTGATGATCTTGCCCATCCATCTACTTCCGCTGTCATGCTGAATGTCATAAGTATGCTCCACTCCACACTCTGATGATCTTGCCCATCCATCTACTTCCGCTCTCATGCTGGATGTCATATAAATATGCTCCACTACTCTCTGATGATCTTGCCCATCCATCTACTTCCCCTGTCATGCTGGATGTCATAAGTATGCTCAACTCCACTCTGTGATGATCTTGCCCATCCATCTAATTGTGAAGACCCCAATCCCAATATCTCGCCTTACTGCACTGATCTCTTAGTTTATACTATTAATTCATCCTCTCCAGTGATGTCCTGTAGCGTTTATACATTATCTGGTTACAGTATATTATGTTGAACATTTCAGGCTTACAGTACCTAGTGGTCACACTCGACTGACACAGAAAGATTTGAACATGACAAGCACATCAACAGACCAGCAGCCTCTTGTAGCAATTATGTCAGATGAAAGGTGAGTGCACATTTAGTTGAATCGATTTTTATGTTTTAAGTTACTATTCATGTCCTGCTTGCAAATTCCTGTATGTTTAAAAAACAAATAATAATCACAAATAAATAAAGGAATGTTATGTTAGATGGCAAAATCCCAGCACATTGAAAAAGCTGCTATAGTACGTTCAGAAATGTTTTCCCTCATTCACGTTACATTTTTTACAAATGTATCAGTTGCATCGTTATGAAATGTTTCCTTCCGTCTTACATTTACTCCCACTCAAGGAATATAACATAGAATATGTACAGAATTCAAGTCTTTTATGTGGATATTGAAGAAAATAGGAAGCCACCCAATCATATTTCTAATAAAATCTATTCATGGGCAACAGTTTGTGTGAACTTTGGAAATGAGGCTAGAGCAGTTATGGAGGTATCCATGCGAGGTGATGGTGATCCATCCAGTTTATTAGCTATATTTGTTGGGTTATGATACGTTAAAAGAAACTTTGTACCGAGCTGTGAATGTAATAACTTTACAAAGCATGACACATGATGAGCTTAGATGAACCACTATCTAATTCAAGTATTTCTTAATATCTTACGAAGGCAGTTAAATAATAATATATTAACATCTAGAGAGGTAATGAACAAGCATGTGTTAAGTTGAATTGAAGCCATTGAAATTTGGATATACAGAAGAGTATGTCATATTTTATGGAAACAAAAACAGTCGAAAACAGGGGTTCTAGAGAAGCTGGGAAAAGAAAGTTGATGAAAGAAATAAAGAAACAAGTGAAATATTCTGACCAATTAAAATACATGGTATTCTTGTAAAACCATACTGTAGTGAAGAGTTGAAGGTAGGTGAGCAAGGGGTAGACGGCAATAAATGAGAGAAGATGATAACATCAAGTGATGGACGGACACCAGTCTGTAAGAGTGCACAACAAGGGTGAGAGACAGAATGTTGGAGAACATTGTAACTAACCTATTGTAACTAACCCTCCCCCGATGTGTCTCCACCTTGTCGTGGTGGAGTAGCTTGAGTGTCCCACTGACCCCAAGCGCTATGCCGATGGATATTAACTACATATTGGACAGCTCTTGGGATAGGGACCAGACTAAGAGAGACACAACCTGCTGCTCTTCAGGTAGGCTGAGAATAGCAGTCTAAATCAGGCGAACGATGCTAATAATCTGCCTGGATACAATCTCTAAGGCTCTCAGCCGAGGGGTATGGCTGAACGTCTCTAAGCAATAAACCCTCGGATGTGAGAGCCTGGCCGACACATACCTACATCAAAATTGAGGTGAGGTGCTGAGCACGCTACATGCTTGGTGCAGATACTCGTTCGATGGCTCTTAGCTGGGGGATATGTGGGATCCCCGGATGAGAAGGCCTGGCCGTTTCTCGCCCACAGACGCACGGAGGTAAGGTGCTGAGCCGGCAGCACATGTAGCCTGTTATTTTGTTTGTCCATTGTGGCGAAAGCCTGGCTGCACCCTCTCCTCTTGCTTATTATTCAGTGTATGATAAAGAATAATTAGAAATGTTATATAAATGTTACGATCACATTATATTTACGGTTTATAGAGTAATTTAGTTTGGCTGACTTATCCTGGCCAACTTCAAACCAACTGACAACTGCCCCGGAAACGACCACTTGCGTATCCTAGTTCCATATCCGGTCTCACTCTTCTGCTAGCCATTGCAGACAGCGGTCGGGGCCCATTTGTGGTGTTCAAAAAGCAACGTTTATTTAAATAGTAAATTACTTAAATAAGTAATAAGAAAGAGCAAATTTTATATTGAACAAGGGCCCCGATCCGTAGTGAGAATCTGATTATGGAACTAGGTAAGATCAAACGATTATTATTCCTATATATAATTTTTATGTTCATAACAGTTTTGCAATGAATGTGAGTTTACGACATGATGGCCAGCCAATTCCACTAACGGCATGGTTGCCCATAGAATATATATTATTTAATAGAAAATTCAATTTACAACTGAGTTCAGTTGTACAAACTCGTTCTTAATAGAACGAAACACGTCACGTTCTACAATATTCGTATAAATCCGGCGTCTAAATCTTGGATAAATTCAGAGAATATTATCGCTGGCAGACAAAGGAGACACTGCAATGTAGTACAAAACCACGCTAGTTTTAAAGTATACTCGGGTTGAGATACTTTGTTAATATATTAAAATAAGGTTAATATTACTGTTACTGCTAAGACTAGAATATACAGTACTGAATGGAATGGTTTAAATCAAATAGTAGGTATTTCATCAAAATGGCCTCGCTATATCTAAAACCAGCCCCACGCCATGGCATGACCTAGTTATCATGCCCACGCCGCTTGGGCGCCCATACTGTTCTTTTCTAGATTAGCTCAGTTCTTAAGCACGGATAAGATCTCTTCTCTAGTTAATACCTTCTCAAGAGGAAGACTCTTCTTTATATATAGATGGATACGTGGATGACTATCACCAACCTAGGCAGTATTCATTGGAGACTATTCTCAGGCCTCTCGGAAAGAATATCAGTGGAGAGCATATTCAGACACCGTAGTATCTGGAACAATTTCCTTACTTTACAACACACCCTTGTGTCTCTTGCACACTTAGGAGCATCAGTTGTGATTGTTAGGTTTGTGATCCATGTCTTTTCCTATCACATCATCAGTACTTGTCTTGAATATTTCTTTTCGCTGAAGGGAATTGGATCCATTCACTCATATATATATATATATATATATATATATATATATATATATATATATATATATATATATATATATATATAATTCAGGATCAGACTGTACTCTCCTTATGAATAGAGATAGGCACTGTCACGTACGAGGTTAAATCCATCCTTTCCTTTCAACCTTGTCGGTATGTCCAGTCAGAATAACAGTTAGGAATATGTCCTAATAATTACAGCTGCCTTTGCCTTATGAGAAGACTATAGCTATAGCAGAATGGTTGAATAAAGATGGAAGAGTGATTCCAGACCATAGCTTACCAGATGTCCTGTTTGACTTTATTTGCAGAGTTGTTGTGGTGCACCCTCAAGCGGCACCCTCATCATCAACCAGCCTCAGCGAGTTCACCCAGAATTATTTGTTGCCTGAGTCAAAGTAGTACAGTTCCCTTTGCTGTCATCATCAAGTGAGAACTGATGGACCGGAGAGGAAAGCTGCAGACAACTATCGTGGGAGCTTTGGATATGAGCTGAGTTACAAACCATCAATCTGAATTCAACCCACCACCGAATGCTTTGCTGTGCTTCTATGATTTAAGAGCACATGAAACTTTGTTTGCTGTATTAGCCAGAACTAACATTAATCCATTTTTCTTTTATCTCCCAAGTGGAGCCACTTTTTACTTTTATTCATAATTAAACTGTGCGGTCTGATTTATAGGCCATCACACAAAACTTTACCTACTGCCTTTTTCACCTCATAATAATTAATAGTAGTGTAGTGTGTAAGGATAGAAGTTGAGTGAACTAATTGTGTCTCTCCTGTATGTTATACTTGAGGGCACTGGGGGCGTTTCTTCATCACAGGGTAGCGTGTCACTGCTAACTAAGTCAGCTATCATCTATCGGTGTATAGTGTCCAACTTTACTTGCATTTCCCTGTGCCACTGATAGGAAGGTAGACTCATCTGGGACCAGGATTCATACTATCTAGACCCAATACGAGCCTTTTTGTCTTCTTCTCCTACAGTGGACTGACCTAACCAAGGGTCAGCTTTTCTATCTACATCCTTACCCGTAGGGTTTTCTTATACGGCTGTAGATTACGCGACAGATTGGTGTCTCGTCTCCGGGATTTAATTTTAACCCAATCCTACAGATTGAGCTGCTCCTCTGCGAGATAATTTGTTTTCAATAAGTTCACTGTCAACTTTATAAATTGCCTGTAACACTATAGGTCTACTAGATGATTGTGTAGGTTGGTAGGATTTCCTTTCCACGTAATTCTCACACTAAGACTAGACGGTTCTAGTATTAGTTGCCTGCGAGTAAATATTTCAAATTTTATACGCGAATAAGAAAATATACAGCAAAAGCAAAGTGGGTTGGTGACAGATTGGTAAGTGTGTTTGTTTGTCCTAATTAATTGCTATACATACTATATTAGGGCATTTAATTAAGTTGATTGATAGAAAGGGGGTGAGCATTGCTTAAAAGTTTTTTCAGGTATCTCATCTAGGTGCTCAATTATCATGTCATTTGACAAGCAACCGACTACCCAGGAGTTGACGGAGAAAGGGACATTGATGGGATATGAGGGTGATGAGTTGAGGAAGTATATCAGAGAGGCTGAAAGAGAATGGAGGCAAGGACAAAGGGAAGAAAGAATCCGGATGGCGGAAATAGAATCAGAAAAACAGATGAAACAGGCTGAATTGGAGAAGGACAAGGAGTTAAAACTAGCCGAACAGACGAGACAGCAGGAGATAGAATTAAGAAGACTGGAATTACAACACCCAGATGCTTCAAGATTCAGTAGTGCGAGTTCTCCAGTCTATAGTATAGATACTCCTCCAGCACAGAATGGTTCTCTGGGATCCATGAGTTTTCCTCTGCTGCCATTTGATGAAAAGTCTGAGCAGATGGACAACTGGATTGACAAATTTGTTTTGATGGCCGAAGCATATAGCCTGCCCAAGGACAAATGGAATTTAAAAATTTCACAAGGACTCCGCGGCGCAGCGTATGACATATTTTCTAAACTACCTCCTGGACGGGAACGGGACTTCGACTCTCTGAAAAGTGCTCTACTCAAGAGGTATGAGTTGACTTCATCTGCCTACCGAATGAAGTTCCGAAAAATCAAGCGGTTACAGGGAGAATCGTATTCCCAGTTTGCCTCACGGCTACACACTTATTTCTCCAAGGGGGTTGGACTGCGTGAATACGAGGCAACCTACGCAGGGCTGGAGGATATGATTTTGGCAGAGCAGATGAGGGAGACAATGCCCAAGCCGATGCAGACTTTTGTGGCAGAAAATGGTGGGACTCGGTTAGCGGAGATAACCTCTCTGGCGGAAAGATACCTAATGGCCCATGGCGAAGCGAATACCACAAAAGCTGGGAGAAGTTCTCATGTTGAAAAACCACAACTCTCTAAGAATTCAAATAACTCCGGTAAGGACAGCAGAGGACAATTTGGGAAAAATGTGGGTCCTCAGCAACATCATGGGTTTCAACCACCAGCACAAAACCCACCCACAAACCATAGCGGATGGGGCAAACCATATTGCAAGAACTGCAAAAATCATGACCATCACACACGGTTCTGCAAGAATAAACCCCAAACCCACTATGCGGCATGCATAGCTACGGGAACCGGAGACCACCCCAACAAGAACTCTGGGAGCAATGCTAGACCTCCTGTGGTCGAAACTATTACGGTAAATGGGAGTCAGGTGCGATGTCTATATGATACGGGACTCCAGTATCATTCAGTTATCGCAAAATACCTAGTCAAACCCGGCCAGCTAACAGAACAGACCGTTACAATAAAGGGGGCCACCATGAGCTCTGAGACAATAGAGGTGGAGATTGCAAAGGTAGATGTGGAATCTAAATATGTCACTGGGACGATTTCTGCAGCAGTGATGGAGGATCCAGTGTACCCATTCATGTTAGGATGTCGGTATGTCTACTTGGGCGAACAAAAATCACCTATAATTGTTGCAGCAGTGCAGACCAGAAGTCAGGCAGCAGTGTCGAGTGAGCCTGATCTTCGTCTTAATAATCCACTACCTCGAGAAATTCGGGCTGCCCAGGCAGAAGACCCAACACTGAAACCCTGCTTTGGTAAACTACCTAAAGCACGGAATCCACCTAAAGGGGGCGATTTTTATATGAAAGAGAAGCTTTTGTACCGGCGGGCGGGAACCAAGGATCACGACCACGGGCACCTTGTTGTTCCATATAAATTCCGGAATCAGATATTACATATGGGTCACACCATATCTTTCAGTGGACATATGGGAGTGGGTGCCACTACTGAGCGTATTACATGCCACTATTTTTGGCCAGGAATGTCCGCCGATATTCAAAGGTATGTCAAGTCCTGTCCAGAATGCCAACGGGTCTCACCTAAACATTGGACCGCCCCAGTAACTTTGGGCGAAATGCCAATTTTGAGTATTCCGTTTGAGCGTGTTGCCGTGGACATTGTTGGTCCTCTGCCACGCTCCAAGAGGAAGAATGCATTTATTCTAACTCTAGTTGATACATGCACTATGTGGTCAGAAGCCATAGCTCTACATGGAATAGATTCCAAACGAGTAGCGGATGCCCTAGTGACTATCTTCACCAGATTAGGTTTTCCTAATCAGATTTTGACAGACAATGGTTCGCAGTTCCGGGGGAAGTTAATGGAGGAAGTCTTCAATACCTTTCGGACTCGCCATATCCATACAAGTCCCTACCACCCTCAAGCTAATGGGACGGTGGAACGCTTCAATGGAACCCTCATGTCGATCCTACGTAACCTAGCACAGGAGAAGCCAGAATGTTGGGATGAGTACCTGCCCGCGGCATTATTTGCATACAGGGAAGTACCACATGCCTCGACAGGACTTCCACCTGCTACACTATTATTTGGTCGACCTATAAAAGGACCGCTGGAGGCTTTAATGAGGACTTGGACTGAGGAGGGAGCTGATGAAACTGTCATCACTGCTTCCCAGTATGTTGAGGAGTTGAAGCAAAAACTGGAGACAGGCTGAAAATTGGCAAATTCCAACCTGCGTCGTGCCAGAAAGAAACATGCCTCATCCTATAATAAGAAAGCCAAGGACCGTTCTCTGGAGGTAGGAGACAAGGTCTTATTACTTTTACCCCAAGGGAGTAATAAGCTGGAAATTGGATGGCAGGGACCTTTTCCCATCATAGAAAAAGTATCCCATACAAACTACAAGATTGCTATTCGAGGAAAACAGAAAGTATTCCACATCAACTTACTTAGAAAGTATGCTGAGAGGGTAGCAGATCCACCGGTGCATCTGATGGCATTATCGGTGGCAACTGAGGTAGAAGGTGGAGAGGACTCAGGTGTAGAGTATCCGCTAAAACCCCAGGAGACCATGAAGGATGACGTCATCAACCCTGGCTTGGAGACGTCTGAGTTGGAGAAAATAAAGCGAATTCTAATGTCTCACGCCCCGGTGCTAACGGATAGGCCAGGTCGGACTAAGCTTGTAGAGTTTGACATGAAATTAACAAACGCAGATCTAGTCCGCCAAAAGTATTACCCTGTTCCCTATGCAAAACAGGAGGCTTTACAAGCCGAAATAAATTACCTATTAAAAGAATGAATAATTTCGCCCTCGGAGTCACCCTATAGTGCAAGTGTGGTGCTTTTGAGAAAACCCAGCGGCGAGCATCGATTGTGCATCGACTATCGTCAGCTAAACGGAGTCACAGAATTTCAAGCGGAACCTTTACCGGATCAAGGATTACTGTTCGCAAAACTGAGTAAAGCGAAGTATTTTTCCAAGATAGACCTCAGTAAGGGGTACTACCAGATTCCAGTAAAGAAAGAAGTCCGATCGTATTTGGCTTTCAGCACAGCTGACGGCCATTACGAATTCAACGTGCTCCCATTCGGGCTGAGCAACGCTCCTGGTGTGTTCACCCGAATGATGAGATTGTTATTAGATCCATTAAAGGACCCGAGTATCAGTAACTTTATGGATGACATCCTCATCGCCTCGGACACTTACGAGGAACACCTGCAGTCCATCGACAGACTGTTAAGGAGGCTGGCAGAGACAGGGCTCACCGCCAGACCAGCAAAATGCCAGCTCGCTTTCCGGCAGCTGGAATTTTTGGGGCATACAGTGGTTCAAGGACACATGCGCCCAGAACAAAAGAACGTAGATAAACTACTCAAGGCTACCAGGCCCAGGACCAAGAAAGATGTCAGATCCTTCGTATCCCTCTGTGGATTTTATCAGAAGTTTATCAAAAGCTTCAACGTTCTAGCTGCGCCATTAACAGATGCCACCAGGAAAGGAGCACCTGAGCAAGTTAAGTGGACGCCAGCGTGTGAAGAGGCTTATACTATGCTGAAGGACAGACTAACAGCGAAGCCTATTTTACAATTACCCGACTTGTCGTGCCCATTCACCTTAAGGACGGACGCGAGAAATGTGGGAATTGGAGCAACTCTTTTACAAAAGGGTCGAGATGATGGAGAGATGCTGTTTCCAGTAGCTTACGCTAGCCGCAAGTTAAATACAGCGGAAAAGAACTACTCCACGATCGAGAAAGAATGTTTGGCTCTGGTATGGGCTATACAGAAGTTCCAACCGTACCTATATGGAACCAAGTTTATTGTACAAAGTGACCACCAGCCTTTGATGTTCTTAGCCTCATCCAAACAATTAAACACAAGATTGATGAGGTGGTCACTATTACTGCAACCTTATACCTTCACCGTGGAATATATTCCCGGCAAATATAATGTTGGAGCAGATTTCCTAAGTAGACACTGCTCTACAGAAGACGAGGTTGTGGCTACTCAGTGTTCCCATACACTAGCGTGAAAGCTAGCAAACGAGAGGGCTTAGCCAGAGTGTAAAAGTCCGTCTCACGTACTTTTTTTCCAATGGGGGACATCTGTGGCGAAAGCCTGGCTGCACCCTCTCCTCTTGCTTATTATTCAGTGTATGATAAAGAATAATTAGAAATGTTATATAAATGTTACGATCACATTATATTTACGGTTTATAGAGTAATTTAGTTTGGCTGACTTATCCTGGCCAACTTCAAACCAACTGACAACTGGCCAGGAAACGACCACTTGCGTATCCTAGTTCCATATCCAGTCTCACTCTTCTGCTAGCCATTGCAGACAGCGGTCGGGGCCCATTTGTGGTGTTCAAAAAGCAACGTTTATTTAAATAGTAAATTACTTAAATAAGTAATAAGAAAGAGAAAATTTTATATTGAACAAGGGCCCCGATCCGTAGTGAGAATCTGATTCTGGAACTAGGTAAGATCAAACGATTATTATTCCTATATATAATTTTTATGTTCATAACAGTTTTGCAATGAATGTGAGTTTACGACATGATGGCCAACCAATTCCACTAACGGCATGGTTGCCCATAGAATATATATTAATTAATAGAAAATTCAATTTACAACTGAGTTCAGTTGTACAAACTCGTTCTTAATAGAACGAAACACGTCACGTTCTACAATATTCGTATAAATCCGGCGTCTAAATCTTGGATAAATTCAGAGAATATTATCGCTGGCAGACAAAGGAGACACTGCAATGTAGTACAAAACCACGCTAGTTTTAAAGTATACTCGGGTTGAGATACTTTGTTAATATATTAAAATAAGGTTAATATTACTGTTACTGCTAAGACTAGAATATACAGTACTGAATGGAATGGTTTAAATCAAATAGTAGGTATTTCATCAAAATGGCCTCGCTATATCTAAAACCAGCCCCACGCCATGGCATGACCTAGTTATCATGCCCACGCCGCTTGGGCGCCCATACTGTTCTTTTCTAGATTAGCTCAGTTCTTAAGTACGGATAAGATCTCTTCTCTAGTTAATACCTTCTTAAGAGGAAAACTCTTCTTTATATATAGATGGATACGTGGATGACTATCACCAACCTAGGCAGTATTCATTGGAGACTATTCTCAGGCCTCTCGGAATGAATATCAGTGGAGAGCATATTCAGACACCGTAGTATCTGGAACAATTTCCTTACTTTACAACACACCCTTGTGTCTCTTGCACACTTAGGAGCATCAGTTGTGATTGTTAGGTTTGTGATCCATGTCTTTTCCTATCACATCATCAGTACTTGTCTTGAATATTTCTTTTCGCTGAAGGGAATTGGATCCATTTACTTATATATATATATATATATATATATATATATATATATATATATATATATATATATATATATATATATATATATATATAATTCAGGATCAGACTGTACTCTCCTCATGAATAGAGATAGGCACTGTCACGTACGAGGTTAAATCCATCCTTTCCTTTCAACCTTGTCGGTATGTCCAGTCAGAATAACAGTTAGGAATATGTCCTAATAATTACAGCTGCCTTTGCCTTATGAGAAGACTATAGCTATAGCAGAATGGTTGAATAAAGATGGAAGAGTGATTCCAGACCATAGCTTACCCGATGTCCTGTTTGACTTTATTTGCAGAGTTGTTGTGGTGCACCCTCAAGCGGCACCCTCATCATCAACCAGCCTCAGCGAGTTCACCCAGAACTATTTGTTGCCTGAGTCAAAGTAGTACAGTTCCCTTTGCTGTCATCATCAAGTGAGAACTGATGGACCGGAGAGGAAAGCTGCAGACAACTATCGTGGGAGCTTTGGATATGAGCTGAGTTACAAACAATCAATCTGAATTCAACCCACCACCGAATGCTTTGCTGTGCTTCTATGATTTAAGAGCACATGAAACTTTGTTTGCTGTATTAGCCAGAACTAACATTAATCTATTTTTCTTTTATCTCCCAAGTGGAGCCACTTTTTACTTTTATTCATAATTAAACTGTGCGGTCTGATTTATAGGCCATCACACAAAACTTTACCTACTGCCTTTTTCACCTCATAATAATTAATAGTAGTGTAGTGTGTAAGGATAGAAGTTGAGTGAACTAGTTGTGTCTCTCCTGTATGTTATACTTGAGGGCACTGGGGGATTTTCTTCATCACAGGGTAGCGTGTCACTGCTAACTAAGTCATCTATCATCTATCGGTGTATAGTGTCCAACTTTACTTGCATTTCCCTGTGCCACTGATAGGAAGGTAGACTCATCTGGGACCAGGATTCATACTATCTAGACCCAATACGAGCCTTTTTGTCTTCTTCTCCTACAGTGGACTGACCTAACCAAGGGTCAGCTTTTCTATCTACATCCTTACCCGTAGGGTTTTCTTATACGGCTGTAGATTACGCGACATCCATCAAGAATGATGATGACCATGCATTTTATCCAGTGGGGTTGAAGGTATGGAGCCGTGGGTTCTAAGATGGCTGATAAGGCCTATTTTGGCTCGCAATGTTCTTTGACAATGTGGGCAAAGAATGCTTGACGTTTCTGGAGGAGGATTTCCTGCAGTGGTTTTTCTGTCCTGCCTTCTCTTCACAGCTCTTGCAGTCCTGGTTGCCTCACATATGACTGCATCCTTGCGTAATGATGCACGCCACGAATTTCGGTCTCTGGCTGCAGCCTCCCAGGTGTCATGATGAACTTCAAAAGCATTCCGTGAGATTTTCAGAGTGTCTTTAAAGCGTTTCCTCTGGCCACCTTGGGAGAGTTTACCACAACGCAGTTCGCTGTAAAAAAATTCGTTTAGGGAGCCTTTGATCTGGCATGCGAGTCAAGTGACCAGCCCGGCGAATCTGATTCTTCATCAGTATAGTGTGGATACTGGGCATGGACGCTCTTTCTAGGACTTCAGTGTCTGGAATCTTGTCTTGCCATTTAATCTTCAGTAGCTTCCTTAGGCAAACGTGTGGAAGTGGTTTAATTTCCTAGCGTGTCGCTGATAAACAGTCCAGGTTTCACAAGCATATAGCAGTGTGGATAATACAACTGCTTTGTAGACATTTAGCTTTGTTTTGCAGGCTTATTCCAGTTCTGTCCCATACATTCTTGTACAGTCTGCCAAAGGCCACACTGGCCTTGGAGATTCTTGCATTCACTTCGTCATCAATTGTGACAGCTTGTGACACAGTGCTGCCAAGATAGGTGAATTTGTCCACAACACTTAGTCTATGATCATTCACTTTGATATTTGGCACAGTGTGATTATTCCCTGGAGCTGGCTGGTACATAACTACAGTCTTCTCCAAGTTGATATTGAGCCCAAAGTTGGCACAGGCATGTGAGAAAGCTGAAACATTATGTTGCATGTCCGCCTTTGAGTTGGCGTATAGAGCGCAATCGTCAGCAAACAGGAGCTCTCTGACGGTGTCGCTGTTAATTTTGGTTTTAGCTTTCAGCCTTCTGAGATTGAATAACCTTCCATCCATACGGTAGTTGATGTCTATTCCAATGTCATCGTTCTCGAAGGCATTCATCAACATGGTTAATAACATGAGGCTGAACTGTATTGGTGCCAGGACACATCCTTGCTTCACTCCATTGGTGACAGGAAAGGGTTCAGACAGTTCACCATTTTCCTGCATGCCATCATGAAATAGCCGCACTATTTGGACAAACTTTCGTGGACAGCCATATTTTGCCATAATCTTCCACAGTCCTTCTCTGCTGACTTGGAAAGGTCAATGAAAGTGGAGAACATTTCGCAGTTCTGTTCCTGACATTTCTCTTGCAGCTGCCTTGCAGCGAAAATCATGTCAACAGTTCCACGTTCTTTTCTGAACCCACATTGACTCTCAGGAAGAAGACCTTGAACGAGATGGGCTGTGAGGCGATTGAGAAGAATTCTGGCGAGTATCTTCCCTGCAATTAAAAGCAAGGAGATGCCTCGGTGGTTGTCACAGGATTGGCGGTTTCCTTTACGTTTGTAAAGGTGGACTATTGACCCGTCCTTGAAATCTTGTGGCATGGTCTCGTTCACCCATATGTTTGTACTGGGATGGAGTCAGGACCAGGTGCCTTGCCACTGGAGAGTTGCTGGATGGCTTTGTTTACTTCCACTATGGTTGGCAGGTCATGAAGTGTCTCATTGGTGGGAAGGTGAGGAAGGCAGTTGATGGTTTCATCATCGAAGAAGGAAGTTGCATTTAAGATGTTGCTGAAATGCTCTGCCCAGCGTTGAAGGATTTCTTTCTTATCGGTGACCAATGTTCCCCCATCTGCACCGAGGAGGGGAACTATGCCTGGTGATGTAGGACCATAGACCGCTTTCAGTGAGTCGTAGAAGTTTTTCACATCATGTCTGTAAGCAAAGCCCTGAATTTCATCAGCTTTGCTACTCAGCCAGGAGTCCCGCATTTGCCGAAGTTACTGCTGCACTACTCTCTGAATGTTCTTGAAGGCATCTTTTTTTTTATGTTGACTTCGGATCATTCAAATGTGCCTTGAGGAGAAGATGTTTCTCGGCCAGCAATTGGTTGATGTCTTCGGAATTTTCATCAAACCAGTCTTTATGCTTTCAGGGGGCTGGACCCAGGATTTCAATAGCAGTGTTGTAAATTATGTCCTTTGGGGCTCTCCATTCTGTTTCTGTATCCTGTTTAGCTGCAGCATTGGGCTTGAGGCGGTCTTCCAGCATATTTTCAAACGACTGCTGCATTTTCTTGCTGTTTAGGCTGGTGACATTTAGCTTTTTTTGCAGTTTCACCCCTTGAGGACGCCGTGGTGGCCTGATGTGAATATTTATTTTCAAGACAATGAGACGATGGTCTGTCCAACATTCAGCACCACACATGGATTTTGTCACTCGAACGTCTTGTCTGTCACTCCTCCTGACGATGACATAGTCAATGAGATGCCAGTGTTTCGAGCGAGGGTGCATCCACGATGTCCTATTTCTCATGGGGAGACGGAAAATTGTGTTCGTAATCAGGAGATCATGTTCGGTACATGTCTGAAGGAGGAGGAGTCCATTGCTGTTACAATTTCCGACTCCATGCTTTCCAATAATGCCACTCCAAGAGGTGGTGTCCGTGCCTACTCTGGCATTGAAATCCCCAAGGAGTATAAGTTTGTCTCCTTTAGGAACAGATGTTAGTACATTGTGCAGGTCCTCATAGAACTTGTTCTTGACATCATCTTCGTTGGTCATAGTTGGTGCGTAGACACTCGCAATGGTTGCATGCTTCCTTCCATTCAGCAGGGGGCAACTTAATGGTCATAAGCCTGTCGTTTATAGCTAATTTGCCGACCAGGGCCGACTTAATGGCAAATCCCACACCGGATTGGCGTCTTTCCTCGCTTTTCCTTCCACTCCAGAAAAATGTGTAGCCGACACCTATTTCACAGATTTGGCCTTCTTCTGCAAGTCGTGTCTCACTCAAGGCTGCAATGTCGATGTTGAACCTGCCCAGCTCTCTCCCGATCAGTGCTGTTCGTCTCTCTGGACCCGACGCGCCGTCTCTGTCAAGTAGGGTGCGTACATTCCAAGTTCCAATTGTTAAGGGAATATGGTTTACTCTTTTAGTTTTGCTTGTTTTATCTTTGCTTGTATGTCGACCGCAGTTAAGGTACCCACCAACCGCGGCTAGCTGGTTAGGTAGTGATGGAGCAGACAATGTTTAGGTCACCTTTTCTAGCCCCTTCCTCATGCTATGGAGGTGAGCAGTGTGTTCCTATAGAGGGCTGCTCAGTCGCTCAGGGGGCTGCCGAATCCCACTGCTGCTCCGGTCAGTAGAAGACGACCATATGGCCTGAGCCGCCTGTATGCAGGTCTGCGACTACGGCTGCCAGAGTACCCACGCCTGCCGCTTCGCCGCTCACCCACGCCACAGGGCTTGAAGGTCATATATGACGTTGGATGAAGAATGACTTGCGCGATGACTTGGATTAAAGTGAGGAAGAGTTGCACAATTCGTCGACCTCACTCTCTCGCCCGAGTCCATCTGAGTCCAGTGGCAAGACAAGTCGAGACGACTGGAGACGAATAGAAGTTCAGTGGATGACCAGGGCGCTCTACGTGCCTTGCCGTGCTCATTACGTTCCACAACGCTTTGCAGGTAAACACCGTCTTGCCCTTTGAATCAGGAATGATTTCTTCCGCGCAGTCTGCCGAATCCTGTCTTCACATGCTGGGTTGGCATACCCTAATTTACCGCTTCGTTTGACACCAAATCGGATACCCATGCCTGGTTTAGCCAGCCTCTCACAGCTGTTGCCCGAGGGGTGGCCGCTGTCGCATGCTGACAGCTACTAGGAGCCACAGGCACGAGCTGGGTGTCAGACTTGGACCAGTGGGGGATGGGTCCTGATAAGGACATGAGAGTCATCCTTACCAAAGGTGCTACCAATGCCTGACACCCCGTATCCCCCACATATAGCCTACCTCGTGAGCGAGTACTCAAGGTGAAAAAACACCTCGTCACTCGTTCCAATGAAAATCTGTAACCGTACTCATGGAATGAGTGTAGTCAAAGGTGAAAAATTGTCTCGTTTACACAAACTGGAAAGCTTGGCTTGCGAATCTATTACGTGGCAGCCCGAAGCAAAAGCTTGCCATGTGGAAGTCGAAATAAGAGTATAACTTGTCTCGAAACCCGAGGAAGGCTAACCTCATTAAAAATGCCCGCTGAAGTCGGAAGTGCCAGCCTACGGGCGGCAAAATAAAAATGGCACTACGCAATTACGTCCGAGTGAAATGTCTTTCGTGACCGGAAAAGCTCTAACTAGTCTTCCCTCGTGCTAGGAAAATCTACCTAGTTTCCGAATGCCGCTCTTGTTCGGAACAGCTCTGCCTAGGTAGTTTTCCAAATGTCCGTCGTGCCTGGAACAGTTCTGACGGGCGCAACGACAAGCACATGTCCTTGTCGAAAACTCGCTGAGTGGATACTGTCTGCAGACCTGTCTGGTTTGTGCGGGAACGGCCCGGGGCGAACGAAATGCCCAATATATTGAAGTGAGGAATTAAAGCAGCCATGAGCAGGACGTGACGATTCCCTCGGTGAGCCCAGCACCAGGGCGCTATGTGTCGGCCCTGCAATTATGGAAGCCACCCTGAATGGCGGAAAATGCTATGGACTGTCCCTGCCTTCCTTTGAGAGATGATCGAAGTCTTCGACTGTTCCAACTTGACCATCTGGCATGTGGACGGTGCCACAAAAGTGAGAGTCTCTCAGGAATGCTAACCTGGTCAAAAATGCACGCAAAAGCCGGATGTGTTGACCTAAGGGTTTCGACTCAAGGGTGCCTAACGCACACCGCAATCACATCTGAAAAAACACTCCGGATGAACGCAAAGAAGAAAAAAGAAGAAAAAGTAACTAACCTACATTGTGGAGACAGTACCTGGTTATTTAGCAAAGGCACTTGATTGGTTGAGATTCATCAGGAAGAGTTTGAATTCTGAAGTCCAGTGCATTACTGTACACGTGTGCACCCTGAAAAGGTCTTGGCCAGTGCGGGACCTGGTCTGGTCCCTGCTTTTGCCACATGAGCAGCCTATGAAGGTTATCGGCTGCAATGTATATTCCTCCTGCATGTGATGTAAGGAAAAATGTAACATATTTGTTGCTTCATATTTGAAAAACATGACACGTCTCTGCCTTGCTTTTACTTGACTTTACATTAAATGTCTCTCTATGTCTCTCTTCTCTTTTCTTACTTAATACCTCTTCTAGCCTAGACCTAGAACCCAGATACAGCTGCCTGAAATTCCCACTAGCAACTCTCTGTGTGGCGCCTTTCTATAGTTTATAACCACTTTATTTCTTTACGTTTAAAGTCAGTCCAGTGTGTTCTCTTGCTATTTCACGTTATCACAATTTTATTATGAACTTGTAACTGACCTTTTTGTATCTTATTATGTAATGTATGGACTGCCTACTTTCTGCCTTCATGTTGCTATGTTAGCTTGTAATGTCAAGCTAAGTATCTTTTCACCAGTACCCGCGTGTATCTTAATAATGATAAAAGTAATTATCCCGAAGAAGTTTCCTTCTGTTGGTTTGTGATGTGATAACACCATCACATTTTATAGGCCTCCGGTCTCCGTGGCGATCGCGTTGCGGACGTGATTTGTAATGCCGCTTACCCACATTTGAAACACAGCCTTGACCGATTTGGCAGCAGACAGTATTTCGCTGGGTTTAACGTGTTAGTATGGGAGCCGGTCATTCAGAAAGCAATGGCAAATTACTGAACGTAAAACTTGCCAAGACATCAGAAACGGCAGTAAAATGCTGGTGTGGACTGCAACGTCCTGTAAAGAATATGCAGCTTTAAAAAACGAGCAAGGAGGAATAAGTGACCAGTCTTTCCCTCAGTCTGGCAAGTGATGAGCCCAGGCATTGAACTCGTATCTGACTATGCTCATGACATAACCAGTGCAGTTCGCTAGCTCACCCGCCATCGCAAAGATGTAGATTTATTGTTTTGCATTTGTGACATTATCATTAAAAATCGGGGGGCTACGTGGTCTCGAGGTATGGTGTCCGCGCCTCTAGTGCTGGAGGTCCCGGGTTCAAGCCCCAGTGAGGACCGGGATTTTTCCACGTGGACTTCTAGTAACAAAATGTCCCCTGGTCTCTAGGTAGTGAGATCAGACGCCTGTGTGTATTGTTGCGCATGTAAAATATCCCTTGGCAGTTGGACATCGATAAAGAGTAGCCTAACGGCGCTGCCCGGGCAAAATTTCAAGTTAAAAATCTACCCAAAGTATTTCAGGATCCTCGCCGGTGCTACAGAGTTCGTGCACTGAGCTGAGTTTCTCCAGACTCAGATTTGAGTTAGGAGGAGAATGGAGCATTTATGGGTTACACCCGTAGGCCGTGATATTGATCCATCGACTAAACTAAACTATCATAAAAAATTCAGATTTAATGTGATGCTTCTGTGACATATAAAGATGTAGATTTATTATGCTGCTTCTGTGACATTATCATAAAGATGTAAATTCATGTTGCTGCTTCTTTGACATTCTGTAGACTTGATAAGATTAAGTTATTTTCTCACACAATATTTTGGTTGTATTATATCAATGTTCGATGACATTGTACAATCACATGGAATGTCACTATGTAGTGCCGCCCATCGGGCGCTGGAGCGCAAATTATTCCTCCCCACGACGCTTGGTGGTAGAAATGGAAGGTGATGATGATGATGATGATGATGATGGTTCTGTTTAAAAGTGACAGCACATGATTGTCGTGAAAAATAAACTTGATAGTTCGATCGATGAAAAAAAGAGACATTCGTCTGCACAGACACCGGCAACCCTTTGATGTTGTGTAGACTGAGGAACAAAGTAAGTCGCGTAAAATGTCTACACCGGTCGACATTTTGTTAACAAGTTGTTGCTCGAGACGTACAATGGCGCCATCCGTCTACAAGGCGGGAGTCAGCCTTTGAAGTGATAGACGGAATGTCTGGCCAGACGTCGGATGGAATCTTGTGATGTGAAGAAGGTTCTCTAGATCACAGACAGGAGACAATTTCCCAGATGAAAGGGGACACCAGCCAGATGTCCACATTGAGTTGGGAAAAATAAAGAGAAAAACAACTTCTCGACGCCTCTGCGTCTAGACAATTTGGTGACGTCACTCAAGCCCCGATATATAACCAGTTGCGGTAAACAAAGTTCGAGGAGTCGACCAAAAATTCTGAAGTGTTAAAGATCGGCGCAGTATTCCGAGTTGTGTTAATTGAAAGAGACTATAGTGTCAAAGTGTTTATCGGCGGACATAGATCCAGTCTGTGATTGCATAGTCTCAATCATCAACCGGAATAGGCATATGGTAGTCTATTAATCATATCTAACTTAGAGTATGATTAGGAATAGAGTACAGTACTGTGCGGTGATATAATGTATTATAGGTGCGGTTATAGAATGTTCTATACGTGCGGTGCTATAAAGTATTATAGGAGCGTCGGCACTAGTGTCCTATTGTATGGCTTTAACTAGCTTGTGTGATATATCATTTTACTCACGGAGTTGAGGATAATGTAGTGGGATAATAATTAGAGAGATTGAGGATGGTTGGGAGGGAGGAGGGGAATGTGAAAAGGTAGGATCTTCCAGTAGGGCATCTGCTGGGTTTCTACCCGTTCTTTTATTCTTTTCTGGTGTTGCCATGTCTAAGACCAATGTGATGAGCTATTTGGCCGTATGACAGAGATCGGATCTCTGTTATAAATCTGGGTGCTGCTATTGGCCTACACTCACCTAATTACGGTCAGGATTGAGTTGCTCTCACCATGATGTTCTCTACTCAACAGGTTCCACTTGAGTGTCCGATGATTTATTACGAAGAAGCAGTTTCAAAGTTTTATACAATGATGGCTCACGGAATGAAGACAGAGGTTACTAAGAGGCTTTGACACGGGGCTCAGAACCTAGTTGGTCTGCAGAAACCTGGCTTCTGCTGAGCCGGACTTGATGAACACAAGTGTTGTGTTTACTGAGTGATAAGCTTCATCACCGAAGATTCATAACCCATATACCAAGGACACACACACACACACACACACACACACACACACACACACACACACACACACACACACACACACACACACACATATATATATATATATATATATATATATATATATATATATATATATATATATATATATATATACATCTACCTAGAAACATTAATAGGTTGTTTGTTAAAGAGGGGGACAATCTTATAATCAGAGACTTGTGAACAGTAGATTTTCCCAAGTGACATTTCAGTTAATTGATAGAATCTCTGTTCAACTAACATTATTAAACAGAGTAACTTCACCGTGTTTGTTAGAGTGAAGACCAAGATCGAACAGTGTCTAACTGATGACCAGCATCCTGTTTGTTCGAGCGTTATCGGAGAAAGTCGTCACGTGGACGGAGAAACATCTTCTGGGTGAGGTTCACTGTTTGGAATACATGGTGCTGTTGTGTGCTCAGCACAGTGATGTAACAGACTTTGCTCCTGATTCACTGGTCTGATTATACATACACATTAGAATATTCGACACACATTCTACACATTACACACACACCTCTCACACACATAATCTTGGTTTTAATAAATTAATTGTTGTATTTATTTGTTAAGGCTAGAGTTGTTGAGTATGTTGTGTTGGGGAAGAATGAGAGGGGGCATGATCCAGGGGTGAGTGAGAGTGAGAAAGGTGTGTATACAGACTGAGGGAGTTTTGTGGACGGATTCTGGTGGTTTCTCTAGGACAATAATATTGGGTTAATAAAATTGTGGGTGTTGATTCCCTTCACTCCAGGGACGACACTAAAAGTAATAAAGAATTACTTACGACCATGATTTTACTCTGATTTAAAGTTGTAATACATATTTTTTAATACTTTGATTTAACTTGGTAGTGTAAATAAATGAGACCACATTCCTCCCCCTCTCTCTCCCGCAAATCAGATCTTAAAGTTAAGCGTTTTAAATAAACTACCTGATATATCTTGCTCACATTGTTTATTAGACTGGAGAAGAGATTATTACCAAATATGTGAAATTAGTAAGAACTTTTTAAGAAATAGAATATATATTTTCAACCACAGCATGGACAGTGAACTATGGGAGCACTGTGGCTAGATGCTCGCCTGCTGGTTCCCTGGTCATGGGTTTGAATCAACACCACAGCAGATTTTAACATTGACCTAGTCTTCCACGCTGACCCAGCCTCAAATTAGTACCAGGAAATGTCTCAAAAAGTAAATTTGGCCAGCGAGAATTACTGACCAAATGACCCACTGAATGTTGATTGGTCTACAAAAATATGGGTTTAGCACATTGTCCAATGCACCTAAGACATGTAAAGGGGCTGTCAGGGTCTTAAACTCGGCTCGCTAACCTAACAGTGTGGGACAGTACAAGTACAACGTGATTTGACGTAAGACTCAACGACACACCGTTCTATGGATTTATTCACATATCAAATACAGAACGATGATCACAACAATATATACTCGATACTTCAATACACTTACATACAGCTCATAAGTCTCACTCAAGATGTCCAGACACTCGACTTTCAGTACAGATACCACACAACGCCTTTCTCTCTGCACACGTCTGTCCGAGTCGAAGTCCCAGGGCTGTCTGCCGCTAACTCGCAACTCGCCTCTCACCTCAGGTGACGTCACGAGGCATGCGTGCGTTTAGCGTCGTCCTTGCTTGACCGCTGGTCGCTTGTCAGCCAGCAGTCTTGCAGGCCGGTAACCACTATTCACATGCCGGCGTAACGAAGTTACTGCGCCCCTACTGGGAGCTAAGTCGCCTGGCGGGCGTAACGATGTCACTGCATCAACGTCTCCTTTCTGGACTCTGACACGCTCCCCCGGCAAATTCATGAAAGATGTCATCTTTCATGTATCATATATATATACATAATGGGTTACTATTTAAACCTTGTCAGAGTCGACCCTTCTATTTTTATGTACATTTCTATCAAATGCAAATACATACACATATGCCATCGAAATATATAAAAAGTGGAAGTTGCATTCAACGACATGTGGTGTTCAACCTTTAACACTTGTCAGGTTTCATCATCTCGATGGCTGATTACCTCAATTGCATGAGTGACCCAGTCAGATCGGTAGTTTCAGCTTCACGCATCTACCTCGCAGCAAATAGAAAAAAACGTAATAATATGGTTCTTGAAACAAAACCCATCTAGCTAGACTGAAATACGACTTTATATAAGTCGTATAAAACGCTCAAACCCTGCCCTTATTTGGTCAGTAGCTCTCGTGTTGGTCTGCAATGTCTGCAACCATCTGCCATGCTAGTAGATGTCTACCTGTTGTGTCAATAGTCTGGCAACACTTGGCTATTTATACACAACACATTAGAATATACATTTCAAATTATGGCCCTTTGTGTAAGGATGTGATAACAAATAAATGAAAGGGAAATAATTTTAACATTCCTGAAATACAATAATTTTCAATAATTATTTTATTTCTTAGTGTCAACGCTTGACGTTTCTTCATATTAACGAGAAAAAGTCGGTAATATGAATACATTAATCAAGATATGATTCTAAGATTACACTACATAAATAAATAAACACACAATTCGTGTATTTCATTTTATAGATTCTTACAGATTTTAGAATTGTCATAGATATTTGAACTTTTATTTGTCGTCTGCTAATTTTACTCTAAATTTCTAACTAATCCGGAAGTACACACGAACATTAAAATCAGCTGATGTTGAAGCTTGTAGAACACACTTGTTCCGGTTTGATGTAGTTACGGAAAGTACCTTTCTCACAGTTCATGTGTTAGATGTTTCACAAAACCTTCTGGATTACGATTGAATGTTCATGTTAGCTGTTTCACTACCGAACATTATGGAATTCGGTTCACTGCAGTGGAGTAGCTGTCAATGTTCAGTTTACACATTCTTACTCGTCATTAAAATGGAATGATCCACAAGCAGATGTCACTGTCAACTTGGATAGTTCGCTTAAGGTAAGTTCTTGCGCGAATTTGACACTGTTATTGTTCTTTGTAATGTAATGGAATGGTGTATGGTCTGCATTTTATGGGTGTGTTTGATGTGAGTGTGATGTGATGCTGTACTAACTCTGTTTGTCCTGGGTTGTTGGAAAAGATGGTGTTGTATTGCTGTATAAGCTGTTTGCAACTGTCTGTCTCTGCTTGAGTCAACTTTGGGTTGATTTTGATCTCCTTCAAGCAGTTTGTCGTGTCTAATGCAGGCGTTGGAATCTCGTCACTAGCATCGTCGTCTTCGTGATCTATTATCACTGTACAAGCTGTCGTATCGTCTTGTTCGTTTTCTCTGTTGTGGTATGGTCTTAGCATATTTATGTGAAATATTTTATGTTTGTCTTTTATGAGGATTTCGTAGTCTACAGGTGAAATCTGTCTCGTCACTTTAAAAGGTCCCTGCCAAGAATCAGTCAATAGGTGTCTGTCACTAGGTAGTAGAAGAAGAACGTCCTGTCCAGGTGTCAAAGTTATCGTCCTGTTACCTTTGTCAGCATACTGTCTATAAGTAGCACCAGATAGTTTTAGTGCATTCTTTGCAATAACACAAGATTTGATGATTCTTTCACGCAATGATGTGACATATACGTATGATGATATGGGTTTAAGTACTGGAGTAGAATCAGTTAACATTTGGTGATAAATGGTCAATGGGCCGCGTGGTTTGGCACCATAGATAAGTTCAAAAGGAGAGAAACCGGTACTAGAATGAGGTACCTCGCGATAAGCAAAAAGAATAGCTGGTAGATATACATCCCAGTTATTGGGGTGCTCTTGCGTTACTTTGGCAAGCATGTGCTTTAGATCCCCGTTAAATTTTTCCACAATTCCACTACTGTGAGGATGGTAAGGGGAATTGAAACATTGTTTTACTCCCAACATTTTGGTGAAAGCTTGGGTAGATGCGGCAATAAACTGAGTGCCCCTATCAGATTGGATAGTATCTGGAAAACCTATCCTAGATAAAATATGGAAGAAAACTTCCATTATATCATTGGCAGTAATATTCTTTAGCGGAATCGCTTCTGGCCAGCGACTACATTGATCAATGACAGTTAGAATATATTTATTCCCTTTAGTTGTTGTATGATTAAGAGGGCCCACTATGTCAACAGATAGTTTTTCAAAAGGTCGACTGGCTAAGTCAGTAACTTGTAACTTTGCCTGTGGGTTTTTTCCTTTTTTTACCAGTTTCTGGCAGGTGTCACAACTTCTGCAATATTCTTTAATGTCATTGCAAAATTTTGGCCAATGGAACTGTGTCAATAACCTTGATCTGGTCTTAACGTATGCCATGTGCCCTGCAAGAGGTATATCGTGAGCAAGATGTAAGGCTTGCTTGCGATAATTTCTTGGCAAAACAGTTTGCTCTGTTGTATTGTCACCTCTGGTGTAATACCTGGTGAGTATATCATTTTTCATAGCACAATGCCATTTTGCATTCTTTGTTACCTTTGGCTTTTGGCCGATCAGATTAAAGTATTTTGACAATGAAGGATCAGCTTTTTGAGCTGTTACAAATGTTTCCTTCATGGTGTTAGTAGGTAGTGATTCTGGGCTAAGCAGTTGTATAGCCTCAGTTTGCTTACTTTCATCTTGCACTCTAGCAGTAGATCTCGTTACTACGTCCACACATTCAATGATATCAGATGATGATGGAACAATGTTATCAATGATGTCATGAGAACTTAGTGCTACATTAGCTACATTTACAATACAATCAATAGGTGGTGTGACATTTTCACTGACATTGGATGGTACGGAAAAACCTGCTTTATTTTGGAGGAAAATAAATTAGCGTCTATTTGTTGGTGTGTGCCTGCTTGTCACTAAGTGTTGATTAGGTTTGTATGGCGTTGAGTGTAGTTGTAGGTCGTAAGTTTGTCTGTCAACAATTTTTTTTTTCAAAACACAAGTCACTTTCTTTCCAAACTTTTTGCTTCCGACAACTCAATTCACAAAGACAATCTACAAGTATCTCAACACTCTACAACACTGATGACACATCACTTACATCAAGATGACATTCAGTAAGGACATAGACATCAAGTTTACAAGATGGCGACAAGGTCAAAATGGCGACAAGATCACAATGTCGACAAGGTCAAAACGGTGACAATGTTCACAAATCACAAATGTTTTACACGCTTACAAGAACAAACAATATGTATGCACTGTACGTTTACAAATAGTCTTACACATGTTTAAACAATGTAGTTACTAATCAAAATGAGCCTTCCATGATCACAATACATGTACTATAAAGTTTGACAAAAATTTTACGTTCACAAACTCTAGTTTTAAATCGTTACTCACATAAACACGTTCATTTTAAAGCCGGACGAGTGCCACCACGTCCACACTTGTCAGGGTCTTAAACTTGGCTCGCTAACCTAACAGTGTGGGACAGTACAAGTACAACGTGATTTGACGTAAGACTCAACGACACACCGTTCTATGGATTTATTCACATATCAAATACAGAACGATGATCACAACAATATATACTCGATACTTCAATACACTTACATACAGCTCATAAGTCTCACTCAAGATGTCCAGACACTCGACTTTCAGTACAGATACCACACAACGCCTTTCTCTCTGCACACGTCTGTCCGAGTCGAAGTCCCAGGGCTGTCTGCCGCTAACTCGCAACTCGCCTCTCACCTCAGGTGACGTCACGAGGCATGCGTGCGTTTAGCGTCGTCCTTGCTTGACCGCTGGTCGCTTGTCAGCCAGCAGTCTTGCAGGCCGGTAACCACTATTCGCCTGCCGGCGTAACGAAGTTACTGCGCCCCTACTGGGAGCTAAGTCGCCTGGCGGGCGTAACGATGTCACTGCATCAACGTCTCCTTTCTGGACTCTGACAGGGGCCTTTACTTACTTTTACTTATGGCATGGGAAATATGTAGATAGAATAGAGACCCTGAACAGTATTAGACACCCTGAACAGTATATGTGATATCACCTGCTGATGTAATGTTTTATCGATATGTTTATTTTGACATGTGATAATACGTTTTTATTTGCTTTCTGAGCGGCCGGCTCACATACCCCGTAAATTACCGATACGATTCGAACCACTGCTGATTCTCACCGTCATCACGTTACCGACGAGAGTATACGAGATTACGGAGAAAAGTCATAACCTCTAAGCCACGAAGCCGGCAACAAAGAGATTACAGAACAGTTAATCAAAGATGGCTACAATCTTGACCTGGAACCAGATGATGAAGACCTTGATCTTATACCACCAAGACCTTTGAAAGAAAGATGCTCTTGCTGTACTTTGCCTGTTGGATGTTTGATTCAGTGATTTGTATTTACTAGCTGTATGAGTATGCTAAGAGCTTGCAGATTGGATGTCTGTGAGGGCTTGGTTGTATGTGCACAAGTAATATGTTTGTCTTGGGTTTGCTTTATGTCTATAAAATGTAAATTGTTTCTAATGGCTGACCTTTTGACAATTTATGATGCAGAATATATTTCTTTCCTCTTGAAAGAATTGCTGTGTGTCTGTGTGTGCATGCGTGCGTGCACGCAAGCGCACACATACACACACAATAAGTTACTAACAATTACTAATAAATACACTTTCATTAATTAGTACCTGTTCGGGCAGAAGAGCGCAAATGAAAGGGTACAAGTCTTATCCTAGTGTGAGGAAATGCAACCTAAAGATTAAATATGGCAGGGCAGACCAGGCCCTAACCCTTGGTTGGTAGCTGGTCTAGGATCGAAGATCCGACAGGCGGACAGTTAGAGCATTGCTTTGCTGATACGGCAGCTTCTGCAGCTTGTCTTGTTCCAAACGTATTGGTGTCACCTTTCCTCTGGAGTGAATTAGACAGGCCAAGAGAGGGATCATGCTGCATGGGCAACACATGGTCTCTAAATTCAGCCCAGGCTTTGTGTTATGGAGATAACCCCATTTTACAAACTATCGTCTGCCAAGACGGCCAGGTGCCAGTCAGTCAGTTAGTACCTGTGCAGAGTATCACTGAAATGGCATGATTGAATAACACATGTGGAGCTCATGCAGAGAACTACACAAACTCCAGTGAATCAAGACATGAGCATAAGGTGTTGGATTGGACGCACATTGAGAAAACCTGTTCATAGTTCTTCTTTCGTTCGCTTGAAATATGTCTATAACTGCAATGTTGTCTCTTGTGTGAATTTATCTGTCTTTGTTAGTTCACACAGTGGTCCATAGAGTTTATTTTCCACTGTCGTCTCTCTAGGCCAGAATGTTTGCCTAGATATGTTATATTTTAGGCAGTCTTGGAGTATGTGCTCTGCTGTCTGCGACGCCAATCCATATGTGCACATGGCTGTTTCACCAATCTTGAATTTTGTATACATGTGGTTGCGTAATCTATTATGTCCTGTTCTGAAGTGCAGAATAATGACTTGTTCTGATCTGTCTGTAATGTGGTAGTCATCTTGAGCAGGTTTTGGTGGCTTTCTGACTGATTTGATCATTCTTTTCTTTTGGTGGTATGTAACGAGCACATCAGGCAGTTCTTCTTTGGCTCCTTCCTTAGCCAATTGATCAGCTCTGTCATTTCCGAGCACTCCACAGTGAGATGGTATCCACTGTATGGTGACCTTATGCTGACTGCTAAGTTCAGAAAGTAGTGTCCTTAGTACTGGCAGTTTCCCAGACAGGATCGCCTCGAGTACTGATTTTGCATCTGTCAATAACACCACAGGTTGTGTACCATTGCTGGTATTCAGTAATTTGTCTGTTGCTATCTTGATTGCCTCAATTTCAGCGTCGTAGTTATGGCAGTACTTTCCTGTCGGTACTCTGGCTGTGTGCCTAGTATTATTTGGGTATTCTATGTACACTCCAGCTCCTCCATTTCGAACAGCATTTTGTGCTGACCCATCTGTGTAGACTCGGATCCAGAGGTCCTGTGGGTATTCTTCATCAAGGAAGCTGAGAGTGGCAGTTCTGCACTTCACACTGTTCTGTTCTTCCTTGTCAAATATTCCTCTCACTTTTGTCTGGATTCGTAATGATAGTCTTATGTTCATCTTTCCATGGAGTTCGCTCTGGAATAGTTGTTAGGGGGATAGCAACTGTGGGCAGATCGGTGGTTTCTCTGCAGAGTCGTTTGGCCTAGGGATAAAACTACTTCTTTTCAACTACCCATTAGCTAGGTTTTCAAATCTGTTCTTCATAGGGTGGCCTGGCAAGCTGAGGAATTTTTCTGCTTGTATTAGCGTTTTCGTATCTCTGCGCTCTCTCAGCGCTTGTGTCCTCCCCATCTTCTCTATTTCCACTATAGGGGTTGATCTCATCCCTCCTGTGGTGGCTCTAAGTTATTGAATTTGCACCTTGTCCAGCTCTTGTAGTGTGGTGTTTTATGCCGAACACCGTGCAGTTGACCCTATTCCAGATGTGGTCGTATGCTCTGTTGATAAACTTTGCTAAGTATTTTCCCACTGGCTCCCCATGTGGTTTCACTTAGCTTTCTCGGGATGGCTATTTTCCTTCTGGCTTTTCCTCCTGCTTTGCCTGTTTATAGTATGACAAGTAAGCCCTTCCCCTGGGATCCACAGGGCAAAAGAAATATAAGAAAACAAAATCACAGGGAGAAGAGAATTAGAGACACACATGTAAAACATGTGAAGAAGAGACATGATTATGTGGGAAAGACATGGACGGAACTACAAGATATAGCAAAGACTAGAAGGGCTTGGTGTGACATGGCTGAGATCCTGTGCTCCATTTGGAGGTTAAGGCAGATTAAGACAAACTAAAATAATCAAACAAATAAAAGCATTATCTGCCAAATTGCACACTGTATTGAAATTAGAAAGCCACATTTCTGAAATGGTTATAGCATAAAGTCCATTTCAATGCATCATTAAATTAATATATTGTTGATGATGACTTGTGTAAATTTGTCGAACCAGGATGTTTGTATTTCAAATTAGCTCATGAATATTTGTATTTTTGTTTTCCAAGATGAAAGCCTTCTAGCCACAGCATCCATTCTGTCACTTGTGATTGTGTTCTTGTAAAACTGACACTTTCCACTTTGTTTAAACAAAATCGATTTATGCATTTTATCACGTGATTGATAGAGGTCTTGATAAATTCACGTGCACATAAGCCTACAGTGACTGCTTATGTGATGCCTTTTGGTGGACATGCATTCAGTTAGTTAGTTGGAAATTATAGCATGTGTATGTGTAATCTTAGAGTTGCTGTGGGAATATTTCTTCATTCCTTGTCAGGCATATTTAGATTCATGCAGCAGAAGTAAGATTATCTCTTCTGAGTTCCTATGGCATCATTGATGCTGCTTTTCAGTGTATCATTATGTGATACGTCTTCCTTCAATACAAGTGCAATAAGCTATCAATATTAGCGAAAGGATAGTGGTATTAGAAGGTAAGAGAATGAAAATATGTGATGTACATGAAAACAATTTTATGATGACAACATTGGGTATGTACTGTTAATCCCCTTTTGTAAGTAAAATTAGTTAAGCTGCAATATTTTGCTAATTTTTAAACTGAATTTCTAAAGTGAATTAATGCAGTATCATCTTCAAATGTCTGCTGTTGCCATGTTTCATAATTCATAATCCATTGAATGACAGAATTGTATTGAAATTATATTGATAATTGATTATTTGATAGTCTTGATGAACTCTTAGTTACAGAAACACATTGAAAGAACTCATCTTCATGTCTAGAGGTCAGCATGGCCGAATGGATAAGAGCTGAAACCTCCAGTTTGCTGATGACAAATTAGTTGGATCAATCCCTACACTGGGGTGAAGGACCCTGGTCATGGGGAAAGCTAATCCACATGCAAAAATCAGAACAGTGCACATGTGTGGACTACACTTGAGTCCAAAGCGAACAAATGCACACAAAAACATTTCATGTGTGGACAAATTAAGCATTATTTAGAGATGGAGAACTAACATTGAAATATTTTTGGTTTACGTGCCTAATTTAGGTCTATTATTTAGGAAGCTATAAAAATGCAGGCGTGGAATCACTAAAGTAAATACAGAAGATACATGTACATCCAGAGTAATATTATTTAATAATAATCACTTCACATACCACATGGATGGCCTGCCTACTTATTTGAGCTGTTAATGAATTTTGTTATGTAAACAGTTGATAAGTATATGAATAAAACAGATAATAGAAAGTCTTTATTCGACAGGAAGTCTTGATCAGCCAATAAACCTATTAATAAGAAAGATTAAAGAGGTCTTAATCCAGCAGGGAACTTATTAATAAAAGAGATTCAAGAGGAGTTCTTAATCCATTAGGGGAGATATTAATAAGAAAGATTAAAGAGGTATTAATCCAGCATGCAACACAGATCTTTTAAAAATTAAGAGGAGTTCTTAATCCAGCAGAAAACACATTAATAAGAAAGATTAAACAGGAAGTCTGGCCAGGAAATCAAGCAAATCAAGACATATAAGATTTTGTACAGTGTAAGAAACTTCACTGTTTGTTTTCTATTATTTCTTAGAGGCAGAGAGGGTTAGGGAAAATAGACAGAAAGAAACTAGCAATATTTCTGTAACATTTAAATTCAAAAGCCTTGATTGTTTTCTTTAGTGTTAAGTGAGATGGTCCATGATTTACATCTGTATGTTGCCACATGAAAGATGTGTGTTATCACAATGTTTACTTTTACATATTTGCTGGTGATGTGCCATAGATTCTTCACACTGTTTAACCTCTGCATTGCTATGACTAGCATACTAGAATGACTTAGGGACCGAAGACTCAGCAGCATAGATAAATACAGTCAGAGACACAGAGCTTGACTACCTGTGTCAGGGTAGGTAACCAGACTGAATAAATCTATCTTCCACAATCAAGTGGTCCTACAGGTAGTAGGCCACATCCTTGCAGTCTCGTGTAGAGTTTAGAGATCTACATCCTTGCAGTCTGGTGTAGAGTGTAGAGATCTACATCCTTGCTGTCTGGTGTAGAGATCTACATCCTTGCAGTCTGGTGTAGAGTGTAGAGATCTACATCCTTGCAGTCTCGTGTAGAGTTTAGAGATATACATATGTGCAGTCTGGTGTAGAGTGTAGAGATCTACATCTCTGCAGTCTGGTGTAGTGTGCAGAGATCTACATCCTCGCAGTCTGGTGTAGAGTGTAGAGATCTACATCTCTGCAGTCTGGTGTAGTGTGCAGAGATCTACATCCTCGCAATCTCGTGTAGTGTAGAGATCTACATCCTTGCAGTCTGGTGGCAGAGTGTAGAGATCTACATCTTTGCAGTCTGGTGTAGAGTGTAGGGTACAGGGACCTGATTTGACATGTACTAAAGTAGGCTGTATCCTGAAAAGCTGAAAAATCATAATGTAAACATGCATACAAAGTTAGTTGCATATCCTTTACAGGATGTTGCAGTCAACCCCAGCATTTATTGGCTGTTTGTGATTTACAGAATTTTACATTAAGTAATTTGCCATTGCTTTCTGAATGGTCGAGGCCTCATACCATTGAAATCAAAACAAAGCAATCTGCTTCTAAATTGCCCACAGCTGATTTTTGAACCCTCGACTCTGTATGTCAGGGAATTGTGAAACACAGTTCTACAATCCCCGAAGCCACAGACGCGGGTAAATAGACATAACCCATGAATTCCATGTCATGAGGAAGTCGAGAAAGAAGAATTACTTAGCATTTCAGGAACAAATGTGCATGCAATGTTGCATCATGGAAGATTGCAGTTTAATTGATTGAATGAGCTAGTGTGTTAGGTTTCACCAGAGTTAGAAGTTGGTTTAATAGGTATTAAAGATGTGACAGTGGAACTTGTTTCAGGTAGTTAACTAACCTCTCTTGGTAACTGTGATGTTTGCTGTCAGATTTAATGTTTATTAAATTATGTTTTTAAAAACATCATATATTAATATTAATTGTGTAATTATTTAAATTGCATTTGTTGTGTTAATATTGTAAATGTTGTTTTAAACTTAAATTCCATTATTTTGTTTTATGCACGTTTGAAGGCTTTTTTTTGGTGTGTAGATTTTGTTTGTTCAGTTTCAATGAATGGCAAATTTGAAATGTTATCTATGGCTGTGTCCAGCTGAAATAAATCTGTGCTGTGAATATGACATTTTTGTGGACAAAAACATGACAAAATATATATCATCATATGTTGTAGTGAGGTAAGTCTGGTATATCTGAAGTAGAGACAAGTCAAGTAAACAAGGTAAGCAGAGACAAATGTAGTTTTCCAATTACTTAACCATCCATCCATCATCATGTGCCATGCCGGTAAGCGTGGGCGGTCATGTTCTGCCATCTCACTCAATCACCAGAGTCGTGGATCAGCTATGTGTTCCTGTCTCGACCATGCCACGTGGACAAGCCATCCAGGTATTTACTTCTAGGTCTTCCCCTTGGTCTCTTCCCTTCGATTTTGCCAGTTGTCACCAAGTTCTCCAATTCATTTCTTCTCATAACATGCCCACAAAATTTTGACTGTCTACGTCTAATGACTCTAATCAGTTTACGATCTTCATTTGTTTCTTGAAGGACTTGTTCGTTGGTTTTTCTAACTGTCCATGGTATTCTTTGCATTTTCCTCAGAAACCAAATTGCCACAGCCATTAGCTGTTTTTCAGCTTGACTGCTTATTGTCCATGCTTCACATTCATACAAAAGAACAGGCGCTATGTATCCCCTCAAAAATCTTTTTCTCGTTTCAATTGACATTTTTTTTATTGGTAAGAATGTTTTTCATCTTGCTAAAGGCTACATTCGCAATGGCAATTCTTGTTCTAGTCTCTTCAAGGCATCTCCCATCAAATGTTATGACTGTGCCGAGATAACAGTATCGATTCACTTGTTTAAGACTATGCCCATCTCCTCGTATATCACATTGTGGTATTTCCTTCTTCCCAGTGACGACCATAACCTGTGTCTTCTTACAATTTAATTCCAACCCCAGCTGCTCACTGTGGACAACAACCGCGTCTACTAATTGTTGCAGATCCTGTGTATTGTCTGCAATCAATACTGTATCATCTGCATATCTAATGTTATTTATGTTTCGTCCTCTAATGCTGATTCCATTTATATATTCTACATTTCTGAAAATATTTTCACTGTATAGGGAAAAAAGATCTGGAGACATTACACATTCCTGCCTAACACCTCTCTTAATAGGTTGATATTGTCGCACATCATTATCAATCCTTATGGCAGCTTGTTGTTTCCAATATATGTTTTTTGTAAGTCTAATGGCACTATATGGGTTCAATTCCCTTCTTGGTCTTCTTGTCTTTTGTATGCCAGTGCGCCCCTTGAATGTTTGAAACCATCCTCTTCTGGCCTTAAAATCACTAAGTACCTAACACTTGTCTTAGGCATTTTCTTAATGAGATCAGCACTCAACAGTCTGTCCTTTTCACATATGATTGACTTTGAAACAGAATCACCATGCAACTGTTTTTGGTGTAACCAAATTAATAATATCTGTTCGACATCGTCAATTGATTGCGATCTCTGCTTAGTTAGCACATTCAAGCCTTTCACTACATTAGCCTCCTTTATTGCTTCCTTTTTCACCACAATCGAACTTAACATGGATGGTACACTTCCTGTACATGTGACCGATTTCAGCAATCTTAGTGCTGCTCTCGTATTTTTCAATGATTTCCTTCTTCAACTCGATCGTGTTTCTGGCCTTCTGCTTCGAATGGCTGCTGGCTCTGGAAACTTTCTTTGGTCCCATAATGGAGCTAAAAGGAAAGTCTTAACTTATTAACAAGTGTTGCTCAAACAATGAGAAACAACGCCAAACTGAGCAGTAGAAAGCGTGGGTCCTTTTGTTTTCGCAAAATTATGAGTGAAGCCACATGGGGATGCCAACGAAATCTGAGACAACCGAAGAAAACTGAGACAAATTTGTTGAGGAAATAATCAACGTAAAACCGAGGTTACACTATGCATTAATTTATATACCAGTTCTTTCTATCTCACACTCTCTCTTTGTCTACCCCTCTCCGTTTTCTTTTTCTGACAGATCTTTCTACCTCAGGCGGGCCTGAGAGATTACGGTGTCCACCTCATGCTCAGAAGGTAAATGGTTCGATCCCACCTGATATCAGATATCCCCCTGATCGTTTGCGAAGTAAAATAGGATACCTAGCCTTTTCTGATAAGGGTGGAAACAAAAAATGGAGGTCATATGTGCAAGTTTAAAACATGTAGTAAATCCCAAGGCAGCTGGAAAAAGCTAAGAGTAAATTTCACAGCTGCAGACCTGGGAACATTAGGAAAAGCCCTACCAACAGGTGGATAGAGCCTTTGACCTTGGATAGAATCTGTCTAGAGGAAGTAGACCAGACAGAAATGCATGTGGAAATCAGACACGTTGGCCTTTGAGATTCATCACCAGGTTTGATGCAATGCCTTCAACAGAGGAACGAAGAAGAAGAAATCCTGCCACCACTGAGGATTTATTCCATGACGACTTTGCTAGTGAGTGCATTTAACCACTATGTCACCTCAGCTCCTATACTTACTGCTGTAGAGCTTGTTAAAATCTCTCAAATAGTCGTGGGCTTGTGGCCATATTTCATAAGCTTTTTTTAAAAACTGTAATTTTGGTTTGCTCTGAATGTTTTCATTTCTATAGCCAATGGGGCATTCATAAATGATTGTAGTCCTAAAAGGTTAAAATGATTATATGTGTCACAATTTGTAACATATATAGACTAGTGATAGATCTTTCATTTTTATACTTTGTTACAATGGTGTTGTAAAATATGTTTCTAAAATATTCTGTTGAAATGCAGATTGTGCTGCCTTTTTTCCCCCATTTTTCTCTGTCTCCTGTCTAGTTTTCAACTAATGCTTTGGTTAAAAAAAATCATAGTTATAATTCTATTATCATGTTGTATTTTGTAGTTGAGTTGAGTTGAGTTTGGTTTGTATATAATTGTTTATGTGGCTTAAATGTAGTGAATGTAGTTTCACAGTCCCAACAGACAGGGTCAGAAGTTGGGAGCAGGCTCGCTTTGCTTTGATTGTCACATTGGTTTGAGTGTTGGCCGCTCAAAAAAGGAAAGGCAAACTTTTTTTCTTTTTTTTTAGCATATCCTTTTACAGGACTTAGCTGTCAACACCAGCATCTTTCAGCTGTATGTTGATCTCTTGGCAAGATTACGCTCAGTAGTTTGCCATTGCTTTCTGAGCGGCCGGCTCACATACCCCGTAAGTTACCGATGCGATTCGAACCACTGCTGATTTGAACCGTCATCACGTTACCTGACGAGAGTGTACGAGATTACGGAGAAAAGTCATAACCTCTAAGCCACGAAATTTCCTAGAACATCTAACAGAAGTTGATAGCTATGTCCTGTAAAAAAAAAAAAACGACGGATACGCAACAAACTAATATACTGTTATATTATAAAAGTAGAGCCCAGACACATGCCTGCTACAACGGATATGGTGTTAAACGCATATTTTCAGTGGAACAAAGGATGATGTGGTCAGTATGATTCTGGTCAACTAATATTTGCCAGATGTGTCTCTGGTATTAATGTTATGTTGCTTGGTTAACCCTAGGGTTCCTTATTGGGAGTTGAACCTAAAATCACTATATTTGTAGGTTTGTGCTATGGCCACTATGTTATAATGATGAATACAGCTGTATAATAAATAAAAACAAGGTTAGTTTAATACTGCGGAATCTTTTAATTCATGAGTCTGTAGTACACTTCTGGGGGTTGGTGGGGGTGGGGGAGTTTTCTATGGGGGGGGGGGGGAGTGGTTCAACCATCCCCCTCATGCTTAGAAAATCGTAGGCTATGTTTTGGATTCTGACGTTTGTTTCAAGAGTGCAGTTGTTTCAGATATATCCTGGTGTCATCACCAGATCTATGACGTTCGTGCTAGGAGCATGCAATCGGCAGGCGGTGGTTATCTGCCCTGCAAAGAGAGGCCAAGCTATATGGGATAAAATCTAGTGTAATAAAGTCGATTCTCTTACATTCAGCCCCCCCCCCCCTTTTTTTTTAAAGTATACCCTGTGTATACCCTATTGGTCAGAATGTTTTTCATCGTGAATTATGTCGACAACTGCTACATGTTATGGTGCTCGCCCTGCTCTGGACCCCCAGGCAGGTGCAGTGCCGGGCCGTATGCCTCGTAAGGGTCTAACCACAAATAAGGGAGGTCCTTCTCAGATGTCCTGCGGAACCAGGGGGCCTGACAATAGAACGTCTGGCCGTACCAAACAAAGACTTAAAATAATGCACTGGAATGCAGAGGGTGTCAAAAAGAAAAGCATAGATTAGAGAACATCTTGGCCCAAGAAAGTGTAAGCGTATGTTGCTTGCAAGAAACACATCTCAACTAAAATATAGCCTTCAAAATCAGAGGCTACCAGTGTTACCGATCTGACAGAAAGGACAGGCGAAAGGGTGGGATACTGACCCTTGTCAAAAATAACATCCCTGCTTCCCAAATTAAGTCTACATGGAAGGGGCTGAGTATCAGGCACTTAAACTTAAGACAGACAATACAGACCGTCACCTGATCAATTACTCCTGTCCAAATGACCGCCCACAGGCACTGTATACGCTACCGTTACAAGGAAAAACGATTGTATGTGGCGATATTAACAGCCACTCGCAGAGCTGGGGCTATAATCACATGGACCAGAGAGGAGAGAGACTGGAAGACTGGCAAGATGAGAATAGATTCATCCTGATTAACAAGCCGTCTGACCCACATACCTTCTACTCGAGATCATGGCACAGTACAACTACACCAGACCTGGAGTGGAACTGTTGGGAAACAGCTAGGTGGCAGTGACCATCGGCCAGTCTTTCTAACAGTAGAAAATGAGCTTGTCAGTGAAAGAAGCACTCTCTCGAGGTGGAACTACAAGAAAGCAGACTGGGCAATGTACAAGCTTCGCACCAGCATACTGGTTAGAAACCTGAACACTGAGAGGGACATAAATAAAGTAGATGAAGCGTTTGGGAAATGCATACTACATGCAGCAAGAGAAACAATACCAAGAGAAGCCCGTAAACATTATAAACCCTACTGGAGTAGTGAACTGGAACAGTTGCATAATGACGTGGAAGTGTGTAGAAGGTAAGCAGAAGCCAACCCGTGCCAAGAGCACCACAATAAATTCCAGCACGCAAATCCAAATTTCAAAGGGCCCAGCTGCAGGCTAGACGGAAAAGCTGGCAGGAGAAAACAGAGTCACTGAACTTTGAAAGAGACACAAGGAAGTTCTGGAAGCTAATAAAACAGCTTAACGATGAGGGTTCAGGGAGAAACTCAAAATTGCACTACATAAAGACGGAAACATCTTAACAGGAAAGCAAGCAGCTGACCATTTTGCGGACTCATTCGCACAAGATAACAATATCGAAATTAGTCCAGAAACAACACGAGATTCGAGAGATATGGCGACATACAGGACAGAAGGAAATAGGACATGGGGTTATGGAGGCACCTATCACAGTCAGTGAACTGGAGCTAGCAATATCAAAACTGAACATGAGAAAGTCACCAGGAGCTGATGGTATGTGCAATGAAATGATCAGAAACCTAGGAAGAGAGGCCAAAGCAAAGCTGTTGCAGATCTTCAATAACACCTGGAACTTAGGCAGTGTTCCACAAGTCTGGAGAGAAGCAATCATGATACCCCTCCTAAAATCTGGGAAAGACAATTCCATTGCCTCCACCTACAGACCATTTAGCCTCACCAGCTGTCTCTGCAAAACACTGGAGCGCATCATCAATCACAGACTGCAGTGGTACATTGAAAGTGAAAACATCCTTGTGGCACAACAGGCTGGCTTTAGGCAGTGCTACTCTACGGAAGATCAGACAACCTATCTCTCTCAAGAAATTGAGGATGCATTCCAAGAGAAGAAGCTGGTACTTGCGGCATGGATAGATCTGAAGAAAGCCTTTGACAAAGTCTGGAAAGAAGGTCTGATGAAGAAACTGAGAAACTGTAAAGTCAATGGAAGAATGTACAAATGGGTGAAAGCATACTTGCACAACAGAAGAGCCCGAGTACAGATAGACGGTCTCAAGAGCAAGAAAGTACTATTGCGTCACTGTGTTCCGCAGGGTAGAGTCTTGTCCCCCACACTTTTTCTAATCTTCATCAATAATCTTGTTGCTAATCTACCCGATGGAATTAAAGCGGTAATATACGCTGATGACCTGGTTTTGTGGAGCACAAATGAACATGCATCAGTGGCATTCATATTGCTACAGAGAGCTGTAGATACATTGGTTGCATGGGCGGATAGATGGTGTGTCAGCATAAACATTGACAAGTGCAGCACCACTCTATTTACCCTCTCTCCGAAATAAAAGGCAGGGATCATCCAGATAAATGAATCGCCCCTAAGAGAAGATACAGAACCAACATTCCTTGGTGTAACATTTGATGACAAGCTGACATGGAGAAATCACATCAAAAATGCAGTAGCAAATTCCAGAAGGAAAATAGCCATCCTGAGAAAGCTAAGTGGAACCACATGGGGGGCCAGTGGGAGAATACTTAGCAAAGTTTATCAACAGAGCATACGACCACACCTGGAATACGGGTCGACTGCGTGGTGTTCAGCATCAAAAACCACACTACAAGAGCTGGACAAGGTGCAAAATCAAGCTCTTAGAGTCATCACAGGAGGGATGAGATCAACCACTATAGTAGCAATGGAGAAAATGGGGAGGACACAAGCACTGAGAGAACGCAGAGATACAAAAACACTAATACAAGCAGACAAGTTCCTCAGCTTGCCAAGCCACCCTATGAAGAACCGATTTGAAAACTTAGCTATGGGGTGGTTGAAAAGAAGTAGTTTTATCCACCAGGCCAAACGACTCTGCAGAGAAACCACTGATCCTCACACAGTTGGTATTCCACTGACAACTATTCCAGAGCAACCTCCATGGAAAGATGAACATAGCCTATCATTACACATCCAGACAAAAGTGAAAGGAATATTTGACAAGGAAGAACAGAACAGTGTACAGCGCAGAACAGTCACTCTCAGCTTCTTTGATGACGAATACCCACAGGACCTCTGGATCCTAGTCTACACAGATGGGTCAGCGCAAAATGCTGTTCGAAATGGAGGAGCGGGCGTATATATATAGAATACCCAAATAATACTAGGGACACGGCCAGAGTTCCAACAGGAAAGCACTGCCATAACTATGATGCTGAAATTGAGGGAATCAAGATAGCAATAGAGAAATTACAAAATACCAGTCATGGTAGACAACCTGTGGTGATATTGACAAATGCAAAATCAGTAATAGAGGCACTCCTGTCTGGGAAATTACCAGTTCTAAGGACACTACTTTCTTAACTTAGCAGTCAGCATAAGGTCACCATACTGTGGATACCATCCCACTGTGGAGTACCCGGAAACGACAGAGCTGATCGATTGGCTAAGAAAGGAGCAAAGGAGGAACAGTCTGATTACATTCCACCAAAAGAAATGAATGATCAAATCAGTCAGAAGGCCACCAAACCCTACTCAAGACGACTATCACATTATGGACAGACCAGAACAGGTCATTATTCTGCGCCTCAGAACAGGACACAATAGATTACGCAACCACATGTATACAAAATTCAAGATTGGTGACTCAGCCATGTGCACATGTGGTTTGGCGTCGCAGACAGCAGAGCACATGCTCCAGGACTGCCCAAACTACAACATATCCAGGCGAACCTTCTGGCCTAGAGAGACAACAGTGGAAGATAAACTCTATGGACCGCTGAGTGAACTAAAAAGACTGTTAGATTCACACAAGAGACAACATTGCAGCTATAGACATATTTCAAGCGAACGAAAGAAGAATAAGAACATATGATTACCTTTGAAACAGAATCACCATGTAACTGGTTTTGATGTATCCAAATTAATCATATCTGTTCGACATCGTCAATTGATTGCGATCTCTGCTTAATTAGCACATTCAAGCCTTTCACTACATTAGCGTCCTTTATTGCTTCCCTTTTCACCACAATTGAACTTAACATGGATGGTGACTTCCTGTACATGTGACCGATTTCAGCAATCTTAGTGCTGCTCTCGTATTTTTCAATGATTTCCTTCTTCAACTCGATCATGTTTCTGGCCTTCTGCTTCGAATGGCTGCTGGCTCTGGAAACTTTCTTTGGTCCCATGATGGAGCTTAAAGGAAAGTCTTAACTTATTAACAAGTGATGCTCACACAATGAGAAACAACGTCAAACTGAGCAGAAGAAAGCGTGGGTCCTTTTATTTTCGCAAAATTAGCAGTGAAGCCACATGGGCATGCCAACGAAATCTGAGGCAACCTGCGAAAACTGAGACAAATTTTTTGAGGAAATAATCAACGTAAAACCGAGGTTACACTATGTATTAATTTATATGCCAGTTCTTTCTATCTCACACTCTCCCTCGTTGTCTCCCCCTCTCCGTTTTATTTTTCTGACTGATCTTTCTACCTCAGGGGGGGGGGGGGGGGCTGAGAGATTACGGTGTCCACCTCAGGCTCAGAAGGTAAATGGTTCGATCCCACCTGATATCAGATATCCTCCTGATCGTTTGCGTAGTGAAATAGGATACCTAGCCTTTTCTGATAAGGGTGGAAAAAAAATGGAGGTCATATGTGCAAGTTTTAAACATGTAATAAATCCCAAGGCAGCTGGAAAAAGCTAAGAGTAAATTTAACAGCTGCAGACCTTGGAAAATTAGGAAAAACCCTACCAACAGGTGGATAGAGCCGGTGACCTTGGATGGAATCTGTCTAGAGGAAGCAAAACAGACAGAAATGCATGTGGAAATCAGACAAGTTGGCCTTTGAGATTCATCACCAGCTGTGATGCACTGCCTTCAACAGAGGAACGAAGAAGAAGAAATCCTGCCACCACTGAGGATTTATTCCATGACGACTTTGCTAGTGAGTGCATTTAACCACTATGTCACCACAGCTCCTATATTAATATAATTACTGCTATAGAGCTTGTTAAAATCTCTGAAATAGTAGTGGGCTTGTGGCCATATTTCATGAGCTTTTTTAAAAACTGATTTTAGTTTGCTTTGAATGTTTTAATTTCTACGCCAATGGGGCATTTATAAATGACTGTTGTCCTGCAAGGTTAAAATGTTGATTATATGTGTCACAATTTGTAACATATATAGACTAGTGATAGATCTCTCATTTTTATCCATGGCCGAGGGGTTAGCAGCTTTCTCCGCTAACCCCGAATACTCTCGTCACGTGACGCGACGAGAATTAGCAGTGGTTCGAATTGCAAAAGTGACTTATGAGAGTATGGAGCCGGTCGCTCAGAAAGTCGTGGCGTGCTGATGAGCGTAATCTAGCCTAGGAATCAACATACAGCTGAAAGATGCTGGTGTTGACCGCAATATCCTGAAACAGGATGGAAACGCGGAAAAAAAAAAAAAAAAAACCAATGGTGTTGTAAAATAGTTTTTAAAAGTATTCCGTAGAAATGCAGATTGTGCTGTTTTTTTCATCTTTCTCTGTCGCCTGTCTAATTTTCAACTAATGCTTTGTTTAAAAAAAAATCATAGTTATAATTTTATTATCATGTTGTAGTTTGCAATATTTGGAAAGTTACCTAGGACCTTCATTGTTTGATTACTTTTAAAATAATTAATTGTTTGTATATAGTTGTTTCTGTGGCTTAAGGGTAGTTGAGTTGAGTTGAGTTTGGGTTGTATATAGTTGTTTCTGTGGCTTAAATGTAGTGAATGTAGTTTCAAAGTTCCAACAGACCGGTTTGGATGATGGGAGCAGGCTCGCTTTGCTTTGATTGTCACACTGGTTTAAGTGTTGGCCGCTCAAAAAGCAAAGGCAAACTACTCATTGTAAAATTTCCTAGAAAATCAAACAGAAGTTGATAGCTATGTCCTGTAAAAATAAAAGGATAAGCAACAAACTAATATACTGTTGTACTATAAAGGTAGATGTTGTCAGGTCTTAGTCAGATATGACTGAGCTACCGTATAACAGTAGACGGTACTACCTGCTTTCTGTTCAATCAATCAATCATGTGCCATGCCGGAAAGCGTGGGCGGTCATGATTCGCCATTTCACTCGATCACCAGAGTCGTGGATCAGCTCAGTGTTCCTGTCTCGTCCATGCCATGTGGCCAAGCCATCCAGGTATTTTCCTCTCGGTCTTCCTCTTGGTCTGTTCCCTTCGATCTTGCCAGCTGTCACTAAGTTCTCCAGTCCATTTCTTCTCATAACATGTCCAAACAATTTTGACTGTCTACGTCTAATTTCTCTAATCAATCTACGATTCTCATTTGTCTCTTGTAGTACTTGGTCATTGGTTTTTCTATCTGTCCATGGTATTCTTTGCATTTTCCTCAGAAACCACATTTCTGCAGCCATCAGATGTTTTTCAGCTTGACTGCACATTGTCCAAGTTTCACATCCATACAAAAGAACAGGCTCTATGTATCCCCTCAACGCTCTTTTTCTCGTTTCAATTGACATCATTTTATTGGTCAGAATGTTTTTCATCTTGCTAAAGGCTACTGTCAGGGTCTTAAACCTGGCTCGTTAACCTAACACATGTGAGACAGTACAAATACAACATGATTTGACTTGAGACTCAACGACACGAAGTTTCGATGGATTTATTTACAGATCACGATCTAGAGATGATCATCACAATACATAAGTTATAACAATACACTTACAGGCAACCCACAGCTTACAATCAGTCTCACAAGATGTACAAGAACTCGACTTTCGGGCCACAGAACTACACAAGCCCTTCTCCCATCATACGTCCAGTCGAGTCCGAGTCCCAGAGCTGTCTGGCTATTTCTCGCAACGCGCCTGCCCACCTGAAGTGGCTTCACGAGGCCTGCGTGCGTCCTGCTTTGTCCTTGCCTGACCGCTGGCTGTCTTGTCAGCCGGCAACCTCGCAGGCAGGTAACTAATACTCGCCTGGCGGGCGTAACGATGTTACAGCATCCCCACTAGGGACTATTCGCCTGGCGGGCGTAACGATGTCCCTGCATCTTTGCTGGCAATACATTAGACTCTGACATGCTCCCCCGGGGCTTCTTCATTAAAGATGTCATCTTTCATGTACACTCTGTATACAATACTGGGTTAATATTTTAACCTTGTCAGAGTCAACCCTTCTGTTATATACATTGGTGTAGAAATACAAAAACACACATCTTGGCATAGAAACACATAAGAAAAGGGCATTGTATCTAAAGACATGTGGTGTTCAACCTTTAACACTCGTCAAGCTTCATCCTCTCGATGGCTGATTACCTTAATTGCATTATTGACCCAGTCAGATCGGTAGTAACAGCTTCCCAAGCAACTACCTCGCAGCCTTTCAAAAAAAAGTAATAATATGCTTTTTGCGACAAAAAACATCTGGCAAGACCGTAATACGGCTTTATATAAGCCGCATTCAACGCTCAAACTCTGACCTCATTTGGCCAGGAGTTCTTGTGTCGGTCTGCAATGTCGGTAACACTCTACCATGCCCAGTAGATGGCTTCTTGGCGTGTTAACAATCTGGCAACAACATGGCTATTTATACACAATACATCATCGTATACATTTCAATTAACGCCCTTGGTGTAATAATGTAATAACAATTAAATGAAAGGGACATAACTTCAAAATTTAAGAAATATAATATCTTACAATAATTCTTCTATTTCTTAGCGTCATAGCTTGATGTTTCTCCATACTAGCGAAAAAATGTCGATAGTATGAATAAATTAATCAAGATATGATTCTAAGATTACACTACATGAAAAATCTTAATACACGATTCGTGTATTAGAAATTATTAAATCGTAAATAGTTTAGAAGTGTTATAACTTTTTAAGCTTTTGTTTGTCGTCTGCTAATTTTGAACTAAATTTCTAAATCATCCGGAAGTACACTCGAACAGCTGATGTTGAAATTTGTAGAACACGCTTGTTCCGGTCTGATGTAGTAAACGGAATGTGCAAAGTTCTGATCGTTCATGTGTTGGTTGTTTCACTGGAAAAACTTCTGGATTTCGATTGACTGAAGTGGTGTAGATGTCAATGTTCAGGTCACACTTTCACACACGGAGTTAAAATATCACTGGATATGTTCCAAATGCAGATACCACGGATAAATTTGACAGTTCGCTTGCGGTAAGTTCAGAGCGAATGTGGCACTGTTCTTGTTTCGTAATATATACAATTAATAAAGTTCTCTTTCTACCACACACTACACAATTATTCACGACAATCACTACGTTAATAATACAATAAGAAAACTATATATATTGGGAATAAACCCTATCACATCATATAGACATACACAGCTTTCGTGAGAAAAAAAAACTTCACTGATGCATGGCTGTGTTGGTCTGAGTGTATTTTACACTCTGCACTCAGACATTGGTGCTTACTGGGTCGGTCGGACAACGGGAAAAAAGATCGACAATCGTGTTGGTTCTGCCCGCGATGTGTCGAACTTCAAAGCTGTAATCTTGAAGTTTAAGAGACCAGCGAGCTATCATTTGGTTGGAAGGTACACCTGAATTGATAAATCTCAATGGACTACTGTCAGACTCCACAATAAAATGACGTCCCAGGAGGAATCTGGAAAATTTAGTTATACCCTCAACTAGAGCAAGGGCTTCCAACTGCGGTGTCGACCAAGAGCGTTCTCTAGGTTTTAATTTTCTCGAGAAGTAATATACAGGATGTAGGATGTTATCATGTTCCTGTAACAGAACTGCTCCAATCGCTACGGAGCTCGCGTCTGTGCGTAATCTGAAAGAAATAAGAGAATTTGGCAATTTGAGAATGGGATTCTTTAAACTATTCTCAGAGAAATAAGATAATACTTTCTGGAATGCAAATTTTAGGCATTCATTGCTTACAATTTTCTCGGGTAGATCTTTTGTTAGTAAGTTAGTAAATACTTCGGTCAGTTCAGCAAAATCTGGTATGAACTGCCTATAATAATTTATAAGTCCCAACAAACTTCTGACTTGCTTTTTCGTAGTCGGAAGTGAGAGTTTTAGTATCTTGGACACAATGTTATCGTCTGTCGTGACAAAGCCATTAGATATTTTGTACCCCAAGAAGGATATTTCCTGATAGGCTATGTCTACTTTTGCAGGCTTTACCGTCAGTCCGTGCTGTCTAATGCGTTCAAATGTCTGTTCTAATGTCTTTATGTGGTCTGTCATTGTCTTTGTGTGAACACAAATGTCGTCTATGTAACCGATAATATTCGGAATGTCTACTAGTAGAAGTCGTGTCATACGTACGAATGTTGCTGGGGCATTGACAAGCCCAAATGGAAGTTTGCACCATTCGTACAGTCCCCAAGGTGTGGCAAAAGCTGTCAGATGTCTGCTCTGTTCGTCTACTGCTATTTGCCAGTAACCTTTCGTCATGTCTTCCTTCGTAAAGAACCTAGCGTCTGTCAGTTCTGTCAATAGATCTTCCGAGTTTGCCATTGGCTCTAAATCTAAAAGAGTTATCTTATTTAATTTCCTATAGTCGACACAGAGTCTTATTGTGTTGTCCTTTTTGCGTACTATGACCATTGGAGATGAGAAATTTGATTGGGATCGTCTAATGATGTTGTTTTGCTCTAAGCTGATGATCTCTTGATGTAAGTGTTCTTTGCAATGCAATGGAATGGTGTATGGTCTGCATTTTATGGGTGTATTTGACGTGAGTGTGATGTGATGTTGTACTAATTCTGTTTGTCCTGGGTTGTTGGAGAAAATGGTGTTGTACTGTTGTATGAGCTGTTTGCAACTGTCTGTTTCTGCTTGAGTTAACTTTGGGTTGATCTTAATTTCCTTCAAACAGTTCGTCGTGTCTAATGCAGGTGTTGGAATTTCGTCACTAGCCTCGTCATCTTCATGGTCTATTATCACTGTACATGCTGTTGTATCGTCGTGTTCGTTGTCTCTGTTGTAATATGGTCTTAGCATATTGACGTGGAATATTTTGTGTTTGTCTTTTATTTGGATCTCATAGTCTACAGGTGAAATCTATCTCGTTACTTTAAATGGTCCTTGCCAAGAATCAGTCAATAAGTGTCTGTCACTAGGTAGGAGAAGAAGAACGTCCTGTCCAGGTGTCAACGTTATTGTCCTGTTACCTTTGTCAGCATATTATCTATATGTAGCACCAGATAATTTTAGTGCATCCTTTGCAATTATACAAGATTTGATGATTCTTTCACGCAATGATGTAACGTATACGTATGATGATATGGGTTTCAGTAAAGGAGTGGATTCAGTTAACATTTGATGATAGATGCTTAATGGGCCACGTGGTTTGGCACCATAGATAAGTTCAAAAGGAGAGGAACCTGTACTAGCATGTGGCACCTCGCGATAAGCAAAGAGAATAGCAGGTAAATATACGTCCCAGTTATTGGGGTGCTCTTGCGTGACTTTAGCAAGCATATGCTTTAAATCACCGTTAAATTTTTCTATAATTCCGCTCGAGTGAGGATGGTACGGGGAATTGAAACATTGCTTCACTCCTAACATTTTGGTGAAAGCTTGCGTAGATGCGGCAATGAACTGACTTCCCCTATCTGATTGGATTGTGTCTGGAAATCCTATCCCTGAAAATATATGGAAGAAAACTTCCATTATATCATTGGCAGTTATGTTCTTTAGCGGAATCGCTTCAGGCCAGCGGCTACATTGATCAATAATAGTTAATATATATTTATTCCCTCTGGTTGTTATCTGATTAAGAGGGCCCACTATGTCGACAGATATTTTCTCAAAAGGTCGACTGGCTAAGTCAGTAATTTGTAACTTTGCCTGTGTTTTTTTTTCTTTCTTTACAAGTTTTTGGCAGATGTCTCAACTCCTGCAATATTGCTTAATGTCATTGCAGAATTTGGGCCAATAAAACTGTAATAATAATCTTGATCTGGTCTTAGCGTATGCCATATGCCCTGCAAGAGGTATATCATGGGCAAGATGTAAGGCTTGCTTACGATACTCAATTGGCAAAATAGTTTGCTCTGTTGTGGTGTCACCTCTGGTATAATACCTGGTGAGGATACAATTTTTCAAAGCAAAATGCCATCTTGCATTTTTGGTTAACTTTGGCTTTTGGCCGATCAGATTAAAATATTTTGACAATGAAGGATCAGCCTTTTGGGCTAAAAAGTTACAAAAGTCTCCTTCATGGTTTTAGGAGGTAGTAATACTGGGCTAAGCATTTCTATAGCCTCAGTTTGATTAATTTCATCTTGCATTCTAGCAGTAGATCTGGTTACTGCGTTCACACATTCAATGATATCAGATGGTGATGAAATAGTGTTATCAATGATGTCATGAGATCCTAGTGCTACGTTAGCTACCATACATTCATTAGGTGGTACAACATTATCAATGATGACATTTGATGGTGATGTTGTGATCTCATTAATGCAAAGAGATGTTATGTCATGAGGCATATCATTCACCTCTGGTAAATTTCCAATTATAATATCACACACCGGGTTGGTTAATGCTGCGCATTTTACTTTCCCAGTGAGGAAAGGTGTTTGAATATATGCCCATGCTAGTGGGTACTTTTCAATTTTGCAGGAGAATGTTCTGCATGTTACGTGCCTGCCTGTATAGTCTGTAGGCATTATGAACGTTCTCTTCAGTCCAATCAGTGAACTTCCCGTGTCCCGAAGGACTGTAGCAGACTTGCCATTCACGTATCCCTGATGGATGTTTATTCTGCCTTTGGAGTCTATTACCAAATTAGCTTCTTCATTGGCAATAGGAATGGAGTGGCCGCATGTTAAAATACCATCTTCATAAAAGGTATTACAAACAGTACATTTATTTGCGTTAAACATATCAAAAGCCTGTGCTGAGTTCACAGGGTGTTTTTCTGATTGTTCTTCATCTGATGATGAACTATCAAATAAGGCGGCATTGGCTTTCTTGGTCATTTGCCTACCCTTACAATCATGGCGATAATGTCCATACGCCTTACAGAGAAAACATTTACGCAAATTTCTAAAGGATTTACGCTCCTTATCTTGTCTGTTTACGATGTTCTGTAAATATGTAAGATATGCGGGGTTCTTGTCGCACATCTCACCTTGATGATGTGAAAATTTACAATAGTTACAATGGTTGTACTTCTCAGATGTAGGCTTATAAGGTTTTTGCCTACTATAGGGTTTGTCATAGTTAGCCGATGCTACAAAATTGGTTTCAGTAGCTTCACTGGCAAAACAATGTTTGTTGGCTGTGTAATAAGCCGAACCACGCCTCTCAATCTGCTCTACACTCGTACATTCATTCTCTTGCAAAAACTTTGAAAATGCTGATGGAATGGATGAAATGACTTTATCTCTGATGATAAGATCTTCTAACTTTTGATAGTTCTTATCAATTTTAGCTGCTGAAGTCCATTTGGTAAATATATCTCGGACTAAGCAGAGGTAGTCAGAGAACGTTTGAGTCGGTTTGGGGCTCAACTTGCTGAATTGCTCTCTGTAACCTGCCTCATCTAACATAAAATGTGCCATAATCTTTGATTTTAGATAATGGTAATCTTTTCTGAGGTCTTTGGGGATAGTCTCTATGACTTTCAGAGGCTCCCCTGATAAACTTCTCATATAAATTATATTCCATTCAGACAATGGGACCTGGTAATGGTCCATTAAAGTCTCAAAATTTTGGGTGAAGGCTGCAATGCAGTCACCCGAGGTATAATTTCTTACGATACCTTGATATTTCTTGTACTGGTTTTCTTTCTCCAGTCTTTCAGATTTCTTGGACTCTTTGTTTATGGCAGTCTCAGTATCAAGTTGTTTGATTTTTAATTGCACTTCCAGCTCTTCCCGTTTACTCTGAGCTGCTATCTCTGCCTTCTTTAATTCTGTCTCTCTTTCAATCTCTGCCTTTTTCAGTTCGATATCTAACTCCGCTTGTTTTGTCTTTGCTGCGGTTGCTGCCTCTGCTTGCTTTAAGGCTGTTTCTGCCTCTACTTGCTTGGCAGCTCTTTCAGCCGCTCTTTCTTCACGCTCGTGGTATTCAGAGTATTTCTTCTCACTCCACTTCGTTAACTCATCACCTGTTAACTTTAACTTCAACCCCACATCGATGAAATCATTTAATGACGACATGCTGGAAAATGCAAATGAAATATCAGACACACAATTTGTTACAAGTTGTTAGTAAAGTGAACAATTTACAATTGTGTTCTATTTACAATATGTGCCTAAATTTGCATCCGAAAGTATATAGAAAGAAAAATATACTCAAGTGTCCTGGATGCGGTGAAGAACGGTTGAAATTCGGATTAGGAACTGTAGGGTCGCTACTTCAAAATACAAATGACCTCTACGGGCAAGGGTTTCAGATGGCACAGAAAACCTGCTTTGTTTTTGGAGGAAATAAATTAACGTCTGTTTGATGTGGTGTGTATGCTTGTCACTAAGTTCTTATTAGGTTTGTATGGCGTTGAGTATAATTGTAGGTCGTAATGTTGTCCGTCAACAATTTTTTCCAAAATCACAAGTCACTTTCTTTCCGAAACTTTCTGCTTTCTACAATTCACTTTTCAAAGACAATCTAACTATATCTCAACACTCTACAACATTGATGATACATCACTTACATTGAGATGACATTCAGTAAGGACATAGACATCAAGTTTACAAGATGGCGACAAGGTCACAATGGCGACAACTTCACAATGTCGGCAAGGTCAAAACGGTGACAAGTTCAACAATCACAAATGTTTTACACGTTTACAAGATCAAACAATATGTATGCACTGTACGTTCACATTTAGTCTCCATGTTTAGACAATGTAATAATATATATCAAAATGAGTCTTCACAATCACATTTAAATGCACTCTAAAGTTTGGAAAAAAATTTCTAAGTTCACAAATCTAGGTTTTAAATGTTAATTACTTAAACCACGTTCATTTTAAAGCCGGACGAATGCCACCACTTCCACACATGTCAGGGTCTTAAACCTGGCTCGTTAACCTAACACATGTGAGACAGTACAAATACAACGTGATTTGACTTGAGACTCAACGACACGAAGTTTCGATGGATTTATTTACAGATCACGATCTAGAGATGATCATCACAATACATAAGTTATAACAATACACTTACAGGCAACCCACAGCTTACAACCAGTCTCACAAGATGTACAAGCACTCGACTTTCGGGCCACAGAACTACACAAGCCCTTCTCCCATCATACGTCCAGTCGAGTCCGAGTCCCAGAGCTGTCTGGCTATTTCTCGCAACGCGCCTGCCCACCTGAAGTGGCTTCACGAGGCCTGCGTGAGTCCTGCTTTGTCCTTGCCTGACCGCTGGCTGTCTCGTCAGCCGGCAACCTCGCAGGCAGGTAACTAATACTCGCCTGGCGGGTGTAACGATGTTACAGCATCCCCACTAGGGACTATTCGCCTGGCGGGCGTAACGATGTCCCTGCATCTCTGCTGGCAATACATTAGACTCTGACAGCTACTTTCGCAATGGCGATTCTTGTTCTAATCTCTTCAAGGCATTTGCCATCAGATGTTATGACTGTTCCGAGATAATTGAACCGATTCACTTGTTGAAGAATATCCCCATTTACTTGTATATTACATTGTGGTACTTCGTTCTTCCTAGTGACGACCATAACCTGTGTCTTCCTACAATTTAATTCCAACCCCAGCTGCTCACTGTGTACAACAACAGCGTCTACTAATTGTTGCAGATCCTGTGCATTGTCTGCAATCAATACTGTATCATCTGCATATCTAATGTTATTTATGTTTCGTCCTCCAATGCTGATTCCATTTAGGTCTTCTACATTTCTGAAAATATTTTCACTGTATAGGGAAAAAAGATCTGGAGACATTACACATCCCTGCCTAACACCTCTCTTAATAGGTTGATATTGTCCTACTTCATTATCAATCCTTATGGCAGCTTGTTGTTTCAATATATGTATTTTATAAGTCTAATGGCACTATATGGGTTCAATTTCCTTCTTGGTCTTCTTGTCTTTTGTATGCCAGTGCGCCCCTTGAATGTTTGAAACCATCCTCTTCTGGCCTTAAAATCACTAAGTACCTAACACTTGTCTTAGGCATTTTCTTAATGAGATCAGCATTCAACAGTCTGGCCTTTTCACATATGATTGCCTTTGAAACAGAATTACCATGTAACTGTTTTTCGTGTATCCAAATTAATAATATCTGTTCGACATCGTCAATTGATTGCGATCTCTGCTTCGTTAGCACATTCAAGCCTTTCACTACATTAGCCTCCTTTATTGCTTCCCTTTTCACCACAATCGAACTTAACATGGATATTGACTTCATGTACATGCGGCCGATTTCAGCAATCTCAGTGCTGCTCTCGTATTTTTCAATGATTTCGTTATTCAACTCGATCGTGTTTCTGGCCTTCTGCTTCGAAGGGCTGCTGGCTCTGGAATCTTTCTTTGATCCCATGATGGAGCTAAAAGGAAAGTGTTAACTTATTAGCAAGTGATGCTCAAACAATGAGAAACAACGCCAAACTGAGCAGAAGAAAGCGTGGGTCCTTTTGTTTTCGCAAAATTAGCAGTGAAACCACATGGGCATGCCAACGAAATCTGAGGCAACCGACGAAAACTGAGACAATTTTTTAAAGGAAATAATCAACGTAAAAACGAGGTTACACTATGCATTAATTTATATGCCAGTTCTTTCTATTTCACACTATCCCTCTTTGTCAACCCCTCTCCGTTTTATTTTTCTGACTGATCTTTCTACCTCAGGGGGGCCTAAGAGATTACGGTGTCCACCTCATGCTCAGAAGGTAAATGGTTCGATCCCACCTGATATCAGATATCCCCATGATCGTTTGCGTAGTGAAATAGGATACCTAGCCTTTTCTGATAAGGGTGGGAAAAAAATGGAGGTCATATGTGCAAGTTTTAAACATGTAATATATCCCAAGGCAGCTGGAAAAAGCTAAGAGTAAATTTAACAGCTGCAGACCTGGGAAAATTAGGAAAAACCCTACCAACAGGTGGATAGAGCCGGTGACCTTGGATGGAATCTGTCTAGAGCAGGGGTGGGCAAACTACGACCCGCGTGATTTTATGAGGCCCGCGAGGGCATTTAGAAATAAAAATTTTTAATTCGTTTTTAAGTTATTTTGTTTAATTTTACAAAATTTCATGTACCGTTATGATTAGTGCCAATAACAAACGTAAGATTGAAGATGAATGCCGTGTTTTTAATGATGAATGGACAACTAATTACTGTTTTATAAAAGTTGGTAGCAAATCAGTTTGCTTGTTGTGTTGTGAGTCAGTGGCTGTCTTCAAGGAGTACAATTTAAAAAGACATTATCAAACAAAACATTCCGATTTCGGATACAATTTAACGACCAAAGAGTAGGAAAGGAAATGCCTTGAGTTGGTGAAAAATGTGGAGAAACAGCAAACTGTTTTCACTAAACAGTCTTCAATTCAAGATGCTGCAACTGAAGCTAGTCTTGTGCTGTCACACAGAATTGTAAAACAGAACAAGCCATTTTCTGATGGCAAGTTCATCAAGGAATGTTTGCTAGATGCAGCAAACATTATGTGTCCAGAACAAAAAACCAGATTTGACAACATTACCTTATCAAGGAGAACTGTGGTCAGACGTGTTGACAAGATCAGTGACAATTTGACGCATAAACTTCAAGATGCAAGTAAACAATTTTTGTGGTACTCTCTTGCATTGGATGAGAGTACCGATGTACATGATACTGCCCAATTATTGATATTTATACGTGGAATAAACACTTCTTTCAAACTCACTGAAGAGTTAGTGAGTGTTGAGTCACTCAGAGACACAACCACAGGCCATGATATATTCAATGCTGTTACTAACTGTATTGAAAGAACTGGGTTGGTTTGGAACAAGATGGCAAGTGTTACAACTGACGGAGCTCGTACTTTGACTGGAAAAAATGTAGGTCTGGTAAAGTTGATAAGTGATCAGATTAAAGCAGAATATCCTGACCACACATTATTACCACTTCACTGTGTGATTCATCAAGAAAGTCTGTGTAAAACTGTTTTGAATATCAAGCATGTTATTGACCCAGTTGTCAGTGTCATCAACCTCATCAGATGAAGAGGACTTAATTACAGACAGTTTAAGTCATTACTTGACGATTTGGAAACTGAACATTCCGATGTCCTGAACCACACCAATGTTCGATGACTGAGTCTCGGCAAGGTGTTGAGGCGAGTGTGGGAACTCAGAGAAGAAATAGTGATGTTTATAGAGATGAAGGGCATTGCATGTGACTTTAATACTAACATTGACAATAAAGAATAGCAGTTAGACTTTATGTTTTCAATTGAAATTATGGAAAAGTTCAATGAACTGAATGTCAAACTTCAGGGCAATGGTGTGTTTGCACATGAATTGTATGTATATGTAAAGTCATTTTAGGCAAAACTCTCACTGTTCTCTAGACAAGCAAGTGAAAATAGATTTTGTCACTTCCCTTTGCTGAAACAAGAAACCATTTCTGGTGAAATGACGAAAAGTACAAAGCCCAATTAGATGCATTGATTGAAGAAGTTGGATGGAGATTGCAAGATTTCAAGACATTAGAGCCATAATTCAATATTCTCAGTTCCCCTTTTAGTGCAGAAGCTGATACAGCCACAGAGGACATACAGTTGGAGTTGCTTGACTTACAAGCAGATCATGACCTGAAAGAGAAATTCAAGACAGATGGTTTGCTGGATTTCTATGGATCTTTATCACAAGAATCATTTCCCAACTTGAAAAACGTTGCAGCTAAACTTTTATCATTATTTGGATCAACATACATTTGCGAACAAGCATTCTATTGCTTGAAGATCAACAAATCTAAGAATAGGTCATTATTGTCGGATTGCAACTTGCATGCTGTCATGCGAATTTCAACAAGTAAACTTGCTCCAGATTTCAAGAATATTGTCAAAAATTGCAAGCAGTTACATACATCTCATTAGAAATCAACAACTGTAGTGACAATGTAGTCGCTGTGTGTCTAAATTAAAGCCATTGATAGATAATAAAGAATATTTGTTATAACAAATTGCAAAATCGTGTTAACAAATTAGTAAATGTTTTTGTCCATATCGTCAAATATAATGTTTAAGTGTATAAGTAAAATAAAATTGAAATAATTAGCTATTTATACTGCTTACTAACCTATAAATAATTAATAATTACTTATTGTGATAGGTTGCTGTAAATAAAATGGATATATATATATATATATATATATATATATATATATATATATATATATATATATATATATATGCGGCCCGCCAATAGCTTTACATTTGTCAATGCGGCCCTCCGCACGAAAAGTTTGCCCACCCCTGGTCTAGAGGAAGCAGACCAGACAGAAATGCATGTGGAAATCAGACAAGTTGGCCTTTGAGATTCATCACCAGCTGTGATGCACTGCCTTCAACAGAGGAACGAAGAAGAAATCCTGCCACCACTGAGGATTTATTCCATGACCACTTTGCTAGTGAGTGCATTTAACCACTATGTCACCAGAGCTCCTATATTAATATAATTTCTGCTATAGAGCTTGTTAAAATCTCTGAAATAGTAGTGGGCTTGTGGCCATATTTCATGAGCTTTTTTAAAAACTGTAATTTTAGTTTACTTTGAATGTTTTAATTTCTACGCCAATGGGGCATTTATAAATGACTGTTGTTGTCAGCAACTTGCTTGCTACAGGTTTTTCAGGACTCCCCTACTTTTGCACCGCACGAAATAACAACTCGTGTCATTTGCAAAAGGAATGCAATTTATTTAGAGCTGGCAATTTATAAGCTCTGTGAGCGTTTTGCTTCATTGACATTAAACAACATGGATGTAATGAAGTGGTGAGGAATGATACTAGTAATCACAATCTAAATCTAAAGCCTAATATTTAACTATTGCCTAGAAACTTATAGCATTTGTCAAGAACACGTCTACTCTCTAATCGTCTCCAGTCGGGTCTGTCCACACGCTACACATTGCGTGGTCAAGCACGGACGCTGTCCCCTCCGTGCATTAGCGAGTCTTGCGTGCATAGAGTCCCAAGCACGCTGGCTCGTGAACTTGAGTAACCGGGTACTCCACGGTTACTCGTAAGGCCAAGCTTCCCAATGGCTTGGGGAAGCTCTCGCTTAACTGTCTTTAGTTGACACAAATGTGTCCCCTTGTGAAGCTATTTATAGCGCTGGTGTCTCTCCTGTCTTGTGTCTCCCTACTAGCCTTGTCTTAACTCTTATTAACTCTCTAAACCCTTATTGGAGATTCTGACAGGCTCCCCTCCTCTCTGTGAAGTGTTACACCCCTTTAACTCATGTTTGTAACACGTATGGTCACAAAGAAAAATTGGATGTCCAATTTTGTCAGAGATCCAATAAGTTGTAAATCTCTCGTTTGGGGATAGAACAACTCTCTTCTTCCTTTACTCACACTGTTCTATCTTTTCACTCGGCTAATTGAGTAGCCCTTGTATCAGTATAGTTGGTTCTATAGATATCTTTGGGAATTGTTTTGAACCGGATCCGTTGTCTTATGAATTATGTCCTGGCTTCCGTCGTTTGACCCTATGTCTTTTGACTTTCACCTGTTGACCTATGTCTCGACCTGTCCTCATATTGCCCGAAATGACAACCCAAATACAAGTTGACTCTGTTATGAGTGCAACACATGAGCATAAAATGTTCATGTTCCCATTAATATCCCCTCCAACTCATATACATACAGTTCTACTCTTCACCTTCTCGCTTCCGCTCGTGAAAAGCTATTTTCAATGTTACATTAAGGTTTTTAAGAAGTTATTGTGTCCCCTGAATTTAAGTTGTTGTTCTTTGAAACAAATAGTGCGTGCAACTTTTATGTGTTTGTTTTCCTGTTTGTTTTGGGTGTTTTCTATTAAACTACAGTGTACTTAACTTGCTAACCTGTGTATGCATTAGTGTATTAAATGTGTGTATTCCTTCGAGTGCCGTAAATCGGTTTATTGTGGTTACAGATGTTTGTTATTTTTATTTATGACCACAATTCCGCTCTAAGATGCTCAAAGTATATTCCCTATCTAATCTATTAAAGTATGGCAGCAACACACATAAAAACTTGACAACACATTAGTTACACAGATCGACACAGACAAGTCACAACAAGACGTTTTCAGCGGTGAAAAAATTTGCCGCTACCTTTCTCTCTCTCTCTCTCTCTTTCTTTCCATGTTTACTACTTTCCACATTCTCTCCTCTCATTTATACATCTTTCATACATCTTTCATTCACTTTCATACTCTCGCTTTGCTAAAACATTCACTCGTCATTAAAATAGGGTTCATAGCATCAAATACTTGAACATTACATATTTACAATAAATGATTGGCTGAATTATAAAAGTATTCATGCCAAATGACTGTGCGGTTTGTTTGCACGTGTCATGTCTATACAAAATATACACGGTTGTGAGGATGGTTTGTCACCGATCCTGTATTAGTAACTAACATAATTTGGTGTGTTGTTTTAAATTATCCTAAGGGAAATAATCTAAGTAATTAATTTCATTTAAGAGAATTGAGTTAACTACCTTAAAGTGTTATTGGTAAATGAAATGCTGTTAATTCCTAAATGGTTGGGTTAGTTTAGAAATGATATTTTAGATAAATGAATTTATAAATGATTATGATTATGCGGTGATAAACTAATGTAATATCTAACAATTGTATTTCTATCATTGGTGTTACATTAAATGGGTTATTAACTAAATGATGGTGATTTCTAACTACCACATGGCATAAATAAAGTTATATATGCATTTGAACATTTTGCAATTCAATTATTAATAGAAAAATGAAGTTATGTTTACTGTTAATAAAATAATATATATATATATATATATATATATATATATATATATATATATATATATATATATATATATATATATATATATATATATATATATATATATATATATCACAGTTACATTTCTATATCTAATTACACTAACTGAAGTCCTCCTTTCAGGTGTGAAGATGGAGCAATGTTCTTTGTAGACTATTCTTATAACATAGTTCATTCCGGCAAAGTCTGTTATGCTCTCCTTCATGGATAGTGTATAAATATAGTTCCCTACTAACTTATGTAGGTTCACAGCTAACACTTCAACGTTAATATAGCTTATGTGTGTGTCAGCGCATGTTACTTCTGCGTCTGTTTGTTTCACTTTTCATGGCACTGTTACTTTCACACAGTTTACATGTTTGGCGATGATAACGCACTTACAGTGTATCTTAATCACCACATACGGCACTGATTTACTTAACATTTACAGTGTCACTGTTTCTGGTGATCTCTGGTCGATCCCTTCCTGCAAATCATGTATTTCAATGGTTGACGGTCGACTCAATGTGTCTGCCAAAGTGTTCAATCTACCCTTTAAGTGCTGGATAGTAAATGTATAGTTTTGCAGAATCAAAGCCCACCTGTAGACTCTGTTATTGTGGGGAATACCAGACTGCATCACAGACAATGGAGAATTGTCGGTTTCGATCACAGACTGTGTTCCTGCCAATAATCTATGGAATTTCTTAACACAATAGATTAAGCTGAGGCCCTCCAATTCTGATGCTGTGTATCTGGATTCAGCAGGGCTAATTTTCCGACTTACGTACATTACTGGGTGGAACTTCCCTTCGTAGAACTGTCCTAGTATCCCAGATATGGAGATAGCACTCGCATCTGTACGTAAAAAATAAGTAAGTTTTGGATTAGGCAACCGCAGGATAGGTGGAACGCTAAATAGATATTTCAATTTTGATAACGCGCTAATTAATCCTGCATCTTGTACAGATAATTTAGCCGAAGCTTTTAAGATGTTAGAAAAAACACTGGTGATTTCCGCTAGATTTGGAACAAATTTACTATAGTAGTTTACCAGACCCAGTAAACTTCGGACCTATTTCTTGGTCGTTGGCATTGTCAAATTCAGAATCTTGGTGACGATTCTGTCCTGTTCTTAATTGGCCCCTGCAGATGGTATGACCTAGGAAGTCAATTTGTTCTATGCCCAACTCTACTTTTGTAGGCTTGACTGTAAGCCCAAATACTCGCAACCTGTCGAAGACTTGTCGTAGTTTCAGTAGGTGTGATGTCCAGTCTTCCGTATGAATACATATGTCATCTATATATGTAGAAATATTGGTCATCCCACGGAGAAGATCCCTAGTTAGACGGACGAAAGTTGCTGGAGCATTACGAAGGCCAAAAGGAAGAAAGCACCACTCATATAGACCTAAAGGAGTGGAGAAAGCTGTTAAATGAATCGAATTTAATTTCATCGGGACCTGCCAATAACCTTTCGTGATGTCAACCTTGCTAAATATGCGAGATGTAGACATGTCCAAGATCAAATCCTCGCATGCTGGGATTGGTTCAGCATCAATTTTGGTTATTTTGTTTAACCGCCTATAATCGACGCAGAGTCGAATAGTTGAGTCCTTTTTGGCGACAAGGACGATAGGGAAAGAATACTCTGACTGAGATTTCTGAATAATTCCACTGGACTCGAGAGATAGTAGTTCTTTGTCGAGGTTCGACCTATAGTTTAGAGGGATGGAATAAGGTCGACACTTAATTGGTGTGTTGTCAGTCAGAATAATAGAATGTTCTATTCGGTCTGTCTTTCCTGGGATTTCGGAGAAAATGTCTCTGTATTCCGTCACTAACTCTATTATCTGTCGTCGTTGATCGTCTGTAAGTTTGGTTTCTATCTTTATGCTGTCGATGGTCGCAGTCGTGTCTACAGTAGGGACTGGTAATTCCATCTCGTTTTCGTCTGTCTCGTTCAATACTGTTGTGGTACTAGCTGCGTGTGCTGTTACCTGGCTAAGTGTGTTTGCGTTGTCGCTGTCGTGTGTCGCCCTAATTAGTGAAGTTGTGTTGTGTACGTCTGTCGTCCGATTACTTGGTGTTGGTGCATCTTGTTCGTCTGTCTGTTGTTCTTGACGTGAAAAGTATGGTTTCAGCATGTTGATATGAAATATCTTTAATTTTCCTTTTATCGATATTTCATAATCGACATCTGATATTTTACGTTCAACGTTGAATGGCCCTTGCCAAGATGTTAGTAACAAATTACGTTTATCAGGTAGTAGAAGCAAAACCTTCTGATTTGGTTCAAGGTGTATAGTTTTAGCACCCTTATTTGCATAGTCGCGGTAAATCTGTCCTTTCCTCTCCAAAGATGCCTTGGCTATTACACATGCTTTCATTATTCTATCGCGTGTCTCCGTTACCATCTCATACGGTGTTATTGCTGTTGGATTGTCTGTTAAGCTAGTAATTAGCTGATGGTAAATGGTTAGGGGTCCTCGAGGGTTCGCCTCATAAACTAACTCAAAAGGTGAGAAACCCGTACTCGAGTGCGGAATTTCTCTATGGGCAAATAGCACTGCTGGCAATAGTGTGTCCCAATCAGATGGGTTCTCCGCTGTTACTTTAGCCAGCATGTGTTTGAGATCCCCGTTAATTTTTTCTATGATCCCGTTGCTCATTGGGTGGTACGGTGTACAGAAATGCTGCTCTATTTCTAACAATTTTGTTAAGGCTTGTGTAGCAGCCGAAATAAACTGCGTTCCTCGACCTGATAAAATAGATCGTGGGAAGCCAAAGCATGAAAATAGGTGCAAAAATACGTTTGCCACATCTTTGGAGGTGATGTATTTTAGTGGAATAGCTTCGATCCACCTGGTGCATAGAACCACGAGAGTAAGTATATATCGGTTTCCTTTGCTTGACACCTGATGTAGGGGTCCAACAATATCGACCGCTACACACTCAAATGGTCTAGATGCTAATAATGACCGTTGAACTTCGGCCGTCACATGCTTTCCCTTTCGTACAAGATGTTGACAAATAGTACACGAACGACAGAAAAATGTTATGTCAGAACAGAATTTAGGCCAGTAAAAGTGTGACAAAATTCTGGCTCGCGTTTTATCATAGGCCAAATGTCCAGCAAACGGTGACTCATGTGCGATCTTTAGCACATTTTGTCGGTATGTTACAGGTAACACCGTCTGCTGAATTTCATGGTTATTATTTGTGTAATAACGCATGAGAATTCCGTTATGTTTTCTAAAATACCAAGATGCATTTTTAGTCATTTTCGCTCGCTCACCCAACAATTTAAAATAAGGTGCGATAGTTTGGTCGATGCTTTGTGCCTCGATAAATTTCTGTCGAGTAGTGTTGGTATCGGCACCACTTGGTGTTAATAGCTGTAGCATTTCATTTTGTAAGTCAGTATAGTTTGTTTGTGTATCTGACCTTGTTACAGCGTTAGCCATGTGTGTATGTTTCCAGGCTCTTATGTAGTCGTCTGTACATTGTTTCAATGAATCTAGGCATCCTAAAATGAGATCCGTGCATGGATCTTGAAGGATTGCGCAAGTAAATGTGCCGGTAAGGAACGGGGTATTGATATGCGCTTTTGCCAGTGGGTATTTCTCAATGGTTCCTGAGAAAGTAGGGCATTTGACAAATTCACCCGTGTAATCTTCTGGTCTAACAAGTTCTTTCCTTAAACCCAGTAGAGTGCTTCCGCTATCAATTAAACATTGGCGTGGTTGATCATTGACCAGTGCATCGTAGAACTTAAGTTTACCTCTGGAGGCACTAGCTGCGTTAGCATCTTCACTGGAACATGGTATTACGTGCCCACATTTCAATTTACCATCCGCATGAAACTGGTGACATATGTCACATTTCTTAAAGTCTAACATGTCTGTTACCACTGCTACACTCTCACATTCACTCGTTGTCAACACATTCACAAGTTCCGAATCAATGTCACTCTCATCGTCTGATGACGTATCGATAAGTGCTGCATTATTTGCCTTCATTCGTTGTCTACCAAGACACTTACTACTATAGTGGCCATAGCTGGAACAAAAGTAACATTTAATAGCACGTTTAAATGACGTTCTTCTGCTTTCTTGCTTCTTTAACACTGATTCTAAGTGTGACGGATATGCGGGGTTTTTATCACACATAGAGTCGCTAGGATGAAACAACCTACAATATCCACATCGAGGTGGCTTCTGGTATGATTTGTCTTTCTTATGATAATCTTTCTGATTGTAAGATCTATCAGGTACTTTGTTTGCAAATGCAGTGATTTCTGTATCATGTGTTGTAGATTTAAATATGTCCCGATTAGATGAAAAATATGCTGACCCCCGTTTTTCTAATTGCTGAATGGATTCAATATCTGACTGTTGGAGAAACTTTGCAAAAGGGGTAGGAACGGTAGATATCACCTTGTCCATTACCATAAGATCTTCTAATTTTTCATAGTTGTTACCCACTTTCGCCGCTCTAGTCCATTTTTTAAATATGCTTTGCACGTTAGAGATGTAGTCTAAGAAGGTTTCAGTTGCTTTTGGCTTAATTTGGGAGAACTGAATTTGGTACCCAGTGGCGTCTAAAAGAAAGTGTTGCATTATCCTATCGTAAATGTACTGATAATTGTTCCTTAGCTCTGTAGGTATGGATTCTATTACTTTTAACGGCTCCCCACTGAGGTTTCTCATGTAGATCATTGCCCAGTCATCCAAAGGTATTTTCTGAGTCTTTAGTTGGAATTCTGTATTCTCAGTCCATGCGCTAATTGAATCCCCTACGCTAGATGGTTTGATAAGGCCTTTGTACTTACTAAACTTGTTCTGTTCTTCTTGGCTCTTTTGTTTGCTAGAGGCTATCTGTATGTTTGAATCTACCTCCATTTACTTCATCTTTAATTTAGTCTCTGAGTCTACTTGTATCTGCTTTTGTTTGGTGGCATGATCTAAGTCTAACTGTTTCTGTTTGATAGCTTCTTCTAACTCTAACTGTTTCTGTTTGGTAGCTTGATCTAACTCTAACTGTTTCTGTTTGGTAGCTTCCTCGACCTCTTTCATTTCTTTTTGATGCTGTCTTTCTAATGCTCTTTCGTCTCTCTCTATAGCAGCCTTCTTTTCCATTCGAGTTATTTCTTCTTTATACTTTTGATCCGCCAACTTCTCTAACTTCTCTCCAGTGTGGCCCATTTCTTTACCTGCCTGGATACAATCACTTAGTGACGCCATTATGTGGCTTAATGTTCGTTCAAAATGATATCACAGTAATATTCACACAATGGTTTGTAATTATGTGTTAGTAAATATACATCTTTACTGAAAAAGAAGATGCATGATTAATTTAGAGCATACCAAAATATTCTGAAAATATACTCATCTAATTCTTTGGAAAATACGGTTCTTGGGATGTTCCACCGCTGTCTTCCACACTCACAAAATGATTGACTTGAGAACACAATGGATGCTTCTGTTTAGTAGAGCATCAAAAATTAGACACACGCATATGTTGTAAATACAAATTTATCTTTCATGCGGCTGATGAATGAAAAAATGTGATAGATAATGATAAATGGTGTTAATGAATGAATGGTATGATAGTCTGAATGATTGTCATGATTCGTAAGATGATTCGTCGTATGACAGTCGATGTCGTCTTGTCTACACTTTCTGACTAGTTTGTTATAACTTCGTTCTAGGCTTCAGTTCAGTAGCTAATCTATTTACTGAATATGAAGAATGGTGACGTTGATGGCTGTATCACACAAAATGAAATGTACACGATGGTTTGCTTGACAAAATAAACTGATGATTGTATACATTTTCATTACTTTCCGTAGAATAACACACTTTCTTCAATTTCTCGTTGAATCTCACAATTTGTAACTTCATTTTGCTTCATTGTGGTTCAAGCTCCACAAATGGTATGATCGTAATAATTCACAAGAGAAAATTATTTCTGCCATATATGCAAACAAATTTACATTACTTTCAAATATTTTAACACAGCAATGATGTTGAATCGTGCTTGTTGACGATGGTTCAGTGTCTTCTGATACCAATTGTCTGTTGACGTTGGTTCAGTGGCTTCTGACACTAATTGGGGTCCTGCCTGTCAGCAACTTACTTGCTACAGGTCTTTCAGGACTCCCCTACTTTTGCACCGCACGAAATAACAACTCGTGTCATTTGCAAAAGGAATGCAATTTATTTAGAGCTGGCAATTTATAAGCTCTGCGAGCGGTATGCTTCATTGACATTAAACAACATGGATGTAATGAAGTGGTGAGGAATGATACTAGTAATCACAATATAAATCTAAAGCCTAATATTTAACTATTGCCTAGAAACTTATAGCATTTGTCAAGAACATGTCTACTCTCTAATCGTCTCCAGTCGGGTCTGTCCACACGCTACACATTGCGTGGTCAAGCACGGACGCTGTCCCCTCCGTGCATTAGCGAGTCTTGCGTACATAGAGTCCCAAGCACGCTGGCTCGTGAACTTGAGTAACCGGGTACTCAACGGTTACTCGTAAGGCCAAGCCCCCGGTCAACTGTTCTTAGTTGACACAAATGTGTCCCCTTGTGAAGCTATTTATAGCGCTGGTGTCTCTCCTGTCTGGTGTCTCCCTACTAGCCTTGTCTTAACTCTTATTAACTCTCTAAACCCTTATTGGAGATTCTGACAGTTGTCCTGCAAGGTTAAAATGTTGATTATATGTGTCACATGTGTCACATACATTATATGTATTGTAACATATATAGACTAGTGATAGATTTCTCATTTTTATACTTTGTTACAATGGTGTTGTAAAATAGTTTTTAAAAGTATTCCGTAGAAATGCAGATTGTGCTGTTTTTTCATCTTTCTCTGTCGCCTGTCTAATTTTCAACTAATGCTTCGTTTAAAAAAATATCATAGTTATAATTTTATTATCATGTTGTAGTTTGCAATATTTGGAAAGTTACCTAGGACCTTCATTGTTTGATTACTTTTGAAATAATTAATTGTTTGTATATAGTTGTTTCTGTGGCTTAAGGGTAGTTGAGTTGAGTTGAGTTTGGGTTGTATATAGTTGTTTCTGTGGCTTAAATGTAGTGAATGTAGTTTCAAAGTTCCAACAGACCGGTTTGGATGATGGGAGCAGGCTCGCTTTGCTTTGATTGTCACACTGGTTTAAGTGTTGGCCGCTCAAAAAGCAAAGGCAAACTACTCATTGTAAAATTTCCTAGAAAATCAAACAGAAGTTGATAGCTGTGTCCTGTAAAAATAAAAGGATACGCAACAAACTAATATACTGTTGTACTATAACAGTAGATGTTGTCAGGTCTTAGTCAGATATGACTGAGCTACCGTATAACAGTAGACGGTACTACCTGCATTCTGTTAGTGCCGACCGTTGGGCGGCGCTTACCAAACCCGACACCCTACATTGTGCCAACAGCTTCGAGTGGAAGAGCGCAATTGGGAGGGTACAAGCCTTACACTGGTGCTAGGAAATGCAACCTAAAGACAAAATGTCATGGCAGAGCAGACCTAAGCCAAGGTTGGCGGCTGGTCTAGGATCGAAGCTCCGACAGGCGGACAGTTAGAGCATTGCTTTGCTGATCCGGCAGCTTCTGCAGCTTGTCTTGTTCCAGATGTAGGGGTGTTACCTTTCCTCTGGAGTGAACTAGGCAGACCGAGAGAGGGATCATGCTGCATGGGCAACACGTGATCTTTATATTTTAGCCCAGGCTTTGTGCTATCCATCCATCATGTGCCATGCTAGTAAGCGTGGGCGGTCATGTTTTGCCATCTCACTCGATCATCAGAGTCGTGGATCAGCTCAGTGTTTCTGTCTCGACCATGCCATGTGGCCAAGCCATCCAGGTATTTGCTTCTAGGTCTTCCTCTTGGTCTGTTCCCTTCGATCTTACCAGTTGTCACCAAGTTCTCCAATTCATTTCTTCTCATAACATGCCAAAAAAATGTTCACTGTCTGCGTCTAATATTTCTAATCAATTCATGACCTTCATTTGTTTCTTGAAGGACTTGTTTATTGGTCTTTCTGGCTGTCCAAGGTATTCTTTGCATTTTCATCAGAAACCACATTTCTACAGCCATCAGATGTTTTTCAGCTTGACTGCTCATTGTCCATGCTTCACATCCATATAAAAGTACAGGTTCTATGTAGCAACTCAACACTCTTTTTCTCGTTTCAATTGACATCTTTTTATTGGTCAGTATGTTTTTCACGTTGCTAAAGGCTACTTTTGCCATGGCGATTCTTGTTCTAATCTCTTCAAGGCATCTTCCATCAGATGTTATTACCGTTCCGAGATAATTGTACCTATTCACTTGTTGAAGAATATTCCCATTTACTTGTATATTACATTGTGGTATTTCGTTCTTCCTAGTGACGACCATAATCTGTGTGTCTTTTTACAATTTAATTATAACCCTCGTTGTTCACTGTGTGTAACAACCGCATCTACTAAATGTTGCAGATCCTGTTCATTGTCTGCACTCAAGTCTGTATCATCTGCATATCTAATGTTATTGATGCATCGTCCGCCAATGTTGATTCCTTCCATATCTTCAATATTTCTGAAAATACTTTCACTGTACAGTGAAAACAGATCTGGAGACATTACACATCCCTGTCTCACACCTCTCTTAATAGGCTGATTTTGGCCTACTTCATTATCAACTCTTATGGCAGCTTGTTTCCAATATATGTTTTTTACAAGTCTAATGTCTTTTCCTTGTAGATTTGTAGATCTTCAAGCATCCTTATCATGTCGACATGTCTCACTTTACCGAGAGCTTTTGTGTAGTCAATAAAGCAAAGGTATAGATCATTGTTTACTTCTATAGATCGTTCGATTACGGTTCTCAGTAAATACACAGCATTTACTGTACCCTTTCCTTCTACAAACCCACATTGTTCTTCTCCTATTTCAGGTTGTTTTTTCCTCCTAATTCTGTGCATGATAATTCTTAGCAAAATCTTCGTGATGTGACTTATTATACTAATTGTTCGATGTTGATCACATTCCAAGGCTCCTGATTTCTTTGGGATTGCAATAAATACAGAATTACATAATCCATGAGGTATATTTCCAGTATCATATATTGTATTAAGCAGACTGATAACTTTATCTATTCTATATTCTTCTAAAGCATTAATCATTTCTGTTGTGACGCTGTCTGAACCGGGGGTCTTGCCAGATTTCATACGGTTAAGAGCATTCTGAACCTCCATCTTCAAAATTGCTGGTCCTTCATTATTATTTTGAACATCGTAGTGTTCGTCTCTGTTGTCATCATAAAGGTTTTTCACGTAATCTGACCATACATGTAAGATCTGATCTTTTTCTATTATGACTCTTCCATCTTTTGTCTTTAGGCAGCCTGCTGATCTACGTGTTCTTTGATTAGTAAGCTCCTGGATTCTTTTGTGCATTAGTTAACATTTTTACTGTTGTGTTATTTTTCAATTTCTCTGCAATTTTTCTCAAGCCATGTTTCTTTTGCTTCCCTACATAAGGTTCTGACTTTTCTGTGAATTTCTTCGTATTTGGCAGGATTATTCTTGTTCTGTCTTCTTGTTTCCATTAGTTGTAAAATTTCTTCAGTCATCCATGTCTTACGGCCCACTTTCTTTAATTTTGGAATAGTTTTTTTCTGTTGCACAACTGATTGAATTCTTCAGCATTTCCCATTGATCATCTACATCTTGAAATAGGATCTCTAGATCAGACAATAAATCAAATTTGTTCTTTACTTCTATGTTAAAATTATCTTGCATTTCTTTGTCAGTTTTCAATTTGCACAAGTCGTATTTAGGGTTTCCTGCTATGTACTTTCTTTAACTTTACCCTCAATGTGCCTGTAATTAATCTGTGATCACTATAACAGTCTGCATTTGGAACTGTTTTTACGACTGTTAACGCATTTCGAAACCTTCTGTTAATCAGGATGTAATCTATCTGGTTCTTAATCCTGCTGTCTGGACTCCTCCATGTCCATAATCTTCTAGGATGCTGTTTAAACCAGGTGTTTCCTACAACCATTTCTTGTTCTTTTGCCCATTCTACAAGTCTGTATCCTCTTTCATTTCTCTCTCCCAAACCATGGTTGCCTACACTGCATCCATCGCCTTGCTTTCCCCTGTTTGCGTTGAAATCACCCATTATGATGTTTATTTCTGATTTTTTGCAGTTCTTCAAAGCAGACTCCATGTCACAATAAAATTCCTCTATACTTTCTTCACTGCATTCACTTGTTGGGGCATGTACTTGAATGATATTTATTTTAAAAGGTCTTCCGTTTAATTTTACTAACAGAACTCTGTCTGACACAGCTCGATATCCTCTGACAGAATTTGATGTTTGCTTATCTAATATAATGGCTACACCTCTTTGATGTTCTTCTCCCCTAGAGTAAATAATCTTAATGTTTGTGCTATGGAGAGGCAATAATTCCATCCCTGGTCTTAACCGGTCTCGGAATCAAAGCGAGAGGCAACTGTTACGGGTTATAAGGCCCTTTCAATTGGCATAGACATGGGGCGCCACACGTTGCCTCTAACGGTGGAAGACACGTACAGGTGTCACTGATCAGCTACCGCCCGCTTCAAGCTGGGCAGCCCCCGGCCAATTGGGTGCTGATCCGCCACAGACTGCCTGTGCATACAGAAGACAAAATCTGATTCGCAAGCTTTAAAAACCAATGCACCAGGAACTAATAAAAAGAAAAATAGACACCTCAAGCTACGGCTTGCAACCTGGAACGTAAGAACCATGTGTCCAAGATTTTCCACTGACTTGACAAATATTGACGATGTGAGAAAAACGGCTGTGATTGATGCCGAACTCAATCGTCTTAACATTGATATTGCTGGCCTGCAGGAGACTCGCCTCGCTGAGGAAGGGTCACTCAGAGAAGACAATTACACTTTTTTTGGAAGGGTAGAGGGCAGGCAGAAAAAAGGCAACACGGTGTGGGCTTTGCAGTGAAGAATTCGCTACTGGGAATGATTGAAATTCCAGCAGGAGGAAATGAAAGACTATTATCCCTGCGCTTGGCAAACTCTTGTGGTTTTGCCACCATTATTACTGCATATGCACCGACACTCGATTCCTCTGATGATGTGAAGGATTCGTTCTATGAAGAGTTAGACTCCGTGATCAAGGCAGTTTAAAAAAATCTGACTACATTTATATGCTCGGTGATTTCAATGCTCGTGTGGGCAAGGACTCGAGTTCATGACCAGTGTGCCTTGGAAAATACAACATCGGTCGCATGAATGAAAATAGGCAAAGGCTGCTGGAGCACTGCATCAGAAATGACCTATGTAATACAAACTCCTTTTGTAAAATAAAAGAGCTGCATAAGGTCACATGGAAACATTCAAGATCCGGTCATTGGCACCAGCCGGACTTCATCATCACACGGAGACAACATCTGAACCATATATCATTGACTCGAAGTTACCACAGTGTTGACTGTGATACGGATCATTCTTTGGTTGTTGCAAGGGTTAGACTGAGACCAAAGAGCATCTACACAGCTAAACACAAATCTAGCCCCAGGATTAATATTATTAACACTCACGATCCTGAAAAGTGCTTTAAGTTTCAACAGCAACTTGAAGACGCTTTCACTGATACACCAGAAAATTGTACAGTAAATGAAAAGTTAGGTCAACTTAAGAAAACTCTTTATAAAACTGCCGTAGAGGTTTACGGCACTGTGGATCATCAGAGGCAGGACTGGTTTGCGGCAAACAGCCAGACTCTGCAGCTCTTGATTGATAAGAAGAAGATAGCTCTCTTAAGAAACAAGGCAAGACCAACGCATAACACTCTGAGTGAGATAAGACAAGCTAGGAAGGATGTGCAAAAGGCTGCCAGACAGTGTGCAAATGATTATTGGATCAAGTTATGTGAGTCCATTCAAATCGCAAGTGATAAGGGAAACATCAGAAGCATGTATGAAGGAATAAAGAAAGCCTGTGGTCCAATGATCAAAATAAGTGCACCATTGAAAACCTTGACTGGAGAAATCATAACTGATAAGAAACAGCAAATGGACAGATGGGTAGAGCACTATTTGGAGCTTTACTCAAGTGAGACCAAACTAGCGGATGATGCCCTCAACGCCATTGAGGCTCTACCAACTCTTGACCACCTGGACACACTTCCCACCATAACAGAAGTTAAGTGTGCTATAAATGAACTTGCATCTGGCAAGGCTACAGGTAAGAATGGGATTCCATTAGAGGTTATCAGGAGTGGGCAAGACACACTAACTCTACAGATCCACCAGCTAATATAGCTATGCTGGCGAGAAGGACAAGTCCCACAGGATTTCAAAGATTCAATCATCATAACACTGTACAAGAACAATTGCGATCGGAGCGACTGCAACAACTATAAGGGTATCTCACTTCTATGTATTGTTGGAAAAGTATTTGCCAGAATTGTTCTCCGCAGACTTCAAGTCCTAGGAGATCAAGACTACCCCGAATCACAGTGTGGATTTCGACAGAACCGGTCTACCATCGATATGATATTCTCATTGCGTCAAATGCAAGAAAAATGCCGTGAACAGAATCAACCACTTCATCTACCTCACAAAGGCATTTTATTTGGTCAGTCGTGAGGGTCTGTTCAAGGCACTAAAGAAGATTGGTTGCCCACCAACTCTTCTGTCCATTGTGGAATCATTCTAAACAGGCATGAAGGGTATAATCAAGTTTGATGGTGCAACTTCAGTAGATTTTGAAATCAGAAGTGGAGGTAAGCAAAGTTGTGTACTAGCTCCCACCTGCCAGACGACATCTCGGGGTAAATAATATAATTCCAACAATGCAACTTGATAACAGAACACGGCTCGTAAACAACAGTCGTCAAATGCAGGTTTAAGAAGCCAAATCTGAACTGAAGAAGGAAATCTACTCCAATGGACTTTGAAAGTTGAAACGGTGTTTATTTTCCGCAGTGCTCCGGCTTGTAAAAATGACAATAATAAATAATAATAGTATGTTATGACTGTGCCTGTTCTGACCAGGTTGTCAGTCTTACAATTAGAATTAATATTAGTAACATGTCCAAAGCCATCTACACTCGAGTTCTAAACAATGTCCTTGCCCGTCCACACCGCGTCCTTCTCTCTATCTTCGCAATGTCCTTTCTGCCAATTTTCAGATATCTGCTATGTCACCAGTCCTCGTTACGTTGATAGGTGAGGCTTTCTGCCTTAATAGTGGTTGACGTATAAAATTCATATCAGTTTCCTTCCTTTTGTCGTGACTGTTATATGTTGAATATCAATTTAGGTCTGGCTATGCTCGCCTCATGCAGTAAGGAATCACTTTCAATATGTGACATCATCATTGTCGCCTCATGTGTTGACGGTAATGTAAACAACTATAATCAGTCTATTCCTGCCGAACTAGGACAATCATAATCTTAAAATATTTATATGTAACCTATGAACTAGTCATTTATTAATCGTAACACTTAATTAAACCTGAAATAAAAGAAAATCGCATAATATGCACATACTTTCATTGTGTCATGCTATTCAGCCCGATATATCATAACGTATAGTCTGTACTGTTTTTCGTCTGAATTGTAACGTGCATGTGTTCAATACAACATTTATCTACATTCTACCAACAAATATGCATGTAACAACTTAAATATCTTCATATATTATAGATCTTTCCAGAATGGATGACGTAATATGTGAAATTTATATGAATGATATGATTCTCTCATCGACCTCGTGATTCGACGAAGAATTCACAGGAATGATAGATTAAATGTACGAATGACATGATCCTCTCATCGTCAGTGTGATGAGTGAACCATGAAATATAATCTGAATATCTATGCGTTCGTGAAATGAATGTGACGTGTGAATCTGCACAATGACGCGAAGTGTGAATGTGAGTAATGATTCGACTGGATGATGTAACTCGTGAATAACCTGATGATGTGAAATGTGAATCTGAGTAATCATGTTATATGTGAATTCCATCTATGACATGGCATGTGAATCTGATTGATTGATTGATTGATTGATTGATTGATTGATCTAGGAACCGACATCACAGCATTCGGGGCATTCCCATAAGCGCTCCGTCCCCATCCTCAGCAACCAGCGAAGAGTTCCAACACTAATAGTTCCAGTAGCAATCTGATTATATGTCCGTCTCGCCTTTCCACTGAGCGTCGAGCGTCGGCCAGATCCCCTCGTCACTCCTCGCTGCCTCATTCTAACCAGACTATGGTGATCCATTTGCTCCTCCGAGGTGTACACGTGCTCCCACAAGGCCGCAACCAAATCTGCCTTGTCATGCATCAATACTCCACCAAGTTCTGCCGAGCCAGCCAATCTGTCTGCCTGTTCATTCCCCAGCACACCGGCATGCCCAGGAGAAAAGATCCAGGTGAATCTGATCAATGATGTAACAAGTGAAAGTGATCTAAGATGTGAGATGTGAATTCGACCGATGATGAAACATGTGAATTCGATTAATAATTAGCCGTGCTAATTCGACCAATAATGAGACATGCGAATTCGACTAATGATGAGAAATGTGAATTCGACTAATGCTGATAAATGTGAATTTGATCATTAGTGAAAAATGTGAATTCGACCAATGACAACAACTGTGAATTCGATCAAAGATGTGAAATATGAATGAATAAAAGTTCACATGACTAAAGTAAATATGTAAATAAGTGAAATTAACTAATAATAACAAACACTGGTGTCACTCCATCAAGACCGCACGCAGTTCCTGGTGAAATTGTGAAGTTCCAGCAACGTGTCCAAGTGTACAGTCACTCGTGCACATTATTGAAGCGAAAACAAATGCACTGACCACATCAAAAGTTCGCGAATCACTATAACAGCATCAGCCCAACAAATATTGTCTGCGTCTTCTGCCAATGAATTAAATCAACAAAATATGTATATATCTGACGATATTTGATATGTAACTAATATATATATTAGAATGTTTATTGTGTTTGTATAGAAGTTCCACTTGGGTGTCTACGAAATAAAATAAGTATTCGGCCTGTTGTACTACATGTAAGCACGCAAACAAATAACATGAAATTTGATAGCAAATAGGAATTCTAGAGTTTACTAAGAAGATCCCAGTCTCATAACAGAAGAGTAATCTGTAAGGATTTGTAAAGAAAGTAGACCAGAATATAAACAGAATATTCGGATTGAACAAGAATATTCTACCAAGCAAATATTTATAGAATTTATTAACGCTCTCTATTATTGATAAAGTTAACAACAAGTTTCTGATAGTTTCCAGCTAAAGTAGAGAACAGGATTTAATTTGCTGCCATGAATATTTAAAAGAATAACAAAAATGGCGTGAAAAACAGTTCCGAAAAAAGTTGTCGTCATATCAGCGAAATTCGGAATGAATACTTTTGTAAGAATCTAATTTCTAATTTGTTGGTGTAATGTGTATGTAATGAAATATGCGCTGATATATTTAACTAAATACTCTTATTCATTCCATCCTTTCTTATTTCTCTCTCTCTCTCTCTCTCTCTCTCTCTCTCTCTCTCTCTCTCTCTCTCTCTCTCTCTCTCTCTCTCTCTCTCTCTCTCTCTTTTCATTCTTTCTGTCTTTCTTCCTCTCCTTACTTTTCTTTCTTTCTTTCTTTCTTTCAAAATTATGATGTCTCTTTTCTGAATGTATGCCATTATTTTTATATTTTAATTTTGTTGACTTGAACACAATGTTATAGTTTTCACTCGTGTATATAATGTGCATTATCTCTTTTCACTTTCAGTATTGATTAAATTATTTCTATATTTAAACAGAGGTTTGTAAATAAGTAGTTGGAATGTTTAATTTGTCCTTTACCAGTTTCATTTGGTGATTTAAAAATCTTCCGGCTTTCGTAAATTTATAGAATAGCTTGAAGAAATAATTGCAAATTAACGATGCCATTTATTTTCAATTTGATAGTTTTACTATTATTCATTAATTTATAGAAATCTATTTCCTTCTATTAACAGACAAGCTTATAAAAGTGTATCTATACCCATGGTTGACTCCTCTTTTTGTGGGTTGCAGAAGCAGTGAATAATTTAATCATCTTCTCTTCTGATGTCTCTTCACCTTGTAGAGAGGCTGGCGTGTTCCAATGTACCCAAAAGCTGTGTGACGCAGTAGTTAACGCAACTACTTGTAGGGCTTCCCATGTTGGAAAGATCAAAGGATAGGAACCAGATGAAGAGAGACACACACCTGCTGCCTTGTAGGTTGACTAGGGACAGTGAAAGGCTAGGAAAAACAAACTCAAAAAAAAAATATTTGTCAAAGTCGGATATACTGAGCCACTTGCTTGACGAAACTGCAATGCAATTTACCAAATGATGTCACATTTAAGCCGCTTTAATTTTCATATCTTTTCTAGAGTTGACTTATGAACATGTTTTATTTATTTCCAGAATGGCTACCAGTCAGGTCCATCTAAACCAGCTTCATATAAAGCTTTGAAAAAACCGCCAGAGCTGCAGAGAAAGATAGGTAATGTACAATTTAATTGGGTTGGTTTGATTTGTAAAGTATCACCTTCATTGCACACATGGATAAGTATGCCAGTCTCCTCTGATAGACCACACAAGAGGTTCTCAGAACAGTGCGTGAACTCTGTAGTACCAGTGGTCCAAATATGTATGTACCAGAAATATATACGCTATAAATATTTATTTGTGTGGAGAAAATTTATAATTGTAACATTTAGCCTTGGCAATAGTAACCTACAACAGTGAATGCACGGTAAGAATAAATGGAAGATACTCAGAACCCTTCACCATAAGATCCGGAGTACAACAAGGTTGTGTCCTGTTCCCCCCTCATGTTCATAACCTATATAGACAGCATATGTAAAGAAACCGGCCAAAGAGAGACTGTAAAACACTGCATGAACAACAGACCACAGAAGAAGAACCAACGGCAAATCACACCATTAAAGAACTCCTATTTGAGGACGATCAAGCATTAATATCAAAATCTAAATTACATGTAAAACAGAGGTAATGACTACAACCAAAGAAGAAATAACAAGAAATGTTTAACTAGAATAACAACCCCTGAATCAAGTAAAGAGCTTCAAGTACCTAGGAAGTACAATATCATCAAATGGCAAATCAGTAGACGAGATCGAAAACAGATGCAATAAAGCAAACAAACTCATTGGACAAATGGCACCAATAATAAAGAACAAACGTATATATAATTACTAAGAAAGCACTCTACTACACAATCTTCCTAGCAACTCTATGCTACCAATGCCAAACCTGGACAGAAAAAGAGAAAAGAAAAATCACAACAGAAATGAGATTCCTGTGGAGAATACTCAATATATCAAGAAGAGAGAAAATCAGAAATAAAGAAATCAGGACTAAATTGGGGGTTATAGCAGTGCTAGATTTCATCAGAAAACAGCAAGTTGAATGGTTTAGCGATATAACTAGATTACCAACTAACAGTATACCACAACAAGCAATGATGAGCAAACGGAAGCAGAGAAAGAGGTTGGCCACGTAAACGATGAACAGACGGAATTACAGAGTCCATGGAAATCTCCATGCATGAAGCCCATAAATGTGCACTCTCCTGCTGTTTATGCTTCACCTCCACACCACAAGGTACAAAAAGAACCAGATGAGATGAGATGAGTAACGTACTTGGCTTTCTCTTTGTAATTTCAAACCATCAAGGATTTTTCATGTTTGCTATACTCTCAAGAGTCCTCCTAATATTTTGTATTTTGTTCCTTATCTGAGAAGGGTAGACATGTAATGCTTGGTCCCGATTTTGTCCAAGTCCACAATTTTTCTAAGGTGTTTTTTTTTTGGTTGGAGGCGGTCTCTTAGCCCCTATGCCAATAACCCTATCTCCTTCCCTGGCACAGTTTAATTGTGTTATTAAATTAGGAAAGAATGTTCAATGCTCATAAATAACTGTTGTGAAAGAGGATGTAGCTGGGAGGTTTTGAGGGAAGATGCAGCTAATTAGGGGAGAGAGGGAGGGAAGAGAAGAAAGAGGGGGTTGGTATATTTTAATAGTTCTCCCCCTCCCCAATCGCATCATCAAAGAGAATAGAGCCAGTTGGGGTGGGGGGGGGGGCTGAGTGGTCTCGAGGTATGATGTCTGCCTCGAGTGCTGGAGGTCCCAGGTTTAACTCCCGGTGAGGGCCGGGATATTTTTTTTTTACATGGACTTCTAGTAACAAAATTCCCCCACGTCTCTGGGTAGTGAGATCCGACGCCAATGTGTATTGTTGTGCATGTAAAAGATCCCTTGGCATTTGGAAATCGAAAAAGAGTAGCCTAACAGCGCTGCCCGGGCAAAGTTTCGAGGTAAAAATCTACCTAAAGTATTTCAGGATCCTCGCCGGTGCTACAAAGTTTGTGCACTGAGCCGAGACTCTACGGACTCAGGCTTGAGTTAGGAGTAGAACGGAGCACTTACACCCGTGTGCCGTGATGTTGATCTGTCCACTAAAATAAACAGCCAGTCTGAAACAAATTAAGATATTCAAGCACTTTGGTAAAGGAAAATGCATTAAAGATAAGAAAAAGAGTTCTTAAGAACTATAATGAGACAATCCCGACGTTGGAATATGAATCCCTATCATTTGCTATTCTAAAGCTCATTCGTAATATTTGATCCATAATACCCTACAAAGTAGGGTTTGAAAAATAGTCTTTAGACTCATCATATTGCTCTTCTCCACATAAATCTTCAGTAAAATATTTTTTTTAAAAAGGCTCACTTTTCCCAGAGGGGCAAGAGCCTTCCCACTAGGTCCCGCGTCCCTGTGTGTCGGTTGTGTTGGGTGATTATCTTTGACTCGGACAATCGAAAACAACTGCAGTTTGCTTTCACATCCTACAATGATAGCGTCAAGTGAACATTAGAAAATGCTACGATGGCTCCTCCTTATCGCATAACCACCGAGTCGGTCATTGACGGCATAAAATATGTAGCAAATATTTTCGGAACGACATTAACGGAGTTAATAAAATATTTCGTTCAACTTCTACCAGATTGGTCTCGGAAGGACATTCAAAGGCAAACCAGAAATGTGATCACGACTGCCATTCGTGACAAGAAATTTTTTTCGACATAACAGGTGTGCCAGCATGCCGCTGCTTCCTCAAATATGACGAAAAACAATATGCAACAAACCATGTTGGTAATAAAGAATGTCGGCTCAATTTGAACAACAGGAATAATGATCAACCTGTGAACTGTGACATACTGAATCCGGACCAATGGCTGACAAAGTTCAATGCCGTTTAATGAGCATATAATTGCAAAGTCAAATTACTATATCTGCCGGTGGCTCCTTCCAGAGTGCCTGTTATTACCAGGTCAGCATTCGAAATATAGGAGCACAAAATACTGAGATAAGTTATTGACCTGTATAACTAATGGCCATTGTCGTGATTCAAATAACACGGAATATCACCTTGAGTATGACCATTCTGTGCTTTTGTTGTTTCTCCTCTCGTCTAGGTCGTGTCCTCGATTCCTTCACACACAGGGTACTAGCCTCTCATATCCATGTTCCTCATTGGTCCATCCCTGGATTCATACTAGTTACTAGACCCAAGCCACTCCAGTTTATGCCACGATCTTCAAAACATGACTTCTCCTTGCATGTTCTTTTCCCCGTCTTCTTTTGTTGTCAAACAACGTCATTCTCTTGTTTACGTTGGTGCGCACTGGTGCCTATGCGTGTGTTTACCTATGGGTTTTCCCGATCTTGTCTATCCATCATCATCATGTCTGCATACTACGTGGCAGTATGCCCCCTCCCTTTAAAAAATGATATAATCATTGTTATTTCTCATTTCGAATTTCAACTGACAGATAGTATTGCATACGTGGTGATATACTAGTACAAAGCCATGGTTCCCTATAACCCATCCACAAAACAAAACAAATTATTATATGACGGGCACGCCAAACTATCTACACGCCGCGGTAGACTTCGTGTAGCCAGCCCATGGGGAGGCTGTGCTAACTAATTCAACAAATTAGTCCCTCATATGTCCGAAGACACGTGTCCTCTCCAGGTTAATACCTGGAGTAGGAGACGTGGTTAAATCAAAAGGCACCGATGAATCCAGACTAGTTATCGCACTATCCACAATCTTTTCAATGTCACGTTTCTTTATCAATTGTGAGGAGCTGATTACTGCTGATGAGATGTAGATGTAGTTCCCGTTTCCATTTCCCACACACAGCGACTTATCTCAACCTCGTTGACAAACTATGCAGGAATGCTCATAGTGGCCTGGACTTATTCTATCCGTGATAATCGCATATTATTCTGTATGTATCGATCACGACCACATAACTCTACAATTATTATGTATATAATATTTAACTGCAATGTCATAACACAGTTATGATTTACGCCATGTGCATATTAATGGCATGGCACATGATTGATTGATTGATTGATTGATCATAACGCAATAATGTAACATGTTTAACTAATCATCATATTCAAGAACACCTAATAATATCTACTGTCCATGAAATATAAGTTCATCACAAAGTAGATTAAGTTTTATCACATAGTGTCCTAATCACCGTTAGTGAGTGAAGTATGTCTTTCGCGTGAAATATCCTCATTATATATTTCTAATAATGATTATACACACAATACCAATTAAACACGATACTGTTTATAATACTTCACACGACGGTTACGGTACTCCAACAACTGTTGGTCCCAACGCACAAACAAGGATCTGTATCCCGTCCAAATCAATGTCACCATCATGCCGGAAAAACAACTCTGGCAATGAACAACATTAACAAAATATGTACCAATCGCAATTACAATATGAACAATATCAAATTTGTTGATTGTCGGAATAATTGTGTACTAATTATAGTGTGCATGTAATATATTCAATCGGCCTAACTAACCTATGAACGAATACCGATAAACATTAAGAAACAAAAGAACAACTGTGTACAAAACCTACAGACCTACAGTCGACTAAGAAGATCTTTAAGAATATCATCATTGTCTATAACTTAGTAGATCTTGAATTAGTCTTGCGAAGAGTCATAAACCACCAAGACTTAAGACTTCTAAGAAAATACGAGAAATATGAACATAATATTCAGATTGATAATGATAGTGATACCGTTAACACGCAGTCCTATAGCTAAAGTAGAGAATGGGATTCAGTTTGCTACCGTGAGATTGTAAAATAAGATATAACGGAGATAGCATGACAAATCGCTCTGAAAAGTTTCCTTTATATCAGCAAATTTCTGAACGAACATTTGGCTATAATATTTGTGGTTGTTAATAACTGTAGTCAATGTGTATGCAATATTCACATTCAATCAATCACTCATTCTGTCATATTTTCCGGTTTGTTCATTCTACCATTCTTTCTTTCGTTCTTTCTTTCTTTCAAATTGGTGTTGTCTTTTCCCGGACAATGTGTAATTATTGTACGATTTTATCTTTGTGATAGTAGAGTTTGTTAAATGTGACACAAGTTTGTGTAATGTAAGACCGGAATAACTGACGTTGAGAAAAGTCAAGTATATTAGGTAACATAAGACAATTGTGACTTGAAAGACTTAATATAACTGTTGTCTAACATTACTACTGTTTTGTGTGTAGACATGAACATCAAAATGTCTGATATGTAATACAATGTCTGCAATTAATCTCGAAGTGTGAAAGTACATTTTTGACATATATTTCCATATCTGTGTATATATGTTTGTGACTACACACTCGTAATATGTGAAAAGCATTTGTAGTATCATCATCATGTGCCATGTAATGGTGCTTATGAGGCGCCAATTACCATGTTTTGCTTGTTTAGACGGTTCTTGTATGTTTTTTAAACAAGTCTGTAGTGTAAGATCTTGTTTTTGTTCATTAGCTAAGTCAGCTGTCAGTGTGATAGTTTTCTGAGTATTGTCATTGACAGTCTGAGAAGAATGTTCTTTCTGTCGCTCTTCTTGAGCTCTGGTGACCGCATTCGTTTGATTGTGGTCAATCTACCATTGAATTGCCTCTTCGTGAGTGTAATCATTTGCATTGGATACATTCCCAATAATTAGACCGGCACAAGGATTAGGAAGTGCAGTTGCATTAACTGTGACTTCAAAGTATGGAGATTTAATCGTAATAGTGGCAATTTTATACCTTTCTACCGTGCCTCCAAAAGTTCTGCAGGCAACAGTTTTGCCTGTGTAATCTTCTTCTTTTATTAACTTTTGGTCGACTCCAATAATTGAAGATCATGAATCACGAATGCACGTAGTAGGTTCACCATTCACCCATGCTTGGTGAACTTTAAGTGTGCCATTTTGAATATTTGCAGCATTGGCTTCGTGAACGGTTTCTACACATTCGTCAACAGGGATGTCTTTTTCAGTCTTGTCTGTTTTGTCACTATAATGTTGTATGATAGCTGCATGTGTTACTTCTATGTCATCAGAATCGCTACTGGAGATAACATATACGATACTTGCTTCTTTCCACTTATTTCTCATCGGACATGACTTGCTGGTGTGCCCGTACGCCCGACAAGAATAACATTTAACACTCCTCTTGTAGGAGTCATACTTACTTCTTTTCTTTGTCGTGATGTCTATTAAATATGCAGCATATCTAGGATGTTGATCACACATTTTCAAAGACCCGTGTGACAATCTACAATGTTGACATCGAGTTAAGTGTCCCTTCCTCGGTCTGTCGTTATCTCTATTTGAGTTCTGATATGGAATTTTGTTCCTATTGGAGAATTTCAAATCCCGGACGAGCCCCCACGCGCCAGCATGCTGATGCTTCCTCAATTATGCCGTAAAACAATATGCAACAAACCATGTTGGTAACAAAGAATGTCGGCTCAATTTGAACAACAGGAATAATGATTAGCCTGTGAACTGTGACATACTGAATCCGGACCAATGGCTGACAAAGTTCAATGCCGTTTAATGTGCATATAATTACAAAGTCAAATTACTATATATGCCGGTGACTCCTTCCAGAGTGCCTGTTATTACCAGGTCAGCATCCGAAATATAGGAGCACAAAATACTGAGATAAGTTATTGACCTGTATAACTAATGGCCATTGTCGTGATTCAGATAACACGGAGTATCACCTTGAGTATGGCCATTCTGTGCTTTCGTTGTTTCTCCTCTCGTCTAGGTCGTGTCCTCGATTCCTTCACCCATAGGATACTAGCCTCTCATATCCATGTTCCTTATTGGTCCATCCCTGGATTCATACTAGTTACTAGCCCCAAGCCACTCCAGTTTATGCCACGATCTTCAAAACATGACTTCTCCTTGCATGTCCTTTTCCCCGTCTTCTTTTGTTGTCAAACAACGCCACTCTCTTGTTTACGTTGGTGCGCACTGGTGCCTATGCGTGTGTTTACCTATCGGTTTTTCCCGATCTTGTCTATCCATCATCATCATGTCTGCATACTATGTGGCAAGGTGGCTCTTCATCAAAGTCGAGGATGAGGACGTCAGTGTGACCGTCAAATCAAGGAGAGACATACATGGCAAACGAAGAAGAGCCGCCGAAAAAGCAACACGGTGAATACCTGGGCCGCAAAATTTTTTTTTAACGTTTATGTCATACAAAGCAATGAATATTTACAAGGTGTAATGCGTGTTTATTTTGTTTGTGTATATTACAGAGCGTTGCAGGTTGTTAGTGTTAGGTGTCACATGTATGAATAAAACAAATACATACATATATCAATCAATCAATCATGTGCCATGCCGGAAAGCGTGGACGGTCATGATTCGCCATTTCACTCGATCACCAGAGTCGTGGATCAGCTCAGTGTTCCTGTCTCGTCCATGCCATGTGGCCAAGCCATCCAGGTATTTTCCTCTCGGTCTTCCTCTTGGTCTGTTCCCCTCGATCTTGCCAGCTGTCACCAAGTTCTCCAGATACATATATACAGTTATGATAATATAACATTTATGGCATTGTGCATGTAAACACACATGCCTTGCATATGATTAATTTCCACTTACACAAGCGGGATGTATGTAACATCTGTCCATCTCTCCCTCTCTCCCTCTCCCTCTCTCTCTCTCCTCTCTCTCTCTCTCTCTCTCTCTCTCTCTCTCACACACACATTTTATCTTGATCTATCTCATGCTTTCTGGAGACAGCACTACATTGAATGCCGTGAGCTCGGGAAATAAACTTTATATTATAATTCCCATTACAATATGGCTTATTTGTAATTTCTGGGTCACTTAGCTACCGAGGTGAAGGTTCACATTGTTGGTGTTGTTGACCTGATGTCAAATTACAGGATGACACTCAAGTGTCCTGTAAATAAATGTCCATGACCCGTTTTGTTTGGGGGACAAGAATCAGGGATTTATATCTAGCAATTAGAGTCCATGGCCTGTCCCCAGGGAGGTAATTGGTTCAAAGCTGTGATAGTGACTGGGTTTCAGATTCAATGGGAAGGACTTAAAATCTGACCACTACAAGCCACTTTAGCTTAGGGTACTTAAAGGGCTTATTTAATTTGTTTATACATGGTGGTGCATATCTTTTTCTTTTCAAAAATATCATTACCATATAACATCATTTTAATTCTTAAGATATCGCCTTGGTTTAAAGGCTGCTACACGCGCGCACACACACAAACACACACTCATACACATGCGCGTGCAAATACATGCACACACACACACACACACCTGCATCCACACCCAGACGCATACATATTTTACTGCCAGCGACACAGACACACATCCACAATATATTTCATGTTGCACATTCAAATATAATAATGGGAAAATTAATAATAATAGTAGCAGTAGTAATAAACGTATTAATCATATTAATAATAATAATAAAAAATAATAATAATAATTGTAAGATTATTAATACCGTCAATAAACACATTTACAGTTGTGGTATCCTTTGTTTAAAACAAGTTATTTGCTTCTTCTGTAATATATGATGTCTTCAGGCAAAACTCTTACGGGATTATCGCTTGTGGGGCTAAGGTTAGAATGTTTGAGACTGTTTGTTGATAAAGTTGTTGGACCATTTCTTTGTTGATTGTTCTGTAATTGTATAATGTTTTGTTTCTTAATGTCCATATAGGATTTCTGTACTCTGCCAGTAGAACATGTAACTTTGTGTGGATGTCTTGTGTGGAGTAAGGAATGGAATTTATCATGATTGCTTTGTAAACATCTGTTCTTTGTTTCGGATGTTTTGTAGGAGATTTCTTGTTGGCATGATTGTGTCGCATTCGTAATAGATGTGCTCTTCTGATTCTTGGACGTTCCGTCTACAAAGCTGACACTGTAGTATTTGTTTAGTTATTTTTGCTGTTCTCTCTGTTGTTGGGGTCATGCTGTAAACAAGTCTATATGTAATTTCCTTTGCTTTTGGGGTAATCTGCTTGTTGTGAATATTAGAGAATGTTTCGGTATAATCTGTTATGAAATATCTATGTCCTCTTTTAATTCTGAGGTGTACTGGAGTTGCTTGTAGTTTAACTAAATGCTTGTAGATTGTATATGTTTTCTTGTGTAGTAATGTTTCGTGTCCTTTAATGGTTGAAATACATGTTTTGTAAAATGTTGGGAGAGTGCCAAAGTAATATGAGGATGTATTCCTAATAGGTTTTAAATAAGATAGCATAAATCCAATGTAATAGTGTGCTAAAGGATGTTTTTTGGGGTGTTGTAGGATTTCGCTTACGTGTTTGATACTAAGTGCTTGTATTTTGGTTGTTATGTCTTGGAGGGCGATACCTCCATCTTTTTTGTTTTGCATGAGTGTAGTATGTTTGATACTGTAGATGATGCTGCCAAACACAAAGCGTCTAATCTCTTTGTTTATGTTTGTGACCATCTGACGTGTTGGATCTTGGAATGAGCACAGATATAGGATTTTTGGTATTATATATGTATTAACAATGGAACTTCTATCAAATATGGTAGTTGTTTTGCATTTGTACCTCTGTAACATATCTGTTATTTTCTTGTCTATATTTTGCCATGTGTCTGTGTGTGTCTGATTTGGTTGACATGGGAAGACTATTCCGTACACTTTTATAAGAGGGTTTGATGATAAGTCAAATGAAAAATCCGCCTTGTTTTTCCATTTTCCCAAGCCCATTATAGTAGATTTTTGGACGTTTAATTTTGCACTACTCCCTTTGCCAAAAAACGAGAACGTTTCCAAAATGATCCCTACAGATTTTTCAGTTGTCGGAAAGAAAATGGTATCGACCGCATAAGCACGCAGCTTTTGTTCACCCTTCCCTGGTATGAACGTATCCCTGAAATTGCCGTCCTGTCGAATCTTTTCTAGAAGTGGCTCTAGAGCGACAACCTACAGTAATCGGGACAAGGGACATCCCTGTCTCACTGACCTAGTCAACTGAAAGAATTGGTTAGGGTATGGTTTAATAGAATCCGACTTTCCAGTTTCAAATTTAAAATTTTGACCCATGTCCGAAAATAATTTCCCACGTTGCAGTGTGAGAGGGTTTTGTGGAGGTATGAGTGGGATATGAGTGTCGAATGCTTTTTCTTGATCTAAAGAGAGAATTGAGGACTGACAGTTTTTCAGATGTGTGTAGTTGATGATGTCCCTTATGAAGTGTGTGTGTTGCTGGATATTCCGGTGTTGTACACTACATTCCTGGTCTTCATGAATGAGAGATGCTATTACTGGTTTCAATTTATTCGTCAAAGTCTTTGTTAAAATCTTGTAGTCTACATTTAAAAGCGAAATCGGTCTGTAACCCTTTAAAAGTGTCTTGTTTGAGTTCTCCTTCGGAATAACAGTGATGTAAGACGTGTTGAAACTGGATGGTAGTTCATGTTTATGGAAAGATTCAGAGAATACTGCTAGTAAAAGGGGACCTAGAAGAGGAAAGAAAAACTGATAGAATTCAGCGGTAATACCGTCAGGGCCAGGCGGTTTCCCTTCTGCAATCCATGAACCGCTTGTGTGTTAGTGTTAGTGTTAATTCAGTATCTAGTGTTAGTTTATGTTCCTCTGTGAGTTCTTTTGTGAATTTCATAAAGTTTTCTTGTACGTGCGCCTGAGTGTTTTCCTCTGTGTAAAGGTTCTTGTAATAATCTTCAAAGACTAAAGCTATTTGTTGTGGCTCGAATTGTATATTTCCTTCACTGTCAATTATCTGTCTGCTGTGCTGTATGTTTTGTTCTAAAGCTAGGTATTGTTTACTCGGTATCTCTTGTGTTATAGGTTGTAACTGTGTTCGCAGTAAAGCCCCTTGAAATCGATGATGTCTGTGGAGATCTAATTCTTCCTGTAAAGGTATGATGTGTGGTGAACTTTTGTCTGTCTGTAGTAAGAGCTTAATTGCATTATTCAATACATTTTCTTGTTGTAGTATTTGCTTGTGTATTACTGCTGCTAGTGTTTGTGTTCTCTCTCGTATAGTTTGTTTAAGTGTTTCCCAGAGTTCTTGCGCATTACCCTCTGGTATATCGCTTGTGTATGTGAGGATCAGTTTTGTTATGCAATCTACATAGTCCTGATTTTGTAAAAGTGTGCAGTTAAATTTCCAATGGGGAGATCTTCTAAAATGTGTTGTTGCTTGTACTGTGTTTATTTTTCAACTACAGCCTTATGATCTGTGAAGTTCAGTGTCTCCTGTAAATGCTTGACTTGTGTTATGTGATGTGTTATGGGCGCATAAATTCTATCTAATCGCGCTGCTCTGTTATGTGCATTGTTTGTGTGTATTGTATTTATACCATGGGGATGCATCTGCCTGTATGCGTCTGTCAGCCCATGTATATCTAAAATTGTTTGCAATGTGTCTAACTGATGTTCCTCCTCCCCTGTTGTGTTTCTAATTTGCATTCTTACATCTCCATTGATAAGGTCATGCGCCGAAAGTACGCAATTAAAATCACCCACTAGATATATGCTGTGACCCCGATATGAGCGTGATAATAAATTTTCCAGTGTTTGGTAGAAGAGCGGATGATTTCTGTAGTCAGGCGGTGCGTGTATGTTGACAATAGTGTATTTATGTGTTATTTCCCACCTGTACTATAGCTATACTACCCTGGCAGTGCCTGTCCTTCTCTATAATCTGCCACCTGTCCGATGTTTGTATTATTGCTGTACCCAATCCGATATGTTGAGTACTAAGACTCAAACATGAATGTATTAGACCTAAGCATGTTGTGATATATGATGCGTGTTCGTCGGTGTTAACGTTTGTTTCCTGTATGAGTATAAAATCAGGTTTATATTTGTGTATGAGTGGTATAAGATGATTAATTTTGGATCTTATACCTCAAACGTTAATACTCATTAATTTAATTTCGCCTGCCATTTTTGTTGTTATATAAGAAAAGGTTGAGTATAATTACGTTTCTTGTTTCGAACTGTCTGTATTCATGTTATCATTTCTGGAGATATTCAGTAGATTCCTTCGCCGGGCTTGAAATATCTAAGTCTATAACGAGGCGTGGAGAAGAATCTGACAGGTTTCTTTGTCGGGTTGGTGTGTTGATGTTATCACAGTCTCTTCCGGTCATGGCGCTGGTCGTTATCTGTTCAGTATAATTACTTACACATTTCTTTTTGTTTGACCTGTTCGCTTCAGATGGTGTAGGGTAGTCGTGGTTGTTGAGGGGCGGCAGCGGCGTAACAGGCGTTTGGCAGGCTGGAGGAGTCGAGCTCTCACCGTCGGACAGGCTCTTGGTTGAGCGTCCCCTTTTCCGACTGACCAGCTGGAGACCGTCTTCATCCTCCTTACTATGTTGATCTGTCTGGAAGTTCGAGGTGACGTTTTGTGCCAGCCGCAAATTTTTTTTTCTTCATTTTTTCATATTCAACGATTTAATAAATATCTGCAGAATCTTGTGGAACAATGAAGTCTTTTATTTTAAACTCAGTAGTACACTGTCATCAAGAAACGGTACAATCCATGAACGATACACATAAGCATGGAAGGGTACAAATGATCTAACGTAACAACAAAATACAATGCTGACATGAAATGAAAGTCACGGAGAATTAGTACATCAAAGTTCAAAAATAAACACGTGTCTGTCACCGGCATGTCACGGCGTGATGACATCTGCCACCTAAAAGACGTGTGTTTCTCTAACATGTTTTGTGTTGACGAGATTCTCCTGGCTTGTGATTTCCCAACCCACTGTGAACTTGTGTGTCTATGTAGATCAGGGAACTGCCACTTCTAGATGGTGTGTCTGGTACAAATATTGTGTAACTGAAATAACCAAAGCTGATGGACGCCATGATGATGCAGACCCGTGGACCACCGCCAGGAACTATCAAAGGTTGTCATTGGCCAGCAATCTCCTCAAATGGTCAAATGTCTGTAGAATCCAGCACCTGTCTTGCAAACATATGTCCAGCACATTAGCATCACCTCCGGCCTCCATGGCGTTGGTCAGTTTGACCATGTCCTGACACCGTTTGAGTAAGGTGTACTTAAAATGTATCAGGCCATGATATGCCGCCAGATACTGCTCCATGGTGCTGCCAATCACCACTTCCTGTGCAACTTCTACTCCCTTAGATTTGTCCTCTTCCATGAGAAATGGGTCATAGCCGTTACCAAACATGAGTACGGAGCGGACACCTTTCTCCGTGGCCTTGTTGGTGGTGGCCTGGTCAGTCTGGGACCAGTTCTGTCTGCGGATGCTCTTCATGTTGGGGCAGTTCCTCACTCTGGTCTTAAATTCATCTTTCATGCTGATTTCATTTTCAATGTAGGCTATTTTCTCCCGGATGATCGTGTCAATCTGAGCGATGGCATGCACATAATCAGAATCATTTTCCTTCTTGATCTTCTTCAAGAAGCCGGAGTCCACAGCTTGACGGAACATAGCTTCCACATAAATGTTGTACGGCGGCAGCAGCTCATCCGTAGCATACTTGTCTTCCAGGCTAGTCACCTCCTGGGGTCTGGGCACAAACTCTGGGTTAATCTCCACAATGGTCTCTCCGTCCTGGGAGGAGATCTGCCTCACCTGAATCTTCTCATACAGGTCCTGCATAGACTGTGCCCACGAAGCGTATGCGTATAGAGATATAGAGATTTATGTCTCACTGAACCATCCTGAATGATCATCTCAAATTTACGCAACATGTTGGGCCCTTCCATTCTCCAGATGGGGTAGTTCTCCAGCCGCTTCATGTCATTCTTGTCTATCAGGTACTGCCCAGTCCTCAAAGCATTGGGATTGGTTTCTGCACCATCTCCAGCAGCAGCCTCAGCTCCTCCATCCTCATCATCCTCTTCGTCGTCCTCTTCTTCTTCATCTTCTCCTTCTTCTTCTTCTTCTTCTTCTTCTTCTTCTTCTTCTTCTTCTTCTTCTTCTTCTTCTTCTTCTTCTTCTTCTTCTTCTTCTTCTTCTTCTTCTTCTTCTTCTTCTTCTTCTTCTTCTTCTTCTTCTTCTTCTTCTTCTTCTTCAACTTCCTGCTTAGCCTTGCTGCCCTTCCCCTTGCCTTTCCCTCCACCCCTAGCGCGGGGTGTCGGTATTGGTGATTTAACCTTCTTTACCTTTTTAGGAACAAAGTCTTCATCATCATCATCATCATCATCATCATCATCATCATCATCATCATCATCATCATCATCATCCTCTTCAAGATCTTCATAATCAACATCGCCATTGTCGACATCTTCATCTTCCAACTCCTCCTCTGGCTCCACCTTGACTGCCTGCTTACTCTTGCCCGCGGACCTGGCTGGGGTTTTGGGAGTAGCGTTTCGCCCACCCCTGGCTCGTTGGCAGCATCCTTGCTGGGTGAAGAGATGTTCTTCAAGCTTCCACGAGTTTTACTGGCAGGTCCAGTTCCTCCTCTGCTGGCCCGTTTCTTTGCCTGAGGTTTGCTGAAGTTCTCATCTGCACTCTCGTCAGAGAAATCAGAAGTCTCTGCCATACTGTTCAACTTGCGCTTTCTGGTTGTTCTGCCAGTGGTTTCCTCTCCAGCAGCTTCGTCTGGCACAGGCACCTTCTTGACCTCATGAAAGTTGGTGATGCTGGCTTCTTGCTTGACCAGAGCTGCAATGCCTGGAATTTTCACATCCTTGGTATCCTCCATACCATCCATTGCTGAATCCATTTTTGAATACAACAGCCGTGTGCGACTTGGTCAAGGCGTAGAAGAAATGCGTGGTATCAATATGAGTGCAGACGGCTGCGTCTTCCTCCAAAATATCAGCCGCAAAAATTTTTAAAAAAAAACAAACTTTTATTGGGTGTTAAAATCGTTGCAAAATGTATTGTTCGTGTTTTTACAGAGCGTTGCATGTGGACGTGTAGGTGACATATGCGCAAAATTTCCAACATTTTATACATTTGAACATTTCTTCATTGACACTGTTGTAAGGAAATATTTTAAAACAAACGCGTGATGGTAGTGCGCCGTTATTATTTCCCCTGCCGCCTCGCTCTCTTGTCAGCTCCAAAACTCCTACCAAGTACCATCACCACCCCTCGGTGATGATGAACATGGCGGTGCAAAACTGTTAAGAACCAACCGGTGAGGGCGGCAGCAGAAAAAACAGTCACAGTATCTAAAAGGTGGGAAAGGGGGATGTGACAGTATACGGGTTTACAAAGCCATATATATTAATAATGATTACATTGATAATAATGCAAATAACAACCAAATACAACAATAATAATAATGACAAAGAATAAAACTGCTAAGGGTGATAACAGCAATGATAATAACAGCAATGATAATAATAGTTATGATAAGGATCACATTTTCCAAACATGTGAATCCATTTGCTAAAACGATGTTCTTAGGGATGGTGTTAAAACATGGCAGGTACATACAATTGCAACCTGCACTGTTCAATAATATATTAGGTGTAAAAGGAGTTGGTTATCTTTTTTCTCCTTGCTTATTTTTTTTTTTTTTTTGGGTCTTAAATGTAAGGGTTAATTCATTTTTTCCCTTTCCTTTTTTCGTTTTGTTTTTGATTTTTGTTTTGTTTTTTAAAATAAACAAGCATTTGTGTCAACATAAATATTTACAATCTAATTGGTTTGGTAATCATCTGTGATTTTGTATTCATTCATTCAACATTCACTCACTTTTTCCTGTTTCTTTCTCGAACTCATGTATACTAAATGTGATATCTTAAAGAAGAATACTTGTGTTTACTCTGAGATATCTGTGATATTTTGTGTTTATAGCATAGGAAAATATCAATTTGCATGTTTTATTTCTGGAACACATTTACATGTGAAGGGGGGGGGGGTAACATGGGAGATAATGGTTATATATTAATAATGATAACAGTAATAATAATGCAAACAAACACTAAATACATCAATAATAATAATGACAAAAAGCAAACCACTAAGGGTGATAACAGCAATGATAATAAACAGCAATAATAATAATAGTTATGGTAATGATCACATTTTCCAAACATGTGATTCCATTTGCTAAATGATTAACTTTGGGATGGTGTTAACATAGCATAGCAGTTACTGACAATTGCAACCTGCAATGTCCAATAATAGTATTAGTAAAGAGAGTTGGTTATCTTTTTTCTCCTTGCTTATTTTTTATTTTGTCTTAATTGTAAGGGTTCATTCACCTGTTCCCCCTCCTCTTCATTTATTATTTTTTTTTTTTTTTTAAATAAACAAGCATTTGTATCAACACAAATATTTACAATCTCATTGGTTTGGCGACCATGTGTGGCTTTGTATTTATTCATTCACCATTCACTCACATTTTCCTGTTTCTTTCTCGCACTCATGTATACCAAATTCTAAACTCATAAAGAAGAGTACCTGTGTTTACTCTGGAGATGTCTGTGATATTTTGTGTTTACAACATAGGAAATTTATCCATCGGCACATTCCGTTCCTTGAACACATTTACATGTGAATGGGGGTTTACAAAGAAAAGGGGAAATCTTTACATTTTTGTTTCCCTTACCACCCTCTCACCAATTGGTTCCACTCCACCAATGCCCTCATCATCACTCACTGGGCAATGATGGTAAAGGCAGGATAAATATTGAACCAAACCGGTGTGTGTATCAGCAAGGGCAACAACAACCTTGAGCGAGGGGGGGGGAGGGGGGCACATGGGAATTTTTTTTTTTTAATTCTAATGATGGCAATAATAATAATGACAAGTAAGAAACATACTGAGGTTAAATACAGCAAATATAAAAAAAAACAGCATTGGCAATTTTAGTTCTGAAAATGATAACATTTTTACAACATGTGATTCCATTTGCTAGGATGATTTTCCTTGGAATGGTGTTAACATAGCATAGCAGGTACATACAAATGCAAACTGCAGTCTTTAACAATAGTTGGAGTAAAGGAGTTGGGTTTGTTTTTTCATCCTTGTTTTTTCCCCTAACTGTAAGGGTTCATTCATTTTTTCTCCTTTGGTCTCTCTTTCTTTTTTTAAATAAAAATTAACCAAGCATTTGTATTAACACAAGTTTTTACAGTATCATTGGTTTGGTAACCGTATGTGATTTTGTATTCATTCATTCAACACTTACTCACATGATTCAAAGGGGGTGACAACGAGAAAGGGAAATCTTTACATTTTTGTTTCCCTCGCTACACTCCCACCAATTGGTTCCACTCCACCACTGCCCTCATAACCATCCTAATGATGGTACAGACAGGACAAATATTTGAGCCAACCAGTGGGGGTAGTAGCAAAGGCAAACCATAAGCAAAGGGGGGCGCAAAGGAGATGAAGTTGTAAAATAACAATGATGATATCAATAATACTTATAAAATTAATGATACTAAGGGTAATAAGGTAAATACTGAATACAAAGGAAAGGGGAAATCTTTACATTTTTGTTTCCCTCGCTACACTCCCACCAATTGGTTCCACTCCACCAAAGCCCTCATGACCACCCTAATGATGGTACAGGCAGGACAAATGTTTGAACCAATCTGTGGGGGTAGCAGCAAAAGCAACAAACCATAAGCAAAGGGGGCACAGGGGAGATGAAGTTGTAAAATAATAATGATGGTATCAATAATACTCATAAAATTTGTGATACCAAGGATAATAATGTAAATACTGAATACAGAGAAAAGGGGAAATCTTTACATTTTTGCTTCCCTTGCCACACCTTCACCAATTGGTTCCACTCCACCAATTCCCTCATGACCACCCTCTGGTAATGATAGCAGAAGCAGGATAAATGTTTGAGCCAAACAGTGGGGGTAGTAGCAAAGTCAGCAAACCATAAGCAAAGGGGGCCACAGGGGAGATGAAGTTGTAAATTAATAATGATGATATCAATAATAGTTATAAAATTAGTGATACTAAGGATAATAAGGTAAATACTGAATACAGAGAAAAGGAGAGATCTTTACATTTTTGTTTCCCTCACTACACTCCCACCAATTTGTTCCACTCCACCAATACTCTCATGACCACTAATGATGGTACAGACAGGACAAATGTTTGAAACGACCAGTGGGGGTAGTAGCAAAAGCAACAATCCATAAGCAAGGGGGGGGGGGGCACAGGGGAGATGAAATTGTAAATACTAATGATGATATCAGTAATACTTATAAAATTAATGATACTAAGGATAATATGGTAAGTACTAAATACAATGAAAAGGGGAAGTCTTTACATTTTTGTCTCCCTCGCTTCACTCCCACCAATTGGTTTCACTCCACTAATGCTCTCATGACCACTCTAATGATGGTACAGGCAGGACAAATGTTTGAAACAATCAGTGGGGGTAGTAGCAAAAGAAACAAACCTTAAGCAAAGGGGGGAACATGGGAGATGAAGTTGTAAATTAATAATGATGATATCGTTAATACTTATAAAATTAATGATACTAAAGATAATAAGGGTAAGATAATGATAGTAATAATAATAATGATAATTATAATAGTATAAAATAATAATAATAATAGTAATAAATAAATAAATAAATAAATAAATAATAATAATAATAGTATAATAGATATGTGATTCTATTTACTAAAGTGGTAATCTTAGTAGTGGTGGTAGTATATATATAGTATAGTGGTAGTATATATGGTAGGACTGGTTTGCGGCAAACAGCCAGATACTGCAGCCCTTGATTGATAAAAAGAAGATAGCTCTCTTAAGAAACAAGGAAAGACCAACGCGTAACACTCTGAGTGAGCTGAAGCAAGCGAGGAAGGATGTACAAAAGGCTGCCAGGCAGTGTGCGAGTGACTATTGGATCAAGTTATGTGAGTCCATTCAAATCGCAAGTGATAAGGGAAACATCAGAAGCATGTATGAAGGAATAAAGAAAGCCTGTGGTCCAATGATCAAAAGAAGTGCACCGCTGAAAACCTTGACTGGAGAAATCATCACTGATAAGAAACAGCAGATGGATAGATGGGTCGAGCACTATTTAGAGCTTTACTCAAGTGAGACCAAGCTAGCGGATGATGCCCTCAACGCCATAGAGGCCCTGCCAACTCTTGACCACCTGGACACACTTCCCACTATAACAGAAGTTAAGTGTGCTATAAATGAGCTTGCATCTGGCAATGCTCCAGGTAAGGATGGGATTCCAATAGAGGTAATCAGGAGTGGGCAAGACACACTCGCTCTACAGATCCACCAGCTAATAGAGCTATGCTGGAGAGAAGGACAAGTCCCACAGGATTTCAAAAATTCAAACATCATAACGCTGTACAAGAACAAGGGAGATCGGAATGACTGTAACAACTATAGGGGTATCTCACTTCTGTGTATTGTTGGGAAAGTATTTGCCAGAATTGTCCTGCACAGACTTCAAGTCCTGGGAGATCAAGTCTACTCCGAATCACAGTGCGGCTTCCGTCAGAACCGGTCTACCATCGATATGATATTCTCATTGCGACAGATGCAAGAAAAATGCCGTGAACAAAATCAGCCACTGTTTATTGCCTTCATTGACCCCACAAAGGCATTCGATTTGGTCAGTCGTGAGGGTCTGTTCAAAGCACTAAAGAAGATTGGCTGCCCACCAACTCTTCTGTCCATTGTGGAATCGTTCCACACAGGCATGAAAGGTATAATCAAGTTTGATGGCTCAACTTCAGAAGAGTTTGAAATCAAGAGTGGAGTTAAGCAAGGTTGTGTACTATCCCCCACCCTCTTTGGGATATACTTTTCACTTCTACTGAAATATGCCTTTCGTGATCAGGATGACGGTATATACATTCACTCACGCTCAGATGGTGGCCTCTATAATGCTCAGAGATTGAAGGCCAAGACCAAAATTAGCAGGGTACTAATCAGAGAGTTGCTTTTTTTGCGGATGATGCTGCGATTACGACCCACTCTGAGGAAGAATTACAACATCTACTATCTGCATTCTCCAATGCTTGTTCTGAATTTGGTTTAACAATTAACAAAAAGAAGACACAGATTATGTCACAAGGTGCACATGTTGTACCATCAATCTTTATTGACGACGCCGAACTGGAGATAGTAGACCATTTTACATATCTAGGATCGATTATGTGGTTGTTTCGGGATTTGAAATTTAAATATTGAGCACAACCCACTACTGGCAACGCCGATCGCATTCTGGTATGAACCTAAGGCCTATCCACGTCAATATGGAAGCACTATACTCGAGTTTCGCCCTTGTTTGAGCTCGTCAGTAGTGCATATCCCTGACCGGATCCGGAAACAGTCCCGGATCACGCGTGTGAAGCGGGTGTGTAACCACGCGGCACACACTGGACACACCAAATTATCACAGCAGAACACCACAACGCTTCCCATCGTAGGCTATGCTCAAGATTGCCCAATCGCCGCGACCGACGTCCGTCAATCGATGGGACCCGAACGATCAGGACTTCTCACTGGCAAGGAACACCAGGCCTCCTAAATCCAGTGAGCAATAATAAATTGATTATGTGGTTGTTTCGGGATTTGAAATTTAAATATTGAGCACAACCCACTACTGGCAACGCCGATCGCATTCTGGTATGAACCTAAGGCCTATCCACGTCAATATGGAAACACTATACTCGAGTTTCGCCCTTGTTTGAGCTCGTCAGTAGTGCATATCCCTGACCGGATCCGGAAACAGTCCCGGATCACGCGTGTGAAGCGGGTGTGTAACCACGCGGCACACACTGGACACACCAAATTATCACAGCAGAACACCACAACGCTACCCATCGTAGGCTATGCTCAAGATTGCCCAATCGCCGCGACCGACGTCCGTCAATCGATGGGACCCGAACGATCAGGACTTCTCATTGGCAAGGAACACCAGGCCTCCTAAATCCAGTGAGCAATAATAAATTGATTATGTGGTTGTTTCGGGATTTGAAATTTAAATATTGAGCACAACCCACTACTGGCAACGCCGATCGCATTCTGGTATGAACCTAAGGCCTATCCACGTCAATATGGAAGCACTATACTCGAGTTTCGCCCTTGTTTGAGCTCGTCAGTAGTGCATATCCCTATGCACTACTGACGAGCTCAAACAAGGGCGAAACTCGAGTATAGTGCTTCCATATTGACGTGGATAGGCCTTAGGTTCATACCAGAATGCGATCGGCGTTGCCAGTAGTGGGTTGTGCTCAATATTTAAATTTCAAATCCCGAAACAACCACATAATCAATTTATTATTGCTCACTGGATTTAGGAGGCCTGGTGTTCCTTGCCAATGAGAAGTCCTGATCGTTCGGGTCCCATCGATTGACGGACGTCGGTCGCGGCGATTGGGCAATCTTGAGCATAGCCTACGATGGGTAGCGCATTCTGGTATGAACCTAAGGCCTATCCACGTCAATATGGAAGTACTATACTCGAGTTTCGCCCTTGTTTGAGCTCGTCAGTAGTGCATAGGGATATGCACTACTGACGAGCTCAAACAAGGGCGAAACTCGAGTATAGTGCTTCCATATTGACGTGGATAGGCCTTAGGTTCATACCAGAATGCGATCGGCGTTGCCAGTAGTGGGTTGTGCTCAATATTTAAATTTCAAATCCCGAAACAACCACATAATCAATTTATTATTGCTCACTGGATTTAGGAGGCCTGGTGTTCCTTGCCAATGAGAAGTCCTGATCGTTCGGATCCCATCGATTGACGGACGTCGGTCGCGGCGATTGGGCAATCTTGAGCATAGCCTACGATGGGTAGCGTTGTGGTGTTCTGCTGTGATAATTTGGTGTGTCCAGTGTGTGCCGCGTGGTTACACACCCGCTTCACACGCGTGATCCGGGACTGTTTCCGGATCCGGTCAGGGATATGCACTACTGACGAGCTCAAATAAGGGCGAAACTCGAGTATAGTGCTTCCATATTGACGTGGATAGGCCTTAGGTTCATACCAGAATGCGATCGGCGTTGCCAGTAGTGGGTTGTGCTCAATATTTAAATTTCAAATCCCGAAACAACCACATAATCAATTTATTATTGCTCACTGGATTTAGGAGGCCTGGTGTTCCTTGCCAGTGAGAAGTCCTGATCGTTCGGGTCCCATCGATTGACGGACGTCGGTCGCGGCGATTGGGCAATCTTGAGCATAGCCTACGATGGGTAGCGTTGTGGTGTTCTGCTGTGATAATTTGGTGTGTCCAGTGTGTGCCGCGTGGTTACACACCCGCTTCACACGCGTGATCCGGGACTGTTTCCGGATCCGGTCAGGGATATGCACTACTGACGAGCTCAAACAAGGGCGAAACTCGAGTATAGTGTTTCCATATTGACGTGGATAGGCCTTAGGTTCATACCAGAATGCGATCGGCGTTGCCAGTAGTGGGTTGTGCTCAATATTTAAATTTCAAATCCCGAAACAACCACATAATCAATTTATTATTGCTCACTGGATTTAGGAGGCCTGGTGTTCCTTGCCAGTGAGAAGTCCTGATCGTTCGGGTCCCATCGATTGACGGACGTCGGTCGCGGCGATTGGGCAATCTTGAGCATAGCCTACGATGGGTAGCGTTGTGGTGTTCTGCTGTGATAATTTGGTGTGTCCAGTGTGTGCCGCGTGGTTACACACCCGCTTCACACGCGTGATCCGGGACTGTTTCCGGATCCGGTCAGGGATATGCACTACTGACGAGCTCAAACAAGGGCGAAACTCGAGTATAGTGTTTCCATATTGACGTGGATAGGCCTTAGGTTCATACCAGAATGCGATCGGCGTTGCCAGTAGTGGGTTGTGCTCAATATTTAAATATCTAGGATCAGAGGTAAATAGCAAATTATCCCTCGATCAGGAAATCAACATCAGGATTGGCAAGGCAGCAACAACAATGAACATGTTAGCAAAAAGAGTCTGGGAGAACAGGAAGCTTACTGCCAAAACAAAAGTCCTCGTCTACCAAGCTTGTGTCCTTAGTACTCTTCTTTATGGCAGTGAAACCTGGACAACTTACTCACGCCAAGAGAAACGTTTAAACAGCTTTCATATGCGGTGTCTACGAAGAATACTTGGTATTAAGTGGCAAGACAAAATCACAAATACTGAAGTATAGGAAAGATCAGGTTGTGTGACGGTTTATTCTATGCTCAGTCTTCGTCTTGTCTTGTTGTTTGTCCATCAAGAATGGTGATGACCATTCATTTCATCCAGTGGGGTTGAAGGTGTGGAGCCGTGGGTTCTAAGATGGCTGATAAGGCCTATTTTGGCTCGAAATGTTCTTTGACAATGTGGGCAAAGAATGCTTGACGTCTCTGGAGGAGGATTTCCTGCAGTGGTTTTTCTGTCCTGCCTTTTCTTCACAGCTCTTGCAGTCCTGGTTGCCTCACATATGACTGCACCTTTGCGCAATGATGCACGCCACGAATTTCGGTCTCTGGCTGCAGCCTCCCAGGTGTCATGATGAATTCCAAAAGCATTCAGTGGAATTTTCAGAGTGTCTTTAAAACGTTTCCTCTGGCCACCTTGGGAGCGTTTACCACAACGCAGTTCGCTGTAGAAAATTCGTTTAGGGAGCCTGTGATCTGGCATGCGGGTCAAGTGACCAGCCCAGCGAATCTGATTCTTCATCAGTAGAGTGTGGATACTGGGCATGGATGCTCTTTCTAGGACTTCAGTGTCTGGAATCTTGTCTTGCCATTTAATCTTCAGTAGCTTCCTTAGGCAGACTGTGTGGAAGTGGTTTAATTTCCTAGCGTGTCGCTGATAAACAGTCCAGGTTTCACAAGCATATAGCAGTGTGGATAATACAACTGCTTTGTAGACTTTTAGCCTTGTTTGCAGGCTTATTCCAGTTCTGTCCCATACATTCTTGTACAGTCTGCCAAAGGCTGCACTGGCCTTGGAGATTCTTGCATTCACTTCGTCATCGATTGTGGCAGCTTGTGACACAGTGCTGCCAAGATAGGTGAATTTGTCCACAACACTTAGTCTATGATCATTCACTTTGATATTCGGCACAGTGTGATTATTCCCTGGAGCTGGCTGGTACATAACTACAGTCTTCTCCAAGTTGATATTGAGCCCAAATTTGGCACAGGCATGTGAGAAGGCTGAAACATTATGTTGCATGTCCGCCTCTGAGTTGGCGTATAGAGCGCAATCATCAGCAAACAGGAGCTCCCTGACGGTGCCGCTGTCAATTTTGGTTTTAGCTTTCAGCCTTCTGAGATTGAATAACTTTCCATCCATACGGTAGTTGATGTCTATTCCAATGTCGTCGTTCTCGAAGGCATTCATCAGCATGGCTGAAAACATGAGGCTGAACAGTGTTGGTGCCTGGACACATCCTTGCTTCACTCCATTGGTGACAGGAAAGGGTTCAGACAGTTCACCATTTTCCTGTACTCTTGCCTGCATGCCGTCATGAAATAGCCGCACTATTTGGACAAACTTTCGTGGACAGCCATATTTTGCCATAATCTTCCACAATCCATCTCTGCTGACTGTATCAAAAGCCTTGGTAAGGTCAATGAAAGTGAAGAACATTTCGCAGCTCTGTTCCTGACATTTCTCTTGCAGCTGCCTTGCAGCGAAAATCATGTCAACAGTTCCACGTTCTTTTCTGAAGCCACATTGACTCTCAGGAAGAAGACCTTGATCGAGATGGGCTGTGAGGCGATTGAGAAGAATTCTGGCGAGTATCTTCCCTGCAATTGAAAGCAAGGAGATGCCTCGGTGGTTGTCACAGGATTGGCGGTTTCCTTTACGTTTGTAAAGGTGTACTATTGACGCATCCTTAAAATCTTGTGGCATGGTCTCGTTCACCCATATGTTTGTGAAGACTTGGTGAAGCTGCTCTGTTAGGACCGGCCCACCTGCCTTGTATATCTCTGCTGGGATGGAGTCAGGACCAGGTGCCTTGCCGCTGGAGAGTTGCTGGATGGCTTTGTTTATTTCCACTATGGTTGGCAGGTCACCAAGTGTCTCATTGGTGGGAACTTGAGGAAGGCAGTTGATGGTTTCATCATCGAAGAAGGAAGTTGCATTTAAGATTTTGCTGAAATGCTCTGCCCAGCGTTGGAGGATTTCTTTCTTATCGGTGACCAATGTTCCCCCGTCTGCACTGAGGAGGGGAACTATGCCTGGCGATGAAGGACCATAGACCGCTTTCAGTGAGTCGTAGAAGTTTTTCATATCATGTCTGTCAGCAAAGCCCTGAATTTCATCAGCTTTGCTGCTCAGCCAGGAGTCCCGCATGTGTCGAAGTTTCTGCTGCACTAATCTCTGAATGTTCTTGAAAGCATCTTTTTTTTTATGTTGACTTTGGGTCGTTCAAATGTGCCTTGAGGAGAAGATGTTTCTCGGCCAGCAATTGGTTGATGTCTTCGGAATTTTCATCAAACCAGTCTTTATGCTTTCGGGGGGCTGGACCCAGGATTTCCATTGCAGTGTTGTAAATTGTGTCCTTTAGGGCTCTCCATTCTGTTTCTGTATCCTGTTTAGCTTCAGCATTGGGCTTGAGGCGGTCTTCCAGCATATTTTCAAACGACTGCTGCATTTTCTTGCTGTTTAGGCGGGTGACATTTAGCTTTGTTTGCATTTTCGCCCCTTGAGGACGCCGTGGTGGCCTGATGTGGATGTTCATTTTCGAGACAATGAGACGATGGTCTGTCCAACATTCGGCACCACACATGGATTTTGTCACTCGAACGTCTTGTCTGTCACTCCTCCTGACGATGACATAGTCAATGAGGTGCCAGTGTTTCGAGCGAGGGTGCATCCACGATGTCCTATTTCTCATGGGGAGACGGAAAATTGTGTTCGTAATCACGAGATCATGTTCGGCACATGTCTGAAGGAGGCGGAGTCCATTGCTGTTACAATTTCCGACTCCATGCTTTCCAATAATGCCACTCCAAGAGGTGGTGTCCGTGCCTACTCTGGCATTGAAATCCCCAAGGAGTATAAGTTTGTCTCCTTTGGGAACAGATGTTAATACACTGTGCAGGTCCTCATAGAACTTGTTCTTGACATCATCTTCGTTGGTCATAGTTGGTGCGTAGACACTCACAATGGTTGCGTGCTTCCTTCCATTCAGCAGAGGCAACTTCATGGTCATGAGCCTGTCGTTTATAGCCTTTGGAAATCCAGCTAATTTGCCGACCAGGGCCGACTTAATGGCAAATCCCACACAGGATTGGCGTCTTTCCACGCTTTTCCTTCCACTCCAGAAAAATGTGTAGCCGGCACCAATTTCACAGATTTGGCCTTCTTCTGCAAGTCGTGTCTCGCTCAAGGCTGCAATGTCGATGTTGTACCTGCCCAGCTCTCTCCCAATCAGTGCTGTTCGTCTCTCTGGACCCGGCGCGCCGTCTCTGTCAAGTAGGGTGCGTACATTCCAAGTTCCAATTGTTAAGGGAATATGGTTTACTCTTTTAGCTTTGCTTGTTTTATCTTTCTTTGTATGTCGACCGCAGTTAAGGGTACCCACCAACCGCGGCTAGCTGGTTAGGTAGTGTTGAAGCAGACAATGTTTAGGGCACCTTTTCTAGCCCCTTCCTCATGCTATGGAGGTGAGCAGTGTGTTCCTATAGAGGGCTGCTCAGTCGCTCAGGGGGCTGCCGAATCCCACTGCTGCTCCGGTCAGTAGAAGACGACCATATGGCCTGAGTCGCCTGTGTGCAGGTCTGCGACTACGGCTGCCAGCGTACCCACGCCTGCCGCTTTGCCGCTCGCCCATCGCCACAGGGCTTGAAGGTGATATGTGACGTTGGATGAAGAATGACTTGCGCGATGACTTGGATTAAAGTGAGGAAGAGTTGCGCAATTCGTCGACCTCACTCTCTCGCCTGAGTCCATCTGAGTCCAGTGGCAAGACAAGTCGAGACGATTGGAGACGAATACAGGTGCAGTGGATGACCAGGGCGCTCTACGTGCCTTGCCGTGCTCATTACGTTCCACAACGCTTTGCAGGTAAACGCCGTCTTGCCCGTTGAATCAGGAATGATTTCTTCCGCGCAGTCTGCCGAATCCTGTCTTCACATGCTGGGTAGGCATACCCTAGTTTACCTCTTGGTTTGACACCAAATCGGATACCCATGCCTGGTTTAGCCAGCCTCTCACAGCTGTTGCCCGGGGGGTGGCCGCTGTCGCATGCTGACAGCTACTAGGAGCCACAGGCACGAGCTGGGTGTCAGACTTGGACCAGTGGGGGATGGGTCCTGAAAGGACATGAGAGCCATCCTTACCAAAGGTTCTACCAATGCCTGACACCCCGTACCCCCCTCAGTCTTCGTAGACTTAGATGGATAGGACACGTTAGGAGGATGGATGATGGTAGAATACCAAAGGACATCTTTTTTGGTGAATTACAGACGGGTAGGAGATCTCAGGGTCGGCCTCTACTACGATACAAAGATGTGTGTAAGCGGGACATGATTGATACAGGCATTGATAATGCACATTGGGAGCACGTCGCCGCTGAACGTTTTGCATGGAGGGCAACTATCAGAAATGGAATAAAGACAAAGGAGAAAATGATTGCAGATAAAGCACACACAGAGCGTGAGAGACGTAAGATGGTGCAAAATGGTGGAAGTGACCATGTTTTCACATGCACCTACTGTGGGCAAACATTTGCAGCAAGAATTGGTCTTACCAGCCACACTCGCCACCGCCATGGATCGTAGTTATTAAGCCTTTTTGAAGCACAATGTACCAAACTATCGTCTGTCAAGACGGAAAGGTGCCAATATATATATAATATATAGGTGGTAGTATAGCACAACAAGTGCATTTAAAGCAAACATTCCATAAATAGTAATTTGGAATGGAAGGAGTTGATTTTCTTTTCTCCTTTTTTCTTTTCCCCCTTATCTATAAGGGTTGAAACCATCATTTTGAAGCAAATAAAACAAAAATTTATACTTCCACAATTCTTTACATAAGGGATTTTTCATTGGTCTTTTGACCATATGTGATCTTTTTAAATCATTCACTCACCATTCACCCACAGTTTCTTCTTTCTTTCTCGCACTCATGTATACCAAATTTGTAATACAATAAAGAAGAATACATATGATTTACTCTGGAAATAGTTGTGATATTTTGTGTGTGTACATAAAGGAAATTAAGTGTGTGTTATATGTGTGGTGTTTGTATCTGGCAAAGTTTCTGCAGGTCCATATAAGTTGTCTGTAGTAAGAAAGTGCTACAAATAGTTTTGTATGTGTGTCCTTAGCTGTCTTTGGTATATTGTTGAGAAAAAATTGCTTTACATATGTCGGTTTGTTTGCCTGTGTGCGTTTGTATGAGGTGTTTGAGTGTTGCACGTGTGGCAGTAATTGTTGGACATGTATAATAAATGTGTTCCTCTGTCTCTTGTGTGTTGTTTCTACATAATTGACATTGTTTGGATATGTATGCTTCTACCTGTGTTGTGGGGGTCATACTGTATAACTGTCTATGTGTGATTTCTCTAGCTTTTGGAGTTGTGTGTTTGTTGTGTAGGTTTGAAAAGGTGCATGTGAAGTCAGTCATGAAGTATTTGTGTCCTCTTTTAATCTTAAGTCTTAGTGATGGTGCTTGCTCTCTAACTAAATGTTTGTATATTGTATGTGTTGTTTGCTGTATTAACTGTTCATGTCCTTTTATTGCCTGTATGCATGTCTGATAGAATGTTGGCAGTCTTCCCTGGTAGTGTGCAGTTGCATTGTTAAGAGGTGTGAGATGTTTGATGTTGTGGCCTATGTAGTATAATGCTAGTCTGTTCTGTTCTGGGTGTCTGATGATTTTACCTATGTGACTCATTCTAAGTGACAGTATTTTTGTCTGGATGTCATGTAGTGCAATCCCCCCTTGTTTCCTGTCTTGTATGAGAGTTTTGTTGTATGCTGTGTATTGTGTTGGTAAAGATGAAGCGTCTGATTTGTTTGTTTATGTTTGTGACGGTCTGTTTGGGAGGGTCAAGTACTGTCGCTAAATATATTATTTTGGGTAACATGTAAGTGTTTACTATTGTGCTTCTACCAAATATTGTGGATGTCTTGTACCTATACCTGTGTAACATGTCTGTGATCTGTTCGGTCAGTGCGTGCCATGTCTGTCTGTGTGTTTCTGTGGGATCACATGGAAATGTGATCCCATACAGCTTCATGGTGTCTATGTGTTTCAGATCTGGAGGGAAATCACCCTTTTATTTCCACTTTCCCAGACCCATTATCTGTGATTTCTGTACATTAATTTTCGCTCCACTGCCTTTTCCAAAATGGGTAAAGGTGTGGAGTATATTCCTTATTGATGTGTTGCTGGCGGGAAAGAAGGCAGTGTCATCTGCATAGACGATGAGCTTCTTCTCTCCTATTCCATGCAGGAAGGTTCCTTTAATACTAGTGTCTTGCCTTATCTTCTCTAATAAAGGTTCTAGGGTGAGCACATACAGGAGTGGTGATAAGGGACATCCCTGTCTTACAGATCTCGTGAGCCTGAAGCTAGCTGTCGGTGAATGGTTCACCAACACTCTGCTCTCAGGGTTTTTATACAAGATCTGTATCCACTGCCTGTAGTATTCTCCTATGTTACAAAATTCTAGTGTCCTATGCAGGTATGTGTGGGAAATTCTGTCGAAGGCCTTCTCTTGATCCAAGGATAAGACGGAGGATGGACAGTCTTTTCCATGTGTGTAGTTGATTATGTCTCTAATGAGGTGTGTGTGGTTGTGTATATTTCTGTCTTTGACACTGCACTGTTGGTCTGGGTGTATTAGTGTTGGCATGAAAGGTTTAAGTTTGTTGGTGAGTGATTTGGCGAGTATCTTGTAGTCTGTGTTGAGTAAGGAAATTGGCCAGTGCATATGAGTGTAATGTAGGACATGTTGCAGCTGTCCGGAAGATTTTTTTTGTCAAAGGCTTCCTGATAGACTTTGAGGAGAAGATTGCCTAGAATAGGGAAGAAGTGTTGGTAGAATTCTACTGTCAAACCGTCTGGTCCTGGAGTTTTGTCTTTGTTTAGTGTGCTTAGTGCCTATGTTATGCCTGTCAGTGTCAGTTCTGTGTCCAGTGTGTCTCTGTCTGTGTCAGATAATTTCTTTGTGTACCGTAAGAAGTTGTCTTGTATCTGTGTGTCGACTGTCTCTGCTGTGAATAGTTGTGTGTAGTGTTGTTGGAAAGCAGTCTCTATCTGTGGTGTTTCTGTCTGCATGTTTCCTTGCATGTCTGATATTTTGCTTATTTGTCTGTTACGTTGTACGTTCTGTTCTATTGCTAAATATTGCCTCGTAGCTGTCTCTTGTGTAATTGTGTTGAGCTTTGTTCTGAGAAGAGCAACCAGATATCTGTGTTGTTGGTGTTCTTCTAGTTGTGCTTCTAGTGTGTGTAAGTGATGTGCATCTCTGTCTGTTTTGTTAGTCGTATGGCTGTCTGTATAATGCGCTCCTGTCTTAGTCTGTCTTTGTGGATGATGGTTGCTAGATGTTGTGTTCTGCTTCGTATGGTGTTTTTCAATAAGTCCCAGTATTGTGTGATGTTCTCAGTCGGTATATTGTCTGTGTACGTGTGTATGAGCTGTGTCAAGTATTTTACATATGATGAGTGTTCCAATAGTAAGTTATTGAACTTCCAGTGAGGTGACCTTTTGTTTGGCTGCGTGTTTGTGTTGTTTGTGCTGATGTGTGCTAGTATACCTTTGTGGTCTGTGTAATCTAATGTTTCCCGTAGGTGTTTGGTTTGTATGATGTTGTGTGTTGCGGGTGTGTAAATCCGGTCTAATCTAGATGATCTGTTGTGTGTTTTGTTTGTGTATGTCGTTTCTCTACTGTCGGGGTGTGTATGCATGAATGCGTCTGTGAGGTTGTGTGTATCGATGATGTTCCGTAGTGTATCTAGTTGATGTAAGCTGTCTCTGCCGGCTCTCCTCAGCTGTGTTCTCACCTCTCCTCCCACCACGTCTGAATCGTCAAGAACACAATTGTAATCACCGGCAAGAACAATATTTTGTCCCCTGTATGTCTGTGTTAGTAAGTCGTCTAAATGTTCATAAAATAGAGGTTGATAATTGTAGTTAGGTGGTGCGTGTATGTTCACAATGACAAATGAGTGTGTGTCGTTTTTAACCTGAACTGTGGAAATTCTACCATGTGGGTCTGTGTGTGTTCTAAAATTAGTCCACGTGTCGGAAGTTTGGAGAATGTCTGTCCCTGACCCTACGTTATGTTTCGCCAAACAGAAACACGAATTTCTTAATCCTAGCCGTGTCACTTCTTCTTCTTCTTCTTCTTCTTTCGTTCGCCTAAAATATGCTTATAACTGCAATGTTGTCTCTTGTATGAATCCAACGTCTTTTTTAGTTAATTCAGCGGTCCATAGAGTTTATCTTCCACTGTTGTCTCTCTAGGCCAGAAGGTTCGCCTGGATTGCCGTGTCACTAATTCTGCTGCTTCAAAGTCTGTTTTGATGTTAGTTTCTTGCAATAAAAGAAAATCTGGCTTGTGTTTGTGTATAAGTGTGACTATGTGTTTTAATTTCATTCTCATACCACGGATATTTAAGCTAATTAAACATAAATTCTGAGCCATTTATAAATAATTTAAAAACTAAATAATGAGTAGGTTTGAAGTTAGTACCTTTTGCTGTCTTGTCTTCAGTTTTGGATTTTATCTCCCTCTGTGGTGTTTCTTTCGTTGTTGTCGTCCTCCTCTTGGTCTCCGTCGTCGGTGTCAGAATCTGTGTTGATGAAAAGTGGCCCTTCCGCATCGCTGTTTTCGCTCTGTTTGTCTTGCGTTTTTAAGGATTTCTTGTTTGCTTGGAAGGGGACGTTCCCTTCCTCCTCTTCTTTCACGTCCTTGCTGGGTGACGAGTTCCTTCTCTCTCACCATTGTCTTTTTCTGCAGTGGCTGACGACCTGAAAACCGTCGTCTTCGTCTTCTTGTGTTGTTTTTGTCGCTGTTACTGAGTCCTCGCCTGGCCTCGTGGCTTCTTTTTGGCCGGCTGTCTCGGCGACATCTTGTTTTTTGTGGTTCGAATTTGTTTGAGCTTTTTCCCCGAGTGCGGGGAACTCCTCTTGTGATCTTTCAGTTGTTTGTTTGAGATTGTCTTTCTTTTGTCTCCGGCTCGGGCATTTTTTGGCTCAGTGTGAGTCCAAGCCACATGTAGGACATTGGGTACGGCGACCATCCAATGTAAACATAATACGGTGGTCTCCTGTGATTTTCCCAGGAGCCGTAATCTTGGCATAATGTGGTATTGGTTTTGTCGGGGTACACAGGACTTTCCATTTTCCGCCACCGTACTGAATGCGGAATACTTCCGCATTTTCGTCATCAATTGTCTGCTTCAAAATGAACTTGACTCCCTCTGGAGGAATCGTGTTGGGAAGCCAATGATGAATCGTCACACGTTCTCGTTCCTTTTCAAAGTGTTCAATCGACACCTCGAGTCCGTCCGTCAGCAGTTTTATCTTCTTGCCATGCAGGCCTTTGTAAACTGCCACATGTTCATATCAGCCGCAATATTTTTTTTTTAAAAATAATAATAGTATTTTTTAATAATAATAATATAATTGTAAGATTATTAATACCATCAATAAACACATTTATAGTTGTAGTATCCTTTGTTTAAAACAAGTTATTTGCTTCTTCTGTAATATTTTCTGTCTTCAGCCAAATCTTTTACGAGATTTGCGCTTGTGGGGCTAAGATTAGAATGTTTGCGACTTTTTGTTGATAAAGTTGTTGGACAATTTCTTTGTTGATTGTTCTGTAATTGTATAGTGCTTTGTTTCTTAATGTCCATATAAGATTTCTGTACTCTGCCAATAGCACAAGTAGCTTTGTGTGGATGTCTTGTGTGGAGTAAGGAATGGAATTTATCATTATTGCTTTGTAAACATTTGTTCTTTGTTTGGTATGAGTGCTTAGGATGTTTTGTAGGAGATTTCTTGTTGGCATGATTGTGTTGCATTCGTAATAGATGTGCTCTTCTGATTCTTGGACGTTCCGTCTACAAAGCTGACACTGTAGTATTTGTTTAGTTATTTTTGCTGTTCTCTCTGTTGTTGGGGTCATGCTGTAAACAAGCCTATGTGTAATTTCCTTTGCTTTTGGGGTAATCTGCTTGTTGTGAATATTAGAGAAAATTTCGGTATAATCTTTTATGAAATATCTATGTCCTCTTTTAATTCTGAGATGTACCGGAGTTGCTTGTAATTTAACTAAAAGCCTGTAGATTGTATGTGTTTTCTTGTGTAGTAATTTTTAGGGTCCTTTAATGGCTGAAATACATGTTTTGTAGAACGTTGGGAGAGTGCCAAAGTAATGTGAGGATGTATTCCTAATAGGTTTTAAGTAAGATAGCCTAATTCCAATGTAATAGTGTGCTAAAGGGTGTTTTTCTGGGTGTTGTAGGATTTCACCTACGTGTTTGATCCTAAGTGCTTGTATATTGGTTGTTATGTCTTGGAGGGCGATACCTCCATCTTTTTTGTCTTGAATGAGTGTAGTATGTTTGATACTGTAGATGGTGCTGCCAAACACAAAGCGTCTAATCTCTTTGTTTATGTTTGTGACAGTTTGTCGTGGGGGGGCCAAGGACTGTGCACAGATATAGTATTTTTGGAATTATATATGTATTAACAATAATACTTCTACCAAATATGGTAGTTGTTTTGTATTTGTACCTCTGTAACATATATGTTATTTTCTTCTCTAGATTTTGCCAAGTGTCTTTGTGTGTCTGATTTGGTTGACATGGGAAGACTATTCCGTACACTTTTATTAGATTGTTTGATGTTAAGTCAAATGGAAAAACCGCCTTATTTTTTCATTTGCCTAAGCCCATTATAGTAGATTTTTGGACGTTTAATTTTGCCCCACTCCCTTTGCCGAAAAACGAGAACGTTTCCAAAATGATCCGTACAGATTTTTTCAGTTGTCGGAAAGAAAATGGTATCGTCCGCATAAGCACGCAGCTTTTGTTCACCCTTCCCTGGTATGAACATACCCCTGACATTGTCGTCCTGTCGTATCTTTTCTAGAAGTGGCTCTAGAGCGACAACGTACAGTAATGGGGACAAGGGACATCCCTGTCTCACTGATCTAGTCAACCTGAAAGAATTGGTTAGGGTATGGTTTAATAGAATCCGACTTTCCGGTTTCAAATATAAAATTTTGACCCATGTCTGAAAATAATTTCCCACGTTGCAGTGTGAGAGAGTTTTGTGGAGGTATGAGTGAGATATTCTGTCGAATGCTTTTTCTTGATCTAAAGAGAGAATTGAGGACTGACAGTTTTTCAGATGTGTGTAGTTGATGATGTCCCTTATGAAGTGTGTGTGTGTTGCTGGATATTGCGGTGTTGCACACTACATTGCTGGTCTTCATGAATGAGAGATGACATTACTGGTTTCAATTTATTCGTCAAAGCCTTTGTTAAAATCTTGTAGTCTACATTTAAAAGCGAGATCGGTCTGTAACTCTTTAAAAGTGTCTTGTCGGTGTTCTCCTTCGGAATAAGAGTGATGTAAGACGTGTTGAAACTGGATGGGAGTTCTTGTTTTTGGAAAGATTCAGAGAATACTGTTAGTAAAAGGGGACCTAGAAGAGGAAAGAAAAACTGATAGAATTCAGCGGTAATACCGTCAGGGCCAGGCGATTTGCCCTTCTGCATTCCATGAACCGCTTGTGCTATATCTGTTAGTGTTAATTCAGTATCTAGAGTTAGTTTCTGTTCCTCTGTGAGTTCTTTTGTGAATTTCATAAAGTGTTCTTGCACGTGTGCCTGTGTGTTTTCCTCTGTATAAAGGTTCTTGTAATAATCTTCAAAGGCTAAGGCTATTTGTTGTAGCTCGACTTGTGTATTTCCTTCCCTGTCAATTATCTGGCCTATCTGTCTGCTGCGCTGTATGTTTTGTTCTAAAGATAGGTATTTTTTTACTCGGTATCTCTTGTGTTATAGTTTGTAACTTTGTTCGCAGTAAATCCCCCTGAAATCGATGATGTCTGTGGAGATCTAATTCTTCCTTTAATGCTATGATGTGTGGTGAATTTTTGTCTGTCTGTAGTAAGAGCTTAATTGCATTTTCCAATACTTTTTCTTGTAGTTTTTGCTTGTGTATTACTGCTGCTAGTGTTTGTATTCTCTCTCGTATAGTTTGTTTAAGTGTTTCCCAGAGTTCTCGTGCATTACCCTCTGGTATATCGCTTGTGTATGTGAGGATCAGTTTTGTTATGCAATCTACATAGTCCTGATTTTGTAAAAGTGTACAGTTAAGTTTCCAGTGGGGAGATCTTCTAAGATGTGGTGTTGCTTGTACTGTGTTTATTGTTGCAACTACAGCCTTATGGTCTGTGAAGTTCAGTGTCTCCTGTAAATGCTTGACTTGTGTTATATGATGTGTTATGGGCGCATAAATTCTATCTAATCGCGCTGCTCTATTATGCGCATTGTTTGTGTGTGTTGTATCTATTCCATGGGAATGCATCTGTCTGTATGCGTCTGTTAGCCCATGGATATCTAAAATTGTTTGCAATGTGTCTAATTGATGTTCCTCCTCCCCCGTTGTTTCTAATTTGCATTCTTACATCTCCATTTATAAGGTCGTGCGCAATTAAAATCACCCCCTAGAATGATGTTGTGACCCCGATATGAGCGCGATAATAAATTTTCCAGTGTTTGGTAGAAGAGCGGCTGTACACAGCTGCACCCTGAAAAGGTCTTGGCCAGTGCATTACTGTACACAGCTGCACCCTGAAAAGATCTTGGCCAGTGCATTACTGTACACAGCTGCACCCTGAAAAGATCTTGGCCAGTGCATTACTGTACACAGCTGCACCCTGAAAAGGTCTTGGCCAGTGCATTACTGTACACAGCTGCACCCTGAAAAGGTCTTGGCCAGTGCATTACTGTACACAGCTGCACCCTGAAAAGGTCTTGGCCAATGCATTACTGTACACAGCTGCACCCTGAAAAGGTCTTGGCCAGTGCATTACTGTACACAGCTGCACCCTGAAAAGGTCTTGGCCAGTGCATTACTGTACACAGCTGCACACTGAAAAGGTCTTGGCCAGTGCATTACTATACACAGCTGCACCCTGAAAAGGTCTTGGCCAGTGCATTACTGTACACAGCTGCACCCTGAAAAGCATCGGAAATGCATCGGACACGTTCGAGTACTGTACTGGAACTGTGCATCATTTAGTCAACGCCGACCCATTCTTGAAAAACTACTGTACGGAAACGATATTGTAGTCTTACAAGAAACACAGCTCGGCGACGGAACAGTCAATGTCGCGGGATATCAGGGATTCTTTAACAGTCGGCACCTCGGACAGGCCATTCTGGTCCGCGACAACATACTAGTGTCTGAGATCGATATGTCTTCCTGGAACAGTGATGCCCTGCAAGTGCAGGCATTAAAAATAATGACACCAGTGCAGCTTGTAATCGTCAGTTTTATGCGCGAAATGGGAAGGTCGACGTGCGACAATGGCAGAGTTTGTTCGATATGGATGAAAGGCATATCATCTACTGTGGGGACTTCAATGCCAGAGGCAGTCAATGGGGGAATTGCATCACCAATAGACAGGGAGAAGATCTGGAGGACGCCCTGGCATCTGCTGCCCTAATCTGTCTGAATGATGGGAAGGTCACCAGAATAGCCACTCGACCAGGTGACTCTGACAGCGTCATTGACTTGGCTCTGGTTTCGCCCACCATCGCACCAAGGTGCCTGTGGGGCACACTGGGATACCACGATAGTGACCACTACCCTTGTGTCATCCTGATCAAGAAAGACGGGGCCATGAGTCAAAGAAGCAAGACAAATGCCTTCCCGTACGACAACACTGGTCAAGACGCCATAAGCAAGATCAGAAGAAGAAAACTAACTTCCTCCCGCAGGAGACAAGAAAGATGGTTGCAGCCACCATGGTGGAATGGAGAGGTCGAGAAGGCATGGCTGGGAAAGAGGCAGGCTGTCAAAGACTGGCAAAAGGCCAGAAAGGCTAACATGCCACAGGTTGAGTTGGCGAACATGAAGACTAAGGTCGATAGGACGACGACTTTATTCAAATCCTGCGCCAAACATGCCAAGGCCGAGAAATGGGACGAGTTCTGCAGGAAGGTGTGCTACGAGCGATCTCTTACGACATTCTGGCGCCTCCACAAGAGCATGAACGGTGCTGCACAACGTAGGGGTACTCCAGACTTTCAAGGCACAGACCTGGCATGGAAAAAGTCGGATGCGGATAAAGGTAAGGCCCTTCTTGCACGCTACATAGAACAGACTGACCAGAAAGACGAGCCCGCCAGACAGAGGACCACAACGACACTCTCTCAGTTGTGCGAGGGGGTCGGGACAGACGAAGAATGGACAATCACAGCTGAGATAGTGCGTGCGATGCTCAAGAAATCACCTAACACCGCCCCAGGCCCAGACGGCATCCGATATGGTGACCTACTGGTGATATCAGATGATGACATGGAAGAACTGGCCAGAGAATTCAACACCAGTATCCAGAGGGGTCAGGTCAAAGAAGAATGGCTACACAGCTACTTGCTGCCGCTGCCAAAACCGAACAAAGACCATTCCAAGATAAGCGGCTACAGAATCATTACGATGCAGAATACTGTTGGCAAGCTACTGGAGAAAATTGTAGCACACAGACTTGCTTGTGACTTGGAACAGCTCGGCTGCTTCCCGCCCACACTTGGAGGATACAGACGCAACAAAGAGTCATGGCTGAATGTGGAGGTCTTTGCTCAAGATGTTTACGAAGGATTTCAGGTCAGAGAAGAGACATGTGCTGCCGCCATAGACTTAGAGGACGCATATAACAGAGTATCTTTCGAGCACTTGATGCAAACCCTCCTCAGGCTGAAAGTGCACCCTCACCTTGTACGATGGATAGCTGCAGTTTTGCTCCAAAGGAAGGTGGTGCTAAGATGCGGGAGTTGGTCTTCTGAGCCGATAACGATATGTCCAGGATTGCCGCAGGGTTCACCACTGTCACCAGTACTATTCAACGTGTATACGGTGCCGATCACTGAACAACAGTTGGATGGGAGGGGTAGGACTCTGTCATTCGTTGACGACATCCTCGTGTATCGACAGGGTCGAGATAGACAGGCGGTTGCCAATGATATGCAGGGCGAACTAGATCGAATTTCCTCATGGTGTGCTGATGCCGATGCCCTTGTCAACCCTGCAAAGGCATCGGTTACATGGTTCTCACTAAACAACCATATTGTGAAAACAGACCTGCCGGCAGTAAGAATGGATGGGAGCAGCTTGAGTAGAACCCAGTCAATGACATATCTTGGCGTGAGGCTTGATCGTAGCCTGTCCTTCAGAGATCATGTCGATTACGTCATAACGAAGGCTCGAAAAGGTTTGTCAGCAATGAGAGTCATGGCGACTGCCAATATCGAGCAAAGACTGCTAATACTTCTGTTCCAAGGACTTGTGCTTTCACGCATCGAGTATGCCCTGGCCATCCTCACTGTCAGCCCTACACAGATTGGAAGACTTGAAAAGGTACAAAACGAAGCCATGCGCATCATTTTGGGCTGCACGAGAGACACCAGCTGTGTAGCAATGAGATACCTCCTTGACTTCCCGACAATGGAACACAGGATCAAGATCTGGAGAGCTCGTGCATACTTAAAAATAAGTGCAGATGAGCAGCACCCTCTGCATGACGCTATATTCAGAGAAAAGGGTGACAGGCTAAAGAGGGGCAAATCATGGATAGGTCGGGCGGAAGATGTCGTCAGACAGGTCTGCAGTCTTACCAGTATCAACCCCGGCAAGGAATGGGTGCCGGTGCCTCCAGCTTTTAAGTGCACTTTCTCCTGCATTATCACACTCGATAGACGGTGCAGAGAGCAGAACCTTGCCGCTGTCAATGCAGAGGTTAACGCGCTCATCTATGAACACTCAGATAGCCCCGAAGTGCTCATCTATACAGATGGATCTGTTGTAAAGCAGCAGAGAAGTGCGTGGGCATTTACAGCCCGTTCAGCGGGCCGAACCGTTCAAGAATCCAGTGGTGCCCACTCTATGACCACGAGCAGCATGACGATGGAGGTGATGGCAGTTACACAGGCTTTCATATGGCTGGAATCACAGCATTATACCAACGTGTGTGTACTAAGTGATTCAATGAGCATGATTCAGAAGGTCGAAGCTGGATCTGTACGTAGACAGTGGACTGAATCGCTGCGGAAGTCTGTTGTCCGTAAAGTCACCTTCATCTTCGTCCCGGGACATGCGGGAGTCGAGGGAAATGAACGAGCTGACAAACTGGCTGGCTCTGCACCCCCTGTAGATGGCCAGCCAATGGATCGTGCAGATGTTATTAACGTCCTTAAAGATATGGCGAGAACAGAGGACTTTGACGTCAGTGATTCCACATCGCTGTCCAGGATGAAAGACCTGGGAGTAAGAATCGGCACAGCCAGACGCGAGAGGTACATCGGGAAAACAAAGCGTCTCGTCAATCAACACAGAACTGGCACTATTAGCCACCGGACGCTGATGAATATGCTGGGGGAGGATCTGAGCATCTATGGACATGTCCGGAGTGCAGCGAAGATACCCCAACTGATAACTGATAACTGATAACTGACCCTGAAAAGGTCTTGGCCAGTGCATTACTGTACACAGCTGCACCCTGAAAAGGTCTTGGCCAGTGCATTACTGTACACAGCTGCACCCTGAAAAGGTCTTGGCCAGTGCATTACTGTACACAGCTGCACCCTGAAAAGGTCTTGGCCAGTGCATTACTGTACACAGCTGCACCCTGAAAAGGTCTTGGCCAGTGCATTACTGTACACAGCTGCACCCTGAAAAGGTCTTGGCCAGTGCATTACTGTACACAGCTGCACCCTGAAAAGGTCTTGGCCAGTGCGGGACCTGGTCTGGTCCTTGCCACCCGAGCAGATTATGAAGGTTATCAGCTGCAATGTCTTTTCATCCTGCATGTGATGTAAGGAAAAATATAACGTGTTTGTTGCTTCATATTTGAAGAACATGACACGTCTCTGCCTTGCTTTTACTTGACTTTACATTAAATGTCTCTCTATGTCTCTCTTCTCCTTTCTTGCTTAATTCCTCTTCTAGCCTAGACCTAGAACCCAGATACAGTTGCCCGAAATTCCCACTAGCAACTCTCTTTGTGGCACCTTTCTATAGTTTATAACCACTTTATTACTTTATGTTTAAAGTCTGTCCAGTGTGTTCTATTGTTGTTTCACGTTATCACAATTTTATTGTGAACCTGTAACTGACATTTTTGTATCTTATTGTGTAGTGGATGGACTGCCTACTTTCTGCCTTCATGTTGCTATTTTAGCTTGTAATGTCAAGCTAAGTATCTTTTCACCAGTTCCCAAGTGTATCTTAATAATAATAAAAGTAATTATCTCGAAGCAGTTTTCTTCTATGGGTTTGTGATGTGATAATACCATCACATTTTATAGGCCTCCGCCCTCCGTGGCGATCGCGTTGACGATGCGATTTGTAATGCCGGTTACCCGCGTTCAAAACACAGCGGTGATCGATTTGGCAGCAGACTGTATTTCGCTGGTTTTAACGTGTTGGTATGAGAGCTGGTCGTTCAGAAAGCAATGGCAAACTACTGAATGTAAAACTTGCCATGACATCAGCAACGGCAGTAAAATGCTGGTGTGGATTGCAACGTCCTGTAAAGGATATGCAGCTTTAAAAAACAAAAGCAAGGAGGAATAAGTGACCAGTCTTTCCCTCACTCAGGCAAGTGATGAGCCCAGGCATTGAACTCGTATCTGACTATGGTCTTGACATAACCAGTGCAGTTCGCTAGCTCACCCGCCATCGCAAAGATGTAGATTTATTGTTTTGCATTTGTGACATTATCATAAAAAATATAGATTTATTGTGCTGTTTCTGTGACATCATAAAGATTTAGATTTATTGTGATGCTTCTGTGACATCATAAAGATTTAGATTTATTGTGCTGCATCTGTGACATCATAAAGATTTAGATTTATTGTGCTGCATGTGTGACATCATAAAGATGTAGATTTATTGTGCTGCATCTGGGACATCATAAAGATTTAGATTTATTGTGCTGCATCTGTGACATCATAAAGATTTAGATTTATTGTGCTGCATCTGTGACATCATAAAGATTTAGATTTATTGTGCTGCATCTGTGACATTATCATAAAGATGTAAATTCATGTTGCTGCTTCTTTGACATTCTGTAGACTTGGTAAGATTAAGTTATTAGCTTAAATTTTTTCTAGGGATCTACATCTTTCATCTTTCTCTCTCTCTACCCCCCCCCCCCCCATTCCTCTCTCTCAAAGATTCAAGATTCAATTCTCACACAATATTTTGGTTGTATTATATCAATGTTCTAAGACAGGGGTCACTAAACTACGGCCCGCGGGCCAGACCCGGCCCGTGACGTCATTTCATCCGGCCCGCCGACGGTACCCAAACTTGCTTGATATTACATATGGAACACTAGAGGTTGTGATACAATTTAAATATAAATATTATGTTTACAGTAATAGGAGATCTTCACACGTGCGGAGACCTCCTGGCTGCTATGTGTCTTAAATTTACTAATTTCAATTGTAAATTATTGTATGTAGATTTTCTTGTTTATTGTAATATCTGCTTATTTCGCGCCATCCCAAGTCCTTCCCCGGCTCATAGTAGCGACGCCTTCGCTCTGGCGTTATCATGGTTTCCATGATAACACACACACACACACGCACGCGCGCGCGCGCGCATCTTTCCCTCCCCCAGATGCGTCCGGCTGTCAACACAGGTCCGATGCTCCATATTTATTTCTTTTTGCCAGTCATCCATTTTATAGGTATGTAACAAGGATTTCTTTGCTTGACAGTGATGGTAAGTGAACTACAAGTGTGAATAGAGGCAATAAAGTAACAAACGTTGCATAAAAATGCCATAGAAGCTTTGTGTTATTACAGCTGTCAGATCCTACCTGGCTGTCAAACTTGTCATGTTTGGTCGACATCACATCCTACATAAATGAACTGAATTTGAAACTTCAGGGAAAGAATAACCTCGCCTGCGACCTCTACAGAATCATCAAAGGATTTCGGAGAAAGCTGTCATTGTTTGAAGCACAACTGGAAGGAGAAATATTTTCTCATTTTCACAGTTCCAAAGAGTGTTGCGCTACAATCGCCGAAGATGTCAACCTCTATTTTCCGGGGAAAAATAATTATTCGTGACTTGAAAAGGCATATTTTGGAGAGATTTTCAGATCTTGACAGAACTGAGAGTGACATTCTTCTGTTCCAGAATCCGTTCGATTGTAACCTTGATAATGTACCAGTTGAACTACAGTTGGAGCTCATTGATTTGCAAGCAAATGGCTTCTTGAAAGAGAAGCACAGAGAAGGAAAACTTGTTGAATTTTGCAGTTGCTCACCTGATGTTGAGTTTTCGAAACTGAAGAAATTTGCCACTGGTATGGCACCAGTGTTTGGAATAACTTATGTCTGTGAGCAAATATTTTCACAAATGAAGTATGCGAAGTCAACACATCGAACGAGATTGACTGATGGACATTTGAAAGCAATCCTCTTGATTTGATGCAGCAATTCCAAACCAAACATTAGTCATACAAAAAGCAAAATATCAGCTTCACAAATATCACTAACCCTTTGTTGCTGCTTTGTTTGTGAGATTCGGATATGTGCACATTAGGTCTGATGTAACTATCTTTTCGCTAACGTCGCCTTCTTTGATAACTTTTTTTTAGTAAATAAATATGTTGGTTGTCTTTGTTGTTGTTGTTGTTTTGTGTGTGTGTGTGTGTATGTGTGTGTGTGTGTGTGTGTGTGTGTGCATTGCACGCCACTCTTACGCAAATAAGACAAGAGACTAAGCAAGATACAGTATCCAATTTTATAAGAAGACGCCGTTGGAACTACATCGGCCATGTACTCAGAATGGACAAAACAAGACTCCCCTACCAAGCCGTCATATGGTCACCGGTAGGGAAAAGAAAACGGGAAAGACCAAGAGAGACCCTGAGTAGAACCATCATTAGAGAAGGCTCATTCAAAGGCCAAGTAAATATCCAAGATCTACAACAGGTAGCAGCGAACCGCCAGGCATGGAGAGTCAGGACTTCTGCCCTATGCGCCGCCTTAGGTTCAAGAGGAAAGACTAACTAACTAACGCCACTCATTCATGATTAACTTAGTTTTTTGTCTTTCTTACCAGAGCTTTCGTTCTGGCTTGCAAGTATTGTTAAAGTTAGTTGCATATCCTTTACAGGACGTTTGCAGTCAACAACAGCATTGTTTGCTGTTGTTGACGTTTTGACAAGTTTACGTTCAGTAGTTTGCCATTGCTTTCTGAACGACCGGCGCCCATACCATTACGTGAAAAACCAGCGCAACGCGGTCTTCTGCCAAATCGCGCTCAGCTATGTTTCGAGCGCGGGTATACAGGATTACGAACCGCTTCTGTAAGACCTTCGCCATGGAGACGGCGCAAGTATTGTACAGAATGAGTATCCGGCCCGCGCTCGTCATTTTGTCAGTTATCCGGCCCGCCGTGATAAAAGTTTGGTGACCCCTGTTCTAAGACATTGTACAATCACATGGAATGACACTATCCAGTGCTGCCCATTGGGCGCTGGAGCGCAAATTATTCCTCCCCACGATGCTTGGCGGTAGAAATTAAAGATGATGATGATATCAATGTTCTTGATTCTGTTTAAAAGTGGCAGCGCATGTTTTTACTCTGTTTTAAAGTTGTCATACATATTTTTATTACTTTGATTTGACTTGGTAGTGTAAATAAATGAGACCACCCCCCCCCCCTCCCCGAATCAGATTTTAAAGTTAAGCGTTTTAAATAAACTACCTGAAATATCTTGTTCACATTGTTTATTAGACTGGAGAAGAGATTATTACCAAATATGTGAAATTAGCAAGAACTTTTTAAGAAATATAATATATATTTTCAACCACAGCATGGACAGTGAACTATGGGAACACTGTGGCTAGATGCTCGCCTGCTGGTTCCCTGGTCATGGGTTTGAATCAACACCACAGCAGATGTTAACATTGACCTAGTCTTCCACGCTGACCCAGCCTAAAATGAGTACCAGGAAATCTCACAAAAAGTAAATCTGGCCAGCGAGAAATACTTTCAAATGACCCACTGAATGTTGATTGGTCTATAAAATTGTGGGTTTGGCACATATGGCCAGTGCACCAAAGACACATAAAAAGGCTTTTACTTACTATTACTTATATCATGGACAATATGTAGATAGAATGGAATAGATAGAATAGAGAAACTGAACAGTATATGTGATATCACCTGCTGATTTAATGTTTTATCGATATGTTTATTTTGACGTGTGATAATACGTTTTTATTTGCTTTCACTGAGGAGGGTGAATTTGATATACTACGTTTACCTAAAGCTGCTCACAAAGAGATTACAGAACAGTTAATCAAAGATGGCTACAACCTTAACATGGAATCAGATGATGAAGACCTTGAACTTATACCACCAAGACCTTTGAAAGAAAGATGCTCTTGCTGTACCTTCCCTGTTGGATGTTTGATTCAGAGATTTGTATTTACTAGCTGTATGAGTATGCTAAGAGCTTGCAGATTGGATGTCTGTGAGGGTTTGGTTGTATGTGCACAAGTAATATGTTTGTCTTGGGTTTGCGTTATGTGTATAAAATGTAAATTGTTTCTAATGGCTTACCTTTTACAATTTATGATGCAGAATATATTTCCTTCCTCTTGAAAGAATTGCTGTGAGTGTGTGCGTGCGTGTGTGCGTGCGTGCGCGCGCGCACACACACACATACACACAATTACACAATAAGTTACTAACAATTACTAATAAATACACTTTCATTTATTAGTACCTGTTTGGGCAGAAGAGCGCAATTGAGAGGGTAAAAGTCTTATCCTAGTGTGAGGAAATGCAACCTAATGACTAAATGTCATGGCAGGGCAGTCTAAAGTGTAATCTGAAGCCAGCAGAGACCCGGTACAGTATAGTGCATATAGAGGCCCTAGCAGTGGTATACAGCATTACCAAACTCTCGAAATACCTCCTGGGCACCAACTTTTTCATTGAGACAGACAATGCACCATTGTTAGTGATCCAGCAAGGCAAACCTAAAAACAGTCGCATTGCCAGGTGGGCCTTGTTGCTTCAAGATTATTCCTTTACTATTATAACAGAGTTAGTAATAGGAAGAAGGGGCAGTGAGGTGTGCATAGTCAATAATGAAATAGTGCACGGGCAAGCACCATAGTAGGGGGGTAGCTAAGAACTGCTAGGTAGCTAGGGGGGTCGTCCTATGACGAGGATCGTAGAAACAAGGTCAGTTGTGAACGACCCACCATCTAAGAAGGACGTACGATAGAGCTGGGGAACATCTGGATTTGAGTTGTGGTTTGTTATAACCTGTCTCCATGTGAATCCGATTAAAGTAACTTGAAGAAAGAACAGCCTTGGGGTGATGTTTATTGCTTGTTCGCCTTAACCTGCCACTGTTATACAATCCGTCAAATTAAAGGACCACAGAACAATCTCGCCGACTTCCTTACACGGATGCCAGAGACACCAGTCGACTAGAGGAACCAGCCTCATCGCCACAGTTTTTATTAAGTGCAATATTTTATTTAGTCGCACGAACTAGGACAGAACAGTGGAATATCTTCCAAAACGTATACAGAGAGAATAGTATTAGTTATAGACCTACTTTACAACATAGACTTTTCATTAGTAAAATACACATACATATTTAATATATTTCAATGTTAATTTAAGACTCAAGTTACGAGTCTGACATAGTAATTTTTCATGTAATTAAATTTGTTACCATGTTAAACTACAATTGCTAAATATTTAATAGCAATAGGTGCTTAAGATTATCAGCCTTTTTCAGTTAAAGTTTTCTAATTCATAAATTCACCTGGATTTAAATATTAAGATAAAATATTACCTTTAATTACCTTACCTAACCTTAAACATGTATTATTATTTTACTTGGGTATATTTTTATAACAAATATGTAGTGTGATAGTGTGTATGAAAGGTGGACGACAGACATTAAAAATGTATTAAATTTGAAGAGTTGAAAGAAATGATGTGCAATATTTTTCACGCATATTGGCCTCAATGTTATGTATTGTCTGCGTTACCCGCAACACAGGTTTTTGTTTATTTGTTTGTTTGTTTGTTTGTTTGTTTTTTGAAAAATTTAATTATTTTATTTTTTAAACGTTTATTTCATACAAAGCAATGTATATTTACAAGGTGTATTGTGTGTTTCTTTTGTTTGTGTATATTACAGAGCGTTGCCATTTGTTAGTGTTAGATGTCACATGTGTGAATAAAACAAATACATACATATATACAGTTATGATAATATGACATTTATGGCATAGTGCATGTAAACACACATGTCTTGCATATGCTTCATTTCCACTTCCATAAGCGGAATGTATGTAACACCTGTCCATCTCTCCCTCTTCTCACACACACACACACACACACACACACACACACACACACACACACACACACACACACACATTATATCTTGATCTATCTCATGCTTTTTGGAGACAGCAGTACATTGAATGCCGTGAGCTTGGGCAATAAACTTTAAATTATCATTCCCATTAAAATATAGCTTCTTTGTAATTTCTGGGTCACTTAGCTACCGAGGTGAAGGTTCACATTGTTGGTGTTGTTGGCCTGATGTCAAATTACAGGATGACGCTCTAGTGCCCTGTAAATGTCCATGACCCCTTTTGTTTGGGGGACAGGAATCAGGGATTTAAAACTAGCAATTAGAGTCCATGGCCTGTCCCCAGGGAGATAAATGGTTCAAAGCTGTGATAGTGTCTAGGAAGGACTTAAAATCTTACCACTACCGGCCACTTTAGCTTATTGGGTACTTAAAGGGCTCATTTAATATGTTTGTACATGGTGATGCATATTTTTTTCTTTTCAACCATATCATTTCCATATAACAATTTAATACTTTAGATATAGCCTTGGTTTAAAGGCTGCTACACGCGTGCACACCCACACAAACACACACAATCACACACTCATACACATGCGCGTGCAAATACATGCACCACACACACACACACACACCTGCATCCACACCCAGACGCATGCATATGTTACTGCCAACGACACAGACACACATCAACAATATATTTCATGTTGCACATTCAAATATAATAATGGCAAAATTATTAATAATGGTAGCAATAGTAATAAAAGTATTAATAATAATAATAATGATAATAATAATAATAATAATAATAATAATAATAATAATAATAATAATAATAATAATAATATAATTGTAAGATTATTAATACCGTCAATAAACACATTTACATTTGTGGTATCCTTTGTTTAAAACAAGTTATTTGCTTCTTCTGTAATATGTGCTGTCTTCAGGCAAAACTCTTACGGGATTTGCGCTTGTGGGGCTAAGGTTAGAATGTTCGAGATTGTCTGTTGATAAAGTTGTTGGACAATTTCTTTGTTGATTGTTCTGTAATTGTATAATACTTTGTTTCTTAATGTCCATATAAGATTTCTGTACTCTGCCAATAGAACAAGTAGCTTTGTGTGGATGTCTTGTGTGGAGTAAGGAATGGAATTTATCATGATTGCTTTGTAAACATCTGTTCTTTGTTTCGTTTGAGTGTTTATGGAGTTTTGTAGGAGATTTCTTGTTGGCATGATTGTATCGCATTCGTAATAGATGTGCTCTTCTGATTCTTGGACGTTCCGTCTACAAAGCCGACACTGTAGTATTTGTTTAGTTATTTTTGCTGTTCTCTCTGTTGTTGGGGTCATGCTGCAAACAAGCCTATATGTAATTTCCTTTGCTTTTGGGGTAATCTGCTTGTTGTGAATATTAGAGAAAGTTTCGGTATAATCTTTTATGAAATATCTATGTCCTCTTTTAATTCTGAGGTGTACTGGAGTTGCTTGTAATTTAACTAAATGCTTGTAGATTGTATGTGTTTTGTTGTGTAGTAATTTGTCGTGTCCTTTAATGACTGAAATACATGTTTTGTAAAATGTTGGGAGAGTGCCAAAGTAATGTGATGATGTATTCCTAATAGGTTTTAAATAAGGTAGCCTAATTACAATGTAATAGTGTGCTAAAGGGTGTTTTTCTGGGTGTTGTAGGATTTCGCCTACGTGTTTGATCCTAAGTGCTTGTATTTTGGTTATTATGTCTTGGAGGGCGATACCTCCATCTTTTTTGTCTTGCATGAGTGTAGTATGTTTGATAATGTAGATGGTGCTGCCAAACACAAAGCGTCTAATCTTTTTGCTTATGTTTGTGACAGTCTGACGTGGGGAGTCTAGGACTGTGCACAGGTATAGTATTTTTGAAATTATATATGTATTAACAATGGTACTTCTACCAAATATGGTAGTTGTTTTGTATTTGTACCTCTATAACATATCTGTTATTTTCTTCTCTAGATTTTGCCATGTGTCTTTGTGTGTCTGCTTTGGTTGACATGGGAAGACTATTCCGTACAATTTTAAATTGAGTGTGTGAGTGTTAAATTTATACTCAATCAATCAATCATGTGCCATGCCGGAAAGCGTGGGCGGTCATGACTCGCCATTTCACTCGATCACCAGTGTCGTGGATCAGCTCTGTGTTCCTGTCTCGTCCATGCCATGTGGCCAAGCCATCCAGGTATTTTCCTCTCGGTCTTCCTCTTTGTCTGTTCCCTTCGATCTTGCCAGTTGTCACTAAGTTCTCCAATCCATTTCTTCTCATAACATGTCCAAAATATTTTGACTGTCTACGTCTAATTTCTCTAATCAGTTTACGATGTTCATTTGTCTCCTATAGTACTTGGTCATTGGTTTTTCTGTCTGTCCATGGTATTCTTTGCATTTTCCTCAGAAACCACATTTCTGCAGCCATCAGATGCTTTTCAGCTTGACTGCTCATTGTCCAAGTTTCACATCCATACAAAAGAACAGGCTCTATGTATCCCCTCAACACTCTTTTTCTCGTTTCGATTGACATCCTTTTATTGGTCAGAATGTTTTTCATCTTGCTAAAGGCTACTTCGCCATGGCGATTCTTGTTCTAATCTCTTCAAGGCATCTCCCATCAGATGTTATGACTGTTCCAAGATAATTGTACCGATTCACTTGTTGAAGAATATTTCCATTTACTTGTATATTACATTGTGGCACTTCTTCCTTCCGAGTGACGACCATAACCTGAGTCTTTTTACAATTTAATTCTAACCCCAGTTGCTCACAGTGTACAACAACCGCATCTACTAATTGTTGCAGGTCCTGCACATTGTCTGCAATTAATACTGTATCATCTGCATATCTGATGTTATTGATGTTTCGTCCTCCAATGCTGATTCCATTTATATCCTCTACATTTCTGAAAATATTTTCACTGTATAGTGAAAAAAGATCTGGAGACATCACACATCCCTGCCTAACACCTCTCTTAATTGGCTGATACTGTCCCACTTCATTATCAATCCTTATTGCAGCTTGTTGTTTCCAATATATGTTTTTTATAAGTCTAATGTATTTCCCATCAATTTGTAGATCTGCAAGCATATCCACCATGTTGACATGTCTAACTCTATCAAAAGCCTTTGTATAGTCAATAAAGCAAAGATGTATATCCTTGTTTACTTCTATAGCACGTGCAATAACTGTTCGCAGCATATACACAGCATTTACTGTACCCTTTCCTTCTACAAAACCACATTGTTCTTCCCCTATTTCAGGTTGTATCTTCTTCCTCACTCTTTGCATGATAATTCTTAGCAAAATCTTTGTGATGTGACTCATTATACTAATTGTTCTATGTTGATCACATTCCAAGGTTCCTGATTTCTTTGGGATTGCAATAAATACAGAGTTACATAATTAGGATTTATATCTCCAGTATCATATAATGTATTCAGCAGTCTGGTGACTTGCTCTAATCCAAATTCTTCTAAAGCTTTAATCATTTCTGTTGTGATGTTATCTGCACCGGGGGCCTTGCCAGCTTTCATATGCTTAAGAACATTTCGAATCTCCATCTCCAAAATTGGCGGTCCTTCATTATTAAATCTAATATCATACTGTTCGTCTCTGTTATCATCATAAAGGTGTTTCACATAATCTGTCCATACATGTAGAATCTGGTCTTTTTTTATTATGATTTTGCCATCTTCAGTTTTTAGACACCCTGTTGATGTACTTGTTCTTTTATTAGTAAGTTCCTGAATTCTTTTGTGCACTAATTTGGTATTTTGACTGTTGTGTTGGTTTCCAATTTCTAAGCACTTTTCCTCAAGCCATGCTTCTTTTGCCTCCTTACATAATATTCTGACTTGTCTGTGAATTTCTTCATATTTGACAGAATTATTTTTGTTGAGTCTTCTTGTTTCCATGAGGTGTAAAATTTCTTCAGTCATCCATTTCTTACGACCCACCTTCTTTAATTTTGGAATAGTTGTTTCTGCAGCCACATTGATTGAATTCTTTAACATTTCCCATTGATCATCCACATCCTGGAATAGGATCTCTAGATCAGACAAAATTTCAACTCTGTTCTGTACTTCTATGTTGAATTTGTTTTGTATTTCCTTGTCATTACTCAATGTACACAAATCATATTTAGTGTTTCCTGTTATATATTTGACTTTCTTCAACTTTATCCTCAATGTTCCTGTGAATAATCTGTGGTCACTATAGCAATCAGCACTGGGAACTGTTTTTGCTAGTGTTAATGCGTTTCTAAATCTTCATCTAATCAGAATGTAGTCAATCTGGTTTCTAATCCTGCTATCAGGACTCCTCCATGTCCATAATCTTCTAGGGTGTTGTTCGAACCAGGTGTTTCCTACAATCATTTCCTGTTCTTTTGCCCACTCTACGAGTCTGTATCCTCTTTCATTTCTCTCTCCTAAACCATAGTTTCCTACTGTGTATCTATCCCCTGGATTTCCTACTTTTGCATTGAAGTATCCTATTATGATGTTTATTTCTGAATTTATACATTTCTTTAAAGCAGACTCTATGTCATTATAAAATTCTTCTACACTATCTTCACTAGATTCTCCTGTTGGGGCATATACTTGAATAATATTTATGCTAAAATGCCTGCCACTTAATTTAACTAGTAGAACTCTGTCCGACATGGCCCAATATCCTTGAACAGATTTTGCTGTTTTCCGGTCCAAAATAATTGCCACTCCTCTATGACGATCTTCACCTCCAGAATAAATAATCTTGAAATCTTCCTCTATCTTGATGCCTGCTCCTGTCCATCTCGTTTCGCACATACCTAAAATATTAATTTTTTCCCTTTCAATTTCTTGTTTTATGTTCTCTAATGTTCCGTCGTTGTTTAACGTCCTAACGTTCCAAGTTGCTAATTTTAACGTCTCTGTCCTTGTCTTGCGATGATAAGTCTTTAAGCGAATCATGATATACTAGGCACTTTTAAAGAGGTAGTTTGCCGTTGCTTTCCTCTATGGCAGTGACCTTACTGGTTGGAGACCGCAGCCATTGACTCAAGACGAGTTCCTCTGCCTGCCGTCGTGAAGCTCGAGGCCATGACCCACAATATCTGTCGGCTGCCCTCAAAATTTCATCCACCACCTGCCTTCCATGGCTTCTTTTGAAAACTTCCAATAAAAGGATCACAAAATAACATCACATAATCCACAGGAAAACACTATTCACAGGGAATCCATAGAAAATCACACGAAATCCAAAGGATAACACTAAATAGCGTCCCTCCGAAAAGAAAAAAAACATTTACACTACATTAGTAAAATGGACTTATTTCTGGGCATCATTGTTCGGTGGTCCGCATCACGAATGAGGAGTATAAAGTCCTTCGTGAAGACGGAAAACCTAATAAATGACTCTTAGACAAAGTTCATACATATACATAAACATGCACACATATTGGTAGTTAACACACATATAGTTACAAATAACTCGCATACACACACCACACCAACAAATAAAGTGCATTCACAATTCATTATGGAATAGGGCATCATCTTACAAACCAAGGGACATAAGTATTCTTAAGGGAGATAAAACTTGATATACTTGAATCACTGCTAACAAGCGGAAGCTTGATAGGGGTTAACAATAAGTACACACTTGTGTATGAAAAGTTGAATTGCTGGTTTACGGGGACCAGGGGAAATATTTCCCTTGATGAAACTTCTTAAAAAGAGATCATTGTTACGTGGGCACATTTTGGTGTCTTGAGAGGGTTGCAATTCTAGGCTAAGCCATGGATGTGAGACAAGGTTACCTTGGTCCGTAAACAGTCCCCAGTAGTAAAACAAGCGAGAGTATAGACTCTCTGTCAACTAAACGAATGTATACCACTGAACAACACCAGTGAGTTGTATTTCTACAGTAAATCAAACTCTTTATAGCCTACAGTTGTCACCCCTATTTACGTTAACCATGACTACAGCTGTCACCCCAACCTACATTAACCATGACGACTTACTGACTTCCTCAGTCCTCTGACGAATTAGTTCCAACTAATTAGTTAAATATAACACATGTCACTTATAGGATAAGTGACATGAGGAGGCTCGACGGGAACGTGTCAGAGTCCTGAATAAGTGTGAGAGGGGACACAGGGCGAGGACAGGACATAGATAGGGTGGGGGTAGAGTAGGACATGAACTGCACACCCAGTGGTAGACAGGACATAGGGTTAGAGACTGGACACGTCCTTGAATGACAGTCCAACCATGGACTAAACGACCTGAGACGTCAGCTGTCAACAGACGGGTGAAGGACAGAACGACACCAGAATACCGAGACACCCGACGTGGCACGGACGACACGTGGGTCAAGCACCACGTGACCACAGACCAAGGCAAGAGAGATCAGACGGACTTTGACTGTGGTTGAGAGAGGAGTGTTGTGGGGTTACCTGTTTGAGAGAGTATGCTGAATGCCTCATGCTAGAGATTGACTATTTTGTGAGTGTATCTATAGGAGGCAGCCTGTGCGATGATGTTCAAAGGAATTGTGATACTGGAGCGCATGAGTGCTTGGCTGATTAATGTTCCTGTGATTTAATAGTTTATCAGAGCGTGATTATGACTTCTGTCAATGAATATTATGTTTAATAAATTGTTGAAGATAATTCAGATTTGATGACTCAGTTGCATATTATGTATTATACAAACTTGTCACGTCTTTGTGATGAGCTATAACTATTTGAGACGGTGACACATATGTTTTTATTTAGTCTTCAACCTTTGAACACATAAACATTCAGTAGTATGTCACTTACTACAGTGCATCTCAAACTTTTCACTCATGGCCCATCTTGATCATATAAAATATTTAGTATAAAATCTGTAGGTGCTAAGACTATAATGATATTTTTTTTTAAAGCTGCAAATGTGTCTATCGCCAGAAATTATTTCTGTGTCTATGTCTTCATACGAAGCATATGCATGTACATATGTCATGTTTCAGGCTCCTTATTGCTTTCAAGAAAACACTTAGTCACAGCAGTACCACTCTGCAGTACACATAATTGCATTACATAAAGATGGACACATCTTAACAAGAAAGCAAGCAGCTGACCATTTTGCGGACTCATTCGCACAAGATAACAATATAAAAATTAGTCCAGAGAAACAACAAGAGATTCGAGAGAAACGGCAACATACAGGACAGAAGGAAATAGTACATGAGGTTCTGGAGGCACCCATCACAATCAGCGAACTGGAGCTAGCCATATCAAAACTGAAAATGACAAAGTCACCAGGAGCTGATGGTATCTCCAATGAAATGATCAGGAACCTAGGAACAGAGGCCAAAGCAAAGCTGTTGCAGATCTTCAATAACAGTTGGACCTTAGGCAGTGTTCCACAAGCCTGGAGAGAAGCAATCATGATACCCCTCCTAAAATCAGGGAAAGATGGTTCCATTGCCTATAGCTACAGACCAATTAGCCTCACCAGCTGTCTCTGCAAAACACTGGAGCGAATCATCAATCACAGACTGCAGTGGTACATTGAAAGCAAAAACATCCTTGTGCCACAGCAAGCTGGCTTTAGGCAGTGCTACTCTACGGAAGACCATACAACCTACTTCTCTCAAGAAGTTGAGGATGCATTCCAAGAGTAGAAGCTGGTGCTTGCGGCATGGATAGATCTGAAGAAAGCCTTTGACAAAGTCTGGAAAGAAGGTCTGATGAAAAAACTGAGAAACTGCAAAGTCAATGGAAGAATGTACAAATGGGTGAAAGCATACTTGCACAACAGAAGAGCCCGAGTACAGATATACGGACTAAAGAGCAAGAAAGTACTACTGCGTCACGGTGTTCCCCAGGGCGGAGTCTTGTCCCCCACACTTTTTCTAATCTTCATCAATGATCTCGTTGCTAATCTACCGCATGGAATTACAGCGGCAATGTACGCCGATGACCTGGTTCTATGGAGCACAAATGAACATGCATCAGTGGCCATCAGATTGCTACAAAGAGCTGTAGATACATTTGTTGCATGGGCAAATAGATGGTGTGTCAGCATAGTTAGTTAATTAGTTAGTCGTAGTTCCAAGCTCATAGCAAAGGGTTGTCCCCATTATGCTCCTTTCCTGTGCCAGTGAATATCGCACAAAACGCTCCCCACTGCCCAATGTGAAAAGTGGAAAAGACAATAGTCTCGACAAACAACAGCCCGCACAGATACACTGTGCATAATGCCGCCGCCAGAATGTCAACACAATAGTCCCCAACAAAACACCCAGTTCATCTCTGGTGGAATCGGCAGTCATTTTCCCATCTGGATGTTTCCTAGATCCACACAGTCCACGAAAATACAGTTCATCGTCGATGGCAGTGGCAGTCAACCAGAAGCCCAGCAGCCACGCATTTCTGCATAAGGCAAACACCGGTCAACTCTGGGACATAGCCATCTACCATCGCTCCGAACATGCAGTCACGTTCCAAAAATCCTCGGGCAGATTGAACAGCATTTCACACGAAACTCACAGGTCACAGTGTCGCGCCACGCACTCACTCAATAGCAGGGCGACGGAACCATAAACAAGTGCAGCACTACCCTATTTACCCTCTCTCCAAAACAAAAGGCAGGGACCATCCAGATAAATGGAACACCCCTAAGAGAAGATAAAGAACCAACATACCTTGGAGTAACATTTGATGGCAGGCTGACATGGAGAAAGCACATCAACAAAGCAGTAGCTAAAGCCAGAAGGAAAATAGCCATCCTAAGAAAGCTAAGTGGAACCACATGGGGAGCCAGTGGGAAAATACTTAGCAAAGTTTATCAACAGAGCATACGACCACACCTGGAATACGGGTCAACTGCGTGGTGTTCGGCATCAAAAACCACACTACAAGAGCTGGACAAAGTGCAAAATCAAGTACTTAGAGTCACCACTGGAGGGATGAGATCAATCCCTATAGTGGAAATGGAGAAGATGGGGAGGACACAAGCACTGAGTGAGCGCAGAGATACGAAAACGCTAATACAAGCAGAAAAGTTCCTCAGCTTGCCAGGCCACCCTATGAAGGACAGATTTGAAAACCTAGCTATAGGGCGGTTGAAAAGAAGTAGTTTTATCCACCAGGCCAAACGACTCTGCAGAGAAACCACCGATCTGCCCACAGTTGGTATCCCCCTAACAACCATTCCAGAGCGAACTCCATGGAAAGATGAGCATAGACTATCATTACAAATCCAGACAAAAGTGAGAGGAATATTTGAAAAGGAAGAACAGAACAGTGTGCAGCGCAGAACAGCCACTCTCAGCTTCCTTGATGAAGAATACCCACAGGACCTCTGGATCCGAGTCTACATAGATGGGTCAGCACAAAATGCTGTTCGAAGTGGAGGAGCGGGAGTGTACAAAGAATACCCAAATAATGCTAGGGACACATCTAGAGTACCGACAGGAAAGTACTGCCATAACTACGATGCTGAAATTGAGGCAATCAAGATAGCAACAGAGAAATTACTAAATACCAGCAATGGTACACAACCTGTGGTGCTATTGACAGTTGCAAAATCAGTACTCGAGGCACTCCTGTCTGGGAAATTGCCATTACTAAGGACACTACTTTCTGAACTTAGCAGTCAGCATAAGGTCACCATACAGTGGATACCATGCCACTGTGGAGTTACATACCACCAAAGAAAAGAATGATCAATTCAGTCAGAAAGCCACAAAAACCTGCTCAAGATGACTACCACGTTATGGACAGACCAGAACAAGTCATTATTCTGTGCCTCAGAACAGGGCACAACAGATTACGCAACCACATGTATACAAAATTCCAGATTGGTGAATCAGCCATGTGCACATGTGGATTAGTGTCGCAGTCAGCAGAGCACATACTCCAAGACTACCCAAAATATAACATATCTAGGCAAACCTTCTGGCCTAGAGAGACGACAGTGGAAGATAAACTCTATGGACCGCTGTATGAACTGAAAAAGACAGTTCAATTCATACAAGAGACAGCATTGCAGTTATAGACATATTTCAAGCGAAAAAAAGAAGAAGAAGAAGAAGAAGAAGAAGAAGAAGAAGAAGAAGAAGAAGAAGAAGAAGAAGAAGAAGAAGAAGAAGAAGAAGAAGAAGAAGAAGAAGAAGAAGAAGAAGAAGAAGAAGAAGAAGAAGAAGAAGAAGAAGAAGAAGAAGAAGAAGAAGAAGAAGAAGAAGAAGAAGAAGAAGAAGAAGAAGAAGAAGGTCACACTGACGTCCTCATCCTTGACTTTGATGAAGAGGCGTGATCACAATTTTGGTTTGCCTTTGAATGTCCTTCCGAGACCAATCTGGTAGAAGTTGAAGGAAATATTTTATTAACTCCGTTAATGTCGTTCCGAACACATTTGCTACATATTTTATGCCGTCAATGACCGACTCAGTGGTTATGCGAGAAGGAGGAGCCATCGTAGCGTTTTCTGATGTTCACGTGACGCTATCATTGTAGGATGTGAAAGCAAACTGCAGTTGTTTTCGATTGTCCGAGTCAAAGATCCAACACAACCGACACACAGGGACGCGGGACCTAGTGGGAAGGCTCTTGCCCCTCTCGGTCGCCCTTCTCTTTCTTTTCTATATTCGTTAGGGTCGACTACCGAGTAAAACCAAAGAACACCCCACACTCAATAAACATAAGACACTTTTGATTGTAGTGTGCACAACTATAACCAAGTCATCACATTGGTCGACTAACCATTTCTCTTAGTAACAGAGCATAGATGTGATCACCGACGTCAGTCGAGGAAGACATGTATTTTACCTAACAACTAGAGGGTCATACAGCGACTAGTGGCTAGTGCAACATATCACATGTATAATATTACACACGAACACAACAAACTAGCCCGATTCAACCTTAGGTGTCTCATGTAACATGGCTTGTCACGTGTCTACTGTCCTAACCAGCGACTGTAGCAAGACTCAGAGCAAGCATTTTACACGTTCACTACCTCGCTATGTGTCAATAGGGACTTTGCATCTTTCCATAGAAACACATTTCCAAGACCAATATATGTTCTTCAGCGAGGCTGCTCATTGCCCCGTATCATATCCAGACAAAAGTGCACTTCAACAGTCAAATAATGTTAGCCAAATGGAAAAATATAGGTCAATCTTATAAATATCTCCATCACATTTATGAAAAGTAGGAAAAATGTGTTAGTTACCCAAAAGGAAAAAATTTTGGCCACATTTCAACCAAACTTATGAAAAGTAGGAACATTTCAGCCACATGAGAAAAGCTCAGCCAAACTTATGAAAACTAGGAAACTTTGTTAGCTAAAGAGAAAAAAACCTAGGTCAAGTAGAAAAATTTGTTAGCTAAATGTGAAAAATGTCGACCAAATACAGAAACAGCTCATCCACACTTATGAAAACTAGGAAAGATTATTAGCCAAACAGGAACATTTTTAGCCAAGTAGGAAAACTCGTTAACCAAATGCTAAAAAAAAAACTATCAGCCAAAGAGAGAAATATCTCAGCCAAACTTATGAAAACTAGGAAACTTTGTTAGGCGAAGGGGGAAAAATATCATCCAAAGAGAGAAATATTTCAACTACACTTATAAATAGACCAGCCAATGTTATTAGAAGTAGGAAAATTGTCAGCGAAATGGTAAAACGTTAGGCCAAAATACAGAAATATCTCAGCCAAACTTATGAACACTAGGAAACTTTGTTAGCCAAAGAGGAGAAAACCTAGGTCAAGTAGGAAAATTTGCTAGCTAAATGTGAAAAATGTCGGCCAAATACAGAAACAGCTCATCCACACTTATTAAAACTAGGAAAATGTGTTAGCCAACTAGGAAAAATATTGGCCAAGAAGGAAAACATGTTAACCAAATGTGAAAAAATATCAGCCAAAGAGAGAAATATCTCGTCCAGACTTATAAAAAGTAGGAAAATGTGATAATCAAAGGTGAAAAATATCATCCAAAGAGAGAAATATTTCAACTACACTTATAAATATATCAGCCAAAGTTATGAAAAGTAGGAAAATTGTCAGCGAAATGGTAAAAAGTTAGGCCAAAATACAGAAATATCTCAGCCAAACTTATGAAAAGTAGGAAACTTTGTTAACCAGAGGGAGAAAACCTAGGTCAGGGAGGACAACCAGTTACCCAAATATGAGAAATGTCGGCCAAATACAGAAACAGCTCAACTAAACTTATGATAACTAGGAAACTTTGTTACCCAAACAAGAAAAATATTGGCCAAGTAGGAAAACTTGGTAACCAAATGTGAACAAAATATCAGCCAAAGAGAGAAATATCTCGTCCAGACTTATAAAAAAACGGAAAATATGTCAACCAAAGGGGGAGAATATCGGCCAAATACAGAATTATCTCAACTAAACTTATGAAAAGTAGGAAACTTTGTTCACCAAAATGTGAAAGATATTGACCAAGTAAGAAAAATGTGTAGTCAAAGAGGGAAAATATTGAACTAGTAACGAAATACATTGTTCAATCTTATGAAAACTGGGAAACTTTGTTAACCAAATGTGAAAAAATATCAGCCAAAGAAAAGATTATATTGTCCACACTTATAAAAAGTAGGAGAATTGTCAGCCAATTGGGGAAAATTTAGGCCAAATACAGAAATATCTCAACTAAACATATGAAAAGTAGGAAACTGTGTTAACCAAAATGTAAAAGATACTGACCAAATGGGGAAAATGTGTTAGTCAAAGAGGAAAAATATTGAAAAAGTTACGAAATGCATCGTTCAATCTTATGAAAAGTAGGAAACTTTGTTAACCAAATGTGAAAAAATATCATCCAAAGAGAGGATTATCTCGTCCAAACTTATAAAAAGTAGGAGGATTGTCAGCCAAGTGGGAAAAAGTTAGGCCAAATAAAGAAATATCTCACCCAAACTTATGAAAAGTATTAAACTTTGTTAGCCAAAGGCAAAACACCTAGGTCAAGTAGGAAAATCTGTTAGCCAAATGTGAAAAATGTCGGCCAAATACACAAAATAGCTCGTCCACACTTGTGAAAACTAGGAAAATTTGTTAGTCAAAGAGGAAAAATATTGGCCTAGTAGGAAAATGTGATAGCCAAATGTGAAAAAAATATCAGCCAAAGAGAGAAATATATAAACTAAACTTATAAAAAGTAGGACAAATTGTCAACCAAAGAGGAAAAATACAGAAAAATCTCTGCCAATCTTAAGAAAAGTAGGAAAATTTGTTAACCAAAGGGGAAAATGTCGCTCAAATACAGAAATAGCTCGTTCAAACTTATAAAAAGTAGGAACATTTGTTAACGAAATGGAAAAAAATCTTGGCCAAGTAAGAAAATTTGTTAGCCACACGGGGAAAATATTGATCAAGTAACGAAATACACCGGCCAAATGTATGAAAAGTCAGAAATTTTGTTAACCAACGGCGAAAAAATAAGATTAGCCAAACACAGAAACATCTCAACCAAATTGTAAAGAGAAGGAAAGAGATTGACCAAGTAACGAAATATCTCGTCAAAATTTATGAAAAGTAGGAAAATTTGTTAGCCAACTAGGAAAAATCTTGGCGAAGTAAGAACGTTTGTTAACCAAATGGGAAAAATATCGTGCACGTAACGAAATATCTCGCCCACTCTTATGTAAAGTAGGAAACTTTGTTAACCAAAGGTGAAAAAAATTGTGACCAAAATAGGAAATTTCGCTTCCAAACTTACGAAAATTCGGAAACTTTGTTAACCAAATGTGAAAAATAGTCGTCAAATAAAGAAATATTGCGCCTAAATTTATAAAAAGTAGGAAATTTTTGTTAACCAATAGCAACAAATATTGACCAAGTAAAGAAATATTTCAGCCAAACTTATGAAAAGTAGGAAACTTTGTTGACCAAAGCGAAAATGTTGGCCAAATTTCATCCAAACTTATAAAAAGTAGAAACATTTGTTTACCAAATGTGAAAGGTTTGTCAAAATTTCAACCAAACTTATGAAAAGTAGGAAAATTTGTTAACGAAAGTGAAAATTTTTGGCAAAACTCCAACCAAACTTATATTAATCTCAGCCACACTTATAAAAAGTAGGGAAATGTATTAACCAAATTGTGAAAAGTTTGGCCAAATTTGAACCAAACTTATAAAAAAAAAGGAAAATTTGTTAACCATTTTTGAAAAGTTTGGCAAAATGTCAACCAAACTTATGAAAAGTAGGAAAATTTGTTAACCACAGTGAACAAGTTTGGCCACATTTCAACCTAAACTTATACAAATCTCAGTCAAACTTATGAAAAGTAGGAAAATGTGTTAATCAAATCTGAAAAGTTTGACCAAATACAGAAATATCTCGACCAAACTTTCAAATATCCCAAACTTATAAAAAGTAGGTAAATTTCTTAACCATAGGGGGAAAATATCTCACGTTGTCATTTCACATCCATAATAGCGTCAAGTCTCCAACCAACCAGCAGTGTCTGTTATTAAGTCGACCTTTTCTTAAAACCACGTATGCCTTTCTGACACTGAATACCATCTAACGCATCTTCTAACCGACTTTCAACGTTTCATACCACTTAACACTAACATTCTCTTTAATCACACCACAACCGATTTTGTGCTGACTGGGCATATTTCCATAAGTGTAGATGAGCTGTTTCTGTATTTGTTCGATATTTTTCACATTTAGCTAACAAATGCTCCTACTTGACCTGGGTTTTTTCCCCTTTGGCTAACAAAGTTTCCTAGTTTTCATAAGTTTGGCTGAGGTATTTATAAGTTTGTTCTAACCTTTTCCCATTTGGTTGACAATTTTCCTACTTTTCATAAGTTTGGTTGAAATGTGGCCAACCTTTTTCCTTTTGGGTATCAGCTTTCCCTACTTTTCATAAATTTGGTGGAAATATTTATAAGTTTGACCTATATTTTTCCATTTGGTTAACATATTTTCTTATTTGACTGTTGAAGTGCACTTTTATCTGGATGTGATACGGATCAATGAGCAGCCTCGCTGAAGAACATATATTGGTCTTGGAAATGTGTTTCTATGGAAAGATGCAAAGTCCCGTATAGACACATAGACAGGTAGTGAACGTGTAAAATGCTTGCTCTGAGTCGTGCTACAGTCGCTGGTTAGGACAGTGGACACGTGACAAGCCATGTTACATGAGACACATAAGGTTGAGTCGGGCTAGTTTGTTGTGTTTGTGACGAAACGCCATAACAGCACAAGAATGTTTCTATCATTCTCTAAGTAAAAGAATAATTGTCCACCAGAAAATAATCTGAGTCCCCAACCAAGCAATAAGGAAAAACTAACAGAGATTGAGAACAAAAGAAAAATACATTGTGACTCTGTTCCATGCGATCATTTCTATAACTCTAGTCTGAGGAAGCTTTGATGTCCAGATCAAACGTAAATCCAGACACCACGGCACCAGTCCGCGGCCGTATCATGGGTTGAAAACGCATTGTTTTCAGTAGTAGAGAAGAGAAAGCCGGCAAAGTGTGAAATCTGGGCTGTGAACGACGTTGATACATGGTGGTGCCACTCAGGGAAAAACCCGTTTGATCTAGAGACGGCAATATAATGCAGGCCTAACACCTATCTAAAGTCCAGACTTTGTGGAGCCGGGACAATTGTAACAGAGTCTGAATATAACGGCATATATATCAAGTCAAGGCTCCATCCAAAGTGTCGGTTTATTAGTCAAGGTATAAAAACGTATACAGCAAGTTGAAAACACAAAACATCTCTTGTTAGATTGCAGGCCGAGTTGGAACTGAACTATGTTTATCTTCGACGTCACGCGTGAGCTTCCCTAACAACTCGTTCAATAGTGCTCACGAGTGCATCATTTATCACTTATTCATTTCCCAAACCCTTTTCTATTTCACACCATCTATCTCCTAAACTACTAACAGAGATGGTGCTCTGTTATATTCCTCCCTTTCTTTAAGAAGACTTATCTTGAAAAGTCTTAACCCCTAACCTACTTATTCTAATTAAAACCTTAACCCCAATATTATTTCTCCCCCTCTTAACCAATGAACTTTATTTCTATTCCTTTAAGTCCAATTCTCCACTTGTCTCTTATAGCTAACCGCTACGTTCTGTGATACTTCTTCTTCGTTTCTGAGCCTACAAGGTTTCATTTTTTTTTTTAAACCACAGTTCATAAGGATATTTGATTTCATATATACAATTGTTCATAAAAATCATTAGTATATACCTTGAAACTTATCATGCGTTATGTAACTTCTCATTCTCTCTCAACATCAACAACACAACACAGGATAGACAGAAAAGATGGGGTGCGCACCCAGTTATGAAGATATAAAGAAGTAGTCCAAAAAGCAATCACATTTACCTCCCTTGCAAACGCAAAAAACTTTACAAATAAAGTTTTTTAAATACACATCTTATGATCTATGAACATATATCTCTGTTTGTTATAAATTAAGTCGATCTAAAATTTGCTGTCATCCACACCCATGACTATATTTCAGCTGTCTCATGTCCCATCATGAAACTATAATATTAACAATGTTCATTTCCCATGAACATATTTTAAATTAATTAACGCTGTTTATCACAGCTCCTATATTCACCCCCTCACATCCCATGACAAGCATCCTTGTTCATATACACATCTAACCCTGTATCAAACCATATGCACTGCTATCTACAGCTCTTTAATATCCATTCTTTATTAACCAGCTTCTTATATTTTCTAACTATCACAGCCTCTTTTTACACCCGCTATAGACGTTAGTCACGTTTATTCCTTAATATAATATGGCATCCAATCCATATACCTTCAATCAATTCTGACTTAATGCAGCTCCTATTTCAACTCTCCAGAACCCTTTTATTTGTGTAGGAACCATTATAAAACCCCGTCATCTAAGTATGGCATATGTTTCCAAAACTTTATAGCCACTATGTAATTAACCTCTCTATCCTAAAACATTAACGCTGATTGGCGCAGCAGCCTTCTTACCAGCACAAGGCCAAAGTTTTTAGTACTCATGTTTACTACAACTTATTATTCATAAGGAGAACGTGTCTCTCTTCTAGTCCTCAGTCGTTTGTTAACTATTTTCTGAACGAAGGGTTTTAAATAAAGCCCCGTCTTATTACTCTTTATTCTAAACAAAACAATAACTATTTGTGAACAAAATTTTTTTTAACAATTTTCAACTTATTTCTAAACAAGGGTAAATACTATTCAATACACAAGACAATTCAACTAAAATCATAATTCATGAGCCAACCAAAACGAAGTCAAAACAGGATATCATAACCCCCAACGTTTTGCAAACAAATTTTCTTTCCCCTCATATCAAATAAAGGTAATCAACCAATTCAAAGAAAGACATTATTCAAAATAATATGACATACATCCTATCCATTGTTAGTCACTTTTACGGACTAACAATAAATTATTTATCTGTTAAGAAAACTCAACAAGTCAAATCTTAAAATCAAAAGGGAATAAAAAATACATCTTCAAGACCACACGAGAATTTACATCCATATTATCTAACTTATTACTAAAATATACAACATCATGTCTACTCCTCAAGACAATTCACCACAACTATTAATTAAGCTATTTGTCAATCTGTTTCCATACTTTATCTGTAACTCACAGCAACCGTATTTCATCAATTATCAATTTCCTCTTTAAACCACAAAATTTTCAACCTGCTACCTGCAGCATTTTCTATCAATTTATTTACTATGTCTCCATTTCTTCAGTAATTCTAGATTTTTATGTATAAGTGCTATCTCCACATCAATGTCTTCATCCTCTCGTAGAGAAATATTTTCCTTCATGCTACTATCGCCATTAGATTCTGAATTTTCATCCATTCCTTCTTCTTCATCTGTATGTCTGTTGCTAGCAGCCGCTAATTTTTTCCTTTCTATATCTAATCTAACCTGTCTATCATAGTTTCTTAACGATCTTTCGAGTAGTGGCATGTCATCGTCGCTTGATGAATTTTCTCTAATTCTCCTCTGTCTTTTCACTTCTCTTTCTCTCTGTCTTTCTATTCTCCTTTTCACTGCTTGTCTGGTATTTTTAAATGGAGCGGTTACCTCTTCTTCCATAGATTTAACACTATCATAACAACCATCATACTTATTCCTCTCTTCTTTCATCAACGTTTTCGGTATTGTCTGTTCATAAGTATCATCGTAAACTGGTGTTGTTATTAATTGACTTTGTACCGGATCTTTTCCAAAATCTGGTGGTATTGTAGCTCTTCTAACGAGTTGTCCATCTGAATATAAGTCGTCTGAATAATAATTATTATTATTGTTATTGTTTCTCTTATCTTCATTATCTCTTCTTAAATGTTCCACGTGTGCCCGTGCTACATGTCCTGTGATTTGGTTCTTTATAATGTATGATACATTACCTAACTTTTCTAAAATATAATAACCTGGAATCCAATGAGCATCAAATTTGGAGTTCCTTCTATGCTTCTTATAATAAACTCTATCACCTACTTTAAATTCCTGTAATTGTGTATTTTTGTTTGCGTACCTTTTCTGTCTTTCTCTGGCTTTAATTATATTGTTTCTTAACCTTACATGCGCTTTGTGCATTTCTTGTATAATAACTTCCTGAAAATCCTCCCCCATATATTTACGTCTTGGTTTTAACAGATTGTCAATTGGTAGTATAGGCTCTCTCCCGTGTAATAAGTAGAATGGTGAAAACCTTATTCCCTCATTTTGATTTGTGAGTATCGCGCTTAGTGCAGATCCCAAGAAAAGGTCCCAATCTTTTTCATGTTCATCGACAATTTTTGCTATAATATTATACAATGTTCGATGTTGTCTCTCATTCTTAGCATTTGAAGAAGGTCTATAATACGAAGTTTTTATATGGTTTATATTCAAATCTTGTAATAACTTGTCAAACTTCTTGTTCACAAACTCCTTACCATTATCTGTGAGTACGATCTGTGGGCAACTAAATCTTGGTATGAAATCCTGTAGAAAAATATTAATGATGGTATCTGCGCTTTTATCCGGAATCGCATAAATTTATGGCCAGAGACTATAGCAATCCACGACATGAAGTAGATATACATTCCCTGATAGTGTTCTAGGGTGAGGACCTGATATATCTAAGCTCACTTTCTGCATTGGAAACTGAGGAATGTCAGTATCTTGTAGGGGACATTTGATCGTTTTCATATTTCTTAACCTACACTTCTCACACGCATCGACGTATTTACAAGCAGTTCTAAATAAGTTCGGCCAATAATATTCATTATTGAGTGCTTTTACTAACTTATCACGACCAAGATGACCATTCTCATCATGATATGCCTTTAAAATCTCAATTTCCAAATGTTTTGGAATGTATTTTCTCAACTGTTCGCTTCTTTCATTCACGTAATATAACTATTCGTCATCTTGTAAGACTAAATAATTTTTTTTATAACTGTTCTCACCCGTTTCGCTCAATTTCTGTTTTATTTCCACAACTTTTGGATCTAATTCTTGTTCTTCTTTCATATTGAATTGTCTTAAATGTGGGTCTTCCGCTCTAGATTCAGATTCTTGATCCGAAGGTAAACTCCTAAACTCCTCTCTATTTAATATGGCAGAATCTAATATATTTACTTGCCAGTTTCGGTCGTCTATTTCGGGTTCACCCTCATCCTCAGTGTTTCCCGATGTCTCTGGATACGGGATTCTGGATAATAAATCTGCACAGGTGTTGTCCCTACCGGCTACGTACTCTATCTTTGCATTGTACCCCTGCAAATTCAACGCCCATGTCTGTATTTTTCTGTTCTGCACTGGAGCTTCTAGTAAAGATTTTAAGGGCATGTGGTCAGTTCTTATAATGAAATTGGCGTTATGTAAATAATAGTTAAGTTTCTGAAGAGCATAGTGGATAGCGTATGCCTCTTTTTCTATAGTAGACCATTTTTTCTGAGATTTACTAAGTTTGTGTGACAGAAAATAAATTGGTCTTTCATTCATAACTCCTGGTATTCCTGATCTTTCTCCTTCATATGGTTGTGCTAAACATGCTCCTATAGCATTATCTGAAGCATCTGTATACAAAATTAACTGTTTATCCAAATCTGGATGTGTCAACAGTGGCAATACTGTTAAGCTATTTTTTAAAAACTCAAATGCTCTTTGACACTCATCATTCCACTTAAATCTAGCGTATTTGCCAGTCAGGTTAGTGATAGGCTCTGCTATTTTTGAGAAACCTGGAATGAAACGACGATAGTACCCACATGTACCGATAAAAACACGAACTTCTTTTACGTTGGTTGGAGGAGGCAATTCTTTAATAGCTTTTACTTTATCCTGATCTGGTTTAATTCCTTCTCTATCAATAATGTATCCCAGGTACTTAGTTTCTGTTTTTAGAAATTCACATTTACTGATTTTCAATTTAACATCATGTATTCTTAATCTGTCAGATACTAATTTTACATGTTTCAGATGGTCCTGTACGTCTCCTGCTGTGTAGATTAAAATGTCATCTATGTATGCTAATGCAAACTTTTGCATGCCTTCTAATATTTGATTTATTAATAACATATAGTGAGAAGGCGCAGTTTTCACGCCAAAAGGCATTCGTAAAAATTCGTAAGAACCTGCGTGTGTACAAAAAGCACTTTTCTTTTGAGCATCTGGAGACATAGGGATACACCAAAATCCTGACCTTGCATCTAATGTAGTGAAGAAGGTAGACCCATTAAGTAGCCCTAAAATATCGTCGATTACCGGCAATGGGTAAGCTACATTCTTAGTGATTTTGTTCAACGCCCTGTAGTCGCAACAGAATCGATGTGGACCATCGGCTTTGGTCACTATGACAATCGGAGATGACCATTCTGACTTCGATCTTGTTATTATTCCTGCTTTTAACATATCTTCTATTGCCGTTTCGACAATTTCTCTATTCCTTAAGGGAGTTCTATACGGTTTTAAACTAATTGGTGGGTGATCTCCAGTATCTATTTCCATAGTGACTGTTTTGGTCTTCCCAAATTCTAAGTCGTTAATCGCATAAACATCTTGATTCTCTTTTACAAGTTTTTCTAATATTTCCTTATTTTCTGGTGGAGCTTTTAACTGTGCTAATAATTCTTGTTCTCTTGTTGTTTTGTCTACTGAATATATTTGAGATGTATGTTTTCTGAATGGATGGATCAATTCATCATTTCGCCTGTTCCATCTTCTTCCACGTCTATTCCTGGTATTAATTCTTTCCATATTAGTTTCTGAATAATTCATTCTCGGCATTTCTACTCTATCTGTTGCTAACACGCTGTTAGTATCATGTTCTACTTTGGCTATTACACATCCTCTGTACAATTTAATTTCCCTGCCTGTGTTGTTAATAATCATTACCGGAAAAGTTAAGTGTTTATCTAATGTCATTATCCCATCTGGAACTTCTAGCCCAAGCTCATCTATTACCTCCCTTTGTAACTCTGTTATTCTAACTGTATGTCCTACTAAATAATACTGATTTCTTTTCACTTTCGCCTGTATCAGATTAACCGTTTGTGGTTTTAAAGTCGTGGACGTTTTAACTCTAACCAGTGCTGATATGTGCATGTCTTCTTCTAAATCTACATACACGCCCTTGAATCTTAATTTGTGCAGATAAAAAAAAAAGTCTTAAACCAGTTTTTAGTAAGAAATCCCTACCTATAAGCATGTTCCTATTCAACTCTTTAACTACATGAAAAAGATTACTTACGTTGATTCCTCCTAATATAAGATTTATCAGGCCAACTACTTGTAAATTTTGTCCTGTAACAGAGTGAAGATTATCATGACTCCTGAATATTTTGCAATTTTTCATTATTTTGTATAGAAAATTTTCTTTTATTACACTAACCTGAGCTCCCGAATCAATTAATGTACGAATTCTATATTTCCCTATTTCTATTATGCATGAACTGGGGTCCGTTTTATTTACTGAAAATTGTTTGATTTCAGCCAGTTGAGAGCACTTTCTACTCGTCCTGCTATACTTGTCATTAAAATATTCTTTAAATCTTGGGACCTTGTTATCTTCCCTCCTACCGCAGGTCCTATTCAATAGGTGGGATTCCGGTTTTCCTGCGTTCTTTGCCTTGTAAAATTCCTCTGTCTACCTTCAAAATTCGTATTTGATCTGTTATTAACATTTCTATTTTGTGTATTCGACTGAACACGCCTGTTACCACAGAATTTAAAAGCGTGTCTGCGTTGACCACAACCCCAACAGACTATATTTGTGTTACCTACCGTTTCTCTTATAGGATTTCTCATTTGTCTTCTTCTATCATAAGTATTTTCATTACCTCCCTGTAACGTCTGTATTCCTCCTCTTCTATTCCATCCGAACATTGTTTGTCCGATCTCCATGGGCTCTTCAATCCTATCTTCCCGACTAGTTCCTATTTCTCGTCCTACTCTCAGTCTAAATCTTCGTCTCAAATTTTCTTCCTGTACAGCTATATCCACTGCTTGTGATAATCTCTCAGGGTTTTCTCTCATTAATTTAAACTTCAGTCCATCTGACTGTATACCATCTACAAAAATCCCGACCAACATTCGCTCCACTTCCTCCCCTCGTACGTTCTGTCCCAGGAATGCTTCCTCAGCTAGGTTAATCAACCTATCACTAAATAATTGTACAGTTTCTCCAGTGTTTTGCTTGCATTGTCTTAACACTGAAAACGCATGCTGAGGATCTGTGATTTCAGCATACTTGTGGGCCAAGTCATCCTTGAACTGCTCCCATGTCTCATCAGTTCTTGCCTCTAATTTTCTTCGAATGTGATCCGAAACCGGTGCTATAGTGGCCTGATAAGCAATTTTCATCTTCTCATCATCCGTTGCCGCCACCAAGAATGCATGTTTCTCTACCGAAGTAATTCATTTCTTGAAATCCTTCGCCTGTCCACTAAATTTTTCAATCTCTGTCCCTATTCCTTGTTGTTTTATTGCTGTGTTGAGTCTGCCTATTGCCGTGCCTACTCCAGTTAAAACCTGTGTCAACAAAACTTGTTCCTCTGCCATGTTGGAAAATGCTGAAATAGTTTTGCTATATAATTTATATAACCAAATTGACAATTATAATTAATAAATATCAATAAGTATACCACTACATTTAAATTAGAGAAGGGACGTAAGCAATTGTTCTTCCTATAAAGATCAAGTGTTCTAGTTAATTAATCAATTTTATCTAACACACCAGGTTATGTGATATTAGTTAAATCTTACATTAATTTAATTACCAGTTATGGCTGAAAAGTAAGTCCAAATATTCCGACTGATGATTGTGCTTGATAGTTGTAGTCTTCACCTAAAAAACGAGCGTGTCGTGTTCCTCTATTCCACCATAACGAAAGAAGAACTTCTGAACTCTTGATTTCACCCATTGGTGGGCACCTCCCGATTTGTGGCTTCTTTTCCCTGAAAAAGGGCACTTCTGGACTTCACCCGAAAAAAGGGCACTTCTGGATTTGAAACGTCTCTAGCTTAATGAAGCGATTTAAATAGGGTCTCTTCTTCAGCAGGACGGCAACCCAGTATAACCACCCGCTTCTGAAGATTCCACATTAACGATATCGCTTTGCTTAATTGACATTTTGATAAGCCAGAGTTCAAGATAGTTGCATTTATGACCAAGCTCGAATGGAGTTGATTTTCATAAGTAGCAGAGTTTCCTCAATCGGAGACAACGATCGAAAACAAATGAGCAAATGGCTTGGTTCAGTATAAGCGTTGACCAACCTTTTGTGATTAAGAATGAACTCTTCACAGCTCCTGACTTCACTTCAGGCAACCAAGGTCAAATTCAATTACATGATGACGGTAACGGCCAGATCAAGAGCTCGAGTAAGACGACATTTCAAGGTAGCATATTGACGTTTAAAAACAACGGCCAGGTCAGTTTAAGACTGAACAATGATGATGGCAGCTCCGTTCCCCAACTCAGAATATTATGTTTTTTGTGACGGTTTTAACAAACATCAGCCCCATCAGAAAAATTTGCAGATTCGATATTAGTTGATTCTCAAAAGATTTGTATGAATTCAACATAAATGTCCGTGGCCTCTGACAATTTCTGCCTTCTAGAAATCCATTGTTTTGTTTTGCAATGATGACCTCTGTGACCGCTTGTGGCCGCGACAGCTCACATCAGTATCCTGGTATACTGGCAGCATTTCAGACTGTAACAGAGTCTGAACATAACGGAAGGCAACTGCATTCATGAAGACAAGGCTCTGGCCAAAGGGTATATGTGTCAAGGTATAAAAACGTATACAGCAAGTTGAAAACACAAAACACCTCTTGTTAGATTGCAAGCCGAGTTGGAACTGAGCTATGTTTATCTTCGACGTCACGCGTGAGCTTCCCTAACAACTCGTTCAATAGTGCTCACGCGTGCATCATTTATCACTTATTCATTTCCCAAACCCTTTTCTATTTCACACCATCTATCTCCTAAACTACTAACAGAGATGGTGCTCTGTTATACAACATCTGTGGTTGCCACCACAAAGGAGCAATTAGGACCAGATGCTTAACACCTCACAGCAATACGGCGGCAAAGTAGGAACACATGGCTGACGCATTATTGCCAGCAACCCAGGAAGGCTGGTGTTAACAACAGATTGGAATGTAATGACGCAACTGCATCACTGCCTAAGCATGTTTCATTGTTTCAGGCCGTGGCTGGGCATCGGTCAATTTGATTGGCAGAGATAACTACAGTCCATGTGGAAAATAGGTGGAGTTAATGAATATGGGACATATTAATTAGCCCGCGTGGAATCTAGCCAGGAACGGAGAAAATTAAACTATGAGCAGTGACAACAATCCTCAGACGCAAACTCAAAAGGATACCTACTGGAGAAATACTATCATTTCGTTCTGTTGGACTTCTGTAAGAAGTATTATGATGGAATTGCCAAAGCTATAACCCAGATCTCTTAGGAGCAATGGACAGTCAACTCATATAAGGAAGTAACTGAGCCTAGTGAAGGGACCAATCTGGACTCCTTCAATCTGACAGTGAACTGCGGCTCATCGGGGGAAGCATGGCCTATGTGCCCTCTTAAGTTACGTATACCATATCATCATCATCATCATCATCATCATCATCATCATCATCATCATCATCATCATCATCATCATCATCATCATCATCATCATCATATTATCATCAAGAACATATTAATATGTATATTTATATTAATATGTATATGTATATATATACAATAACAGTTGTTGTATTTTAAACTCAGTTGCCGGTATAAATTCGAAATGTCTATAAATGTTTGTGTAGCTTAAATAAGTACACACATTATTATATCATTTAGTGGGGGTTCAAACACATATTGTCAAGAAGTAGGAATGTATGTCAGGGAGGTACCTTGCCTATGCAGTCATAAGTAACCCGATTAATCTGCATATCTTAACTCCTCCTTTCTCACTTCTGGTGATACCAAGAACAGCCAAATCTATATATTCTATCTTCAAAGAGCCACTTCTTGGCTGTTTTCTTGAGTATCAGGGACGGTGTCTTAAATCAGCATAACAGACATTTGTTCCACGTTTTCTCTCTGGGATCTGGGGTGGTAATTAGTCCCTTCCGACAGAGTTAAGGGATCTCAAACTGCATCCAGAACTATACACCAGTAGAAGAAAATGATTTTGGCTGAGTGGTTGCCCAACCGGGAGCTACTTCAAGCCAATTGATGACAGTGTTCGTGTGTAATATTATACATCTGATAGGTTGCGATAGCCACTCGTCGCTGTATGACCCTCTAATTGTTAGGTCAATTGCACGTCTTCGTCAACTGACTTCGGTGATCACATCTATGCACTGTGACTATGAGAAGGAGAAGGATTTAGTCAACCACTGTGATGACTTGGTTATAATTGTGCACACTACAATCAAAAGTGTCTATGTTTATTGAGTGTGGGATGTTCTTTGGTGTTACTCGGTGGACCTCCTTAATGGATATAGAAGAGAGAGAGAGAGAGAGAGAGAGAGAGAGAGAGAGAGAGAGAGAGAGAAGGGCGACCGTTTTAGTCTTCAGATGCCATGTTGACGATGTAGTGGAATCACGCCCATACATGGTGATCATCATGAGTTAGGTCCCCTGGTTCGACAATCGTAGTAGTATCCCTCTTAACCACGTGTTTCAGTTGTATTTTATGGATGCGAGCGGAAGCGTCGCCATATTTGACCAGTTGAGTCATTAGCCACGTAGTCTGGTTGTGTCCTTATGCATGTGACAGGAAGCATCGCCCTGATTGATCGGCTTTAGCCAGTAAGCACGTATTCTGGTTTTAGGCATTGCCATATGTGATCGAATGCGCCGCCATCTTTGATCACTCTTAGCCAGTGAGCACGTGGTCTGGTTGTATCCCTTAGACATGTGACCGGAAGCAAAGCCATATTTGATTCGATGTGACCATTACCCAAGTGTGATCGAATACAGCGCCATCTTTGACAGGATGTAACTATTGCCCACGTGGTCTGGTTGTAGTCATTACACTTGCGACCTGAAGCAGAGCCATATGTGACCACTCGTAGCCAGTGAGCGCGTGGTCTGGTTGTAGTCATTACACATGCGGCCGGAAACAGAGCCATATTTAATCGGTTGTGCCACTACCCAAGTGTGATCGGATGCAGCGCCATTTTTGACAGGATGTAACTATTGCCCGCGTGGTCTGGTTGTAGTCATTACACTTGCGACCGGAAGCAGAGCCATATTTGAACCGATGTGATTATTACCCAAGTGTCTTGGTTGTATCGTTATGCGGTCAGTACACTCTGAGTCATCCTCCGGTTTTCCCCAAAGACATGTCTGAACACGTTCACGCACGTTCATTGATCGCATCGCCACATGTTGAGTCACCAAGGAGGTCACCCTCAGCTCAACCAACTATGAGTTCATGCCTCAGACTTTAATATGAGACTTAACCTCCGGCTCTTATCAAGGAATGGACGTATTTATCTAGCCACGCCGCCACTCGACCACATCTTAACAATGATCAGAAGCAGCTATCTAGCCTTTCTCACCCACCCTTTAACAACGACCGAGAATCTTTATCTAGCACCTCCTCCTGCTATTAGCAAGGACCGGATGTATTTATCTAGCCACCCCGCTTCTCGACCACCCCTTAATCATTATCAGAAGCACCTATCTAGCCTTTCCTCCTCTTACCCACCCCTTGCAAACGAATTTCACTAAGCCATACCCTCTACATTCAATAATATCGGTCATTTTTACCTTTTCAGGTGTTCATTTGTAACCCACATGATGATAGTGTTGGGAAGCACTTATCTAGCTACAACGCTACTCACTCGACCCTTTCCAATGAATTTCACTAAGCCATACCCGGTACACTCGATAATGCCTGCCATGTTTACAATTTTAAGTTTTCATTTGTAACCTATATGATGATAGTGTATAGGTCATTACGACACTCTACAGACCACTAATAACCGCTATCCACCCCTTACCAACGAATTTGACTAAGCTATACCCGCTAAAATAAAATAAAAATCGGCAATTTTTACTTTTTAATGTTTTCATTTGTAACCTGTGTGATGATAGTGTATAGGCCACTACAACCCTCTACAGATCATATAGCCGCCATATTTACATTTTCACATATAAGTTTATTCATATGACGCCTTTCATGGCTCAAGGTTCGAAACCTCGCCCTACCCCACATGCCGACACCCGCGCCTCACCCCTGAACTCCCACCACCACACCCGCCCGCCCCATAGCCCACCTTGAGAAAATGAACTGTAAACCTAAGCTTTACACAGCACCAATGGAATGATGACTGTGTTTATGCCCGATCTAATACAGATAAAGAAAGAAGATGAGGAAAAAGAAAGAAGACACCGAGGAGGAAGAGCACTGTACCTTAACAGCACCAATCGTTGGACGATAGTGTTTAAGCATCACCCCGCTACAATCATTAATAACAGCAATTATTATTTTTTTTTAAATTCACAACAAAAAAAGGAGGTAATAGTGTAAGACCATTCGCTTATATATTCATGAGTTACACATCCCTTGACCGGTCAAAGGTCACTTGCGGTCCGTTTTTGTGACGACACATGGGGGCGGTATAACAAATATATCAGCATTTGAGGGCTTTGCCCTCATAAACTCCCTCAAATACTATCTGATTCCGCCATTTATAACTACTCACCCCATCTACACACTGTAGTGAGTGAATGAGAAACCAGTGCCAGATCAATATCACGGTCCTCATCACCTGGGCGGCTAGCTGTCCTGGTGACACAGCCACTGTTGATACACACCAGGTCAATGATTTCAAGTGCAGTCTCGAGCGCCTCCCCCTGTGTGTTGGAGGAAATGTTTCCACATGATCTGCCTTTAGCCACAGAAAATGACATTTATATTTCATGACCTAATATGTCACTTACGCACTGCCACTTCTGGGAATCCACACATGCGTTACGGGCATAAACATGAATCAACATGAATGGTAGACCGGATTGAACTCTAACCGGTTGTATTTGAATGTCGTCATTGTCCCAGCTTTACATGTCTACCTCTGAAGCAAACTATCGCGGTTGAGAATCGCCATTCCCAGATGTCGCCTGTTGTAGAAACATTTGAAGCCGGCCATTTTGAGTAGCTGATCACCCAGTCTCGTCTCCTGGAGTGCAACAATGTCGTTCCTGTTTTAAGATGTCTTCCGTCATCCCTTTCTTGCGTCCTATTATCTTTATTTTTGGGACGGTTGTTTTTGCAGCTTGGTTGACTGATTTCTTTAATATTTCCCATTGGTCACTGACGTCTTGAAATAATATTTCCATATCGGACAATGCATCGAATCTGTTTTTATCTCTACGTTGAATTTATCTTTTATCTCCTCACTCTTCAGTGCCTGTAGATAAAATTTTATGCTTCTTGGTGAATATTTGACTTTCTTTAATTTTATATGTAAATTGCATATATTTTCTGCATTAGGCACAAAATCCGGTCAATTCTGGGATTTAGCCAGCCGCCATTACTCTGAACATGCAGTTCACGCTCCACAAACAAAGTATTTCACACGAAATTCACATCTCACAGAGTCGCGCCACGCACTCAACTCAGTAGCAGGGCGACGGAACCAAAAATTACCAGTCCAACATGAGGAAAATGCGAATGCAAACGGTGGCCACGAGTATAAACACCCCAGAGGCCTTAACCTGACCCACCACAGGGATCACCATTATCTCCGGTGCTGTTCAACGCCTACACCGAGAATCACCAGCGAGCAAATCATAGGACCGGGGAGGACATTGTCATATGCAGACGATGTTTTAGTGTATCGTCAGGGCAAGGATAGAGATCAGGTTGCTGTGGAACTACTAACCGAACTTAATCGCATAAGTACTTGGTGTGTTTAAGCTGGGGCAATGGTCAACCCAACGAAGGCAAAGTGACATGGTTCTCTTTGAATAACCATATTGTAAATACCCCAACGCCAACTGTAAATCTGAGCTCAGAGACGGTGGGAAAAACGCAGGCGATGAATCACCGCGGGATACGATTTGATCGAAGCCTAACTTATACTGAGCATGTAGACCAGGTGAAAACAAAGGCGCAGCGGGGTTTGGCTTCGATGCTGGTGATGGCGGCGGCAAACTGTGAGCAGGGCCATTTATGTCTTCTTTACGAGGGTCTGGTCACTTCTGTTATGGAGTATGCGATGGCGATCCTGACTCTCAGCCATAAGCAGATAGAAAGGATGGAAAGGATACAGAACGAATCTATGCGCATTATTCTTGGATGTACAAGAGATACAGCATGCAGGGCGATGCGCTACCTTCTTGATTTTCCAACCATGAGGGACAGAATACAATTCTGCCAAGCACGTGCCTATCTCAGAGTCAACGCAAACACACAACATCCACTGCACAACGAGATCAAGAAGGTAAAGGGCAGCAGGTTAAAAAGAGGAAAGTCGTGGATGGGTCAAGCCGAAGACATTCTTCAACAGGTGCGTTCACTTGAGGACTTAGAACCTGGCGAGGAGTGGGTACAAGTGCCAACGGAGTTCTGTACATCTTTTTCAGTGTGCATCCAACTAGGCAGTAAATGCAAACAAGAAAATCCGGCTGCTGTGGAGGAGGAAGTACAGGCTCTGATCTTCGAGAAATCGTTAGAGGATGATGCGGTCATTTACGCGGATGGGTCGTTCGTCCGAGGAGTGAGAAGTTCATGGGCCTTTACGGCTCAGGCCGGAAGGAAAACTGTGAAGGAAGAGTCTGGCGCTTTTGCTTTGACCACAAGCAGCCTGACTATGGAAATCGTGGCAGTAAGTAAAGCAATAACATGGCTCGAGACACAGACATTCAATCGGGCATGTGTCCTTTGTAACTCAATGAGTATGCTCAGGATGATAGAGATAGAATGCGTCCGAAGAGAATGGCTGCTGTCTCTGGAGCAGTCTCGGCTGGCAAAGATTAGTTTCATCTTCGTGTCAGCTCATGCGGGTGTACAAGGGAATGAACAGGCTGACAGGCATGCGGGTAGGGCTACTGTGGCCATGGACTAGGCAGACATTCTGAATGCTCTACGAGAAGTAAGTTGTTTACGAGAATCAAGCGATGACTGGATATCTACAACCATAGTCAGGCTGCGAGAATAGCAAGTTAAAAGAGGTATGGCCAAACAAGAACACTACGCAGGAAGCCAAAGAAGATTGATAAACCAACACAAAACGGGTGTCGTTAGCCGCTACACACTGCGGGATTTGCTGATGATGGGATCTGAGCACTTATGGACTGAATGGTTCGATGTGCAATGAGGATGATCTGTCGACTAACTAACTAACTAACTAACTAACTAACTAACTAACTAACTAACTAACTAACTAACTAACTAACCAACTAACTAACCAACCAACCAACCAACCAATCAACTAACTAACTAACTAACTAACTAACTAACTACCTAACTTACTTACTAACTAACTAACTGTCCTTTAATTTCCGATCACATAAGAATGTTTGTTAAATTTTAATGATACTCAGAATAGTGTGATAGACGATGACTTAATGTGACCTTGCCAGTGGCAGAAGGTACATATCTATTATAATACTTTTATTCTATTCTTCGTGCAGCGTGGCTTGCTTCGCTTCGGAGGTCACGGGTGGCAAGCATCGCTTGCATCCAGATCTTTTCTCCGGGCCAAGCCGGTGTGCTGGGTAATGAACAGGCGGACAGATTGGCTGGCTCTGCAAAAATTGGTGGAGTATTGATGCATGACAAGGCAGACGTGGTTGCGGCCTTGTGGGAGCACGTGTACACCTCGGAGGAGCAAATGGATCACCATGGTCTGGCAAGAATGAGACAGCGGGGAGTGACGAGGGGATCTGGCAGATGCTCGACGCTCAGAGGAAATGCGAAACGGGCATATAATCAGATTGCTACTGGTACTAATCGGTGTTGGAACTCTTCGCTGGCTGCTGGGGATGGGGACGGAGCGCTTATGGGAATGCCCCGAATGCTGTGATGTAGGTTCTTAAATCAATCAATCAATCAATCTACGCGCAAATGGAGTGAAGTTTCAACTGGCAACTTTCGGTACTTTAACGTGAAAATTACATCATTTGTGATATTACGTAGACTGTGACGTAAATGTAATCTGTCAGTTACAGTTTGTTTTACGCTAATTATTCACAGATTGTTTGCTGATTATTGAGTCCCTTCCATTCAACAAATCCAGCCTTTAGAAAATGGCAAATCACAGGAGATAACTCATAAAATAGAAAATCATTGTCATTTGTCCAGTAATGTCCCTTATTTTGAAACGCGTGCGAAAATTGAAATGTCAAATATCTGACAATTTAATTATATCTCGTCCAATGTATCATTTCTGTATATACAGAGGGCATGCTGAATATTGTAAATGTATTATTATATATTATATATTGTAAACTTATCTTCTTATACTTATATCTCTTTAAGTGCTAATGATGCTGGAAGAATCTCAAAAATGAGAGGGAAAACCAGGAGAACTTTTAATCAGATAGCGGCGGGAACGATTAGTATATGACTCTTCGCTGGCTGTTGATCGAGAGGACTGAGCACGTGTGGGAATTCTTGAGTGCAGTGATATCGGTTCTTAACTCAACTCAACTCAACTCTGATGCTGTACAATAGTATTAGTATACAAACTGTATAAGCTGCTTCTTATAACCCAAACACTAGGGTCGGTTGTTGAAGTGGGGACGTGATATTTTTAGTGTTGGTGCGTTTTCCGCAAAATTTATTTGTGTGTTTAAGAAGGATTAGATTGTTTAAGCTGATGCAATCATAGGAAACGCGCGAAGTATAATTGATAAGTGGAGTGATGGTGTGTTGGGAAGTTTTATTCTTTAGTCTGTGTAATCGTGATAGGTATGGCCACGTGGAGTGGTGTTAACATAACATGTTTATTTTCATCTTTATAGTTAATGTTGTATTTAACTTTATCGGTTATTAATATTGTATTTAACTGTATCATTTATTAATATTGTATTTAACTTTATTGTTTATTAATTCTCATGTACAGGCGGATGAACCTATCAGGGATGGATTAACCATTAGGCAAACAAGGCACGTGCCTAGGGCACCAAGCATTTGGGGGGCACCACAAGTCCTCAAGAAAAATGTGTATTTTGTCCCGGTAGCGTAATTGCATGGCATAAGCAAATCGCAA